>CM037790.1:6587291-6637291 GCA_021229015.1 Solen grandis | reverse complement strand
TAGCGGATGGTGCTTAGCAAACTTTGAGTAATATATATATATATATATATATATATATATATATATATATATATATATAATTTAAACAAGCCTCACCAGATTCCATTCAATACGTGGTTGGTAATTATTTTGTTATTTGGTACTAGACTGCTTTTTTCTTAACGCCTATGACAGTTAGTATTTCATCGACTTTCGAATTATTTAGAGATCACTGATAAATCGATTTTAGTTCCAGATTATAAACAAGAGGACCATGATTGCCATGAATTCGCTCACCTGAGAAACCCGCCTTGATTGCCTGTACAAGTTACTATATTGCAGCTAAGTCATACTGAATACAGTATCAATACAGTAATACAGCAATATCATTTCAGTTCCACACATCAAACCTTACCCTTGGGCCAAAGTTGAAAAGCTTAAAAATACACAAATAGATAACTGGGCCATGGTCAAGGTCATCCAAGGTCAATGATTTGAAAAAAAAAATTGATAGGCCATTTTACAAACAATTAGCTTAGCTCCAGGCCTTGTAGTTTCTGTCGAGAAAATTGTTCGAGTGCAATGCATGGGCCATTAACCCCTGACTTAATTGGCTGATATCATTCATAATCGAACTTGGATAATTCAATAAGAAATGAAGATGCTAAAGTGTACACGAACAGAAATTTGCGTTTTTTATCATTCAAGGGCCATAACTTCAGACCTAATGGACAGATATCATCCATAATCGAACTTGGCGGAGAAATCATGACTATAAACATTGTCATAAATTTAAAGAAGATTGTTGAAGAACTGAAGATGCTAGAGTGTACACAAGAAAATGTCGACGGACGGACGTCCTGACCTACGACGGATATTGACTGACCACATAGGTCAAACAAGGGAGATAAATGGTCAAATTGGACCTTAAGGAAATTTAGCCCTGTGATAGTGAACAAGTATGTGAAACTTGATGTCAAACGGTTTAATAGTTTAGAAGCCAGTTTTGGCCAATGTTAAAGTTTTTTTATGACAACAACGCCACCGCAGCCGCCGACGACACCATAGTGACAATACCTCGAATTTTAGAGCTTATAAAATGTAAAAAAAAATAATACTTTTATGCTAATAACAAGAAACATCCTTAAAAAAGATATTCGTCGTAAGAAAAAAACAACAGCAAAGATATGAAAATTATTAACTTTACACATATTTTATTTTTTTCCCATCTTTACAATATATATTCCATACATCTTACAAACAACAGATTACAGTACAATAGGGTAAAAAAGGGGTTGACCCACAAGTTCCAAAACTTCCCTAACACAAATTTACATGGCTGAAAAGACTAATGTAAAGAATGGGCATATTAAACCAAAATAAATCGACGTTAAATAAATATAAATTAATATGGATACAAGAAAGTCAGAGAGAGAGAGAGAGAGAGAACGTTTTGGTATTGAATGTGAATATGATGATCTATTTGGCCACTGAAATGATAATAAGAAAACTCCAGAAAATTATGAAAGTTAAAGAAAGTAAAAGTATTATACAATATATATAATATATAAAAAAAAAAAATAATATTAGGAAAAAATTATGTATTTATTCGGGGCACTTGGTTTAGCAGACGAGCACTTAACGGAGACTGTTACTATAAATAGCTAGTGTTAGCTAACTTTGCGACCTACTTCAAAGATTAGCTACGTTTTCTAAAGCTTCACAATTGTTTACCTGGGTTTTATGTTTGAATTTTTCAACTGGATGGTTTTTTGTGTGTGTGTGTTTACATAGGTAGATTGAATTGTTACATGTATTCGCCATTTGACAATTGCTGGAATACCCTAAAATGATTTATGCAAACCAATAAAACGAGTGCTTTTCCGAACTCTTCGGTTGTTAACCAAGTTTAGTAGGTCAAAATCCATTTTATACAGCTAATGCCGAAAAAGGGCATCAAGATATTGAATGAAATGATTCTGGATAATGAGTTAGACTTGTAAGTGGAGGATACGGTGCAATTATCGGGACTACAAACCTAATCGTATGTTACGACACAGGACATCCCGCTCGGAAATAAGCAATCCTTATAAATATATTTTGGAGTGTACACTTCCGAATTGAATGACAGAAAAGGATACAAAATAAATAGTTTAACAATATACAAACAAAGATGACACAAAATGGAAGCAATCTTAATTACATTTTCAATGGTGCCGGGTCCATTTGTAGCATATCCGACTGCCGATCCGAAAATTGTAGGTTCGAACCCAGTTGTTAATGTCAAGTTCCTAAGTTGTCAAATCAACGAATACCTTTTTTTTTTTTTTTTAGGTTTTCGAAATGAAAATGCGTTTTCGACTTTTGGCTCCTAGACACCCTGTCCTTCCATACATTTTCACAGTGTTGTGTAATAAAAAATCTCGAATAGCCAATATACCGGTTATCACCATGTTGTATGTTTACCAGGATACACAGGTCATAGCGATAAGTGCTGTACAATCGTGGACGGCTGTCGAAGTGCCTTCGAGACCCATGTGGAGACCTTTCCGCTCACTGGCGACCCGGACCTGGACATCAAGGCCGCCTGCATGTAAGGCTGCAGCATATATCTTGTCGTGGTGTGGTTACAGGGAGGACTTCGTCCAAACCGACATATAATACAAAATCCTGCATGTCAATGCTTGAAATCAAAGTTTAAGTATTAAATCGAGAGCAATAAGAGACTTATCAGTAACACAAGCATCGAGGTGGATTCTATTCGAACACCTCGCCCATTTCTTCCAATTAACGACCGGATTGAGCCGGAAATTGCCAAGTAAATACGATAGAGCCTCTTATATTATGGGAGAGCTTGTGTTTATTGTATCAAATATATGAGCATGGTTATGTAGTTTACTTTTGATACAACTTAATTTTTATTTTCATGTATCAAATTTAATTCAACAATAGTTTCAAATACAATACACATCAAATGTGTTTCGTAAAGTTGAATATAATTAGAAACAAAGTAAAACATAAGCATTTTGTTACTTAATATGTTCGTTAATAAATAAATAAACAAACAGATCTGTTGATAATTTGCAGGTGTGACTTGTTCAAGAACAATAAGTGTTTGACACCCTAAACTCTTATTAACTAGGTGATATATGTATGGTAGAAACTGAACTAAAATCATAATGTGTTTGTGTTTTGTTCCAGTGATGTGCACAATGAAATTGGACTGTTTAACACATGCAACAGAGATACCGTGGAGATCTGTCACAAGAACAGCAACAAAATTGACATAAAGCGGAAGTTCGATAACGTCATCGTGGCCCTGTACTCTGCATACAGTGACCACTGCAGCCACCTGCCGCCTGCAAGTAAGTGGCGATCTTCTTTGTCTACTAATTGGCCCTCATAATTAACATAGTCGAGACGGAGTATTTTTAAACGATCAAGATAGAAGTTAACCAAGTTATGGGTTTCCCGATCAAAGCTTAACACACAGTAGCATGTGGTAATTTAGCCCCTTTATTTAGCAGCAAAGCAGAAAATCGAGACGTAACACACATTTTAAGGCTTGCACTCTCAACTAATAATCATATCTCAATCAGTATCGTAGCGAACTAGCCGACTTGCGATGCTTAACGTAACTAGTTAACAATCAAGCTCATTTTCTTGCTTTAATTGTCTGTATTCGTAATCAAATAAATACGTTAGTACAAGTACTCTTCAAAATATAAGACACTTAGACGTTTACTGAAAAGTATTGGACACTTTACTGTTCAGTGAATATCTACATTATAGGGCATTTTAATATACATGTAATCTTTGTTTCAAATATTTGCTGAATAATGCATTGGTAAAACGTGTTGCATTTTTAAATACAATGTATGTTTTAATGTTTGTTATATTACTTATGATGTTCACATTCCTTAATAGCAACACCCACTACAACACCAACCACAACAACAACCAAAGTAACAACCACAACCAAAGTAACAACCATAGCGACGTCCACCACCATCACTCAACCTAAAACGACATCAAAAGGTGAGTTACCAACGTCAAACCATTGACAATTATGTCCGAGATACTGCATATTCAGGAAGTGTTTTCATGTCTTAAATATTCATATAACATTTATAATGAAATAAAACCCAATATTTCAGTATCCAAAAACTGGTCGATTGTACAATTATTTTTTGATTATGAATATGTACCTGAATATATTTTTGTGTTTACGATGTTATGAAGGCTGATAGCTTTTGTTATAAAAACTATATATAACAGTATAAGATATTATGCTAATAATGTAACATGTTCCAAAGAAAAACAAACTTTTATTAAATCAAAAAATGCTTACATCACCTTTACATATCATATACCTTAATTATGTTTTTATTATATACATTGTATGTATATCTATGTAATTATATTGTAAGGTGAACTACAGGATGGTTCCCCGACCTGCTGTCACCTATGACGGGTATAATAAATGTTTGAAAAAAAAGAAAAGAGAAGTGTTTTCTAATTTTTCAGGCTTGTTTTCGGTTTCGTATACTTTACACGTAACATATAATTTTTTTGGCCGTACTACTTTATTACTCCTTGTCACGCACGTTTAGTCTATATGCATATTGTGTTGAACTCAAACAGATGAATCAATTGTATTTGATGCAATTATTTTGATTGAAAAAAATATGTATCATTTTCTGTTATGTTGATAATGTATGAGAATTACACACAATGAATCGTTGTTTTAAGCTATAATTTGGAACTATTTTATTGGTATCAAATTACAATTAGGCGTTCACAGTCCGGTCATTCATGTTTTTATTCTGTTGCTAAAATCGCAATTCACTAAGCTTAGGTCATATGATAAAAAGAACCTGAGATGAGGTTGAAAATGCTCTTCAACTCGTTTAGTTAAGTTGATATGAAATGACCAAACTTATGTCAGATCCTATAATTATAAGATAGGCATACATACTACATATACTTGTACATAGAAAAAAAATGGCTTATTTGCAGATACCGATTTATGGTATCAGTGGCCTTTACACGAGATTTAGAAGTTTATCCTAAAACTAACAAACATATGATATTCATTATATTTAATTGTACATTAAAAGAGCTATAAAATGATGCTTTTCTCAAAATGAACCTGATCATTTATGCTTTTCCATGCCATTATATTATGAATTAAACGTGTATCATTTAGATAATTTAAAACTCTTTCAAGTTATTCATCCAAAACCATTACCTAAGATTGTGCACCAGACATTCTGCCATTCTATCTTCAGTTTCAACTTCTCCATCAGAAACCACGGAAACTTCGTCTCCCACGCTTCCGTCTACTGACATATTTACATTTCCAAATGTGACTCAAAATCCATCTATAAACAACGGTACAACATCAGCGGTAAATGACGGTTACAATGAGACGTCACATCCTGGTAACAACAGTGATACCATCCTCATCATCTCAGCCTTAGGAAGCGTACTGTTGCTTGGGATTTTAGCCTGTTGTGTCATATTTTGTATAATGAAGCGTAGGCATAAAAAGTAAGTTAAAAACTATTACAAACAATCAATTCCTAAAAGTATACAACTGTTATCTCAAAACAGCAATGTCATACCTAAGTAGAACCACTGACGTAAATCAAAAGCCACCTGGAGTGCTTCTCCACATGAAAAATCCGAGTAAACCTGCCTTCACTCGAACCCACAGCGGTGAGGGACTGAATATTGTTAAATTAGAAACTTTTCCAGCTCAACCACGCCCCACAATTTTAAATCACACACACACACATGGACCGACTCGTTTTTATTATGGGTTTCAGTGAGACCTACTAGACATACCTAGGAAAAAACTTTGCATTTGTCTTGTCAGTGGTGTTCATCGTGGCATATTTTCTGAATCGTACGTTTATGGCTAATATATACCTATGTGTTTATGGATATTTTATACTTTTTTAGTCCGACTATTAGAAGAATATGAGAGCTATTCCAGTCACCCTTGCGTTTTACATGCAAATTACAATCAAGCTTATATCTCAGTAACCCTTCATGGTATTTAATTGAAATGTATTAATATGTTCAGGAGTATCATACCTCTTGACTGAATTGGGGCCTCCGTGGCCGAGAGGGTAAGTCGCTGGCTTTAACACTCGCTCAGTCCCTCACTGCGTGGGTTCGAATCTCGGCAGGGTAATTCGGATTTTCATGTGAGGAAGCCTTCCAGCTGGCTTGCGGTAGGTCGGTGGTTCTACCCGGATGCCTCCGTGCATTCGGGGTCTTCCTCCACCTGTAATTATCTGGACGTCGCTATATGACTGAAATACTGTCGAAGCGACTGTAAACTCAAATAGTCAAGTCAAGTCTTAACTGAATTTAATACGAATTATGGCATCTTTTTAACTTAGAAAAATTGGTAAAAGTTTTGCATGCAAAAGAAAATTTGGTGAAAGCTTTGCATGGAAACTACTTTATATCTCAATAACCATTCAGGTATTGACATGAAAATTTATAAAGGTAGATAACTCTTGAATAAATTTGTTATAAATTATGCCCCTTTAACTTTTGCATCTAAGCTACTACCCAGCTTATATCTCAATAACAATTATATTATTTACTTGAAATTTTAAATATTTAAGAAATATCAGGCAACCAAGGAGCTAACTCTGGACGACTTCAATACAAATTATGGTCCCTTTTAAATTTTGGCTAAAGTTTTGCATGCAAGGTACTTTCATGCTCATATCTCAGTAACCAAGCATGGAATTAAGTTTAAGCATCTTTAACATGTTCAAGGGTATCATACTATCAAAGTAGATAACTCTTGATGGAATACATTAAAATGTATGGCCTCTTTTTAACTTAGAAATTTTGGTTAAAGTTTTGCATACAAGAATTTCATGCTTATATGTTAGTGGTAATCATATTGTAGAGCAGCTATTTTTTGGTTTTTTTGACTTCAAGCTACAATCCAGCTTATATCTCAGAAATCATTTATGGTATTGACTTGAAATTTATAAGTGTGTTCATGCGCATCAGAAAACCAAGGAGGATAACTCGCACTATCTTTAATACAAGTAATGGTCCTTTTCTACAATGAACATTTTGAATTAAGTTTTGCATGCAGTGTTATCAGAAACTGGACATGGATTTTAGACTTCATAAACATATAAGGGGTATCAGACTATCAAGGTATATCCTTTTTGACTATTATTATTATTATATACAAGGTATGCGAAACGCAAGTATTGAAACAAATTTCATATGATTTACCAACAAGCATTTCGAATAGTCGAGCGTGATGTCTTCCGGACAGCTCTTGTTTTGGTATACTTTGACCATGATTAATAGTTTAAATGAACTATTGATTAAGTTTTGTGACCGATTATGATTATATTTAAATATCAAATATTAAAAGTACCACATGAAGATCTAACTTAGTTGTAGTTTCAACGTCTTGTAATTGTGATTACAATGCTTCTTTAGGACCGAGTCTTCTTCCGGTACACTGTGTCCCGGCTTCCCGTGCCATTGGCGATGGT
The DNA here is from genome assembly GCA_021229015.1 of Solen grandis. NCBI lineage: Eukaryota > Metazoa > Mollusca > Bivalvia > Adapedonta > Solenidae > Solen > Solen grandis. The sequence continues at coordinate 6,629,765 of CM037790.1, read as the reverse complement.
TCCACTCATCAAAGACATCAACTACCTCTAAAAACAATGGAGATGAAATATATGCAGAAATTGACGATGCTTTTGTAGGTTTTATATTGTATGATGATTAACCATTTATCTGTGTGTGTGTGTGTGTGTGTGTGTGTGTGTGTTTAGAAATAAGAATCACCAACCTGTGTTGTTGGACTGTTAGTATAATTATTATTTATGCCGAATTTACTTCTTATAAATATATACACTAAGTCTAGTGCATATAAAAAAATATGTATTTAGCATAGTTTCGCTCCCAGCCCTCGATTTGTTTTCATGGGACAATAATTCAATGTCAAGAACTTTTAGGTCATATCTTGTGTATTTAGTTTGCTTAGCTCTTGTTTTGTTGTATTGAATCTCTGACACCTGTACTGTTTTATATTGTCTGTCTTTTGTTTAAGATGGAAGCAGTATATAGGCAGGGTATGTCGCCACCCCCTCCAAAGGTCAAGGACCGGGTCAACTCGGTGACGCAGGTCAACGTTTGTTACGAGAGCAGTTTTAACCAGGACGACATTATAATGTCAAAGAAATATGGCGTATCAGGACCGGTAGTTGACATACAAGTGTCGGTTGACAGCCATAGTCACAATCATGTGAGAAAAGATGACGACATGGTCACTTCATTCCAAACTGATCAGTCAAACGCAAAGTACAATGCTCAGTTAGTGATTCCAAATAACAAAGGGTTCATGCAGGCTCGGCCCACGTCAATAAACAACGTGACTTACTCAGTGTACGCCATACCCGCGGAAGAGGACAACATTTACGATCACGTGGGCCCACCGCATCACGTGCCTAGAGACACGAGCAACACATACGAGTCTGTCCATCTGTATCAGAACACGGACAGTTGGTCGGACGATGGGCAACACCAGGAACAGTGCCATCATGACGTCACGGACAGGTGCCGCTGGTACGACGAGGATTTCAGCATGGTCTACTAGAGACTGTTATATTTGTATGGACCTATGGTGGCATACTTCTGCCAGCCACTTATCCACTTAGCTATGTCGAAACTTTTCTGAAGAAATGTCACATATTCAGTTTGTATCTGGCAAGTAGAAATTTTTCAAGGTATCCACTTAGGTATCTTAACAGGACTAAACTGTCTGTTAGTGCCCACTACTGCCAATCACATATTCACTTAGATTAACTGGATATCATGCTTTTTTCCCCCAGATAATTATGTGAAAAAATGCTTGTTATCCACATAATTTAACTTGCAAAACTGGTTCTCAGTAGTGGGCACTAACAGACAGTTAAGATAAAAAGAAAAAAAATTGTTTTGAGTGGATATGACATATCTTCTCGAAGTTTTACAATTTTAGCGTTTTCACTCGCCTACTCGCTCGTGAGATGAGATGTATTCCATATCCACTCAAACAAACATATAGACTTATATTCCTCTATATACTCGGTTCTTTTCTATAAGGATTTTTTTATTAGGGTAAAGTAATTTGGTGATTTTATTCACACGAGAATCAAAATACATTGTGTATTACACATCGAATATTCAAGTTTTCATTTTATCATCGGAGGAATACATGTACAAGTATTAACTTTCTTTTTCTAAATGAAAAACATATAACATAAAAACGAGGTTCTCCTGTATTCCTACATGGCAACTGCTGAGATAAATCAGTGATATCCACGTATTTGTGAGAGCCATCCTTTCGAAATATAAAACAGCTAATACTTGAATGATTAATAAAGAGAAAATACACAAATAACTCATTAACTTTCGTTCTGGGCGTTCTTGTGTTTTGCAAAGCATGAAGTAAAGACAATGATACTGCCGATGCTTTAGACATGAAAATATCAGAAACATTTTTTGCAAACACCAAGTAGTTTTTCCTTGTCTTGCTAAGTTTGGTCAAATACACGATCCACAGTAGCGAATGATAATCAAGTACATGTTCAACAGATCTCGGAATCGGGAGGTCGCATTTACTGTAGTAGCATTACATCTTTTGCCTAAATCAAGGACCAGTCGGTTTTAGAATTATGTTACCGGGTGTGTTGCTTATATTGCGGTATTGCAATGACTCATCAGTATGAGTAGAATACATGCCGATTAGTTATTATATAAGAGAGCGAGAGATAGAGAAGGAGAGAGTGAGTAAAAAATATTGTAAACTAACTTAAGGGCGTTGTGACATTTTGCTACATTTTCTATATAAACAAAGAAGGAAAATCGAAAAAAAAAATGAATTTGAAAAGCCGTTGCCGAATCACAATTTGTTCATCTGCTATGTCATCAAATTCGTTAACAGAGATATACGAAATGTCTATATATAGATTTGACTAATTGAGTTTACCGTCGATTCGACAAATATCAACCCTAAACGAGGGTATCTCCGCTGTGTAAGGTCACAGAAACAAAATATGTAATAGAGTATCAGAGATTTAATTTATATTTAAATATGTTACAAAAATAAATTTCTGAATGTTTTATTGATGAGACATTCCATTTTTGTGACCGAAAAGCTTTCCTCAGTCTTAACCACTGGATTAATAATCAAGAATCTTTCCAAGTCATCGAAGTACCACTTATTTGTCACCATGGTTACTCTATTTTTTTTTTAATATAAGGACTAACATATCCACCGAATATCAGATACTAACACGCATGGTAAATCTTGCATTTTTGTACATTTAATTCCAGAGTTCAACTGATTTCCTGTCTGACAGTTTAACACATTTCTCTTCTTCTCAGCACATTTGATGTAAGTCCTAACTAGACAGGAACCACAACTCGAGAAATGTTCCTAAAATCTTTCAAAAGAAAGGGTAAAAATTGTTATCTTCTCTTGCACGACGTCGCTCACTGTAACTATCTGTGTTCGCAGCAAATGTTGTTGCAAGCTTCTCTCTGACTGACAGGTCTTTCGAACTCTTCCCGTTCTTATGTCTTTTCAGAGTTCTTTTGTCCCCTGTATTGCATCCATACAAAAAAGGGTGATTGAAATAGTCGCCAATTGAGCACCCTGGGCAACTGGAACACTGTTCATATCTAGCATGTAGGCAGCCTTCAAAGCCTAACTAAATGGACGATATAATCGTACAACTTCCTTTCATGCATATAGATACAGGCATATGCTTTTCTAGCTATAGGCGTCATAACGTGAAACAACACACGCATCGTCATCAACTAATGTTACAAATCTCACAAGTGTACTCTTATAGAAGTCATCAATGTTGAAAGACATGCAGAACATTGTGGATTATCAATATGATATGTTAAATAGTTTCAATTCTTAGAGACACATATTTACAAAAACACTATATTACACACATCCATAAATTGTTGCAAATGATTTTTACTGTTCTTAAACAATTTTAGAAGCACTTACAGAATTTTCATAATCCATAGCTTGGTCTTTCTCAAGAACAAAATAATGATGACTAGATAATGTACTCGCAGAAGAAAGGCTTGAGTCGCGACCAATGTCACTCCTCCGACCTGCAACAGCGCGGTCTTCTGGAGCGTCTTCCTGTATATCTTTAGCATTCCGTTTTCGTCTGGGTTTGGCTACCGGCTGCTCACCAGATGGTGTCAATGATACCTGGGCGAAAGAGTTGGCTGGAATCGACTTTCCGGGGATATCCGGGGTTTTATTTTCGGCTGCGTCCGGGACCCTAGGAGCGTACTCGACCGGTGGGTCGTAATTCAGCTGCGCATAACGCAGTGACGACTGGGCGCTTATTGGTTCCTCGTAATCGTCCTGGTTCCCATCAGACGTCATTTCCGCCTCTATGTAAGAGTTGTCTGCACATCGTACAGCTGGGTTGCTAAGCATCTGGAAACTACCGGCTGGCAGATCAGGATTAAAACTAGACCGGCTGTTGCTATCGCTTGTGCTGCTAACTCGGGGCCCCCGGTCATTTCGAACAGAGACGGAGTGGTAAAACGTAGGCTGCGTGTTGTTGTTGTTTCCCACAGAGTTCGCTGCAAGTATTGGTCCGTAGTTCATCTGACCTCTCGTGGTTACCATGGGAACGTTACTTGCACCCGTCGGAACAGGAAACACGTCGTCGTCGTTACAGATTGGACTGATATAAGAAGCATTGGAAATCTTGTAGGGGGCCGGCGGCTTAAAGCTGGGATTAACCTATAATACAAGAATAGACAACATTACCTGATGATCAAATAATGTATCCAGTATCGATCAGAATTGTTCGGTCCCTATAATAAAACCAAGTACCTTGAAATGGACTAAATGTTTGAATAAAGATTTCACGAATTGAATTAGAGTACCAGAACAAGTGGCTGTTTGTCCCCTTCCATAATTCACGTTTACTTTGGAAATCTCGAATGTGACGTGTACACCAACAGACAATTTCGGCTATCCGCCAGATGTAACCTGTCCGAAAGGACCAGAACTGCCATAATGGAACCAGAAATCCAACTGAATATATAGCTTGTGGCTGTGGCCGCAAAATAAAAATGATAAAAATGGCAAAATCTTCCGATAATTTCTTATTCATGTATATTATTAGTATTTTTCAGAGGGCCTCATACTGGTTGCCTGTCATTCTGACGTGATAAGGAAACCAGCAATTTAAATGCGTTCATACTTACAATACTCTCATCAATTTCAGCATAGACGCTTGATTCTTGTCTGACAATCGTCTGCTTGTTGCCACTATCAGATAATATTTTCGGGCGCTTCTTGAAGAAAATGAATGTACTACCGGCAGAGCTGTCGGACCCATCCCTGTAAATATAGCAGCATACATTACAAAAAATTGTAAAAACTGCCACATTTTATATGATAGATTTCGTTCAAAATTTAAACATAATGCTTACTGCATAAATTCATCATTAAAACAAAGTATATGCCTATATTCACGTACCTTTCTTTCCTGTTGCGACACCAGCAGATGATCGCCACTATAAGCACCAAGAACAGAAGAATGCCTCCCGTGATAACGCCGGCAATAATCAGTCCATTTCCGGCGTCTTCCAGGCTGCTGGAAGATCCACCACCAGGGGGAGCTGCCGTCGTCAAGATGCCTCGATGGCCGCCATGCTTGAGGGTGGTGGTTTGTTGAGGTGGGTCAACAGGCCGTGGCGCATGACTTGACGTATGCCTCACTGTGGTAGGTATTGTTGCAGGAGTTGTAGTCACTAAGAAAGAAAAAAGGTCCACACAGCTGATGAAATATGTAAACATGTACATGCTCAACAGTAATTTGTACCAGTCGGTACTACCTTGTACTGGCAATTCTCTAAGGTAGCTAAATGTTTTGTTGACCGTGAACGCTAATTTAAAAGCGCGATGGACCAGTATCCCAGGGAAGTTGGTGTAAGTGCAAAAAAAAAAAAGGTAAAATAAGAAAGTTAAAAGAGAAAACGCGGTCTCTCTGTAATAGATAAAACTAGGATCGAGAATGTGCAAAAATATGTGTAAAAAAAGCAGCGTCGTGTTCTAGAATGAATGTATGAAGTCAGAGTTGAAGAAGGGATTCAGAATGGTTGAGACTGTAACAGAGAGGTGTGGACAAGAGAAGCAGTGTACCTGGTTGTGTTGAGCGTGTCAGCTCCCGACGACAGTGTGAGTAGAACTGATCGTACAGGTTGTCTATCCGGCTGTCAAAACGGGCCTGTAAAGTGGCGCGGCCTGGGCCCCGGCATCGGGCCAGAGACTGCTGGACGCACAGCCGATCTCGCTTCAGCTCGGCACTGACCAATCTGCAAAGTTTAAACACACATACAGTACATAGTATACTAGTCATTGCAGTTTTCGAACTGACATGCAAAAATGTACCTGTCACTTAGATCTAAAATAAATGCATAATTTTCAAAAGTATTTGATTTGCTGCTAATGGCATACCGATAGCTCATTTCAGATAAGTACACTGAACATTTTTGTCAAAATGGTCACATAGGATTTTGCAAATTTCGGACAACGTAATCAAAATATACTTGTATACTTTAAAAATAGATATAAAAAAGTGTACATATCGCAATTGCTAACATTAATGGTTGTGAATATTCAATACTGCATTAGACATTAAAATGAATTGACCGGTATACTCAGTTTGCGATGACAAATAATGGCAAAAATAAATTCAACAAAAACATGACATAGAATCGTTTTGTTCTGTTTGGAAATGTGAAGAAAATAAGAGCAATGTCTACTTTACCTGCATGCCGACAGCAGGGTGAAGTCGTTAGGTGACTGTTCCAACTCTTCAACCTTTCCCCGCAAGTCGTCGAAACACAGGGAAGCCGAGTTACAGCAGGCGCGATCCCGTCCTCGGATATCTGAAGGAAATATTATCTGCATGATATACGGCGAACTAAATATATGAATAAATTCCCAAGAAGTTTTGTCAATGATATGTTTCCATGTTTGTTTGGGTTTTACGTCCCTGCAACAGTAAGATTATGTGTACTTGAGGCAGATATGGGAATATCATATATGCTAACACCACATTGTAAGTCAAATTATCCTGACACACAGAAACCAGTCTCCAAACAACATGTATCCTATATTTCAATGAACGCCAAAACACGTAGCTACCAGTGTTATTTTATTCATATGCAGTCTTCAGGGAAGGGTATAAAAATTAATTAACCATATTTAAAGAGTGAGTCGATTAAGCTTGGGAGATACCACATGATACTGAATGCCAAGAAAATCAGAACTCCAAGAAGCGCCATAATTTCACGACCCAGAAGGGACTCGAGCTCTCGATATACCAAAAGCGGATACACGGAAAACACATGCTAACCCAACTGACATTTTCTATCCTCTTAAATGTACTTGTGCTATGTAAGTTAGAATGTTATTTGCTGCGGCATGTAAGTTGGAACGTTATTTGCTCCAGCATGTAAGTTAGAACGTTATTGCTCCGGTGTTGTAAACTATGTACTTGTGCTATGTAAGTTAGAAAGTTATTTGCTCCGTATGTAAGTTAGAACATTATTTGCTCCGGTATGTAAGTTAGAACGTTATTTGCTCCGGTGTTGTAAACTTTGTACTTTTGCTATGTAAGTAAGAACGTGATTTGCCACGGTATGTAAGTTAGAACGTTATTTGCTCCGGCATGTAAGTTAGAACGTTATTTGCTCCGGCGTTGTAAACTATGTACTACAAGATACAAGATACAAGTTTATTTTCACGTAATACAAGGCCCAAGGCCCAAAATACAAATTTAGTAACATAATAATAAACAACTAGTTGTGTCGTAAACAATTTACCAATGCTGAAATACATGAAGACTACATAACATTATCAATATTTCTCATAAGTTGTGTGACATACAATGCTATTCGCTTTACAGTAATATAGTGGTCAGTTTTCATTAGATTCGCAAAATGCATTACTTGTGCTATGTAAGTTAGAACGTCATTTGCTCCGGTATGTATGTTAGACAGTTATTTGCTCCGGTATGTAAGTTAGAACGTTATTTGCTCCGGCATGTAACTTAGAACGTTATTTGCTCTGGCGTTGTAAACTATGTACTTGTGCTATGTAACTTAGAACGTTATTTGCCACGGTATGTAAGTTTGAAAGTCATTTGCTCCGGTATGTAAGTTAGAACGTAATTTGCTCCGGCATGTAAGTAAGAGCGTTATTTGCTCTGGCGTTGTAAACTATGTACTTGTGCTATGTAAGTTAGAACGTTATTTGCTCCGGTATGTTAAGTTAGAACGTAATTTGCTCCGGCATGTAAGTTAGAACGTTATTGCTCCGGCGTTGTAAACTATGTACTTGTGCTATGTAAGTTAGAACGTCATTTGCTCCGGTATGTAAGTTAGAACGTTATTTGCTCCGGCATGTAAGTTAGAACGTTATTTGCTCCGGTGTTGTAAACTATGTACATGTACTTGTGCTATGTAAGTTAGAATGTTATTTGCTCCGATATGTAAGTTAAAACGTTATTTGCCCCGTTGTTGTAAACTATGTACTTGTGCGATGTAAGTTAGAATGCCCCGGTGTTGATCAATGAGGAATACACCTATTTACTAGCCTCTGGGGGTATTTTGACAGAGCAATATGTCATCTCCCTGGATCACCATTATGAATCCTCCCAAACCGTGAACTTAATATTCCTTATGGCTGTATTTCGAACTTATTTTTAAAGTTGAATGGGAAACAAACATCCAAAACTGCATTTTAATATCTTCCGGTTAGGTAACGGATACAACTTAAATTCTGGAATTACCGCAAACCGACCAGCGGACCCGCATGTATATATAAACAGATGTATTCGAACATTAGGATTGTAAATCATTAAATATTAGTATCTGTATAAATCAGCAGATTCAGGACAACAAAATCACAAAGATGCTTTCTATATTGTCATTTTTGTTCTGACGCTAGATACTAGTATATAATGGTAAGGCTAGTGTATGACCTCCCTATGCGGAAAGTATTAACCAAACCGTTAAGAAAGATAAGTGAAAGTTAAAAGAACGTGCGTCTTAATCGACGTAGTGAATTTTATTCGAATTATTCCAAACAATTCATTTCAGATCGCTGCCAGGAATTCAGCGTCAATATTTAATTTGTAAAGAAATTGTTACTATTGAACGCATATTTTTGACAGTTAAAGGTAAGAAATACAGCGTGTATATTAGGTATAGGCAATCTCTTAAACCATGGTAACAACAGTTTGTCACCATTTAAACATTTTAAGAGTCTTAGGTTACGTATGATTCAATTTCAACCCTTTCTTATTATTAAGCTCTTGGGTGAATTACTGCGACATGCATTAAAATATTATTAAAATTATTAAAGTAATAAAAATATCATTCAATTCTTTCTAACATAAAATAAAAAAATGTATTCGTTTTATTTTTTATTATTAATTTTTTTTAGCTGCACTATTTTATTTTATCTTATTTACTCCGAAAATTATATTCTCACAAAAACAATTTTCGAAGTTAAACTCACTGAAATAAAATAAAACGAACAAGTATCGTCTACACATGACCACCACTTACACCATCCTTGATCTTCCCGAGGCTCGCACGTGCCAGAAATCAACTCCGTATTTTTAGAGACAACCTCCACCAACATGTCGTATTCCGTAGGAAACCGGGAGAACCCTGCCGTGTCGCCCAGCAGGTCTTGTAACACAGATTCACTCATGTTCACAGTTTACGTGATCTTAATCAATTAATCCCTCCGAATTTTTAGTTCTTTTCCACCAGTAACGTACATACCGGTAACAATAATAATCTAGCTATTGTTTCTATTTTTTTTGTAATCCTATCACTTACTGAATTTTATTAACCATATCAAGAAATGAAAACATATTGATCGTATAGCTGTTGGTCCGATATTGAATGTCTTTGCTCGGAAATTCAAACTTATTTCCGCAATAATGTCGAAGGTTGTGTAGACCACTACGACGTTAAGATCAGCCCCGGGGGTTTGGCGATATACCACTGGCTATGTGTGATATAAGGTGTCGAAAAATCTGTTACTATTCCCCTAAGATTTATAAATTAGGACGTGATATACAGATGTATATACAATGTATATATCATATGTACTGTATAAAGTTACACACTAGACACGAGGAGGGGACACCTAGCTTATAGGTTCCGGCTGACCCTGTGTCCCGCGACAGCGCATCACGAAACAATATAATGAATTTTCCTCATTTTTCATATCCATCATTTTAGATGATGAATCTACAGACGTAAGAATTACCAGTAGAAGACATTATTTGTAAACTGGGAGCGCATTTTCGTGATACATTGTCTCAATACATCCATTTTCCCTGCTTTTAAGATACACTATTGGTGTATTGCTGAATATTTTGCAATCTTACATGGAAACAAACATTACTTTAAAAAAAAAACAACTTAAGATATGTTTATTGTTGCACATACATATGCTGATTTTTTTTTATCAGAAATAATCCGACTCCTAGTAAGATGTTTCTCATTTATTGTTGTTGAAATTATCATTGTTCAGCTGATCTCCCCACATTTCTATATTTGTTTAATAGGGTGATTATTATATTTGATTTGAGTGGACCAATTTGTGACAAGATATTCAACTTTTCTACATGTTGCGTCAGAGTAAGTGATGAACGGAAATTACCCAGTCGGGTTTAAACTCTCCACCTCCGGCTTTGCTGTAGTGTACTTTTCCCCAGTTCGCGTCATGGGGTAAAGCACAATACATCAAAGCCGAAGGTTGAGAGTAATTGTTAAAGTTTGCGACTCAACGCAACAGTTACTTCCCCTGAAAAGTACAGCGTTACTCAAATCCTATATACGCTAAAATATTTAAATACTGAGAGACAAATTTCATCGTTTTTGATTTTCTAAAAATAATTACCAAAATATTTCAAATATTAAATAATAATAACAATAATTATTTAATATTTAGGTAATTATGTATGTCAATTTAGTCACATACTTGAATGTTTCGTATTAAGTATTTAGGCACTTTTAACGGAGAAATTATGAAAGTGGCCCCTAAGTAATTAAGTATTACTTAGAGCTAAGTATTGTTGGTGGAATTCGAGCCTTATCTTGAATATTTATGAAGTTTTTTTTGTGTGTGTGTGTGTTTTACTATTCTCTCTCTCTCTCAGCCTCTGTTGTCATGGTGACAAAATGCACGAAATAAATTCACTGAACAATTTTGAAGCTGGTAAGTCGAACATTTTATTGATATCGTTTGGAGAAGTTGTTGATGGGCGCTATACATTAGGTCTTACATTGGGCAAAAACCTAATATAACCTAACACTCGGTGTAGTATAGGTTTTTGGTGCAGATGAGATAAAAACAGGGAACGGAGGGTGAAGTACATTTAGTTGTACAAATGTCTACTGAAGTGCATTTAGTTAGGTTACTGTGTTGTGTTCATAATTTTTACATGTTTGCATTTTGTTCAGCTTTGCAATATATTGACAAGAGGGCCAAGATGGCCCTTGATCGCTCACCTGAGAAAGATGATTGCTTAAGAAATAAAGATGCTAGAGTGCAAAAGTGAAATCTGGCTTTTTTTATGGTGAAAAGGGCATAACTCCTAAATTAACTAGTCAATATCAGTTATAATTGAACCCGATTGTGAGATTATGGGCATAAACATTGTCTTAAAGTTTGAAGATGATTGCTCAAAAGATGAAGATGCTAGAGTGTAAACAAAGTGAAATCTGGCATTTTTTATATTAAAAGGGCCTTAACTCCTGACCTAATTGATCGATCTCAGCAATATCCATACTCAATCGAGACATTATGGTCATAAGCACTGCCATACAGTTTTACGATGATTGCTTAAAAGATGAAGATGCTAGAGTGTAAACAAAGTGAAATCTGGCTTTTTTTTATATTAAAAGGGGCTTATCTCTTGACCTAATCGACGGATATCAGCCATAATCGAACTCAATCGAGACATTATGGTCATAAACATTGCCATAAAGTTTGAAGATGATTGCTCAAAAGATGAAGTTCTAGAGTGTAAACAAAGTGAAATCTGGCTTTTTTTTAATATTAAAAGGGGCATAACTCCTGACCTAATTGACGGATCTCGGCCATAATCGAACTCAATCGAGACATTATGGTCATAAGCATTGCTATTAAGTTTGAAGATGATTGCTCAAAAGATGCAGATGCTAGAGTATAAACAACGTGAAATATGGCATTTTTTAATATTAAAAGGGGCATAACTCCTGACCTTATTGACGGATCTCAGCCATAATCGAACTCAATCGAGAATTATGGTCATAACATTGTTAATTTTAAAGTTGCTTAAGAAAAAGTGTAGTGTAAACACTAAAAAATGTTGACGCCGCACGACGCACGACGGACACTCATGGGATCACAATAGCTCACCCTGAGCTTTGCTCAGATGAGCTAAAAAAAGACATTGTGTTGTTCGCAGACACAGGTGCTTGACGCCAAAACGTGTATCATCAGCCAGCACACACACAACATAATACTCGCGCACCTGACATTATTACACATACTTCATATTAGCAGCGAATAGTGCTATCAAAATCGTTACTGTTATGTAAAGACTAGATATACGGGACTGTCTTGGTGTGTGATTTACTTTGTAATTAAGAGTATATTATCTTTTTTTTGCCCTCTCTCTCTCTCTCTCTCTCTCTCTCTCTCAGAAGAAGCGGTTCGCGTTCGCTCCTGCGTACAATATGTCAAGAAAAGTGAAGAAATAAACATGTAATGTAAGTGAAAAAACATGTAACATATGAAACTGATTATATCATCAGAAGAAACTATTTGCGTCAAATTTCGATGGGGGTATCGTTGCTCAAATGTGGTTAAAATAGACTTAAGTAGACTAGGTTTTCAAAGTTTCATATAGGTACAAACACTTTTTACCTTTTGAATGAATAAAGGTCTACAAAGAATAATGATAGAGTTATTGTGGTGCTGCATGCTTTTCAGTAACATTTCATGGACACCTTGTTTGTACTTAAATGGAAAACATGGTACGCCCTTGACTTCACTGAGATCATCTGCTGACTTGTACATATGTATAACACGACATTTATGACTTGGTATCCATTGGGAATTCTCATTCTGGTCTAGTTCTCGTTTTCCGATGTCAAACTTCCAGTAGAAGACATTAAACTATAATATTCAAGTAAACTAACGTTTTGTGCATATAACATCTCATTTGTCTTTCTTCCTATTTTTTTTTTCTCTCTCTCTCTATTAATAAGTTACCAACTGTCAAGACGCTGACAGACATGCCCGCCGGGAGACACACAAATATGCGTAATTAACGAGCTCTCTCTCATACGACATGTTACTATTGTAATTCAAACACATATAGTCATGTATCGTGTATGTATGAACACTCGCATCATATGTATACATGTATATTGAATCATTTCATTTAACTGAATATAAAAAAAAATGTATCCAATCAATATCGCATCAATGATGTAAAGACACCCGGTACATATATTTCAATCTTCACAAAGTTAAATCGTCATCATGAGTTCGGTATTATATGTTCATGCAAGTCAAAAGTTATGTTTTCTCCATATTATTATTATTATCATCAATTTTTAAGTTTTATATGAAAGTAAAAGTAATATACTTAAATCTGAAAAAAAAAAAAAGGTCATTTTTAAAAAAAATGTAAGTTTTTGTTACTTTTTTTCATACGAAATCTTAGTATCAACTGTACAGTCGCGTCAATCAGATATACGCTGCATTTCAACATGATAGCGAGTTTACTTTCAGACATTTTAGACTAAAATCATTTTTATAATGTCCTTACTTCAGGTGTATTACGACGAAATAGTTTGTCTATTTTTCAAAAATAACCAAAATTAAATACGACCATAATGAAAGGAAATTGATAAAATTACAAAACTGCTTTCTTTCATAGGATAGTTTACCAAAACCCGAAAGCATATGAGGGACCAACCATCAGGTCCAGTGTTCTCGAAAAATTACTTATAAGGTGTGATCTCAGTCCTATACTCAAATGTCCGCTGAATTTTGAGTTAAAGCCAGGGCATGATATTTTAGCGGTGTTCTTAAAAAAAAAATCACTATAAAATATAGACCATGCTCAAGCTTATTTTTGAGTATGACGAGGTGTTCTCAAACACTCTCTCAGCATATCTTAGTTCTAAATTGATTATTGATTTTAATGAGAATATATTTTAAAAGACACTGTGAACACCACTCACTGATAAAACTTAGTTGAGCAGGACAATCATACCTAAGTATAAGTTTGAGTTTAAGTACGATTTTTAATACCTCCCGGTCTACAAATGGTAGAATGTACAGGGGGGGGGGGGGGGGGGGGGGGGGGGGGGGTAGCAATTTTCTCCCATTAATTTTCATTGTTTAACTAACCGTTGTGAATTTCTCGAAAAAAATTAATTTATGACATGCCTACAAAAAGATCTTTGCCAATGAAATATAAAGCTCTGACAAATACAGTGTCAGGATATCTGTTGGATTGTTTTATATTTACAGACATATTCTAAAATTTCATTATCACAAACCGTGGTGGTGTTGATCACGGTAAATAAAAAAAATGGCCGCTTAAGAAAAAAGGGGTAGTTTCTGGCCAGTTATCATCATTATGTCCATCATTTATCTCGTATTACACGACATTATATCAGTACATTAAGACACCGAGAGGAAGGCCACCACGCTAAAATACAGCCTATCAAAGCAACAGTCCAGGCGGTGGATATTGAGTCATGCCCATTATACGTAATAACAAAAAAAGATGAATCTATACATAGGGCGTATCAGTTTAATAGATGACTATCTCTATTTGTTCTACGTTTTAAATCAACCACTGTATATTTCCGCATGGCACTCATTTCGACTTTCAGATTGATGTTCTTGGATATTTCTTGAATTAAACAAATTTGACGAATATGTTGAATCTTTTTCTCTTTATGCCCACTTTGAACATATACTTACAGCTAAGACAAATACAAAGTTTGACGTTTGATGTTCGGTCTCCCTGTATTTTTATACCGTTTGAAATAGGAACCTCGGTAAAGAATAAACATTCATTAACAGATGGATTTAATGCTTTCATGTAAACGTGCACTCAATTGTAAACATTTTACATAAATAATGTATAATACCGATTTGTTACGTTCATTGTTTCAGGTTTTGAAAAAATACTCTTTGTCCGCTATTTTCGATATGTCTCGAATTTACAGAAAGCGTATATAAGTAAAATTATATGGCTTTACTTTAGAAATCCTAGAAATCGGAGCTAAATCTCGATCAATTTCCTTATTTTTATGTTAGTTTCTTTGCACAAGTCAAAAATTTAATGTATGGAAAAGGTGTGTACCTGAACACATGTCTAGTTCCATCTCCCCGATATCGGGGGCAGCTGTTGTGGAAGAGGGTATCTCCCGGGACATCCGCTGTCTTGTAAACCCTTGAGTGAACATCTGGGCCATGGACCTGGACAATAGGTCCTCCATGTCGTCACTGGGATTCATGGTGAACGGGATCCCTTCGGACTGGTGGTGTCTTTGGGCCAACCTCAGCACCTTCCTCAGCCGCCTCTGTGCCTTCCTTAACAGTTTGTGGTGTCGTTCTAGAGACAGCGGAGTGTTCTTCATCCTAATTCATTTCCAAACACTTCATAAAACGATGCTGATCACGAAATTTGTTTATATCCGGTATGTCACTATTGTTATTATAAATATCCAAGTGTAAATCGTTCTTTTAGTAAATAAAGATAACGCAATCTCCTACCGCCCCAAGATTTAATATCCACTGCCCGACGAGTCCGGTAGATCTACACGGCGGGTAGGCAGGCGGTGAATAGCGGTGTGGTGATCTAACGGAATACCAATGTCAAATACGTGCCGTTACTGACTGATGAACATTCCGACATGCAGTTGCCAGACGAATATTTCACATTCAAACTTAATCTTTATAATATTAGATATAAAACATATGACGAAAATCATATATCCATGCTTTTTATACAAGATATTGTTTTAAACATCAGCGAATATACATTTATTTCTATTTCACTGTCGAAAATGGACGAAAAAGGAAAGTATGATTACTTTCCAGTATGTGTTGACACAGTGCAGACCGCGAAATGACGACTGACGAGTTCATACCACGACAAAGAGTTTGACAGATGACAGCTCATTTCTCATGATCACACAGTGTGAAACAATGGCTATTTTATTGCTTAACCTGTTGTTGTCATGCACCACAACACGACGGGGGGGGGGGGGGGTCCCTGAATAAGTCATAATATATTCTGCTGGACATGCAAAGACACTTTCCAAGAATATCTATTGCTGAAGCTACAGTTTTGGTCGAAACAATAAACACATTGTTTCATTTATTTCGTGGATATTTTTGGCTGCTGATCTTGGATCTCACGTCATCCCGACAGGCTGTGATTGGTTGAAATGAGTCACATGTCAAAGTGTCATCATGATGTATTAATTACGCTGCATCATTGTGATTCACTGCGCTAAACTAGGCACGGTCATTGTATTTTGGGAATAATTAAACAGATGTCCATAAATATAAGTAAGCTGTTTTAATTTAGCTGGTTGGCAAGTGCATTATAAACACATGTGCAGATAAGGAAGCCGATAAAAATCTTAATTTTTTGAGGATGACATGTTATGCAAAGTCTCCTCTTTATAAATACTACTTACAATATTTTCCACATTATCTAGAGACGTGAATGTGAAAGTATACATATGGTGTATGTAACATAATGCTTTAGATTTTATTTGTTTTTGCGAACTCATTTTTAAAAAAGATTCATTTATTATGATGATGATGAAATCTGAATAAATTATTAAAAACAATATCCCGATGGAAAAAAGTCGAAGAAGGTATCAACATTAACAACAAAAGGTGCATAGCAACAACTGCCATTAAAGTCGTACATATTTGGCAATGCACTTCTCGTGTTCTAATATATGTTCAAACATATTCTCAAAGACACAATCGACTCGTATTTCTGTACCTTAATAGCTTTGGAGCATAAATTGTAAAATAATTTACTGTATGATAAGCTAATAGACTGAGGAACTATCAAGTTTCAACCTTATCTAACAGCGAATTCATGCAAGGCTTTGTAAGTGATATTTGAAGTAAAAGATGACAATGATAGCAAAAATAAGACGGGCAAGAGCATGTATACGGAAATTCGAGATTTCTCTGCACCAGTCGAAGTTTCTTTATTTTTCTTTCTTTTTGGAGCCCCGCAAAGGCGAGTAACAAGTAACAACATATCATGTATAGTTCGTCAGATTTAAATTTCACGATCATTCGATTTTCTGTATGTCGCCAATTCCATACCCGAGAGAGAGAAAGAGAGAGAGATCCATTTCGGGGCGAATTTTCGGATAGAAATAGTTTATTTTTTATCACCACCTTAGGCAGCACGCGCAAAGAAAATAACATCTTGGAAGTGAACAAAAAATGTATGTGAAAAAAAATGTCTGTTAGAATAATAAATGCTATATTCTTTGACACTTTTTTGTAAAAATCAATATCTAAATGTACCGTGTTACCAACTTTCAAGATAGTATATGTAGATAATAAAACCAATATAGAATGTTTCGAGCATTATTATACACAAACATTTTTTGAAATGTTAAAGTGGTACATTGTAATACTTTCGATGGGGTCATCATACTACTAAACAAACTATTATAGATATGTTTCAGTTCGAAACCCGATTTCATGTCGAGTTGTGAGTATATATTTGCCGCCATTACAGAATTTGGATTTATATTGTGTCACGTAATTCACTTCATTTCATATCGTATATTTTATCATTCATGCAACCAATAAAATGAAAAATAAAAAACGTGTAAAAGGTCTCAACATTAACAATAGATGCATAGCAACACCTGCCAAAAATCTGTATAGCTAATAGACTGATTATGTAAACAAAGTGTAAAACAATGTAAAATACAATCTTAGAAATGACACGCATATGACACACTTTTGCATATAGCATATCAATAAAATATATATTTATTCATGTATGTAATTCTCACTTTTACAAAAATGATTCTATGCAACATCGAGTTCGGAGCAGAATTATGCAAGACGTTGTGTAAGTTAACATTAAAAACATGATATTAAAAGTAAAAGTAGACATTGACAACAAGAAATATCTTCAAAAAAGATACTCGGTCGTGGTAACCAGCTTGATGATTAGTGTCTGAATGGTTTAACATGTAATAGGTTCCTGTGTCAGTGCAGCTCTTTGAAATACCTCGGATCAAAATTATTTGTACAATCTTGGTAGACACTTACAGCCCTTAAAACATATGCGCATAAGACTTCGTTTCGCGGGCTACAAAACGAAACCGGATGTTAAGTTTTTGCTGAATATAGGATCTGTCAGGGTCGAACAATCAATTCCGAAATCTATGTGTTTCCTATTTTTTAACGTTCTACTCTTTCAGTTTACCTTAAAAAGGTGCAGTGCCTTACTATTCGGGACAAATCGTTCGCAGTGGATGAACATTTCGACTTTTAAAACAAACAGAGATCTAAAGAACTCGTTTCCGCAACTCTTTTCTTTGCTTTTGACTAATTTTACAATGACCAATGGGAATTAAGCAAAGTATATAATAATCAATGAAAAGCCTAATTTTATTCCGCTTCATTACTGTGTGTTTCACAGGAAGACAGGGTGAAAATAAAAGGCCTAACAGCCGAATAACGGCCGAGAAACGGAGCGAGTTTGCGAAAATTCGAGAATCGCAATCCCGTGCGATTAGTTGAAGCTTGGTAAAAATCGTCTCCGCAAAAGCGAGTAATAATAAAGTAACATAATATCATATATCGTTGTCGGACTGAAACGTCACCACGATTCGACTATCTATTTGTCGCCAACCTCAGCTCCCCCACCTTAAAGAGAGAGAGACAGAGAGAGAGTCCAAGTCCAAACATCGGGGCGATTTTTCAACTTGCAGCACCACCACTGGCAGCACACGAAAAAAAAAATCTTGGCAGTGAAAAAAAAGATATTGCCCTTGAAAAAAAAATATCCTTGAGAATAATTAATGATAGTAAATGTACATTTTTTCTGTTTAATTGCAATTGGATAAGAACCCACATACAGTTATCGTACGAGTTCTTATCTTGTCGATGATATTAAAACTCATTACTAAAAGACTATGAAAGAATGTAACAAGAAAGTCAGTAGAACTGACAGATGCTCCCCGAAGAACGTCATTGTTACAAATAAGGCCTTGGTCAATGGGTGGGAGGATATGTTGAAATCCCCATTCCTAAATCATATCTATTCTCCTCATCAGATGAGATGTTTTACCAACTCTAATTTGGAGACTTAGTAACAGTTTACTATTTAATATGATAATACGTGTTACTCATCAGATCTTTCATTGATTTTTTTAAAGTTTTTATACTACTAAAAATTAAGTCATACATTTCAATGTGTGCTCATATCAAAGAGGTTAACCAACACTCTTGACATATGACTGGATATTTGAAATAGTGATAATGGCCTAAACAACAATTAGATGACATGATTATGATTGACATTACTAGCATATTGAATTTTGTGGGGTTTTGTTTAAATGATATCTCCTGTTAAATTAGGCAAATGACATGAATATTAGTCAACAACATGGTAATAGGGGCCATAACTCTCTTAAAAAGTTAGGAACCAGGTCACGTCGACGATATGCGTATCTACTCTTGGTAATAAAGCTTCCCATAAAGTTTCATTGAATTCAAGCCATTAGTTCCTGAGAAATAGCCCGGACAGGAATCATGCAATATGTACTATAGGCCAAAAAGTCAAGGGGCCATAATTCTGTGAAAAATTGAGGAACCAGGTCACGCCGACGATATGCGTATCTACTCTTGGTGATAAAGCTTCCCATAAAGTTTTGTTGAATTCAAGCCATTAGTTCCTTAGAAATAGCCCGGACAAGAATCATGCAATATGTACTATAGGCCAAAAAGTCAAGGGGCCTTAACTTTTTGAAAAATTTAGGAATCGGGTCATGCTGACGATATGCGCATCTCCTCTTGGTAATATAGCTTCCCATAAAGTTTCGTTGAATTCAAGCCATTAGTTCCTAGAAATAGCCCGGACAAGAATCATGCAATATGTACTATAGGCCAAAAGTCAAGGGCCTTAACTCTGTGAAAAATTAGGAACCAGGTCACGCCGACGATATGCGTATCTACTCTTGGTAATAAAGCTTCCCATAAAGTTTCGTTGAATTCAAGCCATTAGTTCATGAGAAATAGCCCGGACAAGAATCATGCAATATGTACTATAGGCCAAAAAGCCAATGGGCCATAACTCTGTGAAAAATTTAGGAATCGGGTCATGCTGACGATATGCGCATCTCCTCTTGGTAATTAAGCTTCCCATAAAGTTTCGTTGAATTCAAGCCGTTAGTTCCTGAGAAATAGTCCGGACAAGGAAAGTGTGACGGACGAACGGACGGACGGACGGACAGACGGACGGACGGACGAAGCGGCGACTATATGCGTCACCTTCGGTGAGCATAAAAATCAAAATCGAAATTATCCTGTTTCCAACCAAAGTGATTGCCAGATAAATGAATGCACTATTTTTGGTGAACAGGAAGAACATGCTAAGTATATATAGGTAATAAAAATAAAAGTTAATAAAAACGTCGGACACAAAGTATCAGAATTTGAATATGCAATACAAATACCTGCAAACACACATCTGTTGTAGCAAAAACCATATGTGTAAAAATAAAATAAATGTATATCTCTTGTACTGATTGTGTAATTTTATAATAGGGTGTGCCTGGGCTTACGCACTTACGCACGTGCGAACAATTGATTTGAAAAATCAAAAATTTTAAAACGCTATAAAAATCGTCGCCGTACCAGGGTAAGACATATTTTTCTTCATAATTAGATAAAGAGAAATCTTTTTTGAACGGATTAGTCTAGAACAGGGTTACAAAAATCATATCTATAAAGACAAAATTAAGAGCGCAAACAAGCTAAATTACCAACAACATTAAGGTATATATGTTACGGTACGATACTTTCTTGATCGACTCATCTTTCCCTGTCTCATTCATGCGTTCTAGTAATGATAAAGATCATGTATGTAAGCAGGAACAGTTTTAAATTATTAACTAGAAAATAAAAAATGATTAGTATCGAAAAAAAGATGATAACTTCAAATATATGACATATGGGATCAATTAGAAAAATATTTTTGAAATAGATAATTTCAAATGATATCAACTTACTTTAAAAAATATTGTAATTAATTATATAAGCACTAAAACATCTTCATTTATGTTATACATGCATACATGAATCCTCAACTTGTGTTAAAATATTTGAGTTTTGGTTATATTATTGGCTAATAAAATGGCTCAAGAAAAGAAAGAAATGGCTCCAAGTTTTCAAATTTGGCTCATCTATTGGTTCCAACAAATCATAGCGCTGAAGACACTGGAGTTGTGTGTGTGTCTCAAGTGAAAGAGGGTTTGACGGACTGCAGCTTAAAAACGCCGTTCGAGACTTTACTAGTCTGCTGTTAACTTAAATCATAAAGTGGCATTGCTAACGTGTGTGTCAGTGATCATTCCGTGACTCTTTTACTGCATATCTTTGAAGAATTATAATAAAGGTGGCATTCAAATAGATCCTTTTCAAAACATAAATAAATGAACGATAAAAAGACTATAATTCAGATTCAAATATTGTTTTAACATTTTTTTAGAAAATAATTATAAATCAAGCTTTTTAGTTGAAATAATGAATGATAATTTAACAATAATTATACATTTTTATCTATTTTATCATGTTTTGTATACACTTCTGAGATTGAACCCACGCGGAGTGATACTGAAAGAGTGGTAGTGGTACCACTGCGTCACTTTGGAGCCTTACTGTAAAAAGGATTTATAACATAAATTATCTTTGGGCTCGATTCATTTCGTTGGAAACAAATAAATACCAAAATAAGCTCTATTTTGAAAAAAACTGAGTGACCTATTTGTATTTCGTTGAACTTCTGGAAGGTAAATAAACTGATGTAACATAATTCAACGAAATAATAAATGCTCAAAGATAAACAGTTATTTTCATTGAAAGTCTATATAAAATATAAATAAAGAACCAATATGATACCCGGTCCTAAGTTATTACAAGTAATGCATATTGAGTATGGATTATCGGAGATAAAAGTAAGGCCTCAAGTAAATGACTGTTTGTTTATTCTTCCCTCAAATAATGTCTCGGTCACTACATCTCATGCGCTATTCCCCTCTTTCAAGGTCTACCTAACTAGCGACATTCCTCTCATCACACGTGCTTTTCAAAAAGTTTACTAGAAAAGAATTGCAAAAGCTAAAGAGAGGAAGACTTTGCATTGGTCTCGGTAATATCTGGCAAACCCAAACTCATTCAGACATATGTTTCACGGTTATTAAACAGAGAATAATTGATAATTACAAACAAAACTGGCATAGTAATATTAATAATTCAAGACGACTATCCTCATATTGTTCATTTAAAAATAATTTCGAAATGGAAAAGTATTTAAGTAATATTACTGCTACTAAATTTAGAACAGCACTGACACGATTCAGATTATCCTCTCATGATTTAAATATAGAAACAGGTAGATTTCAATGGAAGACCGAAAATGCACGCAATGCACCATGAACGTAACAGAAACTGAATATCATTTCCTGCTTGTGTGTTCGAAATATAGGGACTTGAGAAAACAATACATGAAACAATATTTTTGCCATTGGCCGACGATACATAAATTTGTCTCACTTCTTACATGTAATAATATTAATGTCATAAAAAACACTGCCAAATTTATTTACTATGCTTATCAAATTCGTGATAAAAAATAATATTCATATTTATATTATTTAATTATAATGATATTTATGTTCACAAATTTACGTACTTCTCTGAAAATATTTTTTTTTTTTGGTTTGTATACAAATTATGTCAATAAAGTTATGTTATGTTATGTATGTTATGAAGACTTTGAAGAGGGTGAGTAGTGTAAGAGATATATACATTTGGAAAGAATAGACATTGCCGGAGATGGGAAAGAAGAAAAGAAAAGTTGAGTTTAGATTTTTTATACAAGACACCATATAACAAGGAAGTTTAAGATGGGTTAAGATAGAAGAGAAAAATAGATAAAAATAAAGTAGAAAGGTGAACCCTGCGCATGAGAGCCCACGACCAGAATCATGCTTTAATTGAGACCTGAATCGTACAACGGTACAGGCCAAGTGAGTTCGCACTATTTGCATTGTGCATAAACTTACTTGGGCATGCCTGTCGTCTCTCATAATCCACACTTTATATGCCCTACTTGTAATATCTTTCGAACGGGTATTAAATTGGTTCTATATTTAGATTTATTAGTCTTTTAATGAAAATGACTATATTTCTTTGAACATTTATTATTTCACTGAAAAAAAAATTGCTTACACAGTGTTTTCAAAATAGAGCTTATTTTGGTATTTATATTTTTCTAACGAGATGGAATCATTTTAGACAATGTTATATTTGTTCTAAATAGGTTAACAATAAGGCTCCAAAATGGAGTAGTGGTAACGACTCCGCCTAAAACTCCTCTCACTATCATTCCGCGTGGATTCGTAGCTCTGAGGTTAAAAAAAAATGAAAAAAGTAAACTAATTTAGTGCTAAATTATAATACCAGGCTATTCATTTTATTGACTTTAAAACTTTATTTGTTATTTTATCATGTTGTCGTACTCATTTCTGCATTTGAATTATAGGCTTCTAATTTGTATCGTTGTAATAAGGACCTACATTTCATCCATATAGCTACATAACTATTGTACTTTTAACCTGTAAAACGTGCATATACAAGATTCATATATTATACAAAGTTGTTTTTAACTAAATGATTCAGCTTTGAAGCAAACGCTAAAATGTCTATAATTGTTTAAAATGAATTTTGAAACGTTCTATTTCAATTTCCGAGGCGTATGCTATAGTTTATTATCGCAATGTTTCGGACATGTTAACATATTCAGTGTTTTTTTTTTATCTTTCAACAGTAATTCATTACAATTATTGATTTAGTAAATGTTATGTCATTATATTGGTAAAACATCAAATGTAATGAAACAAAATGAATTTTGGGGGTTAAGTATTGATATAAAACACCTTAAAATGGCTATATCACACCTTTATTTTGAAAAAGAAGTAGTACAAACAAATAAACTTTGTTTTAAACTATATTCTTTCTAATGTCAAACATTTAGATTTTCTTTGTTTTTCAATGAATACTTTTTAGGAACTTTTCTGTGAGATAAAAGTTTAAAAACAATAGGTCACCAAGGATTTTTTTAAGAATAGGCATTTTAAGTTGGCAGTGGAGGTCTTATAATGCCAAACGCACCGATAGTTGCCCCCAGTCTATATACCGAGGTAGTGTTATCCTAATGCATTAATTGGTTTGAATTACTGCGCGTTTATATCATATTTCATTATGAAATTGTACAGTTGTTTTTGTGTGTATACTAATTACCCTCTAAAATGCTCCTACGGCGTTCCAGGGGCATTTTTTCCGGACCCACCCTAGCCATGGTGCGTATACCGAAATTGGGTCCAGGCACGCCCCTGTTATATGACAATAATGAATTGCTATTTATATATGCTTTACTTACACTTATTATGCATTGTTTATGTAGACCTAAAAAGACAGAAACGCTCTCTGGTTGAAATTGTTTAACGGTAAAATACCATATTCAGATCTAAGTACTCTGCGGTGAAAACTTGTGTAAGAGACAAAGGAAATAATTATTAGGTTTTCCTCGAAGTATCAGTCGGTTTAAGACAGGGTCAAACCAGCTCACCGGCACATTTTGCTTTATTCTTAGAAGACATAGAGCCCATCCTGCACAATGGGGTATATGGTGGTTTGACATTTAATGATGTTTGTATAATTGTTTTACTATTCGCCAATGATATGGTAATAGTCGGAAATTCATCGGAAGACTTATAAAATAGTCCTAATAGGTTAAACAATACTGTGAAACTTGGGGATTAGAAGTGAATGTTACTAAAACTATTTTTATTTTTTTTGGAAACGCGGTCCACTGAAACATCACGAGGTATGGTATTATGATAATGAACAGATAAAAACGGTATAGGACTTAAATTATTTAATTTCACAGGTTTATTTACAATCAAAAACCAATATATTAATGGTAAAGTTCTTAAAGCGTCTAATGTGTTGCTAAACAATATATATATATAAATATGAAATAAGTCCAAAAATCGCTCTCCAATTATCTGAATCTCTTGTTAGCTCTATATTGACATATGCCTATCCAGGCTGGGGCTTTAGTAAATCAAAGGATACAGAACAGAACAGAACATAATCTTTATTTGACTTAAGCACAAAGCTCATCGTCACAAAAGCAATAAAATACAAAGCATGAAACATAGTGAACTATATTTATATGAATAATAATGTGAGATATGTGAGAGTGACATTATAACCAGCTTACTTTAATATCCAGATGTATAATTATTTATCAAAACTACTTTGGTGGTAAAATAGTTAATAAGTATTATACTGAAACATTAAGTGTATTTTCTCTAAGTTGAAATCCTTTTTTACAATAAATTAATTTAATTAATAATCTTTGTTTTCAGTGCTCAGAACTTCCAAAAATTTAAACATATTTGGTCTGTTTGAATAATACTTTGGTAGGTACTTTGATCGTAAACATGTATAAAATGGACAAATAAGAATAAAGTGAACATAGAAAGGATCCATTTAAAATTTTGCAAGGCAATTCTGGGTGTCAAAAATAGTACGTCGAATGTGGCCGTATACGGTGAACTGGAACGATTCCCACTGTATATATGTAATTAAATACTGGCTTAAATTAACTAAAACTCAAAATGTATTGTTAACCCTTTCCCTCATAGAGGAAACCATGAAAAGACCTATGCGAACAGCATAAAACCAGATCAGCCTGCGAGTAACTGCGATCAGGTTTTATGCTGTTCGCTGCTCCTCAGTGGTCTGGTAATGAGGATTTTACAATTAAATTTGGTAAGGATTAACTGTGGTTTTCTGCAGATCAGGCTTTATGTGGTACCTATTGAGTGCGTCAAAATGAGTCTATATAAGGGAAAGGGTTAAAGTATATCTATAAGGTGGCTGTTGAAGATGACATGAGAGGTCATAAAACTAACGTAAGACAGGTTTTAGACGAATATGGATTTATGTATGCATGGAATAATTCTGAAACCTTATGTCAAGAATTTGTTGTCGTGTTTAAACGAAGGTTTAGAGTTTGTTACATGTACTTGCCAAAATGGAGAGCCGATTTTGAGAGAAATTCGGTGTTAGCCACATTATATAAACAAGTAAAATGTAACTTTGACATGGAATTTTACCCTACTAATGTTCTATCGATGCAATTATGAGTTTCTTCATATTGTCTAAGAATTGAAACTTGCCGATATAGAGATCGAATTGAAAGACATGAACGAAAGTGTTTGTATTGTGATAGCAATGATATTGAGTACGAATTCCATTTCATTATAAAATGTCCCGTTTGTTTGATGATTTTAAAACGAAATATTTAAAACAGTATTTCTATGTCAGACCTAATATGTTAAAATTTTTGGCACTACTATCTAGTTCAAATAAACGATTATAACAATTTGAGTAAATATATCGAGTTTGAATTGAAACGTAGGAAATCTAAAACGGAAGGACGTTCTTAATAACGTTAAATTTATTATTTAAATTCAACAATATCATAATTTATTCGTTAATAGTGTATTGTGAGTCAATCTATCCTCCATTCGTTAAGAAATTCTCAGCTACGTACGTATGTGTGTACGCGCGCGTGTTTATAAACGTGCGTGTATGTATCTGTTCTGGTGAATGCGTGTGAGCATATGTGTGTGTTGTTGTTGTTGTAGTAAACTAGTTTGTCACGTGTTAAATTGCAAAAATTTGTTTATTTGACGATGTACTATGTATTGTTTAAGTCGTATTTCGAATAAACTGATAAACGGGTATTAACTTTTTCATCCTATTCCACTATACTATATAGTGTTTTACATATGAATGTTAAGAATTACAATACATGTATTGCCATTTTATTGCAATTAATTTATCGATGTTATTGCAATTTTTGGATGTAGCACATGTACAAAAAATTATAACTGTTATCTAACATCAAGGATTCTTACTACGTAACTGCTCCTGATATTTGTGTATCATGTTTACAGCGTCACAAGATCGATACAATGTCATTCTTTTTTATTTCAATTTATCAGTATCTGCGTATAACTATGACTTAAAAAATATAAGTTTTAAAATTTGTTACATTTACATGCAAAGGCAATCCTTTACAATTCACAAAATATCCCCTTCTCTCTATATATCGTATATGAATAGAACATGATACACGGACTGTCATATTTTCGTGCGTAAAACATGGCCGCGACTCTGCAGTGTGGACATTGGCGTCCATGACAATCACGTGCATTCCTGCGTGCCAATTGCAAGTTTAAAAAACATTTTAATACATGTACCTTGATATGTTTATTAAAACTCGGTTTAAACTCTTCTGTTGATGTTTTCGTAGACGTACAATTGTATAAGCATCATATTTTTACATATACCGACTTAAATATATTTTGTGAAAATCGGTGTTGTGCGTACTAAAGAACAATTATCAAATACATTTTTATTTGTTTTAATATATTTCTTTTTACTTTATACTTTTCTTTATCCAGATTCGGCGTAAAAACATTGTTTTGAACATACAATAAACTGTAACGGCAAAATACATTAAAGTATGACATAGTACCTTAAAATATTATACGTATTAAATAAGGGACTTTGTATCTGGGAGGACAATGGTATGTTCTTGTCCATAAAGGAATTCGAACCCACAACCCCGGGCCGTAGACGCGTGCAGGTATTGTGTAAAATGACAGGTGCTAACATGAGGGGATTTTCTTGTGGTTGATCCTAAACCGGTCATTGGATGGGTTAAACCATTGATTAGCGGCTGTATGTGACGTCATGAACGTGACTGTCACGCGCCTCGTTCAGCGGGCAGAGATCAATCACATTACATGTTATTGATGACGTGCATTTGATTGGACGGTGTCTATATAAATGTGTTTACACAGGACCGCAATAGTTATTGACGTAGTTATGATATTAAGTCTTTTTATAGTATTCGAACTGTGAAATTTATTGACAATCGCCATTGACTTGGATTTTGATACATAAAAACAATGGTTACCAGCAAAAAAAATATCACGAAAACGATTGATGATGGATAGTCAGTCGAAGTCACCAGATATGGTCGGTTGACGGTTTTGATAGATAGCAGGGGAAGATTTTGAAACAGTTGAACAATCTTGTAAAATGATACTTACGTATGATTTTCATACTCGGGCTCAAAGTTTCTACGCATAACTCCGTCATGTCTTCTGCCAAACTCGGCGCACCGGTTACGTCACGATACGCTACTTTAACGACAACTGTGTGGGGAGGTAACTACTGCGGTGGAGTTTGGTCTTCGGCAAATGCGATAATCGTATTATCTCCCTTATTAGTTATCTCTTGCCTTTATACTTTGTATTTAGATAGATTCTAGAAGAAATTACGTACATGTTTTTCTGTTTGTTTGTTTCTAGCTATGGTAATTAAATCATCAAAACCCAACCGCAACACATTACTTAGAAAGTGACATTGAAGTATTTCACAATTTTGTCATTTGACAAAAATCCTTAGATTGACCTTTGACCAGTCTCAATATTTGTGAATATAATTTATTCGGTGTAGCTGTCTAACCTCATTTTTGGCCTACTTAGATATAATGACGTAAGACAGTGTCGAATTAATATCTAAAAATTTTCGTGGTAGGTATTCCTAAAAAAAAAAAAGGAATAAAAATATGCGCCATTTTGTTGAGATGACATAAACATGTACTGCGTTTTCACGAAATTTTAATAATGCATTCTGACTGAATTACAGTTTCTTTGGTAAATATGACGTTATTTAATCAAAATACGTCTCTTTGATATACATTGAAGCTTGCTTCGGGCCGAACGTTATAAATACCTGCAATATCGCCTGTTTCACTGAAGGACGGTGCGCTTTCACTCAGCCGATTGCGGTGGAGGGGACGCTTTAATACTGAGTTTTGTTGTTGTTGTTTTTAATCTAGGCTTAATTTGACTTACCAAGATGAAATGCTTCTCAGATAATAATTCGTACATCACATAATCGTTTTCTTCAATCTCTATTATACTTTAATCCCTATCAACGGTGCATATCTTTTTTTACAGATAGTTCTTGTTTCATTTATTGTTGAAGATACATTTGTATAGTTTGTGCTGTTATAAAAAAGGGTGGAAACTCAGAGCTAGTGTATTGCGTGCAATCTTAGTCACTTCATACTGGGGTTAATTTCAGTCTGTACGGGAATTGGCAATAAGTAATCAAATTTGGTATTCAGCACTAGGGACAAGAAATGAAGAATTTGGCCTCTCATGTGTTGTCTGAATTTTTAAAGAGTTTTATCTACGGTCAGTGTGATTATTATTTGAACTATAATGAATCATTACCAAACGGCACCTTGTCACGAGACACATCCTGTCACGGGACAAGTGATACAACCCATGGGCACTAATTTTGCATCTTTTAAGTCACCGACTCAAAATCCTGAATGTTCATTTTCTGATAAACTGCGATGATAATCAATGTTTATTGGGTTTAACGTCCCGACGATTTGGATTTCATTTGGAGACTTGGGGGGAGAGAGAGAGAAGGGCAAAATCTGAATTTCATGTGAGTGCTAGGGGATTTTGGGGGCATGCTCCCCCGGAAAAAAAGAGTTTTTAGTATGATGGAGATGCATCCTGAAGGGTATCTGAAGATGAAAATGAAGGTTTTTTTTTGTTTTGTTTTTTAAACGATATATATTTTTGAAACTTGAAGGCCATGGATCTAATGCCTATGTCCCACCGGGGAAAAATAATCGGCGATGTGGAAATGCACAAATTTTTCTTCCGATGACTCCGATGGGGATGCCCTAAGCAATGTCCAATGGCCTTTTTGACCGTCTCGGTCTAAGATTGACCAAAACAGAAACAAATTTCTGAATGCGCTTTCAACCCTTGCCGATTATTATTATTTTTTTTTTATTTATTTATTTTTTTATTATTCAACCACAAGATTGGGAATATGTCACAGAAAGGTCGCCGAATATCCCTGTATGTCCCCTGATATTTTCGCCAGACATCACAGAAGCATCGGGGATTCCTCAGAGGAAAAAATATTTCGCGGAAGCTCCGTGAATGCCCCGGCCTGTTTTCCCGATAAAACCTCGGAAACACATCGAGAAACTTTTTAATCGTATTTGATTACAGTTGTATTTACAGGCCCCGATCAAAAATATAAAAAAATATAACGGTCGGGGGCGGGGGGGGGGGGGCACTGATACTGAAGGACATTACTCCTTCCGGGTAAGAAATATAGGTTTATCGTGAATTTTTATTCACAAACAAGCATAAAATATTTAATAAGGGTTTCCTGGACTCCAACCACTATCAATGAGTGATTGCGTTGAATGAGTTTTGGACTCAACAGTGTAAAAGACAGTCTTGTTTAAGACTGAGAAAAAAAATCAATTTTCAAGTTAAATATAATTATTTTGTAAAAAATGTGGAAGGGAATAGGTTTTAACTTATTCTTCTTGAGTGTATAATTGTCGTTCTGGAAGCAGTCTTCACACAGAGATTCCAAGAAAAAAACTTCAGGCGCACGTTTTAGGGTCGGGCGGTTGCAGTAGGTGTGGGCCCCTTCCGCGTGTCAATTTTTTTGTACATTTTTAGTTTTAATTGACACATTTTGGGTTTTCTTAGTGTTGTAATCAGTGACAAACATTATTCAGTTATAATAGATGTTGATATTTAATATAAAATCTTTAATTTCCGTTTCATTTCGCTCACAAATTGTGTTTTCTGTGCATTAGTATTCACTGACATTGCTCAATGACTAACTACCTGGATTTGATTTGAATTAGTAATCATAATCTAAATATATATACATTGCCCCAAAATTTAGAAACACAATCCATTTCTGATTAAGTTAAATCTACATGGCTGACGATGAGTATGCATCTTCTTTGCAGAATAATAAGATTTTTATTATGAAAAAAATACCTTTTTTAACTTTTTCAAAAACAAAACCGGCAATTTTTCATACCTGAAAGTTCACCAACCTGGCAATTAATTTGCCCGCTTTTAATTCAAGATTTAAAGATTTATACATGTAGAGAAAAGTGAATTAAAAATTTCGTTGATTAGATTTAGTTATATCGATAATTCCTTTGGGCTATAGTGAAAATGTTTCGATGGCAATTATATTTTAATGTACAACTTAGTTGCTGTTGTTTCTAGTGGCTAATTTTATACTAAGCGATTTTTATGCTATTTCTTAAACTGCATCTATCTAGAAGACGGTAGTTTTACTGATAAAAAGTTAATGTAATTATTTTGGCTATTATTCTTCAATTATTAGATCGCTCGGCAGATGTCCGTAGGTATTAATCAGTGAACGTGTCCACAGTACAATAAAACATACTTATCACACAGTCATGGCTGATTGCCGATTCGGATTACCTACACATTAACAGCAGGGAGCCATAAGACAATAGGAGTCTGGCTGGTCAGAAGGTTATGAGGATGGTTCAGTATGGGGACCCACGATGGGGTTTTCCTCTAGACAGCACAAACATTATATAATCAATGGATTTTTATAGCCTAGAAAAAAATTATGACCAGGGCAGCTGGGTGGGGGCGCTGAATCCCCGGCCTGTGATATCACACCCAGCCACATTATCCTGACACCGGGCCAATCAGTCCTATATGAGCAAGGGAGCTATATACCAGTACCATTTTTTACGTCAAGGCCGGGGATATAATCCACAACCTCCTGCTTCCGAGTGGAGATTCTTTAAATAAAATTTTAGATTCCCAAACTTATACCGGTATGTGGAATTTCTATAGCCTGAGTCTAAAAAAAATAGGCTTATGAGAGATCCCATTATACTGTAACATGCGCGCGCGCACACTGAACACGGTACTATTTCATCATCATTATTTAGTCACTATCCATTGAAATCTCCAACTTTGAGACAGTCATAATCATGTGATCTTACAACCTGCCAAAGGTCTAGATAAGTCTTACCAGTATTGCATTTTACATTTAACATCATTTATTATCACTAGGAGTTCGAGACACGGTCTGGTCAACTTGATTTGAAGTCTTCCGCAGGCCCGGATCCAGAATTTTTCCACTGGGGGGACCGAAGTCTGAATGTGATGTGAGTGCTAGGGGGGTCCGGGGGCATGCTCCCCCGAAAAAAAAAAAGGTTTTTAGTGTGACGGAGATGCATTCTGAAGGGTATCTGAGGATAAAAGTGAAGGTTTTTTATGGGGGGTGTTTTTTGTTTTGTTTTTTTTGGTTGTTGTTATTGTTGTTGTTTTAAACTTGAAGACCATGGATCTAATGCCTAGGTCCAACTGGAGAAAAATCATTGGCCATGTGGAAATACACATATTTTCTCCCGATGGCATCAGATGTTTCAGCCAAAAAGACGGAGCATTCCCATGAGAAGCTTCGGGATTGGTCCGTTGAAACGTTCTCTGATGTTTCGGTTATGGTACAATGGCCTTGTATTATCGGGGATGGCTCCCGATGCTCGTGAATTTTTTTCCGATGATCGTGGAAGGTGCCCCGGAGCTTCACCGAATTTGAAACATCATCGGGGGAATATCCCTGTAGATTAGGGGATGTATCGTTGTATCGAACCATCCTGCATGCCTCGGGGAAGATTATGGAGATTATGAGAATTTGGTGATGGACAAAATCAAGGGTAGACTTTCGGGGGTTTATGAGGATGCCCCCAGCAATGTCCCATGGCCTTTTTGACCATCTCAGTCTAAAGTTGACAAAAAAGCAACAAATTTTAGTGTGCGCATGCCGTTTTTTTTTTTTTTTGCGAATATTCTGAGATTCTATCAAAAGATCTGGAATGTGTCACAGAAAGGTCGCCGAACCTTCGAGACATCACCGAAGCCTAGGGGATTCCGGAGGAAAAAAATTTCGCGGAAGCTCCGTGAATGCTTCCCAGGAGCTTCCAGGAAGCTATGCGTATGTTTCCCCGGCCTGTTTTCCCCGAAAAAAAAACAACAGTCATCAGTTTTAGACTCAACATTGTAAAAAAAAGTTTTGTTTAAATCTGAGGGAAAAAAACACACTTTAAACATATTTTGTCAAATATGTTGAAGGGAATACCGGGTATGTACTGTATAAGGTTTGAACTTGGTAATCTTGACTGTCTAATTGTCGATCTGGAAGCAGCCTTCACACACAGACTTCCCAGATAAAAAGAAATCAGGCGTACGTTTTAGGGTCGGGCGGTTGCAGAAGGTTTGAGCCCCTTATGCGTGTCGATGTTTGGTACATTTTTTTTTTCTAAACGTTAAATCAGTGACAAAACAAACAATATTCGGTAATGAAAGATGTTAATATTTAATATAAAATCTTTAATATCCGTTGTATTTCGCACATAAATTGTGTTTTCTGTGCATTCGTATTTCGTATTCATCGACTTATCAGTAACATTGCTCAATGACTGATTACCTGGATTTGATTTGAATTAGTGATCATGCATTATCTACATATACATTGTCCCAAAATATGGATTGTCCCAAAATACGGCAGATTGAAATTTTCAAATTCTTTTTATATTAAGAGATCATGAATACACATACATGTAGATTATTATATTCGTAAATATTAAAAAGTTAACATCATGATATATCGGCCTACTGTTTGTATTTATTCCTTTCAGGAAAAATATTTAGATGAGTTAGTTTCATAAAAATAATACTTAAAAAGTTATGTAAAAATAGTAAAGATGATGACATTTAGAAACACAACCCATTTAATTTGCATGGCTAGAGATCGGTATGCATATGCTCTGCAGTTTGCTACAGCAAAAAAAATAAATAAATAAAAATCCTTTTAAATAGTTTATAGTTGTAACTGATACAAACTTTTGGTAATTGCCTATTTTTCCCAATTGTTAGATCGCTTGGCAAATTTCTCTCAGTCAATGAACGTGTCCGCAGTACCCTAAACACACGCTTATCATACAGTCATGGACATTACCTACACATTAACAGCAGGGGGCCATAAAACAATAGGAGTCTGGCTGGTCAGGTGGTTATGCGGATGGTTCAGTACGGGGGCCCACGATGGGGATTTCCTGTAGACAACACTACTATGATGTAATAAGGGATTTTGTAGCCTTGAAAAATGTATAACCAGGGCAGTTGGGGGGACCAAGGCCCACTCGCCAATCCCCCCCTCCTGCTGGATTCGGGCCTGATTCCAGTTGATGGTTTTGTTTGTCTGGTTGGTTTAACGTCCCATCAACAGTATTTCAGTCATATGGAGACGATGTCTACTTGAGACAGATATAGTGCTGTCAAAATGCAGTATCATGCCGTAGACATGTGACATGATACCACACCCAGTCACATTTTCCTGACACCGGACCAACCAGTCCTGGAACTACCCTTATATGCTAAGCGCCAAGAAAGGGAGCTATACCAGTACACTTTTTTACGACTTTGGTATGTCGCAGACTGGGATCGAACCCAGGATCTCCCAATGCCGGGGCTGACGCTCTAACAACTCGGCCACCGGGACTGGTGCGTTGAAGGTTTTACCTGGGGGACCCCGTTTCACTAAATTTGTATGAGCAAATTTTTATCTTTGTCTTATAAATGCTGTTCTAAAAAGTACCAGTTTCTTATTAACACAATAAAACGTAAATAATGTGAATAATTTAATTGCATTATATAAACTCACTTTTTGTGAAGACAAAAATCAGATGAAGAATACCATATCTGAATTTACGCTAACGAAGATCGTTTTTATCATACGAAGGTCAGTGAAACAAGCACTAGGAATAAGGTAGATCTCATGATTCTAAAGACCCCAAAACAAAAATATATGGATTTCAAATAATCAACAAAGTTTTGATGAATATAAAACAATTATTTATTTCATTTTTGAACCCACTCATCCTCACAAATAATCAACATTTATGTGTATGAATAAATATGGCATTATTGTACACATATACAAGATATGGCCGTCAGTGTGGAGTTAGATCAGCACCCAATATTAGAGTGGACGTGTCCCACCCCAGGACTGGTGGACACAACGTGGGTTGGCGTGCCCTGGTTAGAATATAACAGGAAGTTTATTGCATCCAATGTTATCTGTTTGTATAAGAAAGAAATAACTGAGAAGAAAATAAAGTATATTATATGTATATATTTGAGACTTTTCTCTAGTTTATGAAAACAATCTTCTATAAACAGGAAAACTTTTTCAAAGTAAAAAAAATATTTTTTTTCAAGTTTGAGATTAGATTTTGAATATTCATTTAGAATAGTAACCAAACAATTAACTTAAGAAATTTCTGAGAGAATGGCAAAAGTGCCTGATTCAGGCACAAGCAGTTCAAATGTGTAACTGACCAGATTGTAACAGAGAGGGGTGTGGCCCTAGCAACACTCCCTTAACAACAGAACCACGGGGAGAGAGAGAGTGGGTAGGGAGCAGACTACTGCATCAAACCCTGTGGTCTTACACCAGGGATCACAAAGAATTGAGTTCTAATGCTTTCATTATGGTAAGACAAAACAAAAAACAAAAATATGCTTATAAAATAAAGAGATAACAACAACAACAGCAACAACAAAAAACACCATGTATTAATTTCATCTTGGTTGCTTAAAATGTTTTAGAGTCTATGTTCTTAACAGCCAGTGCATTGGGTTAAAAATAAATACATTTGTTTTTACTCCACAAAGAAATTGTCACAAGACCAAATATAGAATTTCATTTATGTGAAGAGAGATGTTATTTTACACAGGGGAGATAACAAGCACTACACTGATATGAAAAGGTAAAACAAAATTACCTCTCTTATACTAACCTCACTTTAATGGTGTTTGGTTTAACAAGACAATGATTTTAAGTCAGCACGAAGCCATGTGTTCTGACTCCTGTCACATGGCAGCAGCAATACTTATATGTACAACATACTGGCAGTACACTCAGACAAAAAATATTTTTTTCTGAATCCGGACCCATGTATACATCTGTATGCTCTTTATAATTATGGTTTTAATAAATAGAAGAGAAATATTGTCCCAATACAGACAAATTACGACTGTTATACCTAGGTGATCAGACAAGTGCTGCAACCTCAACATGCTCTCTGGTAATCAACCTTACACACACTACTCCAAATCACTTACATGTCACCCTCTCTGTATGTATTTAAATAGGGATATCCTTTTTACAAATAACAAATATGCACATCAAGAATCAATCTGATTCAATACAAGTTAAGAATATCTAATACTTTTACAGTAGCCTACATACAAGTGAAGAGAGAAATATTGCACAAAGCACCGTGATGTTCACAGACACTGGATTCAGACTTCTATACAAATATATGCTGTGACGACATTATGCATGCTATAACGAAACAGCAGCGCTTTACGAAATGCAGGTCATAACCTTGAAATAATCAAGAAATAATATCCATGTACATAAAACTTTGAACAAAGTAATCCTCACTAATATCACTGACACATATTGGTGTGTATTACTAATATCTATATAACATAGTCATTTAAAGTCAAGCTTTTGAAACACCCATAATGCTCTTTTATCGCCCTGTACCACATATATGCCTTTTCCTACCATGTTTGACTAGTCAAAACAAGGTCAGAATTACTACTAAGTAACCTGATCAGCATACAATCTGGTTTTATACAGGTCATCAGTGTCAATTTCTTGATAGTATTCATGTGGTAGAGGTGTAGAGCTGGGAGCCATGACTGAACCAGTCATCCTAGTGGCCCTATATGTGTTAAAGATCCCACTAAGGCTTGTATCAAAAAAAGACAGAAAAAAAACCCATCATAAACATTTCTGTCTGTTCCATATTTTTACCTCCTGAAGTATTTCACAGTAACATTACTAGGCCAAATTGCTGGGCATGTAACACCCACAGTGAAACAAAATATCCCAGTGAACATTATCTGTTGATCAGTCTACCGTAGAAATGACACGTGAAATAAAAATAATCCATCACCAAACTGAAATCTCCAGAAACTTCAGATGGCCAGTCTGAAGGGCTAGCCACTAATAGCACATTGTGTCAATATCACATCACTACGGGAACATCCTAGCGCATCAGTGCAATCAGACGGTGGTGACAGACAGCAGCGGGTTGTAGGCCTTGCCCTCAGTGTTCTTACTGCCGTGAGCCAACATCTCTTGCACTGTTGTGAAGTCATCAAACACCTTCTTCCCCTTGTGTTTCATCATTTTTCTATGACTTAGTTCAACAATACCAACCTCCTTTTTCTCATCGCTTTCTTTCAAAGTCTCCATTTTTGCTCTGGCCATCATTTCTCGCCTTCTCTTTTGGTCTCGTGCTTTTTCCAGATGTCTCTTTTTCTCTTCCTTTGTCCAGTACCGGCCTGTCTTTAATTCACTCATAGCATCATCATCTGTTGTCATTCCACATCTTTCTTCTGATATCTTTTTAGCTCGCTCTTTTAACAGCTTACTCCGGATGGGCCTTCGTGTGATGTAACGTGTGCCGTCGGGTCGTCGCTTCACCACCCACTCCATCTGACCACTGTCAGGTGGCGTCTGCTGCGCAGACAGCACATTCTGTGGAGAGTCACTTGGAGACTGGTTCCCATTCACGTTATTGTTGTTCTGCGTAGCGGGAGACTTGCTCTTTTTCCGCCGGTGAACAATTTTCTGGTCCAGCTGCTGTTGGAACAGCTTCTGCTGGATCTGTATGGTGTGCTCCAGGTTGGCACGGTTTGTGTACATGACATCCGCATACTGCATGTACAAGTCCTGCAGGGACTCCCCAGAATTGATATGACACTTCACGTTCTCATTCTTACGATTATTGTCCGCCACCTTACTGCTAGTGTTTGTCACTTCCGCTATAGTCATGTAATTGTCATCACTAGACGTGTCATTTGACACGGCTGGCGTCTGAGTCTGTTTCTCGGTATCACTGTGGGACGGTAAGGGAGCCGTGTTGCTTGCACACGATGTTGCAAGACACAGCATCGAGTTTTTGAAACCTTTGTCACCCTCATCTGACGCCATGTTCAATTCTAAAGTCAAGGGAGTGCTGCGGCAGCTCTCCCCGGTGTTATAAGCACTTGTTGACAAATTCCCATCTTTTTCTGTAGACTTATTCAGCCTTGTCTGTCCCATTTTGGGTGTCGGGGGAGTGTCCCTGCGACCTAAACTGTCCGATCTGTCCGAGGAATCTGGCCCAGGACTCACCCCAGCTTTAGAATACTCTATTCTGGTACCCATTCTGGGAACACTGCGAGGTGTTTTATAAACATCCACTCGTTCACACTTACTCAGATCTCTCTGAAGTTTATTTTGAAGATGATTATTAACCATTTCCTGACATTCTACATGAATACCCTCCATCTCTCTGTTCAACTGAGCAAGCTCTTTATCAATGCTACTTTCTGTGCTCTCTGACACCTTCCTGTCTTTTCTTGGAGAAACTAACCGGTTCAAATTATTTCTATCACAGCGATGTTCAAGGACTTCACGAAACTTTTCACAGTCTGTGTCTGGTATTTCATAAGACCCGTCAGCATTTTCATTAGACATATAACTCTCATTGCTGTATGTTGGATCACCCTTGGAAGAGGCAGACTTCCTTGTTCCTACCATGCTTTCATTGTCAAATGCCTCCTGAAAATAGAGCAAAAGGTCTGTCAGTACAATCCTGCAGCTGTGTCCTATGTGAAGCAAAGATTTGATGTGTACTTGCACTGCCTCTCAAATAGGTGAACTGGTTCATAACAAATAGCAGACAATGTTTACCAGCATGTTTTATTTGCTTGGGTTTATTGTCCAACTGACAGTACTTCAGTCATTTGAGAACTGTCTACATGAGGCATTACATGCTGCCTCACCATGGTATCACAACCACATCTAGTCACATATCCTGCCACTTGGCTTGAATTCTGCCAACAATACTTAGCACTAAGTAATACTTGAATACTTAGGGGCAAATTCAATTATTCTTGTTCCTCTGATAAAACTACCAAAATATTCAATTTCGAAGCAGATAGTGTAAGTTATTATGATATAATGTGTCAGTCTTGTACTTGAATATTTAGTAAAACAGAATTATTAGAATACATTTCTTACACATTTAAGAATTTAAGTATTACTTGATGCTAAGTACTGTTTTTGGAATTCACGTCTGGAGCTATCCTTATATGCTGAGTGCCAAGCAAGTAAGATATACCAGTAAGTTTTTAATGACTTTTGTTAATGAGCTAATGACTTGGGGTGGATGCTATGACCACTAAACAACTACTGAGACCAGTAATATTTTTAAACAGAAAAATACAAAATAATATTTCATTCAAATCCTCCATATCTGTGTTAATGCAATCTTATTGTACCAAAAAATGATAAGACCTGCAACTATACACCAGCTCTCATGCTTTATATAGCTTATAATCAGTAAATTGTTTATACAAAGTCAGCAGCCACAATTTTGTACAAAGACAAGTGCTTGATTATATAAAAAGATTTAATGATTTATAAGCTGTATAGAGCTTGAAAGTATCCTAAAACTTAATTGAAATATATCTAGATATCTGACAAAATTAAAATTACTCACATGATATCCCACCATCTTAAAACTGTCATACAAAATATAATCTCCATAAAGTTGAGCTCTTATTCTAACTATTTCAAAGTCCACCATATACATAGAGGCTGTTCACATGACTGTACCATACGACAAACACGGCCCAACTGCCAGAATCTGGTCTACTCTCCATCTGACAACTAACTCAGCCTATCAAATGACTGCCCTCCTTTGATGTGGCAATTTAGGAAATTCTGTGCCCCAAAAATGAAAACGCAATCTAGGGGTAATCTATGGAAGTAATTAAAAGGCTTTTGGAGAATGTTACACAGTTGTCTTAATATGAATTTATATAAGCACTAAGTGCCCCCTATGTCTGCCAGGCAACAGGACACTCTACAGGCGACTGCCTGAACTGGAGAGGATTTCACATTATCTTGACATTTCATTTATGATGTATATCTGCCATTGTTAAGAAAAAAACAAAAAACAGTCCACATAACTGAGTCTAACTTCAATAGCCTAAGTATTAGACAAGTTAATTGTTAAAAATGCAGTTGTGATAAACACATGACTTTACTCTCCTCCTTTGATGAGTGGATAAGGTTAAGTGATTAAGAGCAGAGTTGTAGTAATAGTGCCAGGATAAACGGCTCAGCGGGAACATTTCACACACTGCTCCTTCAAAGGGACCAAAGAAGTGGGGGCATGTGTTAAATAATGACTGGTGATGAAACACGGGAAGTATGCTCAGATCTGTAACAACTTGATAGAGAAACAAAGAACGGCAGGCGCTCATCAGCATTCTCTCTAGTTTAAGTGCAGAGGACATTAGTATTTTAAATTAAGATAGCCTGCTTCATGTCTTTAATGGTTCAGTTGACTTTGTTCTGCTGAGGGTTGGTTGGAAAAGGGAGGTAACCGTTATCAGGCAAGTTAGCAACAATTTCGTATACAAACCAAAGGTTAATTTTACACAGAGATTTAATGATTTTAAGGTGTATAAACCTTGAAAGAGATGTCATTGTAACACTGAGACTGTTGTTTAGGGATATGGAGTTCCATTTTGCAAAAACAGCTAAAAGAAAATACAGCAAGTGTAAAACCAAAGTGTAAAATTCAATTACTATATTACAAGTCCTAATCTTGTGTTCTAACCTCTGGACCAACAACTGGAGAACAAGTAAATAGCTACAGACATAAAATATAAGTGCAAAAAATAGTGTCAGGGTATGATTACTTATGACCCACATAGTAAACCATACCCGTGTAGTGACCCGAGCCCATACCTGTTCCGAGCTTTCATCATTCTTTGTGCTCTCGTCTGTGCGGCCCACACCACTGTCCTTCTCGTGCTTGTTGGAGGAGTTCTCGGTTGTGGCTGTGTCTGTCGTGCCCCCCTCCTCATCAAACTGGTGACCCTGTCATAGAGAACATCAGGTTACATGATTAACACAAACAAGCATACATTTATTTCACTTGTATAATTTAAATCTTTTAACTTTAATCTGAAAACCAGTCCTCATAACTAATATTACCTGCAATCTCTCTCTACAATTCCTGGTTTTGTTAAGTATTAAGTGTCTGAGGTCTTGAAAAGTCCTCATCCCCTCTAGGGGATCAAACTCCTTACATTCCGTTCCTTCAGTCTTAAAATCTATGTTCACTACAACAGACCCAAGTTACTACTTGCATAAACCTCTCATACACATTCACTGACTAAAGATTTCATTGAATAAATACTTTGTTATGACAAATCACTTGTAAATCTAAGCACTGTGCAAAGTTAAAAGTTTAATGAGTTAAATTAAAGGCACTAAACATGAAAGCTAAATGCAATCACACAGGAATATCTGGGCATTTAAAATATGATAAAAGGAAAAGGCAAACAGTAAAATCAGAGAGGTGACAGATGGTATAACAGAAACACACAGAAAACGCATGTATGAAGAATGTGCAAGCAGATTAAAAAGCTGTTAATCTAGAGTGACCTTGACCTTTCATTTCATTATGACTTTGATTTCATTTGAATATTTAGGTCGTAAATATCAGGGTAATTAAGAAATTGAAAATTTATGTGACCAGGTGTTACAGTAATGGCCTTCCATAAACCCAAGACTTTGAACATAAGAAAAGTGCCCATTTAATACTTCTGTAGCATGGGTGTAAATATCACACATTACCAATAATTCCCACCAATTTAATGATATTAGCTTCGCTCTATAAAATCTTTCATGTGTGACATTAATATCAGCATGAAACAGAACCAAGTTACTCTCGCTAATTACATGAGCAACATCTAACAGTGGAGAGGAAAAAACATGGATTCTAGACATAGCTTTATTTGCCCTTCTCATTGGAAAAAAACGGTCAAGAAAGGAAGCCGTGGTTATGTACTTATTTTTGTAAACATGTCTTGTATGCTTCTAATTACGAAACATGAAATTAGCAGTATCAGAGGATGTCGGAGACATGTCAAAATTCTGAGAGAAGTCCTTAGATGATGGACTTTCAGTAGAGGCTTGATAAGATCTTGATCAGGATCAATCAGGAGCTTGACAAGTGCCTCATCAGCCCTGATGCCGGAGACCGTCTGATTATGAGGCAGTCTGAGGTGTAATTTGTAACAAAATGATGGGTTGAATATGTCTCCCCCTTCAATAAAAGAAAGATTCCACTCTAACAATCTCTGTATCTTGTCAATATAATTTGTCTTTGATGAGTAACAAGCAGAGATGCCAGTTATTTACGAAGGGACGATTTCAATTATCCACGTTCATGACTCACCTTTAAAGAGGCAATTAAGTGTAAAAGGTCCTTGGTTTATTAAAACACATGGATGTGGCTGTCTTATAAGATAGCATTAGATCAAGCCTAAGTTTGTTATGTTTATGTCATGGTATACAGGGTGTAACTATATGTCAAGGTATACAAGGTCACTGTATGTCATGGTGACCATTTTTTTGGTACTTTTTGAAATCTGAACCGGTTGATTGAGATCAAAATCGGTCAAAACCGGTAAAAAATCGGTTTTTAGGATCCTTGACTCATGGTATACAAGGTGTCACTATATGCTATTGTATACAAGGTGTCACTATATGTCATGGAATACTAGGTCACTAAATGTCATGGTATCCAAGGTCACAACGA
>CM037790.1:6533266-6583266 GCA_021229015.1 Solen grandis | reverse complement strand
GTTTGTTTTTAGCTTTCGTTTTTCTTTTTTAAGTTCTATTTGTCTTGACCGAAGAAGCGAGGTAGAAACTTGTTTTATAGAAAATATAACCTATCTAAACTAGTATTTCCTTTATCCACTGTAGGGCTATGATTGTGTATTGTGTATGATCACTTTCTGTGTGTTTTTTTTGTTTTTTTTTTTTGTTGTTGTTTTTTTTTTCTCTGTAAACCAGATATACTGTTGTGCCCCAAAATACAGGACGATAGCAAAACCAAAATGTACTTGGTAAGTGCAGTTCTATGCATCGTGAGTAACCTTGGGGGAGGGGGGGGGGATAACAAGAATAAGATAAATTACGCATTCCACTAAACGGCAAGTGTACTTGCTGAACAATCTGCTGAGTGTTGAATCATGCAATGTAAGTGGCCAGTACGTTTCACTTTCTGTTCGTAGATCGTAAACAAGGCAAAAGAGTAGGCTCGCATTCCCCCAACATTCCTTTGCACTAAGCATTACTTTAAAGTATGAATATAATAGGAAACAATTTCAACATTTTTGTGTAGTATACATTATTTTAGTATACAGTAGAATCATTAATTTTCGAGGGGAACTAGTTTTCGTTGATTTCGTGGATGACTTTATCCACGAATATTTATCCCCACGAACACTGTTTATTTCATAGACTCCATGTTTTCTCAACGAATATTTGTACCAACGAAATTTAATCACAGATTCCATGAAATTTAATGTCAACGAAAATAAATGATTTTACAGTATGACAACGTTTGTGTTAAATGGTATCTAATCGACTAACACAATTTGTCAAAAATGTCATTCACTTCAGTGGTTGCATTAATTTATCATGTGCAATGAAAGATGTTCCATTATTTAAGAATCGCTTCATTCTGGACACTGAAATTTAATCTGCTATCGTTTATTTCTGACCGAAATTCGTTCACCAAAAATTAAGAAATATTAAACGAATCAATACTTTTTATTATACTTTCAATTCATCAAGTTAATTAGTGTTATAAACACAGATAATACAATATATTGATTTTCAAGAAAATTAGAGATTGTTTACTATTGTACCAAATGATTGTAAAGTGTATGCAAAAACAAAAGTTGGTATATAATTCATAAAAATAGTCATCATCGAATAACTCTATATATACGACCGCTATTCGACACGTATGAGTTGATAAATATAATTACACACATGACATTATAACAATAAAGGCAGTGATACTTGTTGTTAGTATTACTATCGTGATAAGTAATATAATTCACGATGTGTCACTGAACTGTAGGTCTAAATATGATACAAAACTACACATCAATGCATGGATTTCAAAACATTAAGCTCGAATTTGCGGTATAGCAATGATATTCCTAGTTCCACGTAGATATATTTGATACTGTCAGTGGTTCCAACTCTCTGTTTTATCTATGCAGTTGTTTCATTTACGTTATGTGTTGCAAAGAAGTGCGCAGTTTGTCCTCATTTCGGTTTTAGTTTAGTCTGCAGATAATTCGACCCACCTATGTACCAAAGTGTATTGGTAAATAAGCATTTACTTTTGTTTTCGGTACATAATGTATTTCTACGTCAGTCCGGTATTTTTTTGTTGCTTGAATTGAACGTCACACTGACAGTATAGCATTCATTTGAGTCTACATGAGGCAGGCATTTTGCAATATCCTGACCTAGATAAGTTGCTATATTCCACATCCGTATTTTCGCATTGGCTTAGTCATTCTTGAAACTAGACGTATGTACTGAGCGCAGGAAGTATATTTAACGAATTGCT
Organism: Solen grandis; assembly: GCA_021229015.1. Taxonomy (NCBI): domain Eukaryota; kingdom Metazoa; phylum Mollusca; class Bivalvia; order Adapedonta; family Solenidae; genus Solen; species Solen grandis. The sequence continues at coordinate 6,581,473 of CM037790.1, read as the reverse complement.
GTGTCGCGGTGGCAGGCTGAACCAACGACCTACCGGTTACGAGTCAAATGATCTAACCACTCGGCAAAACGTGTTTGTCCGATAATGTATAGCAACATAGTTTTGCTGTAAGAAATGAATTAGTTGTACTAATAAAAAGTAACGCTAATGAACGCGGGAGTAAGCAGGAAGCTATTTCAATTGTTGTTGACCTATATTCATTACTTTATCAGATCTAGTCAATCTTCATATCAATAACATATTCTTTTAATTCTAGACATAAGTTATATTTTCTATTCTGTTATCTCATCAAACACGATATACATTTTAAAGTCAATTTGTCATTCTTAACACCATCAAGCGAACATACAAAGACAAATTCAAGCTAATTAAACTTTTTGTTCACATCACTAGCCTCGCTAGACTTTACTCAATCACGTCTTAACGTTACATGTAGGGTACTTTATGCAGATTTAAAAACAAGCCCAGAGAGGAATATCTTGAAAAGAACGATGTATATTGAGGCAAACATAATCGGTTTACACTAAGTTCAATATTACCTTTATGTTTTCAATTAGAGTAGTGTTTTCTTTCACAGAGTCCTTGATCACTATGTAAACATCTTTGTATGCTCCATTTTCTAGTTTGATGCCTAACACAACCGTAGTAAATAAAAAGAAAACATAACCACTTTTAGAACACATTGTTATTCATAAAGTTCACAATATGTTTGTAAATGATTTATTAAACGTTTTTAATGTGTCCGACATGTATCACCGTCGCTTTATATATTTTACCTCAGAGTTACAGCGGACTACAGTGATAGAAAGGCGCAATACGTATACAGTAGAAGGAAGTTCCAGAGAGTTAACCAATGATATGCATGGTGCTGCACAGCGCTAGTTCTGCATTGGTTATACGTAAAGATGCACTTAGGAAATAGTTGTTTTTTATACTCACAATAGCAACTTCCTTCTTTCATGGTTTGTTCCTTCTCATTGGCTTGTTGTAATCTAATCTAATTTTTGCAGGTCTGTGTAACTGCCGTCTTAGGCACGTGTTGGCAGACAAAAAAAAAACAGTTCTTTAAATTAAACCGACCACCTCGTAAGTAGCATTGTGTGGGAATGTACCAAGCTCGCCAGGTACAAACTTTGTCTTAAAATGTTACTTGTGTAGTATCTTTGCTATTCGCTACGTACAAAAAATCCTCTTAACATTATACAAATGTAGCAACTTTGCAATTTTTTTTTAATGCAACCAAGAGTAATCTATGCAAACATGTTTATTTTTATTTTACTTTGTCTAGTTGATAATAAACGAAAACTCTCACACATACACTCATACACACATAGAAATAAACTCATAATCACAGAAAACTCCGAAAAATCGCCATTTTTTTTCCTGTTAGAGAAAATAAAATAATGTAAGTATAAAAATATACCTGAACCAGGGAGGGAAATTCAATGTACTCATGTGGTAGCGGTCAAGTGTACTTTGCTATCATCTTGTGTTAGAAATTACCAATGTTAAACAGTCAACATGTGTTAGCGGTTACACGTACTTAGCTGCCATTCTCCCCCTGCAATTGCCTATGTTAAACAGTCAACATTTGCTAGCGGCAACATGTACTTGGCTGCCATTCTCCGCGTATTCACTGGTGTTAATCAGTTAAAACATGCTAGCGGTCACGTGTACTTAGCTGCCATTATCTGTGTAATAACCTGTGTTAAACAGTCAACATTTGCAAGCGGTCATGTGTACTTAGCCGACATTCTCCCTCTGCAATTGCCTATGTTAAACAGTCAACATTTGCTAGCGGCTATATGTACTAAGATGCCATTCTTCTCCCTTTGGAATTACCTGTGTTAAACAGTCAACATATGCTATTGGTCACATGAAACAATAAACCAGTTTGCGTTTGATGCAAACCACATTTTTTTAAACTCCCTCCTGTTTTGCCGTAACCTTATTAAATCGAAAACTAATTGTTTTATAAAATATTTATTCACTTTTTGTATTAAAGTCTGAGAACCTTAATAGCCACCAATTCCATCAAAGCCATACATATAGCTTCACAATATTAGTTTTGGAAAATATAAAAGAATGGAAATCTTAGGGGCAAATTGACATGTTAAGAAGTTCTTGTATTACCTCCCCCGTGATAATTTTGCTGTTATGAGTTATCTCCACTGAACAACAGATATTGTTGGTAAAACAACAAGAACTACTTTGGGAGTGACATTCCTCTTCTTATCAGGGTTTGATAAATTGTGTAAAGAGTTTGTTTGCTTCAGGATCGAATTAACAGACTTATCCATACTGTCTGAATTGCAAAATGATCAGTTATGTCTGAGTTGCGCAATATGCTGTAGTTTCCGTTGTATTATTTGTACCAGATCCACATTCTCCGTAAGTTTCGAAAAGCTAATTGGGCGGAAATGCATCAGTGTACATAGACTTATGTATATGTATAACATCTGAGATTTGGCAGTGAAGACATACGTGCGTGTTGTATGTTTTGTTCAGTTAAAGAAATTACTGCAGGTGGCAGTACATTGATTTCTTGCTCATATATGTTATTAGCATTTAAACACAATACACGTGGACCTCCGTGGCCGAGAGGGTAAATTCGCTGACTTTAACACTCGCTCGGCCCCTTAGCGCATGGGTTCGAATCCCGGCAAGGCCATTCGGATTTTCATGTGAGGAAGCCTTCAAGCTGGCTTGCGGTAGGTCGGTGGTTCTACCCGGATGCCTCCGCGCATTCGGGGTCTTCCTCCAGCTGTAATTAGCTGGACGTAGCTTTATGAAGCGACGGTAAACTTAAGAAGTCAAGTCACAAACCACACTTTTAGGTTACAGTGTTTGATTTAAGTACACATTTAATGCAGGGGAAATAAATGTAAAAAGAGGAAGGAAGAAAATAAGAGTAACTTTTTTAGTCGAATGTTGATTCCCTGCTATGACAGAATAGCTATGGAATGGCATGCGAAGAATTAACGTAGGATTATATATGAAACCTGTTAGTTTGGTATAATGAACTAGTACTGGTGATTAGTATAGTGATAAATTATTGCTTAAGATACGTTTACCTTAATCTTTACACTATCAACATATTTAAAATAATAATGGTTATTTCATCCTCTATACTGTAATAAACTATATAATCTATACTGGATTAAATCGTCGCTTCACTACGATATAGTGTATATTTTAAACAGCATATTAAAACAGCATATTATTGGTTACCAATGATATTATCTGCTAGCTACATGACATGTGCTACACGAAAGAAACTGACTATGTATTTTAATGGTATTAGGAAAATTTAAAATTGATGCCAAATACGTATTTCATTTGCGGTTATTTTATATTTGTACAGTCATTTCGAACATATGATATTCATTGCCGCTTTGTTTCTTCTCCACAACTTTCGGTTTCATATGAATTTCATGAAATATAAAGTGTAGAAGCTTGTTAACTCTTTTGATAAAACACATGGGTTATATTATTCTAATCAAACGAGATACAAACTGCCTCAACTATATCAAAGTGATAATTGCCTGGGTGTGGAGGGTTGTATATATGAAAATTTCGTTACATATGTTAAATACCGTACCACCTTATGGACTGAAGAAAGTAATATAGAACATTCTCACTTTAAACTTGTCAGCAAGAACTAATCAATTAAAAAAGTAAAAGGCATCGGAAATTACACAATGGACATTTTTAATAGGACTATACTTATTAAAAATCCATTGACGTTCCTTTCACATAAGAAATATGATTTGAGTATTTAATTGTCAATTTGAAACGCTTATTAACACAGCGGAATTAAAATTCTGAAGTTCCGAAAAACGCACTGTGATCGAAAGCATTTGTATAGCGGTGGATTTGCAACGTAAAGCCCCCTCACACCGTTCATAGGCCCGTCATGCAACATCCACACCCCCACCCCCGTGGCAGTATCCGCTATGTTTTGTTTTGAAATATGGTGCCAGTTTTCCATGTGTACCATATGTGTATCTCTCATATCTGAACATTTTTTTACATTGATTGTCGCACAATAATTATGTCATAATAAAACAAATCTTATTTGTATATAATTGTATATAATGCCTGTGTAATTTTATAGTTATGTCAGTATAACTTATTGAATGTGCTGAAGTCCATTAGGTTAATGTGTCTTAGGTACCTACATAAAGATATTTACACAATATGCGCCGCGGTAAAGTTCATATGTTTATGTTTTTATCAATCAATGCAAAAATGCAAATGTAGAAGCAATTATCGCAAAATGTCACAGACATTAAGGTATTTCACATGATTTTCATTTTCTCAGACATTTATCTATATAACATATTTGATTGATTAGCTGCCTACATTATTACAAATAAATTTATATTGGAGAAGCCGGTATTATTTTAATATCAATACGCACTATTCCTACATTCAATAAAAGAAATGTAAAGATGAATTTGAATAGGACTTTTTTATAAAACATCTTCTGAGTTGTAAATGAAAAATGTGTTGTTTATTTTTAATTTATTTGTGCATTGTTTTGTATCGGGGACTTCTTCCTATTAACCCCTTCAACCGGCGAACATCAGCCGGTTAAAAATTCCATCATCTTTTTGTTATCATACACATCATCATTAATTCGTTCGTTTAAATGCGTGTCCAATCCGGAATCCGCCTGAGTTCTGTTGTTCTCAGATCTTATTATTCGTGGAGAACAATTCCAACTTAATAAAGAATTAACGAACGTTTATACTCTATAGTTAACTTAGTCGACTTATATTCAGATAATATATACACAAAAAACAAAATAGCCTGTTCCTCAGAGAGTAGTCTATTGATATTGTTTGACTTGAAAAGTTAAATTTAAAAAAATCATTTTGACTGGATATTGTTTTATATGATTGGCATGTTATCATATTACAGGACTTTCAGTGCAGCTACGATAGTTTAGAAGGTTATCTGGTAATTCAAATCAGTGGACAATAAACTAGTTTAGGAAAATTTCGTTTCAAATTTGATTTGTCCCGAGGAACATTGTAAATAAAAGGTATAAAACACATCGTAATCTTTATTTAGATACCATCGCTCATATAAAAAAAATACTTGAAATAAAAAGAATAAAAAACGATGCCGTCAAATTTGCATACACAAAACCAAATAGTAATAAAATCACACTAAGTAACAGTATGGTGTAATATGTGAATATTATTTATAATATGGTGCCACATTTTTATTAACAGCCAAAGACATTATGAAGGCATATGAGCAAATATGTCCATTATCCTTATGTAAAGACAACAATGGAATATTATAGTATATAGATCATAAATGATTGTGCAAGTACAAATGTATAATCAAATGAACATTTCAGAAAAAAAAACTTATTTACATTTCAGCTTTGCTATCAAATACAACGTATGAAAACGCACGAATCATTGTTTTGTTATACTCATACTAATGGCCGATTTACTACAGTATTTCTTTTAAACAGTTTCCCAAAGCTATTTTGCTAATGTGATGAAAATGAACATTAAACATATTACTGCTTCCTACATACATTGATTTTCAATCATGCATTTTAAAACGAGATCTAAAGGTTCATGGCTTAAAATAGAGTTCAGCGTGTTTATAAATTGAACAATGTTTACTTGAAACTTATTTTCTTGTTTTCTTTTCTTTTTCTTCTTAGAATAAACCATTTATTATGTTAGCAAGCCCAAATATTCTCTACAGTAACGTGCTAGTACCTTAAATTGCTAGCAAAAGTTATATATATATATATATATTTATATATATATATTTATATATTTTAAGGACATATAATTCTGTCACACTTTCTTAAGATTTATCAGGGTTCATTTAATGGCAGAGTAACTTCAGGTACTTCCTGATTTTGTCTGGACTTTCTGGTTCGAAGGCGGTACACCAAAGCAGCTGCAATTATACTTCCAGCGACAACAACGAGGACAACAAACAAGACAATAATCCACGTGTGATTGTCAGCAGAATCCTCTTCAGACTTCCTTTCATTATTTAATTCTGTAAAGTTGTACACGGTTTCATCTGCAACTATTTTGTACCCTGTTGCAACTGTGACTGGTATGACGTTAGACACTTCTCCACGATTGCCCTCTTCGTCAACAACTACAATGGCCAAGAATGTTGTCTTTGTGTAGGAATCTTTACCTTTTATGGTGACGGTAATGGTTTCTGTCTCACCAGCTTGTTTCGGTACAATCGAGTGGTTTAGAAAGGAAATTTCATCGGCGAAAGTAAAGTTGTTTACCAAGAAATGGATGTCATCAGATACCCGGAAATCATATTCAGATGCTGAAACAAATAGAGATATATTTAAGATACTTTACTGTTTAGACCTGTGTTGTTGTTTGTTTATTCAATTTGAAGGCAAGGGAGGCAATATAAGAACAAAAGAGAGCCCGAAAAAAGGAACAATGTATAGGTGTTGTTTTTGTATAGTCTGTGTTTAATGTTGTGAAAGAATACATTTATTTTTCATTTTCTTTCAATATTTTTATATGCAGCTTTCAAATTATGTTATATAGTGATTAAAAAAAAAGAAAACAATAAAAACCTTGACCAAACGACACATCATCTCCCGTAGCTGTCCAGGAAATCGTGTAGTTTCTTATTTCACCTGACTGTTTTACGGTATTTGCAATTGCCGTTACTCTGACGTCAGATATTTTACCGGGCGGCGTGACGTCCTTCGTGACGTTCACATAGTTTACAATCGTCAATCCACTCAATAACGCCGTTCTTTGGAATGGACCTACTTTCTTGTTTCCAACTTTGTCTGAAATGTAGATAGTGGAAATTATTTTAGTGTGTGTTATTTTTATGTTTGTCTTGAATTACTATCTGTCGTGGAACAGTTTCATTGTAACCAAACAATAATTGAGTTGTTTAAATAGGCAAACACGGTCTCGAAATCATTTCTCATTTCATCTGAGTACAGTATATTATAACATAATATAAAACCTTTGATCTCAGAAGCCATGTCAGGGGCAAGTAGTAATCCTGATGTGCTTGTAAAAGCAGATACAGTAGAAATGGCATACACCATGATGTTGACACGTCCATTCCCGAGACAGTTCCAAAAGATATTGGCTGAATATGTTCCATCATTCGGCATAACATCAGGGTCTGCAATACGTAATAAACATTTTGATATGGATATATTTAAACAACATATTTTTTTTTTTATAATAAATAAACGATGCACACATCATATGTTTAATTAAATGATCGTAAAATTCGTCTGACTGTCCATGTTTTCTTACGTTCTATATTTGATACGACTGAGAAGGTCACGGACAGTTTCATCAGGGTATATGATTAAATATAAGACAAAAAAAAACAGTAATTATATATTTACGTGCAACAAATATGATTTCATTACGCTAATTTACCTATCACAGTTTCAATTATATCACATTAATGTTTGTACGTGACCTTAAATGAGCGATTCATGATTATCAATAAACAATTTTAATAATCTTATGTAAAAAAAGAAAGAAAATGATGTAATAAAATGAAGTTCTGCAGTTTTGTCAGAACCTTGATTTAACCTTTACATAAATAGTAATTTTTTACCCATTCCATTATCATTAAGGCTGATGTTGCATCTTTCTGGCCCAACTTCAACAATTGCACTAACACTTGCTCCGGCTACCGGCACACCATTCTTTGTTACATCTGCAAATACTGCAGGTAATTTGTCTTTTGTCATATCGACGACGGCAGACGATATTCTAGTTTCGACTTTCACAGGAACATACGTATGGCGCATCACTGGATAAGAATCCACGTAGTAATCAAGACGCGTCTTGTCTCCGAGTTTGATCTCAACCTGATATGTACCACTCTAAAAAGATAAAATAAAACTTACCTAGTTCATTATTGGGGGAAAGTGTGAATTTATGGCAACTTAGATAGTTAAAAGTATTTAGAGACAGTTATTCCGAAAACTCAATTTCTTAAAACACAATATCAAAAATAGAAAAGAAAACAACAGTGGTGGTCAAGAATGCGATTGTTAAGTAGATAACATGGGATGGGTTACACTCACAATTGCCTAAATACAGACTTGCCTGATTCTGCAAACCTTACTGACACTAGGAAACGTACACGCAAAGCAAAACTTAGTGTGCATTACACTGAATCTACCTTTGCCACGCCTGGTATCGACAGAGTCAATTTGGAACCAAATGTTGTTCTTAATGAATCACTATAATCGGGTCCCTTAGCAATAATTTCGATATCCGTTGATTTGCTCGTGAGAACGCTGATGTTTGTAAATTGTCCTATCCCTTCATCTAGGATGAACGTAAAATTGACTCCATTTGTCATCAATTCTGAAGCTGAAACAATCTTGAAAAAATACAGTTTTTTACATTAAATGGAATTCAATTTAATGAGCAAAAACAATTAAACAATATGCCGATATGAATGCAATGTCCGAAACTATATATGTACATATGTATGTACGTGCATATGTACGTATGTGTGTACGTATGTATGTATGAATGTACGTACGTATGTGTGCATGCATATACGTATGTATGTATGTATGTACGTTGTTGTTGTTGTATTTGGGTTTACCGTCGCTGCGATAATATTTGAATCATATAGCGACGTCCAGCTAATTACAGGTGGAGGAAGACCCCGAGTACACAGAGGTACTCGGGTAGAACCACTGACCTACCGCAAGTCAGCTGGAAGGCTTCCTCGCATGAAAAATTCGAAGTCCCTACCAGGATTCGAACCCACAGCGGTAAAGGTCTGAGAGATTTGTAGTCCACGACTGTAACCGCTCGGTCACGGCGGCCACATATGTATGTATGTATGTATGTATGTATGTATGTATGTATGTATGTACGTATGTATGTATGAATGTACGAACGTATTTGTGCATGTATGTACGTACGTATGTATGTATGAATGTACGAACGTATTTGTGCATGTATGTACGTACGTATGTATGTATGAATGTACGAACGTATTTGTGCATGTATGTACGTACGTATGTATGTATGAATGTACGAACGTATTTGTGCATGTATGTACGTACGTATGTATGTATGAATGTACGAACGTATTTGTGCATGTATGTACGTACGTATGTATGTATGAATGTACAAACGTATTTGTGCATGTATGTACGTACGTATGTATGTATGTATGTAGTATGTATGTTTGTCTATGTATATAAGTATGCATATAATGTGTTAAAACAGTGCCATATGTGAACGGTAGATTTAAAGGATTCTGTTCATGTTGATTTAGACATTTCTAGATCACCCTGTAAATTGTTAAGCTATTGCTTTAGTCTTCTCCCATATACTGATGAATTCAACACTATTTTAAGCATAAACTTTTATTTATTTATTATTATTCTGTGGTTGTAATCACCAAGTTTATATCAAGAAATTATAATTATCAATTGATTTTCAAACAACAAGCGCCTCAAAACAGTGTGGAATTTAATTAAAAATAGTTTCTAATTGGCATTTAAAGGCCGTCTGGAATTTGGTCAAGCAAGTTGATTGCATATATTTTCTTAAGAACTTGGATCAGTTATACTCTTATTTCCTTTATTTGTTAAATATCATTGTTAAATAAATCATTTCCTTTTAAAAATTGAAAAGTCTGTCTGAGAAATATATTTTAAAAATGATGTTTGCTTGATTTTCTGTTAATTACACCTTGTACGTAATCAAACATTTAAACAGAGTCAAAATTGGACATTGTTAACAAGACATACCTTCTGAAACGAACTAAATGAAGACGTTACACGTGAAGAAAATATCTGCTTAAACACGGCTGCAAGACCAATCAGGGAATTCTGTGACCAGTAAAATGATTCTCCGCCTGTATTGAGTGAGATATTCATCAGTGTTGTCGCCGGTATATTGGTAACAGACACTGTTTGGATGGACACTTTAGCTTCTTTCGCCATCTGAACTGCGTTTTGTAGGTCTCCCTCATTGTTTTCTCCATCAGACAGTAGGATAATATCACCCTCTGGCTGGTTTCCAAGACTTTTGCGTAAAATCTTTGATGAAAACCACTTATATTAAATATGGTAGTAACTATCAAGAGTATTCAATATTTCCCAAAGAGGTATATGATAAAAATACATTATGGAATTCTGTTTACAACGAAACGTTCTATTTTAAGAAATGTTAACATATTTAAACATTCGGTTTGTTAATATGATATAATGATAAATGCACACATTCAAACATAAACCACTAACCTCAATCGCTTTTTCTATTCCACAACCCATGCAGGTACCACCTGTTGCAACAGCCGGTAGAGAAGCTATAAGAGAGTTTGTGTCCATCTCTGATTTGATTTCTATTAGGTCCTTTTCAATTTTAGCATGGGAGGCAAATGTCACGATCGCAACATGACTGTGTAGCTGTATGAAGTTCTGTATTATATAACTGGCAGCCTGTTGAAGTGTCTCAAGGTTGTTTCCCTGTTGAAATAGTGGGATAAGTAAAGATTGATTTTACAATTATTTACAGATACATGTTATCAAATTCTTACTCAACATTGTTTTGAAACTTAAAAATTGCAAAAGGAAAAAATTAAAACTATATAAAGTCCACAACAATTGTTAATTGAAGAATTTTTGGTTGGATATTGAAATGAAAAGAAAGCAAGAGTTTAAGTTTGATTTTACACGCTATATTTTTAGTGTTTCAAAATACATTTTCAGTCAAATTTGGTAGGAATAAATGTTGAACCGAATATTTAAGTGTATGTTTACAGCCCCACCGCTGTGCAAATATGAATGATGAAGCTCAGTGTTTAGCTATAATACAATTGATTTTTTTGAAAATACTGTTTTGCAAGCAACAATGGTTAACTAGACATTAGTTTACGTCCAAAATATGTCTTTTAGTTTAGCTTAACATATTTGAATATATAACACTACGTTGCAAGGATAAATTTATTATCTATCTATGCATTGTATCACCCTACGACTATATAGGTTACTTGGAGTTGGAGTACAATTATATAGTTTCCCAATTGAAATGACACGTTGTATAGTAGGGAAAATCATAAACAATGCATACATTCCTGCGGTTGATTATATCTATATGGTATTTTGTTCTTATTCAAAAAAAAATATCACGTGCGAAAAGCATATGTAAACATATTCTTATTTCGTTATTTTATGTTATTATTAAAGTTAGCTCACCGCAGAAATATGACCTAATAGCTTGTATATGTGAATATATGTGTGAGTATCATTTACAAATTTAAATGGTTCAATAGTGACCACATGTAGTTCTGCAACAACGTACATTCATACTGCCCGAAACGTCAAGAACAAAGACCTTGTACGGGACAGTTTCCTGAACAACAGTGTAAACTGGAGTTGTGTCCAAAGTTTCCATCTTTGGGGGATTGATATCTGGAACAAAGAAAAAGGCGTGACGCCATAGTATATTCAACACCTCAGTTCAAATTTCTAAATAGTAACCTTGTATTTTTTAATATCAGTCAAAAGAGTAATAAGCGTGGGGTAATGGTGCATTTTTCATGTTAGAACTTCCTTAAAAATGGTAAGTGTTTTATTTTCGTCAATGTATTATTTATGCAATAAAATAAGGCTAAGATGCATTTATATATACAATGAAATTCAAATCACATATATACCAAGTTTGACCAAGGTAAACTTACGGTTGAAACATTTCTGTTCAAGTCACCTTGGTTATAAAGACAGTATTAAACAAATATATATCATTTCGCAGGAAATAAAAAAAATATGGTCATAATATATGGTGAACTATTTTGATTATAGATTACCGCCTTTGAAATCTTCGTGAGTTTGCATAACCTCCCACGCGCTCCTTAGTCCACAGCGTGCATTTTGCATGTTGTCGGCCTTCATGTTATGTCGAAATTCTTCATCAACCGATGTTGAATATTCACAAAAGTGTACACCCTAATTAAAAGATTTTTCATAAGAAAGTCAAACGATTGCATACGGCTAAATTTGAAGACATAACTACCAAACATGTACGAACTAAATGCATCTTTAATTTTTGGTATTCTTGATATAAAACAAACTGGTGACAACATGATAAAGTATCTGCCTCTTATTAAACTACCCAATGTATCCGCAACTATATATATATTGATGCTCATTTAACAGCTTAGCAATATGTAAATACATATATTTTAAGACTTGCAAGTGATGAACGATGTTTTGATTTTATTTCATTACTAATGACTGTAACATTAAAATAGTTTGAAAATATATTTTACAAATAAGACTATTTCTACCTTTTTCGTTTTTGTATCACTCATGATGGACACTGATTTTTCTTCCTTAGTATCCATACAGAAGTGGCAGTCTGAATCTATTACGGACGTGGTGTCAAACGGACTGCAAATGCGCGAGGTGTCGTCTATGCACGTGTCACTTACACCAACGGCTCCTTTAAGACCTTCCGGACAACTAAGGAGTGATACAAAGTAAGAATTACAACATGTTAATCATAGTCAGTCCATTTATTAAAGAGATAGAAAAAAAAGTGTTCCTAATGATATAACGTACACTAACCGGACATCCAATATGCACTCATCTTGGAATGTCCACGTATTCCAAATGTAAATTCGATGAGGTGGCGTATTTGCAAATAATGAGGTTTTTATAAATGTTTGTTGCATTCTGTCATTTCTATATGTTTTGACTAAATTTTGTACTAAATCAAATTCATATTTCAGGGACTTTCAATTTTGAACATTGGCAACCTTTTTTCCGATAACATTATTTTTTTTTAGGGGGGGGGGGTATTTTGTTCAGACAAAAATTCGCACATTTAATTAAGTTGACATTTACAATTTGATTATCAACATTATAAATTAGTTTTCAAGTTGATGTTTATATTACATTTTGGTCAGTGTATTTTTTATCGAATAGGATATAAGTACTTAGTTTATATGCTCAACAAGTCTAATATATGAGTTTTAAAATGGTACGATTTTGCCGTATGTTCCTCCCTAAAACATTTTACGTTGCATTCTTGTTTTGAAAACGTTTAGGAAAATTGTAATTTCTTTTACAGCAAAAAAAAAGGGAGAAAGAAACACGCATGCTTTCCAAATATAGTAACCTTATGTTAAAATAGCATGTTTATGATATTCTTTGAGATTTTTATGTTGTAGAAAAGATGCATTTATAATAAGCAGTAAGAAAATAATATCAATACGCATTGAACATTGATTAAGCGTCATGTTTTTAAAAATGAATTTCCGAAAAGAAAATGTTAAAGAAAATCAGCAACAATGGAATCGTGTCGGAAATAAAAATGCTACCAGCAATGCTTTCTTATATAAATATATTAAAAAATACCCGACAGGTTTCCATTCACCCTCATCTTGGTAGAACTGCTGGAAACGATTTCCGGAGTCTCTTTTCGTCATTCGAGATGGGTACTCGTCAAACAACCCCCAACGGAAATGTCCCCATTCATGGACGATCACATTGGCTGCGAAACAATATACTTATATTCAATTTAACTTTTTTGACATAAAATTGTTTTTGTCTGTTAAACTTGTAAATATCGACAATTGACTTACAGTTATTTAGTTACATATGCCGTATATATTGGTTTTAGTTGCTGGTAATACTACTGGAAACTGTTATTGTGACTAATGTGCGAGTAGGTGATAGACACACACGACAAAAAAATGGTGTTATTACCATGGTAACCATATTCTGTGTAACCTTGCCTCAAGAGAAATTCAGGCGAGAGAACGATGGCTTTGCCTCCTTTCCCACACGTGTCAAGACCAATCACGCGGGGTATTTTGATGTCGCTGGTTTCCACAGAAACATGTGGTTCAAGGGTGGAAATAGTTGGAGATAATTTGTACTCATCCTTAGTTGCCCATTCGGAAGGGATGACAATCTTGATTTCCCCGAAGTACACACGATGATTTGTCACTTTGAACAACAATTGAGAAGCATTGGTGAAAACAGCCTGAAAGGAAAAACATCTTGGAATAATATTGTCAATCGCACAATTTGTTCATAGGGTATTTATGATGACTAATATAATTTACTAGCACTTCGGATTATCCATATTTGCAAGGGGACACTGTAAACAATTTTGATTTTAATTAAATATAAATTATTATAATTTATATATTGATCATTGATTGTTCTAAAGTGTCCGTCGCTGTGTATTATGCGTTTTGTCAATTTCTCCTTATGTCTTATAGTTCATCACATTTTATGAAGTGTCAGTTCATTATTTAAAATCTAATCATATATGGCATTATTATCTTTTAGGTAACATAAAACATAAAATGCTGGGCAGATAGCACTAGTTAAATTGTCAAACCCATTAAATAACAGTCAAACGCATGTATTCATATCAATTTGGGTCTCCAAAAAATGTGTTTATTTTGAATGAAGAACAATGTATTATATGCAATCATCATACTTAATTGTGTTGTGTATCAAAATGAGCAGCTTGTTCATAAGTAAAACTACTATTATTTTTAGTAGTGTATGATACTGCACATAGTATGTTTTTTGCCATCAAATATAGTGTATTTCTAACAAAGCTATACGCACTATCTAAGAAGATATATTTTCCTGAGCTGTTTTTCTTAATCATATACATTTTTGCACAATGATCAGTATGTTTTCTCTTTTTAATATCTACTGAATGGCTAAATTATGCATACTTTGTATATATACAACGAAATGGCAGAGCTGTGTATTTTGTATGAATAGTTTGTTTACATACATCAACACATTGTTATATGTACACGTTCTGGTCTGTTCTGTAAATAACATCGTTGTGCCCCCCATAGAAGACGATGGTAAAACCCAATTGTACTTAATATTAAGTGCAGTTGTCTTTATTGTGTGCATCGTTTGTAACATGGAGAGGAAAATATCAGGAGCAAGATAAACTACGCATACCGTTGAATTGCAAGTGGTCTAAGTAAACAACCTGCTGTATGTTGAATCATACAATGACATTGAACGTAATTACATACGTCCTTGTCCTTAATCGTAATCAAGTCAATAGTAGGTTTGATTTTCTCCTTCAAAAGTGTTTAGAGCTTAACCTCTTGAATAAAGTAGAATTAGATTGCACCATTCTTTCTGCCCACAATTACTGCGTAAAAGACTGAATTCAGTTTTCGTTTCAACAACCTACAAAATGTGTTAAGTAAATTTAAGTAAATTTAAAAACCTAATAAAATATTATAGTTTTCGATTAACACTAACTTAGTTATAAAATCATTAGACAGTACCTACTACCATGTCATTCCGAATTAATTTCTTAAATCCATGATTAGTTAACTTTTCATATCTTTTTACATTCAAATTAGTCAATGATAAATTAATCAACAGTAAAAAGCAGTAAAGTGTTTACTTTATTACACAAAATGCATACAGATACCAAAATTATAATAATATCGATAATAAAATACAATTATGCAATTTTATAAAATAATTGCCATTATCCTCAAATATTAAGCACAACTTTGCGCTGTAGCATTTTATTTCATTCTGTATCAAGAAGACTAGGATTTTAGAAAGATAAAATCTGTAAAGATAAACTGTCAGCGGGATGTTAAACTTGTGACTCATTGTTTTTATCTCCGAAGAAAAAATCTAGCGATAGGTGTACTGTTCAAGTGGGGAATATGTCCTATTTTCTGATTATGTCTGGTTGGAAAATAATTTGCCTGCATGTACAACACAGTGGATAGTTTATATCATTCAATTTACCTAACGTCTAAATAGCGTCCCGTCATTATTGCCCTTCCGTTTAAATGAGACGGATGTAGTGCACTATCACGTAGTAGACAATGGACATGATACCAGTTAGGCTAATACATCTTAACAACTGGCCTACCACTTTTGGAAATTAGGAAACGAATTAGTAAATCACGCCAATAGGTCAAACCACGACCTCCAGGGTACGTGTCAAACGCGAAAACTGCTCGTTCGCCAGGAACGAACCAATTATAGCTTATAAGACATTTTTTTGCCGTGAGAAATAAAGTGAATAACAAGGCTAAATCTAGTAGGGACAAACCAAGTCCTTAATTGGAAGATGTTTTTTTTTTTCTTTTTTTTTCTTTTTTATTTATTTATTTATTTATTTATTTATTTTATTTATTTATTTATTTATTTTTTGCAGATTTAGTTTCATCGCTATTTGTTCGGGACTTGCAATTAAGGGCTCGTGATTTCCTCGAGTCTGTTTTTCTGTGGCCGACTATTTCCTAGACAAACTGACAAGAGATCGGTTCATATAAATTATTTCTTGATCTTAACTTTAACTTATTTATATTATATTACCATAACACTGGGGATTCTGCTATAACATGCCATAGTATTAAAAACACCCCCAATTCAACATTCCCTGTATTTCGCTTTCTGTCATCGATGACTTCCAAAATTGCGATACGGATTTAAACAATTACCTAAACACAATTATTAAGATTAACAGTGATTGCATATTTTCAGCAAAGCCCAATTTTATCTAAGGTCAACACAATGTCAAACAATGCATTATTGTGGTATATTTATGAAACATGGAACTCATTTTATTTTCATAAGCAGAAATTTCGATCCCTGATTTCATAGTACTTTTGAGTTTCATACAATTCAAATGTCATCCACATAGGTAGCCTTATATTTGTTATGATAACCGAAAAAGAAACGGCCGTTGATGTAAATTATTGAAGTAGAACACATATTCCAATCAGAAAATGCTCCCGATGCATTATTTGGGGACTAAAATAAACATGATATCTGGGGAAGGATTAACACCACCACCACCATCCTTCCCAGGAGCATGTACCCATCTACCAACCCCACCTTCTACTCGTTGCTTCTAGACCCTAGAACTAGCATCCTGCCCTTTTCAAATTATGGCTGGAGCTCTGATACATTAATTTCACGACATGTGTAATATAAATAAATGATTATTTATGCATCAAACTAAGAGCCACCAGTTGTTGCTAAAAGTCATGGAAAATAATAAGTAACTCAAATAATAAACACATAATAGCTTAATTGATTTTCAGCCCAAAATGCGTGGGGACATCTGAATTTATGCAGGTTCATTTGGTGGTTTTAAATCTTAATATCACTGCAATGTGAATGTATTGTTCCTTCATTTCCCGTGCTTTAGACCTGACGATAACAATTCGTCATACCAAGTACCAACTATAAACAAATAATATATTTGAATCTAATAAAAAGAATTTTGTTAAAACAAGTGTGTTTCTCCCTTTGTATAAATATCATTATGACAATGAGTATATATATATATATATATATATATATATATATATATATATATATATTCACACACTCAATCTAGCAAGTAAATATGGACATTCAAATAGTAGACTGAATACGAGAGATGAGTACGATCGGTTAAATGAACTATCTTTTCTATTTTAAATTCTAAAATAGCCATTATGTTCAATTGCCAAAAACACTGAATGATCTTTTAAACTTGTATTTAAAATACTTATATTATTCTCTAGGAGAAAAAAGTCGGAACATCATCGAGCATACTAACGATAGAACATACACGTTTATTGGAACTATGAATGTTTTCTATAAACCCTAAAGTTGCCTTTACAGGCCTACCTTCAAATAACAAAGAGTCGACGAGACGTGTGTTCTACCTGTATGCAGATACAAAAACACTGACACTGGGCAATGTTGAAAGCAAGCTACATAATCAAATGAAAAAAAAAACACTCAGTTTACACTGTGTTCAATATTACCTTTATGTTTTCAATGAGAGTAGTGTTTTCTTTCACAGAGTCCTTGATCACTATGTAAATATCCTTGTATGCTCCATTTTCTAGTTTGATACCTAACACAACTGTGGCAAATAAAACGAAAACATAACCACTTTTAGAACACATTGTTATCTACATAATACTGCTTATGTCTCACTAAGTACATGTATATTAGCTTTAACTTTAAAGTTTTCTCTTGGATCTGTACGCATGGTGTGATCTATATCAATAACAACGTATTATGGTAATACCGAGCAGTAGAGGGGGTAGAAAAACTAATATTAGACATATAAATAGATCGTCGCATTGTTATAAATCTAACCTGTGTTAGCTGTCGTCTGTATAAAGAAACATCATGGGTTATCGTTCATTTGTGCCATGTATTTTGATTATCGTAGCGTCACATTTTCTAAATAATAAAATTCTGCACAAGTACCATACAATTAAACCCTAATAGGTATGAGCGATTAAAAACTAAGCGGTCTCATATACAAATCAATTTAACTCTTAAATCAACATATTAATTAATAATAGCAGTAACCTTTTAAGCGGTCAAATAAACTTAGCTATAAACTCTTTCAGCGGTACATATACTGTCACTTTATCAATCAATTAAACTCGGTTAAGGGAAACATACACTAAGCAACTAAATTCGTGTAGTTGTCACGCACACTTTACATTTTAACTCTTATAGCAATCACATGTACTAAGTATTCAAACTGCACTAATCAGTTAAACTCCTTAGCGGCAACATCCATTAGGCAGGGGTAACATGCACTTAACAATTAAGCTCATATAGAGTCACATGTACCAAGACAGAACTCTTTAACCGGTCACGTGCACTAGCTGATAAACTCGTACAGTGATAACATGCATTAAGCAATTAAACTTCTTAAGCGGTTACATGCATTATACAAATTTACTCCTTCAGCGGTAACATCATTAATTTCACTATTATAACAATTCAATTCTAATAAGCAATATAATTCCTTTATCGGTAACAGCGGTAACATGTATTAAAGAATTTCACCTTAAAGCGGTAACATTAATTACTCTAAACAACATGCATAAGCAGTAGAAATATGTACTAAACAATTACTCTTAAAGTGGTAACATGGACTAAGCAATGAGCTCTCAAACCGGTCACATGCACTAAGCAATTAATCTCTTACAGCGGTAACATGCACTTAGCAAGTAATTTCTTATAGCGGTAACATGCACTAAGCAATTGAACTGTATAGCGGTAGCATGCACTAACCTAGATAGCAATGGTATATGGGACCCCTATGGGCTGTATCTTGGGTATACCTACATGTATATGGGCTAAACTAATGTTGAACCAATGTGGTCCCACATATAGAGTTTTTTACCAATAAGAACCCCTATGGCTGTATCTTGATATGCCTGTATGGGCTAAACTATGTGGGACACATGTGGGTCCCATATGTAGAGGGTTTTTACCATATGGTGTGGGTCCCATATATATAGAGTTTTGTAACCCATACTGGACCTATATGGGCTGTATATGGTATGCCTATATGGGTTCGACAATGTGAGACCCATATGGTCCCATATATAAAGATTACTTTCCAATACTGGACCAACATGGCCTGTATCTGGCTTGCCTATATGGGTTCGACTATGTGGGACCCATGTGGGTCCCAGATATAGAGTATTGCACATTTGCACTCTACATTTCCGGTTTATCGCAATTTTCAAACAACGGTCAACAACACAACGCGATGTTAACCTCCTTACCTTTTCTTTAGAGTAACGGCCAGACGAACATTATTAGCCAATTCAAAACGTGAATTACGTATGTATTACATTGATTAAGATTCATTTCTAATAATTATGCTTGCGTTTTATTGAAAATCATTCTGATTATGAACACGGAAATCCTTAAGGGGCCCTTATTGGATCTTAGTGAAATGTCCATATGGGACCCGGGCCAGAACAGGTTGCACTTTCAACATTGGTCCCAAGTGGGTAGCCCATATGGGACCTATGTAGAATCTGGGCGGGCTGCCCGTATGGGACCCTTGGGGGCCCATATTGGATCTTGATGGAATGCGGTCTGATGTACTTAATATTAATTCTTAGCGTACACATGCACTATGCATATAAACTAGTTTGACGCCCAAATGTACTAAGCATTTTAACTGCATTTAACTTCATCAATAGAATGGCGGTCCAATGTATTTAGTATTTAAACTCTTATAGCGGTCACATACACGAAGCATTTACTTTTTTTCAATCCGACAAATGTACGAATAAGAATACCAGGACAGGCCTGTACTAGGCGTATTTGATTATGTGTGTTAGAGGGCATTTGTTCTAGGCGATCGCTTAATTAAAACATCAAACAATTTAGAACTGTTAAGAAACGATTCTGCCACACTGTGTTCGCGATCACATGTACTAAGTACCCATGCTGAGTTAATAACCTCCTGTCTTAAACGGCAGCCAACATTTGTAAACGGTCAACTCTACTAATCAGTCAGTAGCGACAACATATTCTTAACATTCTGTGATAGCAAAGACATGTAATAAGCAACTATCATATGTTTGCGTTCACTTTATTGTCGACCTGTGTTAACGATCACATGTACGTAGCAGCCATTTTGTGTTACGTGACGACGAATATTTAGACGTATTTTTTAAGTTTTTTTTTTTTTTTTTTTTTTTTTTTTTGCCCCAGCGTAAGTTTGAAAAAAAGCATACCGTTTCGTTACTTTTATTTAGCTATCATTAATGTATGTTTAAGGAAATAAGAATCACATGCGGGAGCGAGGAATTGGGGGTCGTGACATTTGAAACTAACGCGTTTTGATGTTAAGTTAGTATTTTCGATATACGCTTAGCGAAAGGGTGTGGATTAGAAGAAAGGATGTCATATCATTATCCATTATATAATTATAAATAAGCAATAAATAATTTACGACCTGAAGTTAAATGTTTATTTCACTGTGCCTTCTATTCAGATTGTTCTTTGTTGTTGTTGTTGTTGTTGTTGTTTATTGCATTGTCCAAAGTAAGACGTGTTCTGTTATATTATGAAGGAAAAAGGAATTCCGCGAGACATTATATGTGCATTAAATTGTGTATGTCATCTGCGCAATATATTGTCATTGTTACGTTATTAAACTATTCGGTTGTATCTTAATTACGCGATAGAAAGAGTCTGAATTGCGCAATATGCACTACTTTCGAGTGTATCTGACGTGTGAATTTTACCATAGTTTCGGTTTTAGTATTGATATTATATTGTACACCACAAAGGCCATTATTTCTCCCACACGATATCATCCGCTCTATCGGGTTATTTAAAATATAAATTGGCCGTAAATGCATCTCAATTTTCAGGGAATTATACATTATATATAACACTTGAGCAGCTATTACATGATTATGAAGCTGTGTGGTCTGTTGTGTTTTATTTTAGGAATGACAAAACGAGCACTAGCAACACGAGTAAACAGATATAAATCCTTTTCAATAACTGACACATGATACTGATATTAATGTAAATTATTGTCTTTATTGATGCATATAAAATAGCATTTTCACATAGTTATAGTACATACGATTCGCAACACATATTTAATCAAAACTGTACAAATAACAAATTAGTATACACACGTAACAGTTAAAAAAGTGCATTATGATTATATGTGTAAACGTTACAAAACAAACACAATACCTTACATACCAGGCATTTGTCTCTAAGTGCACATTCATTGAATTTTTGTTTCAAATTTCTAATTATAAATCAATAGAAAATGAAAATCATGCACA
Organism: Solen grandis; assembly: GCA_021229015.1. Lineage (NCBI taxonomy): Eukaryota > Metazoa > Mollusca > Bivalvia > Adapedonta > Solenidae > Solen > Solen grandis. The sequence goes on along the minus strand of CM037790.1, from coordinate 6,559,834 downwards.
CTTACCAGGATAAATTTGTGCAATGATTTTTTTATACTTTGGTTCAGTAAAGAGACGGGTTATTATCAGAGCGTATCTTTAAATATCGTGTGTAAATTCCAGGCCATAAATAAAGGACATGTTGTGAGAAATAATTAATTAATATAGCAATCTTCATCGCTACCCGTTTAGACAGCTTTCTTTATACAATTATAAATTAGTTTTTCTCACACAATCTCATACATTTTAGCAATTGATAAATTAATTACTACATTGCTATATTGTGATATACTGCACATAAATGACTGTAACTTAAATCAAAAACTATTCGTTCATAATTTAAGTCCATGTGTTACATGTTAAACACGTCAAAGCATTATTTTAAACGGCATTCAGGAGGTTACATTGAATGTCAATTTTTTTCGAAAATAATTTATCTTAAATTTGCATTGAAAATAAAATAATGATATATAATAATGTTTCGCTTGTGTGAAAGCAAGATTGTCAGTTCTATGGATGATATATAAATATACATGAAAGTGGGTTTTAATAAACTCCGTTGATAATCAACAAAAATATACAAGCTTGTAAATCAGATACAATACGCAATACTTATATCAAAGGGGTTGTTTTGCTTGGTAATAAGGGATATTCATGCATAAACATAACATGTGATACGTTAATTACTATTATTATATGTTTTAATATGTTTAAGATGTTTAATAATATAAAGGCATTACAGTACCGACAAAATAAAATAAATTATAGACATACAGAAAAATGTGTTTGTTTGTTGGGTTTAACATTCCAACGACAGTATTTTAATCATTTGAAGACGATTTGAGACGATGTCTACTTGGGACAGATATAGTGCTGCCACACTGCAGTATCACGCCGTAGACATGTGGTAGATACCACACCCAATCACATTATCCTGACACCAGGCGAACAAGTCCTGCAACTTCTATTATTTGCTGAGCGCCAAACAAGGGAACAATAACAGTACCAGTTTTACGACTGCGGATCGAACCTTCTCCCGAAGCGGACGCTCTAACCACCTCGGCCCCCGGGAACGATCAAAATAAAATACCTGAATACAGGTGCCCAAAATCTTAAAATGAATACAGTAAATACTGTTTAAAACATGTTGAAGATTTTAAACATGACATACCCTTCATTCGTTTCCTATATACAGCCCGTATCGATAAAAATTCGGCCAGTCGGTATAGCACTTACGCTCTATGTCTGAGGGCACGATTTTGAGTCTTGTTCTGGCTGTCTATTTTTCTCACATGATTAATTATGAAAAGCTGATAAGTACCCTCGAATGATTCATAGACTTAACTTGTAACTACTAAGATGTATGCATTATAAATAGTGCATATGTATATTAATATTCATGTTAATAATAATTCACGTGCCATATAAACTTTCGAAGAATACATGTAAGTGTACAATGTGTACACAAACATCTCACCACCCTGCAGTGCCTCAAAATACCATATTTATAAGAGTAATCATGTAAACTTTGTTGGAGCATGGCTCACAGTAAATGTATTACATATTGATATATATATATTATTTCTTCAGATAGACACTTGTTATCAATTAGTTCGATCGGACAGTATATGAATCATTCAAAACAAAAATGTAGCTTTCCATTAGCATGAACGAAATAAGCATTTTTCACAACATTATACGAGGGGTTCTAATTATTGATTTTCCCATAACTTCTTTCGGGAAAGTAAGAAATTGAAATTGTACACGGACTTAATAATATGTATTTGGTCACATGGTCATTTGTTTCTCGTTTTCCTTTGCTGTATTTTAGGTATAATGATGAAGTCACCGTGTTCACGTATTTGAAAGTTATACACCAAAGGAAACATTTTAGAAGATGACGGTGGATTATTCGAATAATGCCCTATCAGATAAGGTTCCGGTATGTTCGGGCATCTACGGAAAAGATCTCAATACCTGGACGACCTTTTCATACAATTCTTATTTCAAAAATAAAGGCATGGTTTTAGGCACACCATGCAAATTTCTACAGTAGAGGTCTCAATAGCTTTATAAATCGGTGTAATAATTTTGTTACTCGTGGAGAGGCGTTTGTAGAGAAAAATCTAAAATCTGTGCTAATATAGGTATCTTTAGCCCATGGGGTAAATTTTCATGACCATTTGCACATGGGAAAAGTATCTGCTTAGTAAATTCTTTCAAAAAAGAAGACAGGTGCCCTACCTACAGCAGCCAAAGTAATAATTGCATTATATCGACATAAGCGCGGATTATACTGATGGATTTCTTGACAAAACATACCACGTGAAATTTTATTATCACTTCTACAGTAATTACAAAAAGTCACCATGACCGAGAGGCGTGGTGTGTAGCATACAGCTTAACATAACACAAGTATGAAATAGAAACACAAACTACCAACTAATGATAACGAGCACATTGTGAGAGTCATATTTCGAAACAATCCCTGTAGCAGTTACTTCCCTTGTTAAATACAGTAACCACTGCCGAAACGATAATTTTATTCGGCTTTTATTTTACTTTTGATTTTAGTAACGAGTATTTATCAGTTTTAAATTCATTTTAAAAACATGAAAAAGGTAAATAATAAAATCAAAACAAATATATTTCATAATGCGATATTGATAATGATAATGATAATGTTTAACTGCCACACAAGTTTACCAATGGTCACGCAAGTTAATCGTCACATATTTGGTAACAACTATACGAAGTGTGTCTTACTTTGAATTATTTGCAATAAAAACACAATGCACGTTTTAATGTTTGAAATGTCATATTGTTTAAATATCAAATATTGTTATAATGGACGGTTGCAAACTGTCTTATCTATAAACACGTGTATAATTCCTTCCTCCGTGTGATTTATTTCACTTAAACGTTATTTTTCTTTGCTCTGTTTTACGGTTTCGGTTTTGGCATTTAATTATTATTATTTCTTTTTTGTTTTTTGAATTGAAAGTCATGTTAATCCAATTGTCTCCGTATTTTTAAATACCACAATATTGAATGTCTAAAAAATGATTTTTTTTATCAATTTCTTTTCATTTTATTTCTGTATTCCAGTGTTTCAGACTGAATTTCGCCATGTGCAGTTTTTCAATAGTATCTTTTTTATCACAAGCATCACTTTACCCGTTATTCTGGCTTATGCTCTGGACATTCATTTCTGAAATCCCCCACCAGACCATGCAAAATTACAGTTGTCACATTTACAACCATCAACATTACTTCAACATAAATAATTGAAGCTTACCTAGAACTTTTGCATCTCATTGAATATTTTGTATTGTAATCTGCAGCGCGTAGCTCGTGATGAACTGCCAAAGTCATACTTACAGGTGTAAATATCGTACCGCTGTGTATATATGACCGAAAATCTTATATCCTATCAGAAATCCACAACTCTGATATAGGTAAAGAGCAAATCCAGAGAAACTCCTTTTTAATTACATATGGGATCCCTTGACCGTAAGATAGCGTGAACTGTGTGAAATTGGTCAATTAATTATAAATATACTGAGTTTTCTCATCAATTTATTGCCGATAAAACCATGTAAAAGTATGTATATTTCTAATCAGACTTTTTTTATGAGTGATGCTGTTAAATGTTTGTCTGGTAAGCATTTGTAAGCGTCTACAAGATGTTAAGCGTCTCAACAAGATCCTATTCAAAACCAGTTCACCTGTTAATTTAATTTTTTAAAGAAAATACGTTATTTCTGTCGAATAGGTCTTTGAAATCTATACTCGTACTTTTAAACGAGCGAGCTGGATTGTTGTGTCGGACCTGGCGCCGTTACAAAACAACACTATGTATAAAGAATATTACGGTTATTCATTAACCATTCAGGAGTTCTATTATTTGTGTTTAAAAAATAAAATTGCTCAGTTTGCGAGAATTTATGGTGATTAACCGAAATATGATGAATCTAAAATGTTAACATTTCTGGGAAAACACCATAAAGAGAGCAGCTTTAAACATGTGTCAGAATGAGAACGAATCATTTGTATTTATCTATTCGTTAAACTTAGTTTGTTTGATTTATTTGAATTATTTTACGCAATTTTATGCCATCAAAGGCTTTTCCCGGGATTCTGACTGTACATAAAGGCTAACCAGCAGCATCAGCAATGACTTTCCTGTTCAGTACAGGTAACAATCAAAGTAGCTCAGCGTGACGTAATGTATCTCAGTGGAACACTGGCATCACTGTGACCACCAGAAAGAATTTATAGGTTATTCAACACGGTGGCCGTGCCAATCTCCAATGGGGATTGAACCCACCACCCTCGGCTTCACAGTAAGCGCTTCCAAGGCCGGTTTATTTATGTTTAAACTATGGTTCCTACCCTGTGGTTGTAGACTGTGACATGATATAATTCAGACTCCCAACAGTAAATAATATTCCCGCAATTTTTCAGGACTTTTTAGAGGCTTGTATAAAAATACCAACTGTATAACATTTAACGTTTTAAGGCTACATGATTTGAATATTCCCGTGATATCTGTAACTTTTCGTAAACATGTTTAAGATATAATAAATATTTGCCTATATTTTATCGGCGAAGAAAATATGGGCAGGAGTTTGGATGCTCAGTAATTAAATCACGAGTGCGTAGATATATTTATGTTTAAATATTTTATTAGTCACAAATACATAAACGGTAGAAGTACAAATATCAACATTATTTACAGAACATAAGAACAAAATATCACACAGAAAATTATACTTAAAAATATAATACATTGTTTTAAATGAATTGAAACTGATTGGATAAATTTAAAATGATATAAACTGTGTTATGGTATATGCATTGCGTTAATTGTTTAACTTATTAAATAGACACTTCTAATATCATCTCGTAAGAAATATTATACAGAACATGCAGTAAATTGCGTGAAAAAAATACAAACATAAGCAATTTTCTTGAACGGACTTAAATGTATTACTGGTAGAGACATTGTGCAAATTGAAACGATAGACTGAACTATTTTCATTATATGCACACTAGAAAAAGTACAAATTGATCTCAGTTAAACACATATATCTCGTGTATATCGCAGCACCTGAAAAAAGAGCGAATGTGCACCAATCATTCACAAAACATGAAAGAGGTGACATAAAGTAGTAAAAAAAGCTGTCGTTTGTTGGAATTCAATTATTACCAAGTGGTCTTTGCACATCCTGTTCCGCGCATATCTCTTATTTCGAGACAGTATTAACTATTTATGTTATCGATGCAACTCTTATATTTTTAAGCTGTTCAGAATATATCTAATTTGGCTCAAAATAATATTGTTGATATACATGTTTTTTACAATCACTGCGTCATTTTTTTTTTTTCATTTTTTTTTAGTAATTAAGCGATATCAAGCCGATTAAAACAGGGGAGAGTTCATTATGATGTCTGCAAAATTGCTACCTTCAATTGCTATCTAAAATTATAAACTTATAAGCAAATGTAGAATCATACATTTCTTTATGCTGTGTCCTATGCAATACAGGCTCATGCTATAGCAAACAATGATTGCATTTATTAACAAAAGGATTAAATAATTTCCTTAAATACCGTATAGATTACACAACCAAGGTGAACAGGAAAATAAATATTACACATATACACGTATGCACTTTTGTATGTAAAGCAGGTAAACATGTGATATATATTTGTTAATGGGGGATTAATTTAACTTTACGATCAAGGTAGATATTATTACAAACAAGAGGGCCATGATGGCCCTGGATCGCTCACCTGGTATCATTAGGCTATATAAATCAAGTGACCCCTGGGGCAGAGCCAATTTTGACCCCAGGGTCATGATTTGAACAAAGTTGGTAAGAATCGACTAGACAATGCTACACACTACCACACTCTACTTGGTAGAGGTCTATTAGCCCATGTTACATACCAAATATATAAACTCCAGACCTTGAAGATTTTTCTAGTTTTTTTTTTCCAATATAAGTCTATGTAAAATCAAGTGATCCCTGGAGCGGGGCCAATTTTGACCCCAGTGTCATGATTTGAACAACTTGGTAAGAATCGACTAGACAATGCTACACACCAAATATCTAAACTCTATGCTTTGTGGTGTCTGAGAAGAAGATTTTTCAAGTTTTTTTCGGCCGGTGCCAATTTTGACCCCAGGGTCATAATTTGAACAATCTTGGTTGAGAGTCATAAGATCATGCTACATATTAAAAATCAAAAGGCTAGGCCTTGTGGTTTCAGAGAAGAAGATTTTTCAAGTTTTTTCTATATTAGCCTATGTAAAATCAGGTGACCCCAAATTTGATCCCAGGGCCATTATTTGAACAAACTTGGTTGTGATCTACTAGACAATGCTGCACACCAAATATCTAAACCCCAGGCCTTGTGGTTTCTGAGAAGAAGATTTTTCAAGTTTTTTTCTATATTAGCCTATGTAAATCAAGTGACCCCTGGGGCGGGGCCAATTTTAACCCCAGGGTCATAATTTTAACAATCTTAGTAGAGAGTCATAAGACCATGCTTCATACCAAATATTAAACTCGAGGCCTTGTGGTTTCTGAGAGGAAGATTTTTCAAGTTTTTTTCTATATTAGCCTATGTTAAATCAAGTGACCCCTGGGGCGGGGCCAATTTTAACCCCAGGGTCATAATTTTAACAATCTTAGTAGAGAGTCATAAGACCATGCTTCATACCAAATATCTAAACTCGAGGCCTTGTGGTTTCTGAGAGGAAGATTTTTCAAGTTTTTTTTCTATATTAGCCTATGTAAAATCAAGTGACCCCTGGGGCGGGGCCAATTTTGACCCCAGGGTCATGATTTGAACAAACTTGGTAGAGATCAATTAGACAATGCTACACTCCAAATATCTTAACTCTATGCCTTGTGGTTTCTGAGAAGAAGATTTTTCAAGTTTTTTTCCTATATTAGCCTATGTTAAATCAAGTGACCCCTGGGGCGGGGCCAATTTTAACCCCAGGGTCATAATTTTAACAATCTTAGTAGAGAGTCATAAGACCATGCTACATACCAAATATCTAAACTCGAGGCCTTGTGGTTTCTGAGAAGAAGATTTTTCAAGTTTTTTTCTATATTAGCCTATGTTAAATCAAGTGACCCCTGGGGCGGGGCCAATTTTGACCCCAGGGTCATAATTTGAACAATCTTGGTAGAGAGTCATAAGATCATGCTACATTCCAAAAATCAAAAGGCTAGGCCTTGTGGTTTCGGAGAAGAAGATTTTTTCAAGTTTTTCCTATATTAGCCTATGTGAAATCAAGTGACCCCTGGGGCGGGGCCAATTTTGACCCCAGGGTCATATTTTGCACAATCTTTGCAGAGAGTCATAAGATAATGCTACATACCAAATATCAAAAGGCTAGACCTTGTGGTTTCGGAGAACAAGATTTTTTAAATTTTCATTTTTAAAATCTATTTTTAGCTCCTGTGACCTACTTATTCACCCAATTAAAATAATTTGAACAGCTTTGATAGAGGTCATGATAAGAATGATTCTTGTGAAGTGTGGTCAAAATCCATCCAGTGGTTTAGGAGGAGAAGTTGTTTAAAGGAAAAGTTGACGCAAGACGCACGCACGCACGCACGCACGCACGGACGGACGGACGACGGACGACGGACGCCGGACAAAAGGCGATCACAAAAGCTCACCATGAGCACGTTGTGCTCAGGTGAGCTAAAAACTATTCATATTCGCGCGTTTTTCTTAACCGAATACATTTTAAACACAATTTTCATTAAGAACTGAACAACTGTTAATTCACCGGGTAATCATTAATTGCCCCCCCCCCCCTCTCTCTCTCTCTCTCTTGCTGCATTATATATAACCAGTAAAAACTACAACATAACGGGTTTTGTTTACTGTCTTAATGTTTACGGATTTTGGGGGAAACACGATTTCATTATATTTGATTTCATTCTTTATATGAATCCAAATGATCAGAAAAAGTTGAGCTCAGTAAACATATCAGCTCATTCAAAATGAAAATTAGTATTACAACTATTTTAATTTTGATAATATAATATCTGAGAAAGTCATATATTGTGCGTACATGTGTTAAACTATTAAGGTAGAATGAAAACCGTCGAAATCGTTCACATCGTTATTAAAATTAAAAGCGTCACAATCACTTATATAATAGCAAGATCACTGAACAAGGCATTTGCAGTCACCGAAGCATGAACATGTATACATGCAATTGTAGGTAACGAAATAATACGTATTGGGAGTTCGTAAGGCGTTCCCTTTTTACCGAGTTTATGCTGCTAAAGTTTTAGCGTCTTTTATTTACTAATCTGACATGGCCGTACGAAAAATGACAATTATGTAAATGAAAACTGTTATACGGTAACCGATTAAGCACATTTTGGTTGAACAATGACGTATCATATATATACTCTATAATACGACACAATGGATGTCCCTATTATTACGTTTTATCTTCAATTTAAAGTAGAATGGCTTCATATATGGCTTGATATCCATACACATTTTCGCAAGATACATCAATAAAAAGTTTCAGAGGAATGATAAGCGAATATTACTTTGCGTTTATCATTTTCTTATACGATTGAAAATATAAAAAATAGGACTGCATTCATCGCCGTCATTGCATTGAAACATTTATCTTTATCCTATTAAATCTATAAACAGTCAGAAGTAGAACGTAAATATCAACATGTATTAATTCTGTGTAGTGCAATACTCAACATGTTATACCCTATGGCAAAAAGTAAGTGCACACAGTATAATATACCAAGATATATCAGTTAAGTAGATGCAAATAACAGTCATGTAAGACATATTTGTCGTCTTAATGTCAATATGAAATGTGCACAGTTTTCATCTGCAGCACTGACAGCAGAAATGTTTAAACTTGCAATGTGGCATAAGCAGACCCTTCTCTACTGTTATTGGTGTTGAGAGTCTCGTATGGTGAAACAGATTCCTCTGTCGTGGCTGAAAGTAAAGCGTTATCTTCAACATTTGTTAATTTTAAAAATATAGGGGATATTGTTCTTATACACTAGCATAGATGTACTTTACAATGATACGTAACCAAAAATGCTCACCAAAAGACAGTCACTGTTATATTTGAATCAATATAAACTAGGATATCTGCATGTCTTTTGTTAATACCACCATTTCGAAGTTTTTTGGGTTTTTTTTGCTTCGTTAGCCTTGTAGTTGCTGTTTACCAAAATATTTCACTGCAGTGAACTGTATTAATTTTACAATACAACTTACTTGCCCTACTGATACTGAACATGATAACATGTTTAAATAGTTGCGTACCGATAGGTCCCTTCAGACGTTGTATCCGTTCCTTCAAGTTTGTCATCTTGTTCTGACGTCCTTCAACTTCCTTTTGAAGATCTTTTAGCTTTTGCTCCATAATCGCTATCTCGGTTTCCCCTGTGTGTATAGCAAGTATATTAAAGTGACAGACAAATTAAAAATGAATACTGACACAGCCGTAAATGAATAAATTAAACCTACACAGAAGAAATGTTCGTTTAGGCCTGAATTAAAAGAAGAAAAAAAATATCTATGTAGACAAATTATAAACATATCAGTATGTTTTAAGTTTTTATTTGTTTATTCATATGATAAATGCACCGTTAGATAAGATAACAATATTTAAAACCTTGGTGTCTGAAAATGACTTGTTCGTCCATTTTGCGCATGCTACTTTCATACGTGCATCAGTATTTTCTAACTTGCAATTTGCCATTTATGCTATTTTTCTATTTAACTTAGTCTTGACATAGACATAGTCTTGGCATTTTTTCAAATTTATTATGACGGTGATATTGAAATGAACTAGTTTTATGCTGGTTATCTATAGCTATAAGCCAAAAGCAACATAACTTAAATAAGTGAAAATCGTAATTTACCCTTTGATGGTGTGTTTTCGTAATAACTTTCACTGGTAAAACAGTTTGTACCCTTACAAATCACCCTGAAATAAGATCATTCTTGGGATAAATTTGTTAGTGTTTAAAGAAATAAGTATTTATAAACATTGAGCAGATATTTGAGAAGCAAAACATTTTTTAATTTGGATTTTAATAATAAACCTAAAAAAATATATAGTGTTACCTTATGTTTAAAATAAGTTTAACTAAAGTTTACAAATTGTTGATACCGTTGCGGGAATCATCTGTTAAATTACTGAAATCCTCTAGAAAAAAAAAACTATAGATATCGAACAAAAAGATAATACAATTACATAAGATCAGCATGCCTTGCTGTTTTTAAACAAGGTAGATTTAGGCAGGAATCTATATTGGTGCGATTAATAGTTAAAACTTTTCTGGAGAAGCATAACTTATATAAGTCTGCGATATATGAATCAAGTAGTTACGATCTCCATGCTTTTAGACATTCGACAAAATAGCAAAATTCCACCAGCAGCACATCCAGCTATACCAGCACTAGCTCGGATGCTGCTGACGGTATATTATTTATTTATTCATTTATTTTGTAAAACTATTATACATTTTTATGTCTTGCAAATATCTTTTCAGTAAACAAAATTTAGCACCAAATCATGCCCTGTAAATGCACATTCCTTTGTCGTGTAAAAATATGCATTACTTCAACGATTTCAAGACAGTTCATAGCAGATTTTACACACAAACAGATGAGTAAAACGTATATGCCGTTATTACAAAATATACAACGTCGTTAACATTCAGTCACTGCGCTCCATTAACTGGGTAGTGCCTGTATTTCAATGTAGTGTATAATTTTTATTTATTCTCTTTATTAAGTCGAATTTTTTTAGTCAGGCCTACGAGAAAGGATGATATAGTCATTCACTGTGTTTAATAATATGGAATAATGATAAACATTTGCTTTGATATATATCCTGGCAAGTGTTACCATGGTAACCATCTAAGCGAGTATCGCAAGTTTGCCCAGTAATGTTGTCCTGTTAAAATGTTCGTCTTCACAGTTAACCGGGCATAGAAATTCACAATACAAATATAAGACAAGTAATGTTGTGGTTTGTTCCATACATTCCAGCTGCACAAGCATCACACTTTGTGCTAGCAAATGAAGTTTTACATTCAGTACAACCGTTGAAAGATGTACACGATATACAATTGGACCCAGAGAACAAAAGTGTTGTTTTAGAAAGTATTCATTTTCACATGTTTAACATCCTTGAGGGGAGTCGCAAATCTTACAATTTTCTGCACACACAGTACATATTCTCGTTCTGTTTATTTGTAAGATCAGATTAAAACCGTCTCGGCACGATGAACAATCACTATTTGAGAAACAAGTCCTGCGTTCAGATGAAAAAATATCCTGACATTGGAATTTAATGTCGGTGGGGTAGTCCCCTGGTGGAATGGATTTCATAATTTGAATCTGCCTGCATGTTTGTTATTCTGCCAAAGTATAAATTATTTTTGTTTGTGCCGTTTTGACATTGAAACTGAAATTCACAATAAGTCGTTATGTAATGATTGATATCCAGAGGGATATTTTTCACTCGAAAAGGTCACGTATACGGATCGTTTGTATGTCATCCAAGGAATTATTTAAAGCCAAAACGAGTTGTGTGTCAAAGAATTTTGAGTAACCTTTTTGAGATTCGACTAATTTGTATGCAAAACGCTATACAGCATTGTTTAATCCCAATGAACGCGTCGTTATTTTCTTATGAATTATCATCTTACTAAACTTCATGCTTATATGATAAAACAACACATGCTAATGTATATTTATGGACGTAATTGTCAAAGAAGTTTTCAAGCACTAAATATGAATTCAAATTTAAGTTAAAATAATAGATCTTTACGATAAAATTAAGCTGCTATTACCTTCGATATAAGAAGAATGCCAGTAGTCCAGCGAGTATTAAGAGTACAATTCCACCAACAACACCCCCAACTATTGCAGCAGTAGGCAATTCCTCACCGCTTTGTTGTTCAGACTTTGCACAGTCGGTTCCAGCAAATCCATCTATGCAACTAAAACATGCCCCATCCGTTTTGTTGCATCTTCCATTGCAGTCAAAAGGACATTTGGGTTTCACAATTCTGTCCATACATTTTTTCAACGCATCCAGTGCAGTTTCCGCCATGATCACATATTTCACAGAACAGGTTGTTCAGACAGCATTTGTCGCCAGAATAGCCATTTCTGCAATTGCAGCTACCCGAAGCTTGGTCGCATGTGTCACCGTCACAAAATTTTGAACACTGGGTTTCACAGAAAAGACCGTATATTCCTTTTCCGCAGGAGAAACAGACCCCATCGTTTCTGTTGCATTTTTGACCGAGACACGTTTGTGAGCATTCTTTGGTACAGTTCATGCCATATGTTCCATCACTACAGTATTCACACTTGGATCCGTTGAAATTCAATTCACAAGCCGCACACAAACCTGTTGATCGATTGCATATACCCCCAAGACAGTGGTCAGGACAATTATACGTGCAGTTCTCGCCATACTTTCCTAGTATACAACTTTCCCATTTTTCGCCTTCAAAGCTTTGCAAACAACCACGACTGCATGATCCAGAATTACGATCACATGTAGATTGGTAACAATAGATTGGACATGAAAGGTTACACAAAGGTCCATGATAACCATTAGTGCAATTTTCACATCTTGGACCGACAAACTGTGGAAGACAAGAATCACAGTTACCAGTACCAGAAACTCTATCGCATGTTTTGTTTTTGCAATTGTTCGGACATGTTTCAGAACATGTTACACCGTACTTTCCCGATATACATTTGTCACACATGTCACCCTCAAAGTTGATTTTGCAATCAGTGCACCTATCTGGGGAAGAACAGGTGTTACATGTATTCAAGCATGCTTGACATATGCTGTTTTCGGTAAATTCGTGTAAAACCCATCTTTACATATATCGCATTTAGAGCCGTTAAAATTACCCACGCAGCTGTAACAGTTGCCGGTGTAACGTTCACATCTATTCTCTAAGCACTTGATGGGACATTCGCTTTGACAATTGGCACCATGGTAACCATTCTCGCAACTACCAATGCTGGTGTAAGTATTTAGATACTAACATCCTTATACATGTCCATTCTTTTTGCATTCTTCTGCACAGTGACGAACATTATATTCACAGGTCCATAAAATCCGTCCTTACAAAAATAGCATTTTGGTAAATTGTAATTTCCACTACATGAATAACAATTCCCCGTATCTCTATCACAGCTGCCGTTTTCACATTTTCTCGGACAGGTTCCGTCACACTTTGATCCATATTTTCCAGTTACGCATGCATCACATTGTCCACCAGCAAATCCAGTTTTACATTCGGTACATTTTAAAGATCAAATGCCGTACATTCTTCTGAGGATTCACATACCCCACAATTTTCAGGACACTTTTTAGTGCACATTCTTGTTCCGTCTGATTGTATGATTAAGTTAAATTCGTCTTGGCACGAAGTACAATCGCTATTTGAGACACAAGTCCTACATTCAGATGGACACCTGTTCTGGCATTGGTAATGGTCCTCGGTGGAGTAGAAACCTTCCTTACAGTTGTCAGTGGTACAGTTGGCGGTCTGCCAAACATCTGGATTGATATGATCTGTACATCTGATGCAGTTTGAGGGACATATGTTTACACATTTCCCACCATGATACCCATCATCACATCCCATTGTACAGATGGAGTCACTGTTACACTGTTTAAAAACACAACAGGAACAACCTGAACACTCAGATACTGCACTGTCACTGATGCTATTGGGAATTCGGCCTAGGGTTTAAAATGATTGGACATATAGCAATAAATATAATTTAAAATTAATGTCAAAATTTAGTAAATTAAATTAAATAAAAAATTACTGATAATTATTTTATGATATTGTGAAAGAAATCTTACTAACTCGTATCAAAATTGTTTATTATGACTAGAATGTAAGTGTAGCTTCCCTTCATTGCTTGAAGATTTCCTGCATCACGTCAACGAGGCAGGCTTTCAATAACATCCTACGAAAGTAACGCAAAGAATACTAGTAAACAATTGCTTACCCGAAAATCCTATTACTGTTACCAGCACTATTAACAGGAAATCGGAGTCTGAAAATGAAAATTCATATAGTATGGTTATCCCTGCGTGATAACTCTAGAGAAATGATATGCATGTAATAAGGTAATATGATTTTTTTTAATTGTATTTAAGATTCGATTACGGAAAACATACTTTAAGTAAATTTTATAATATTTACCTTAATACGGATAGAATATTTCGGTCCCATATTTATAATTTAATCGTTCCCCTGTATGAGCAAGCACCGACAGTAGGCATTTCCGTTCATTCAGATTAAATAATGTAATCCAATTTTTTAAATGCGTGTCTGTATAACGTACACGGATCGAGGGGTGTAAAGCGGAACGCATATGAAATCCTATCTAATTTAATTTAATTTAGGTATTGATAAAAAATGAGTGAAATAACCAATAAGACGTTCTAAATTATGCCTTTGCATAACAGTAAAGTACCGGAAAGTATGGTATACATGTATAGGCAAAACTCTCTTGAAAATGTCAATACATCTACAGCCTTTATATTCCTTTACTGACATCTCATTTTATCACTAGATAAATGAACTGGTCGGGTATACATCTATTTTTATGTGTTACTTTTTTCATGGTTAAAATGAAAATGCCCCTAATAAATAGGGAATCGGGAATGCATTATTTAAAAAAAATGATTTATCTAAAATATATCATTCAGTTGAAATAACAAAACTTACACTATCTTCCCTAATTTTCTTATTATAGCACATTTATTTTATATCAATTATTTAAATGTATAAAGTATGTTCCATTATGATCGGGCTACAGGTATTTATATATCAATCTACCTTTTGTAGTCTTTCATTCCGCTTATGAGGGTCCATATTATGGCGCAACAGTCCTCTTAGGTACCTATTTTACTTGGGTGAAATGAAACAATATAAGGTAAATTTATTGTTTAAAGAAACGTGAAGTGTCTGTACCTTTCGATCCCGAAGTGCGTGTCCTTCCTCTAGACCACTGACCTTCACAAAGGGGATGACATATATCGACAAGGAATAGTCGTACCATATATGAAATGAATATCAGAACACTTGAAACGTATATTATAAATTAGCGGTAGCATATCTAGGTATAAAGTTAAGACCTCTATATTCGAGCGATGTCAGATTCCGTTCCTTACCATTTTTATTGCAAGAAATCAAACGACACTATTCCTTAGATACATAGGTATATGTTTGTGAAAATCGGCCCTACACAATCATATTATGTGGTGCCACTACCAGTGCGAAAAACGTCTTACGGTACGAAACTGTAAGTTGACGATTCATAATGTATGTTGAGTGGGGTTTACTATGCAACTTATTTTTAATTATTATTCATACATCATTAATTCGAATTCATGCCCGTTTTGGGGGCCAGGTTAACGTTCAGAACACTGTTACAAAGCGTAAGTTTGGTTGCGTGTAAGTTTGCATTTGTTTCGATCAGTATGTAAGTAAGTTTCAGATCATGCCTTTAGACTGAATACAAATGTATTTATAAAGCGATATCATCTCTCGACCGTCGTATAAATGTTTGTCAAATTATGTCATCTCTACTGTTAAATGACGGTTTGCTTGCTTATACCCCTAGGGCTTGATGCCATTAAGTGAAACGAAATAAACGTTTTTTCTTTTCTTTTTCGACGATGGCAATGAATGGGTTTACTCTCTCTCTCTCTCTCTCTCTCTCTCTCTGTCACTCCCTCTTATGTTTTTCTCTTTCGTGGATAGAAATGTGTGTTTACTAAATCACTCACTTTCTTTCAAGGTATATCAACAGTTTAATATTATGTTTTCTTACAATAAATACAAATAACTCTTCCCAGTTTCTTGTTCTTGGCCTGTTTCCCTAACTTAAATAACCACTACGAGGAGTCCGATATGACGATTTGAATGAACTTTGTGTCGCTGCAATCGCGGTCGTTAGGGACATCAACAAAGGTTGCCTAGCAACGGGAGTTCGTGATCTGCCAAAAAGATGGCAGTCGACCATAGCATCTGCGGGAGATTATACTGTATATACTGCCATACTGTTCAGAACACTTGTTATAGATATGTTCCTCTCCGCTAATAAATGAAAACTAGCAAATCAACAGAGACTACATTTAAGGATGTTTCAAACTTCTATGGACATTTCGAAGGAAACATATTATCATAACTGGTGTCTCATAATTAGGAGAGTCATTTTACAGAGATCAATACCATGTTTCATTTAAAGCAATCGAAATGATGCATATTATGTGATACGTCGCCGAAAAAAAGGTCCCGTATCTTTATAAGATCCATAATCACATAATCAAGTGAACATATTGTAAACTGAACTTGATTATACCGTTCACTAAATGTGTGTTGTGCAGATCAGGAAGTAAATATCTTTGGCTCTCAGCGACTGGGTGTATTTTATTAGTGATTTGCTGTCAGGACAAAGCTGTGTATAGTATCATGTAAATCGTACTAAATTCATAAAGACCACTTTTCTCAGCGAAACCCGAATAATTATGGGAGATTTTATATAGACACCACACAAAATAGATTGTCAAGAATTGTTAAGAATGGTAAGAGCAAATAAGATTAAGACTAATAATTCTACTTTTTTAAATATGATACCTCTTAGTAGGACGTTAAAATTTCATGAATGTGTAGTTCATTTAATAGTATATTTAAAGCAAAAGTTTCATAAAAATTAGGCGTTTCGTTTGTCTCGGATATTATATTGCATCCAAATCATGTTGTGTTTATACAAATGCCGATACTCAAAATATCAAAATAGTTTGCTTTAAATTCCTCCGTCCCCACTTAGTGCAATAATGTAAGACATGGTAGATGACTTTATTTCACACGTTGAATTCTATATGTGGTTTGGCCATTCGAATACCATAAAGGAATATTTTAATATATTGTAATACATCATGTTTCATTTTCAGTGAAATATAATATACATGTACTAAACAATAAAATAAAACACATTCATCACGCAATCTGGCTTTTAAATTATTAATCATTTTATATTTTATCATAGCTGAATGTAAACTTGAAGAATGAATATCATAAGATCCACTTTCCCTAATACCGAAGTAAAAAATATCGTTCTGATCAATCACATCACGAAAACTGTGTAACTCGCTGATAAACTTAAATAACGGAAGATTTCTACATCCATCAAGCTGTCATTTTATGATCGTTTATTAATTCATGTGAATGGGAAGAAACTGACAAAGAGGTCATGTTATATTATGCATGCACTATAACAACGCTTTTTTCTGAGTATGTATGCCACACCCTTTTTATCAACCTTGACTGAAATGACTTCCATATTAAAAAAGGGTTTTGCATACACACACTTGCATTCAAGATATTTCTGTACGCATTTTTGTAATTAATAATATGTATAACTCATTAGTAAAAACATAGCGACAGTTTCCTATTATCACCCTACTGTTCCTATTTACATGCTTTTCCGATTAAGAATCTTCAAGTCTAAGATATATTTTATTGACTGTTATGATTATACGCTCTGACGGTTATCTAATCAAAGTGTTTTTTTATGAGGAAAGACACAGAAAGAAATCAAACATACTTGAAAAAAAAATAACTACATGTAACTCCAGAAGGAGGTCAAGAAACGATATAATTTATAAAGATATATGGCCCTATGTAAAATAGGGATTTTTCAAAAGTTGCAGCTTCGGAATGGTAAGTTGGCTGAAAGACTAACTTGTAAGCTTAAACTATTTTTTAAAGGGTCTCAACCTCGTACTTTCGTGGGCAATCTTCTGAGAAAATACTCCAAATATAAAGTTGGATCAAGTTAAGAAATAATATACCTTAACACAGTTTCGAAACACGGTCGTGTAGGTGTTTGAACGATAATCACGAAGAAGAATATACAAGCAGTTTCTTAGAAAAAGTACTTCAGATAATAATGTATGTGTAATATATTTATTTAAGTAATAAAAAGGTAACGGTACGTGTGCTTTGTTTCCTTAAAGTGCTTAATGAGTAAAAACGTATCGTTTCACCAAGTTTAAGCATTATGTGTACTAAAATGAAATGAATTGAGACATTTCATTTAAAAAAGATATAAATCATTTAACGACAATTTATATGATAGTGATAGAAACATAAGTTATATTGGATACCACTTCATGATATCATATCATTCTATTTCATTTATGGATGTAGAGTAGCACCATCATAACTGACTTCATTATAATACAAGCGCATTGTATTCACTGTCAATAAATACTTACTCATAAATTTATGTTGAAACAGTTCTTAGTGCGTACAGATAATGGCAAGTTGGACTACACAATGGTATATATACTTTAATATCGCGATTACTGTGGAGGTCATACTATATTCCTGTATATGAAATCAACTTAAAACTAACATAATAACATACTTTCATATGTTTTCTTATTAAAGGAATGACACTTGAGACATCTAACGCATGAGTGCAAGTAAATATAAAATGATAAAAACAGCAATCACAGAGACGGGGCACAGCATATTCGTATTATAGAATACAAACAGTTACCGCCTTGATATTGTCAACCGGAAAAAAATAACCAACTAGAATGCTAAACGATCCCAACCTCGCACTTCACAAATGTATTTGTTAGAAACAATGTAAAAAACATATCCCACCAATTTACGACAACAAAGTATGTAAAGGTAATAATGTATGTGGTTTCATACTATAGAACAAATTGTGTTAAAAGCCGAGGACCCTACTCTTCTTTACAAGAAAATATTGTTATAGCACTCTGCAACTGTATATAGACACGTGATAAATCTTACACTATTAATCATATGATGTTCATCAATTTCTGTGTGATACAAATAAAGAAAATCATATAACATTCCTTCATCACATATATACCGTAATATATACCCCCGAATTAATATATATTCAAACATAGATAAAAATCGATATAAATCTGAAAAAAGAAAACTATGCTTTCATTATTCACATCGTTTTCCTTATTTTTCATGGCCAGATCCATACGTGTTTATGCTTGAATTTATTGGTGCAAATGTGTATATGCTTAAATTGATATCCTTTTCAAACCATGACATTGCAAATTGGTATGTGTGGAATGGAATTTCACGATCTCACCTAGCCGGACCCAGCAGGCGGCTGAAATAGCCATCTCACTCGCTTACGGTTACGAGGCTGATGCCTCTCGTGGTCACCGCGATGCTTATCGAGAAAATTCCCTGAGGGTCTTAACTAACTTAGCCGTTATCTGCAAAACGTATAACAAAAGGAAGCTATACAAAGCGAATGTAACTTAACAACCAGCTACTATAAAGTATGTAATCTGTAATACCAAACACATCATTGCAAATCTTCTACAGATGTTTCTTTTCCTATATTTCATACGGAATTAAGGTCAATGTCAAAAGTATGTATATAACTTTGAGACACTTATTACAATGAATAATGAAATAACAGAAATATTTAATTTTAGATTATAATTTGAAGATTTTGCCACCAACAGCTTTATGAAATGAGAGGTTTGGAAAACATTTACTGTAGTTAAAATTAATTCACTTATAAGGAATGCATCAAACTACGGTAGATTAAGTATCAAGTGCCTTTCATTTAAAAATCATAAATTATAATTATTACACATTTGAAATGTAACTCATATATTTGCGACTTTCATATTGAAATTTTGAGCTAGTGAGAAACAAACAACAACATTAATTTCATATTTTAGATTCCATTTTCATTGTATACTCAAATCATGTTGTTTTTCATCAATCTAGACATATAAACACATAGAACATTTAACAAGATTATAAATTATCTATATTGATATTGACTCTGCATTTAAAAATCTATGACATTTCTTTTATAAATCAGTAATAACATCATAACAGAATTTTCCAAAATCACAAAGGGAAACATTTATATTTACGTCTTATCTTGTATTTACAAGATATTACATTTGAGAATGTGTGATTCTGATTTGACATAAGTTGACGAAATGTTATTGGCGTGGTGTCGATTTGCAATGTTATATTCGTAATGTTTCATATCATGTTAACATATTAGCAGCTTTTATAAAACTGAATTCAAATGATCGATATTTTATATGAGAATGATTGTTGTTGTGTGTCTTGCTATAAAAAGAAAGGTAGCCGTCACGACGTATAAATGAAGCTATTCATGTCAATATAATATTTATATTTTATTAGTATGAAATAGATTCACAAACCAAAGCCACTTAAAATGTTGCGAATTTACACAAATATGTTCCATACATGCATTTAAAAGTACAAGTTTGTATAACCTGATTCATCTTGGTCTCGCGGATCGATTTCCTCGAGATCTCTGAAGAAATATAATACATTAAATCATGTCCGTCTTCAATATTAGAATTAGACGACCACATTTCAATACGCATGCTATTGCAATTGACCATGTACTTCTATGTTATTTTCATACATTACTTACCTTACCAAACATGTATACATTACCATATGTTTGTAATGAGTAATGCTATAAACAGCAATTCACCACCATTTCCCTGCATGCGTTGAATTCGATCTGTTATGTCCCTATTCTTGTCCTTGAGTCTAGTATCCTTATTCTGCAAGTGATTCAGTACAAGTTCCATCTTTGCTATCTCATTGTTTCCTGTTTGAATTTAACAATGTTGTAAAACTATGTTTTATTATGACTATAAAATGCTGGAACATGTATGTATACAGTATACAATATTTGCACGTGTACCTTAATTGTATCATATCTGAAACACCTGATAATAGAAATTAAGAAATAAAAATAGATAATATCATGAATAGGGAACTATTTTCTAATTCAAAATGTATTCCAAACTATATGACTTAAAGGACTCACTCACATGAGGTAAGAATCGTTATATGCGTTTAAATTGACTATTTTAAATGTTATTTTGCATATTTTTTATTGTGTTGTATTTTATTGTATTGTGAAATTGCGTTATAAATGGAATTAACACATATCATATCTTCACATTTTGGTGATTCATTTTCATAATACTAATCAATATATACATCTGATCCTAAAATAAAAATGCACTGAACCGCCTACTGACTGTCGCCAAATTAGTCTTTTTTTAAAAAAAAAAACAACACAAAAAACATAACTAATCGCTCATGAAACCGACTTATCTTTATGAGTGGACTTATAATTAAATCGATGCATGGCACTTGAGGAAATCACCCGTGAAATCACATATATTTGCATAACATTACGTTATGTCGGCTAGTAAAAGTGTATGTTATTGATGCGACAGGTTCCTTCCAGTATCAAAATGACGCGTGTAGGTATAAATGTATAAACATCAAAACTTGTGCATACATGAAGTAAGTGTGTTTTGAGAAGGCAATATAAGCTGTTTGGTCAATGAAATAGATGCCATATATAATCAATAAAAACACATTATGCAAGTAAACAGACAAAGAACTATAGATATGTAAATAGATAAATAGTCATATGTACGCGTATAAACCTACCTTCGCCGAAACAGAAACATGATCACTACCGCAGCAAAAACGAGGGCAAACACACTGCCCACAACACCAACAATAATTGTCCAGATATTTACTTCTTCCGACTGTGGGAGAAGATGCAGACATTATTTTCCGATAAAACCTTCTATGCATTTCTCGCATAATCCCCAATTTCGGTTGCAACCGTTATTATCACAGTTCAATGGACAATGAAGATTACAGGTAATACGTTATCTTTCAGATATATATTCATGACACAGACTACCAATGAAATTGACCTTACAACCATAAATGCAATCACCATTTTCTTCTAAACACACATTACAACCAATGAACACCTTTCCTTACAGTCAATACCAAAATATCCAAGCATATATTTTATGCAGATATCTAATCCAGTGCAAGTGTTAGAATGATCTGGTACCCGGGTACCTCTGTCTTCTCGGGGTCTTCCTCCACCTGTAATTAGGTGGACGTCGCTGTATGATTGAAATACTGTCGCATGGACGTTAAACCCCAATGCAAAAACATTATTACAATGGTCTGGACAAGTTTCGCAACTGCTGTTATCTGCTTCTGGTGGTATGTCCGACTTTAAGTAGAATACCTCAATGCAAGTTTTGTATTTAGAACCACAAAAAATACCAGAGCAGGTGATGCAGGTTCCATTATAACGTCTGCACTGTTTTACAGTAAACTTAAACATTCCAAATTGCATGAGTTACCAAAATAACCATTCGCAAAATCTTTACATTTCGACCCGCCTTAGTAACCTATACAATCGATCAAAAATATACATGTACTTTGTGAATAGTTTGAACTTTGCAATAAATAGGACACATGTCCCTATATTTATTTCCAAAATAGCCATCTAAGCAGCTGTCGCAATAGACCTGAAACATGCCACACCAAGACAGTTCGTTGGACAGTTTTGATTGAAAACTGAATCATACTTTTCTGTGACACAAGTGTCACATATTGGACCGACAAAACCACATTTACAATCCAAAAAT
This sequence comes from Solen grandis, assembly GCA_021229015.1. Lineage (NCBI taxonomy): Eukaryota > Metazoa > Mollusca > Bivalvia > Adapedonta > Solenidae > Solen > Solen grandis. Next base: position 6,537,210 of record CM037790.1, on the reverse strand, counting down.
CTACAGTTTTTCACACTGATTAATTTACCATCTAGAAAAAAAATTGACTGACAAGCTAATCTATAAAATCAAGGCATACAGGATGTGCAAACATTCATTGAGGTACAAGGAATACACATTTCTAAGTACATGTACACTCGTCGCGATCCACAAAGTATCCAAATTCACAGTGACACATCCCTGAACAGAGTTACAGATGCTGCATTTATCTGGATAATCAATGCATTTTCCTGATTCATCTGATTGTTGAATGATGTAATAACCAGAAAAACACGTTTTACAGTCTGAAGCTGAGACACACTTGCTATATCCAGTGGAGAAGTAACCCTCTTTACAGTTGTCAGTTGTACAGTACCCCGTATTCTAAATATAAGCATCAATGAGGTCTATACATTTAATGCAGTTTATTTGATATTTGTTTAAATATTTTCCACCATGATATCCATCTTTACATCTATTTATGCAAACTGTCTCTTGTTAACAGTTATTTCCAAGACGACATAAACAAGATGATCACTCGTGTTCAGCAGACAAACGTCTGTTACATTGTATTTGGAGGAGTTGGATAATTACTATACTGAGCTACTGTAAATGCATTATAAATTGATGATTATCAAAATCGAAAACAACACTGACAACAACATCAATAATATCACTACTGCTACATCTGCTTTTACTACTACTTATAATAATAATTCATTTATTTTGTGTCTACATGGTACATATTTAGTACAATATCACGGCTTAGACATGTATAGTTCCTTAACAAATCCAATTTGCATGACACTTTGCCAATCAGTCCTTAGTTAAGCACGAATAATGAACAAATACCAATAATAATACAAAAACAAATTTGTATTGCTCAGATCGAAGCCGAGGGATTTCGATTACAGGATAGACACCACAACCTATTTGCAATTGAAACCTGTTAATTTGTATCCGTAAAAATGTTGCAATTGATCATTATAGTATTATTTATCATAAAAATTCAAATGGAAAAAATGGTATAACTGTATATCAAACAACTTTTAGCTTGTGATACTCAATATTTATCTTGCAATCACATACGATTACCATTCATTATTTCTGTTTCAGTTTTCGATATCCGTCTGTAAGATTTGGTAAAGGCAAGATAGTTTGACTTAATTTGATTTCTTCAGCTGTTATTATGTCCTGAAGAATATAAATATATGCCTAGAAGATAAAAATATTGAATGGAAGATATAGTTATTAGGAGAAGATATAGTTAAAAAATAAAGATATAGTTAATTTTTTAAGAGTGACTTCCCTTGCTGATTTTAACTCGTTGTTTTAGCCGCTATATTAGAAAAATACCACAATAAAGCAATATAGAATATAATTCCAAAGGATTTTCTTGTTTATAATAACCATCGATAGAACACATTATATGTTTTCCTTAAAAGTCTGATAATTTAGCAACATTATTTTACTCACCTGTATATCTGAATTCGAGAGTAAACATCAAACTTATCAACTGTGAAAAGAAAGAATGTGGTGGCTTAAACGATTCTTATCTGCATTCACAATAGAATTATTATCCGACAAAAGTCGACATAATCCTTGAACTACTGATATATTCTGAGAAATGTTCTGCAATTGCCCCGACTTACACATTTTCACGTTGCGGTGTTTTAACCTGTTATCATTTAGCATGGTGTAAATCCCGTCCAAGTAACTATACATCAATAAATTACATTTCAACCTCGTTTGTTTCTCCGAGTTAGGAAGGAGTGATTGATTGTCAAATTTACTATAACATGATTGCTAGTCGAATATTTCATTTTCAAAATATTAGTTATTGCCTTAGGTGTTTTGATAAGAGAGACAGAGATCGGTGTAAGAAATAGTTTTTATTTTACTTATTTCTTTTAATAGTTTGCATTAACCATACGAGCTCAGGTTCCCATAAGTAATCAGTATGCAAACGGATACCTTAACACACGTTGACCTGCATTTAAATTTTTCATTTTTCAGTGACACATGTGCAATGTGATGTCAAACAAGTCACATTGAACATGCAAGGCATCCTAAAGTTTCGGTAATGCTCTACGGTGTTTGATGCATTTATTTATTATTCATAGGTCAGTCGAAAAAATCTGACATAACAATGTAAATACTATAATTTATGAAATTGCATAAATCCAATAATCATTACAAACATCAAATTAATGTTTAAATATTTACATCACAAACGACTGTAATGTAAAATCAAAAACATATTCTTGCTCGGAAAAACTCTTGTACTTACTTTCTTAACATGTCTTTGTTTTAAAAGTGTAATTGAGAGTTTCGTCCGAATTATTTATTTCTCTGTGGTCGACAATTATAAAATATATATCACATATGTTCGCATACATGTTTAGATGCACAACTATCTCTTTTATTTTTGATGTCGATATGCCTTATGCTCTTCATTTATTAAGAATAAACTTATTCTTTGATTGCCCTTGGAAATTCACCCTATGTGATATTCCACACAAGATTATAGTAAGGTGTATGTTGTTCAGTTGAGTATTCTGCATAACCCTTCGAATGCTTTAATTATGTTTCAAAAATTCGTATAATGTATCCTTATATATAGAAATTAGGCAAGAGAATGAAAACTACATCTACCATAAATAGCAAAATAACTTTCTTCCTTATGCTGCATTCCATTTTCTTTGTTTTATTTACTTATTGCATTGGGAAACTGCATTACCTACATATTTTATATATATATAAAAAAACAAGATCACACACATGTTTAACATTGAAAATACATAAAATATGGAACTAAAAGCGTGTCTTAAACAGGAACCGTCAAGGACTTATCGGTTCTAGATTTTGATTAACGTAGTATCTTGTTATTGCTCGAGCAATAATAAAACATATGTTTCCTGCAAAAATTATCAATGACGAATAAGCCAATTAATGAACCATGAGGTGGAATATTGCTCAAACACTTGCACCGGTAGTCTTCGTTTGCTTTACACGTAAAAGATCAAAGAGGTCTGTTCGAAAAATGAGCTATTTATCGCACCCAGACTTCCTTGTTTGAAACTACTATCTCTTTCGATTTAATTTCTTCAGCATAAAAAACAGGAACCCCGCGTAGGAAATCATTGACCGCAATGTCTAAAATGTGGCCATTACTATCATGAATTATCGCAAGCCATTACAACAAAGAGATTAACAGAGATTAGCAGCTTATTCTTGGCCCATATCGATTTACTGAAGTCGCGCGCCTCCAACAAGACTTCAACGAGACCCGGGCGAGATTGGAATTCCAAAGTATGTTTAAAGTATTATATTATTTATATGGTTATTTTGTTTAGTCAATTATTTGTTCGATTTCTTTTGACTTAAACAAACGTCTGTAAGGTCGATCGATTCCAGGGAAAGACGTAATTTATATAATTATTCAGTAACCAATTATTCCACATGTTTGCCTTTAAAAATTTGTGTTACTAGCATCAGTCAAAAGAACAAGAAGACCTTAACCGGCAAAAATCACGGGTTAATTCTGCATGTACACGAGGCTATCATGTATCTTGACGTTTTCTGATTCCGCGCTTAGTCATATTTGACCGGTCTTTCTTCATCTCTCTCTCTCTCTCTCTCTCTCTTAATTATATTTAAATCAAGTTAAACTCAGAAAAAGTACTTATGTAATGCAACGCTCCTCTTCTTTCCTTCATTTAAACTCACTTTTGCTAACATAAGCAGATTTACTGCAAGTATTTGGAAAGTAATTGTTGTTTTGTAACATTTACCCAATCCCCACCGAAATGTCTGGTATCCGCGTCTTAAGTAGGCCCGCTCGAAACTCTCGAGGCACGCGATAAAGCGCGTAATTTCGGAAACCTGTCAATCTCTGTTTTTAAGTCTCTAATTATAATAAAGGAAGATGGTGGTGATAAATATGAACGCGATACATTAGTAGT
>CM037790.1:6483166-6533166 GCA_021229015.1 Solen grandis | reverse complement strand
ATTCAATTTTCAGATAATATTATAGATCTTTACGACAAAATCAAGCTGGCATTTTCGGGAAAATCAAGCAGTTACTACCTTCGATATAGGAAGAATCCCAGTAGCCCAACGAGAACAAAGAATATAATTCCACCAGTAGCACCCCCAGCTATTGCAGCAGTAGACAATTCCTCGCCGATTTCAGATTTCAAACAGTCGGTTCCAGCAAAACCATCTTTGCAGCTAAAACATGCCCCATCCGTTTTGTTGCATCTTCCATTGCAGTTAAAAGGACATTTCCTGTCACAATTCAGTCCATGCCTTGTTACAACGCATCCAGTGCAATTTCCGCCATGGTCACACGTTTCACAGAACAAGTTATTAAGACAGCACTTGTCGCCAGAAGAGCCATTTTTGCAATTGCAGCTACCCGACGCTCGGTCGCATGTGTCACCGTCACAAAATGTTGAACAATGGATTTCACAGAAAAGACCGTATGTTCTGTTTTCGCAGGAGAAACAGACCCCATCGGTTCTGTTGCATTTTTGACCGAGACACGTTTGTGAGCATTCTTTGGTACAGTTTATGCCATATGTTCCATCACTACAGTATTCACACTTGGATCCGTTGAAATTCACTTCACAAGCCGCACACAGTCCTGTTGATCGATTGCATCTACCCTCAAGACAATGATCAGGACAATCATACGTGCAGTTCTCGCCATACTTTCCTAGTATACAACTTTCACATTTTTCGCCATCAAAGTTTTGCAAACAACCACGACTGCATGATCCAGAATTACGATCACATGTAGAATGGTAACAATGGTTTGGACATGGAAGGTTACAAAAAGGTCCATGATAACCATTAGTGCAGTTTTCACATCTTGGACCGACAAACTGTGGAAGACAAGAATCACAGTTACCAGAAACTTTATCGCATGTTTTGTTTTTGCAATTGTTCGGACATGTATCAGAACATGTTACACCATACTTTCCCGATATACATTTGTCACACATTCACCCTCAAAGTTGATTTTGCAATCAGTGCACCTATCTGGGGAAGAACAGGTGTTACATGTATTCAAGCATGCTTGACATATGCTGTTTTCGGTTACTGTAAAGGAATTCATGTAAAACCCATCTTTACATATATCGCATTTAGAGCCGTTAAAGTTACCCACGCAAATGTTACAGTTGCCAGTGTAACGCTCACATCTATTCTCAAAGCACTTGATGGGACATTCGCTTTGACAATTGGCACCATGGTAACCATTCTCGCAACTACCACAAGTTTGTCCAGCAAAGTTTAATTTACACCTTATACATTCCATTATCTTTTTGCATTTCCTTCTACATTGACAACATTTTTCACAGCCAAAACCGTCCTTACAAAAATAGCATTTTGGTAAATTGTAATTTCCACTACATGAATAACAATTCCCCGTATCTCTATCACACCTGCCGTTTTCACATTTTCTCGGACAGGTTCCGTCACAATTTGATCCATATTTTCCAGCTACGCATGCATCACATTGTCCACCAGCAAATCCAGTTTTACATTCGGTACAATTATCTAAAGAAGCACAAGACTTAAAGTATCTAGGTTTACATGCCGTACATCCTTCAGAGGAAACACACACGTCACAATTTTCAGGACACCTGTCCTGGCATTGGTAGTGGTCCTCGGTGGAGTAGAAATCTTCCATACAGTCAGAAGTACAGTTGGCGGTGTTCCAAACATCTGGATTAATATGGTCCGTACATCTGATGCAGTTTGAGGGACATTTATTTAAACATTTCCTACCATGATACCCTTCATCACATCCCATTGTACAGTCGGAGTCATTGTTACACTGTTTATTAACACAACAGGAACAACCTGAACACTCGGATCCAGCTCTGTCACTGAGAGCATTGGGAGGTATTGGCTTTATCTGTGCATCTGCACAAATGAAAAACATATTTATTTAATTTAATTAATTGCCACTTACTAACATCCTAATAATACTCAGATCCTGCCCTGTCACTGATGTTATTTGGGTATGTCGGCCATGTCTGGGCTTCTATAACACGATTGGACATAATAGAATAAATATAATGTTTGCATGCATATAAAAAATGTCTTGTAAATTTTAGTAAACTTTAAATTAGAATAACTAAAAATGAAATACATGTTTTATGCATTACTGACGACTATTTTTATCTATGATATTGTGAAAGAAATCTTACTAAATTCGTACAGTGGAACCTCTGAAAACCGAACGCTTCCGGACCGAACCAAAAGTTCGGTTTAGAGAGGTTTCCAGATTAGGGAGGTTTTTGTCAAAACCAGGCAGAGATGCATGTGCATGTATGATTATTCTATTTATTATCTCTCTCTCTCTCTCTTCTGTATATATTTTTTCTTTTTTCTATCTGTTTTCTCTCTTCTATCTCTTTTCTCTCTTCTATCTCTTTTCTCTCTTCTATTTCTTCTTTCTTTTTCTCTCTCTCTTTCTTTCTCTCTCTCTCTCAATAAAGTTTAGCTCTGTTCAAATTAAACTATAATTCATATTACGGGGAAGGTGTATGTTTATGTATTTTTATGTCATCCTATTAAAAATTGAGTTTTATCACCTTTCTAATTGGCATCACCGAAACGGCACAGGGAAGTGTCAGGGAAATTCATCCATGCAAGTTATTGCAGTTTGACTGAATAGACAAAGGAATGTAAAACAACACTCTTACCCCTCTTCCGGACCCAACTCTTTCCCTAAACACCCCTGAAAAGGTGTGAAATACTGTCACTCGCGTCAAACCTCTCGAATTAATACACCTGTGTAATTGCTGACACGCGCACCTGTCAGTTAGAGTTATCTTCCGGTAATTACATTTTCACAACTTAGCGAATCTCACGCACCGCAACCTTTCCGTTTACAATCGATAGCCTGAGGCTTGTCCGATTTTTGGAGGTAGATTTTAATAGAATTGTATTGAATCGTCCCCAAAAATATGTCCGGTTTCCGGAATTCGGAGGTTCCGATTTCCAGAGGTAGTTTTTATATAAAATAAAGAACAGATGAATTTGGGACCGAACATTTCGTTCGGTTTCAGGAGGATTCCGATTTTCAGAGGTTCGGTTTTCGGAGGTTCCACTGTATTAAAATTGTTTACTATGACTAGAGTGTAGGTATGTGTACGGTAAGCTTCGCTGTTACACTCGTTATCAACACATCAAGAACAACTTGAACAACTGGGTCGAGCTACGTCACATTTGGTATGGAGAAATGTTGGATGTATCTGTGCATCTGCACAAATAAATGAAAAAAAGGTAAAAAAAAAAAAAAAAAAAAAATAGAAATTGCCATTACTAACATACATGCGGCTGGTTTAGTTTTTGAAGTAGTAGAATAAATTAATTTCACATACTATAATCTGAATTAAACACTTAGAGCTGATCTCATTATTTTCATTCGTGAATCATTCAAGTTGGTAAAGGAACGCATGTCCTTAGAATTACAAACAAAACTGATCACAAAAATAAGTGCTGTTTAGCAAATGTGTCAGACGTATGACACTTTCTCTCAACCTCTATGTCAAACCTTTATCCGTTGGTTTGATGATTAAAATATAAATGCCGATTGTCAAGTTCACAAGTATGTATATAGCACTGTCAACTACTTAACCAGTGACATTTCGATATATAGATGTAGTTCAGGCAAAATTAAAAAGTAATATACTTAAGAAAACTATACTTAATTAACAAACTAATGTTATGATAAAATGACATGTGCTAAAGTTGCAGACTAACACGGTATCTTTACATTATTTATCAATAAGAACTTAAGGTAAGCAGTCCATCATTGGATCATGAAATCCCGGCAAATGTCAAATAGCTTTTCTCGAACCCGTGTCTATCTAAATAACAACACCGTTATATTTTTACACTAATTACTCTAAAAAAATGTTAAATACATATTTATTATGTGAAAAGGGTGAATTTTAAACGTATAGACAATTTCCGGTACATCGGATTACACAGCGGAAGATACTGTAGAAAGCGGATACAGTCGGAAAGTATAAAAGTATTCGATCATTTAATGGCTTTAGTGTTAAACTGCATAAAAAAATGTTCTAATTCTTGGAATAATCCAATGATATGAAGTTATTTATGAAATAAGTTATTTCGAAATTAGCTGAATTTTGCTAATGATTGATGGCTTATCTTAAATATTTCTACCTTCTGAAGCACAAATCCAAGTGAAATTTGGAAACTTTATACAGTAAACTTGACTTATCCGACATCTGATATATCCGACAACCTGCCATATCCGACACCGTCCTCTCGTACCGAAAATTCCCTTATATGTTCTTTATGTTTAAACCGACAGTGTTAACAAACGGTGTGTATTTCACATTTGCTTTACCAACATCATAATGATCTTTGTCTTTTTATTCACTTATTCTCACCTTGCGAGATTGAGCTTAAAACTTGTTTGAGCTTTGGGACAGACTAAAGACGTAATTGTACGTAGTTATCGTTGTCGTAGTTGATTGAAATCATGTATTTGTCACATTTAACATATTATTGTCCCATAGCTTAAAAGATAAAAAAAAACTCTTTACACTCTTTAATTCTTTTTTAAGCGTCATTTTATTACTTGCATTCATTTTTATAAATAACATGTTGTTTTTTTTCAGGTATACTCGTGTTACATTTTAAGCTCGAAATAATTAATTTCTCTAAGTTCCAATGATATATAAAATTTAGATTTTACCGACACACAGCTTTATCCGACATAATCAACTGGTACCAAGCGTTGTCGGGTCAGATTTTACTGTACTTTTAAAATTCGCTAAACGAGCAACTTAAAGTCCCAGTATCTTATAAATGTTAGACCTAAATCTGAACTCACTTACAGCATATATAATTCAGTTTTAATTTCATCACTGAAAGACCTTGAGAAATGCCTAATTTACAGGAAAGATTCTATTAGAAAAATACAAATTGTGGCTGTCTCGTTCTATATTTTGCTAATAACAATGACAGCATAAAATTAACATACAAGGTTTTTTTTTTTCAGAAGTTCGTAGATTTTCTTCCTAGATCCCTATTACCGTGTTTCAAGATTTATCCAGTCTATAGCAAAAGTCCATTAACTTCTGAAACACCCCATGTACACCGAGACATCCGTGGTTTTACTGAACAGCGTGTTTCAGAACAAGCTCCGCCCATTTTTCTCACTAGTTTGCCCTGTCTGAACAACTAAGGCTTCCGGGTGAATATTTCATTATGTGGGCTTAAGTTAACATTAAGAGGTTAATCAAACATCATTTGAGGCTTTGCTAATTAGAAATTTTGAAAAATATATTTTTCCAAGCTAAAATGCACTGGGGCTTTAAGTAACTATAGAAACTCGCTATCGGACCGGGTGTCATTCCAGCATAATTGGTATGGGTTAAATGCGAATTATTTATGTCAAAATATTTCAAACACTACTTAAATCTTTTATTTAAGAAATAATCTGTTTCTACCCATGTTTTTTTTGTATAATTATACATAGGTTTGAATTTCAGATGAGGATTATTGTATCACTCCATCTTGCCGATCGAATGACCTCCCTTACCGCCGACGACGGACAAAGTGGTCATTATGTGCCAGCCATGCTACAAAGGCGACACAAAAATATGAAAATGATAACTCAAAAAATATAATGTATTAAAATGCTGTATCTAAGTCCCTTGAAATGATTTCATATTTAAGGAATTAAAGTGAATATACAATTGAAATGGATACATCTACGCAAACATTGTTTGTCTAGTAATTCTAACGTTGCAACTGTTTTCTTACCTATACTATTTCACAGAATAACATGAGGTCTGTTATATTTAATGTTACGTTGCTCTATAAAAAGAAACAAAAAAGTAAACAAGAATATAATATCCCTTTATAGTACTTACTGTTGCCTTTATGGATACATATTTTCTCTGTACGCTATGATACAAGTACAATCGTCTTAATCATTTAGAGTGTTGAAAAAATAGTACTAAATAGTAGTAAAACTTGTTTTACTAATATGTTCATGATTTATGTTTCTTCTTAAGTTATGAAATTAAACGTAGCGCAATATATACTTTTGAGAATCTGCAATATTTATAAACTCCACGCATGCGATGCCTGTTACAATAGTTCACGTATGTTTAGAAGTGACAGGCAATATTTGGGTTTTGCTCGTACAACTGTGTATTTTCAGATGTGGATAGTTTTAATTTGATAAAATGCGTCACGCAGACTATCAAAATATTTTGAATAAATAAATTATACATACCAGTTATTCTGAAACCCAGTATCATTATTATCTGAAATTAAATGTTATTTCTGTGAAACAATTAATTGACGCTGGTATATTATTGTCATTTAAAGACAGAAGGCTGTAAATGTAATTAAATATTTGCTCTGATAGTGAAGGAGTAATGAAAACAGATAACCAAACTATTCTATAAAATTAATATTATGTCTCAGATTAACAAATATAGGATACTTATTTTCGTATGCATTACTTACTTATGTTGAAATTAAGCTATGATTTCTAAATTACTTTGCGGGCAGTGAAATAAGAGTACTTTTTAACTTTTAAAACAACACCTTTTTTAGATTGAGCCACACCTGTGGAAAATCAAGTATGCGTTTTTCTTTGAAAATGTGTCGATGTTACAATAATGTGATAAAAACATGGTTTACCGTAATCGCCCACGTCATTTTGCCCACCAAATGGGCGGGTTGTCACCTGAAGTCGCAGAACGCTGTAAAGAAAATACAGTTCTATAGATTCGCAAAGGGAGCAAAGAAGTTACATTAATGAATCATATGTCATATGGATTATTTTCCTTAGCATAACAACACATGTAGTATTCAATTGAAAGATTTTTTTCAGACAACAATTAATTCTTTTTGTTATGGTTTAACGTCCAGCCGACGATACTTTAGTCATATATGGACTACAGTGGTATATTGATACAGTGGTCGCGCGATTCCTCTATGCGGCGATTCATTGAATACCGGCAATGACTCGAGCTACAAGCCCGGTCCCTCGATTACGCCCTTCTTTTTCTATATAAATTTATGGGCGATTCTTCAAACATGCGATTTTGGATTCCTCGAGCTCCGTCATCGGTCCCTAGAAAGTATATCCTATAAAACTTCTATGCAATTTATCGAAGTCGATAACAAAACCTATCTGTATCTTTTTGAGAACCATACTCCGGACCTATGACCACCTGTACCTGTAATTAATACCTTTGTCGAGATGGTTATGTATTTGTTTTCACACATCGTCAAACCTCCGAGAGTACATAGGTGAATCGTTATATCAACACGGACATGTAAAACGTATTCTCTCACCTATTGATCATGTAAAAAACTGTGACGAGTCTGCATAATTGGTCGTTTGTCATTAAAGGAGCCGAATTTGTTTGTTTATGTGTTTTTTTTCTTTTCCTCTGTAATAATTTATTTGGAGAACCACGACAAAATGTTTAGTGTTTATTACAAGAATGTAAAAAATACACAACGCCGCCATATACACAAACTAAAACAAAGAGTTTCGATCAAGTTATCGGTAATAAAGAAATTATTTGTGACTTTATTTTCTCAATGAAAGCTATGATCATGTTATTTTGTAATGGTTAAATATATTCTATGTTTAAAAAGTACTTATCGTAGTCTAAACGTAACAAAATAATTAATGAAAAGACGACGTTAAGGTATCAACAGATATAATATATATATATTGAATTTTGACATATAAATGATTCCTCGAAAACGGCGATTCTTCGAGTTTTTTTGCAAATCCCGTAAGACCTCGAGGAATCGCGTGACCACTGTATATCGCTATCGCTGCCAAAAAGTAATACCACTCTGTTAAGAAGTAATATGCTATCACACTCGGTCACTAAATTCTGAAGGACCAACCATACCTCGATCAACTCTCATACTGCAATCCCTATATGCTTATGCATAAAGAAGCTTTACTTGTACCATTTTAAAAATATTAGAATAACGCGACCAGGAATAGACATGATATCGAATTACATTGTAAATTTAAACTTATTTATTTACGTCGATTGGAAAAAAACAATATTTACATCTTATAGCAATTCCTTTCGACGGTCCCTGGTTTTGATCAGTACTTTGCGCCTGGGAAGGTCATGAAATGCATTGTCCCAATGGAGTTTGAACCAACAACCTTCGGATCCGCAGTCGGGTATGGTACCACTGGAACACAGAGAGAGCGATATCAGATATAGTAAGTTAATTAACACGTATATATATTGATCCTACCTCCTATAAATCAATTCCTAACTTTGATTGTCTAATGTTTGCTGTTCTTCCTGAATTCGAATGTTAGAATTTTTAACGTCCCACCGATAGTATTTCAGTCATTTGGAGGCGATGTCTACATGAGACAGATATAGTGATGCCACACTGTAGTATCACGCCGTAGACATGTTGCATGATATCACACCCAGTCACATTATCCTGACACTGGATCAACCAGTCCTATAACTACCCTTATATGCAGGTCGCCAAGCAAGGGGGCTATACCAGTACCATCTTTTTCGACTTTGGTGTTTCGCGGTAGGGGATCGAACCCACGACCTCCCGGTCCAAAGGCAGACGTTCTCGACACTCGATTACCGGAATATTATAATTGTAGCATATGTTTTCATATAAAATATGTTAACAAACATTGTCTTATATTGTCAAAAATAAATCATACCGTGTTAAATTACAGGGCAGATTCAGCATAAGAAACTCAACAGATTTGTTGATTTACAATTTGATCGTAACTAACTAGTCTTACAGTTGTCTGAAAATCGTAATTAGGTTAAATCAATGTAAGGAAACTTTGGGTTATGCTATAATGTAATATCACTGATCTGACATGTTATACATAGTTTTATCTTCATTAATGATTTTTTTAATTATAATCATGTTATACCTACCAGCTCTCTAGTATAAAAGTCACAAGACATACATGCTGTCGATTTTTATAATTAATAAATAAAACTTATTTTACTTATTCGTAACTGGTGCAAAGCACGAGAGCGGAGCTCAGTAGAAATTTCTATAAGACAGAGAGTGTAGACATAACTAACAGTGTGACCGAAAAGAACGCTTCATTCAAGCTAGGCATAATACTTAAATTGATGGCGATAGTGGAATATAAACGGGTTAGAAAACAGAAGTGTTGCGTTTTGGTAATAATATGAATATGATTCGAAATAATAAAAAAAATAAAAAAAATATCCGTATTTATTGATAGTAGTGCTGGAACAATCGTATTTTTTTCGAAAGTCTCTTTTCTTTTATTTTGTGTCTTTTGTAGCGTTCAAATTAGAGTTCATTAATATTTGTTAGTTTATGTGACTATATATTTTTTTAATATTCGATATTCATTAAGGTATCCTAGTAATACATATACCATAATACAACTCATGTGATAAGGTTTCACAGAACAACATGAGTATGTTGATAAGCATTTCACTATGGTATTCCCTTTTTTTTATATACAATACAAGACTCTAAACAGGATAGTTGTTCAAATTTCCGAAACATGCAGACATTATGTGGTATAATTGTGCACTTTGTATTAAAAGTATGGAAGTCGACACACGTAAAAAATACCACATTCGGATAATGTAATATATGGACTTAAGACAGCAGCGGCCTCTGGTGAACATGGGGGTCATTTCTTAAAATGGTCACCGTTATGGTCCATATTTTATTTTCAAATGCCTTTATCTTTGAAACTAATGTAAAGCTGGACATGGTACTGAAACCGATGGGGACATGGGAAAATAAAATAAAGAAATTGTTACATGTACATGTCAATGCAACTCTATGTTCAGGATTCGAAAGAAACATTTTCTAGAACCCACCCAGAAATGGTGTAGTGTGTATTCGAAGTAGTTATATAAAATAGAAAGGCACCTTCTTTTCATCTATAGCTTCTCTTTATCTTGTATAGCGTTCCATTTGGGTTTATGTATTTGAGAGTAACAAAAGAACATATCAAAATCGTGTAATCTTCGATTTGTCATGTTTGCCATGTTAAATTACTCATCAATGAATCAATGTACTTGTATGTACATATGTATATATATATATATATATATATATATATATATATATATATATATATATATATATATCTGGTGCAAAAAAATATTCGAGATCACTATGCCTAGATATGTTTGAATAAATATTAGGGGATTAGATTTCGATGGGATTTAGTATGATACTTTATTGTGATATGTAAATCGCACTAAAGAATTTCGAGAACACTATGCCAGGAAATGTTCGATTAAAAACAATCATCCAGTCTGCATTTAATAGATTACTTAATTGTTAATAAATATTTGCCTTCATTTTATTTTTCCTAAAATTTAAGTATGCTACGTTTTCTTGCTATCAAACACAACACAAGGCTCAAGTCAACAAATAATATCAAACCACCTCACATTCTATTATTGTATTGAAATTATTTTTAAATTTTTTATCAATTCGCTGGTTATAGATTTGTTCTCATGTTCTTTATTATTAAATAAGAATTGAACATTGAAATTATCTTTCTAGATCTTTTTATCAAACATGCAAGTAACGGTATCTTCTGATTCTATTCTATAATTTCATAAAATGAAAATTCCAGATATCAAAATTTAAAGAAATTGGTATATAAAGCTAACATGTCATTGACAAGGACAGCCTCTACTCACACGCACAAGTATCCTTTAATAATAGAGAACTGAAGTTAAGGGGCTCGTTTTACCCAAACAAACACCGATACATTTGCACAGATGCTAATCTGATATGTTTACCTTCTGAATACAAAGTCTCAGCGCATCTCTATCATCTATATAAGATTAAGTGCGTATAGAGGTTTTTCTACGTACAAAACATAATTATATTACCTTTTTCACCGATATATTTTTTCTTAGACAATCTATACACGTTATATTTTATTTGATATACATTAAGGTACAGTGGAACCTCCGAAAACCGAACCTCTGAAAATCGGAATCCTCCTGAAACCGAACGAAATGTTCGGTCCCAAATTCATCTGTTCTTTATTTTATATAAATACTACCTCTGGAAATCGGAAGGACGATTCAATACAATTAAAATACCTCCAAAAATCGGACAAGCCTCAGGCTATCGATTGTAAACGGAAAGGTTGCGGTGCGTGAGATTCGCTAAGTTGTGAAAATGTAATTACCGGAAGATAACTCTAACTGACAGGTGTGCGTGTCAGCAATTACGCAGGTGTATTAATTCGAGAGGTTTGACGCGAGTGACAGTATTTCACACCTTTTCAGGGGTGTTTAGGGAAAGAGTTGGGTCCGGAAGAGGGGTAAGAGTGTTGTTTTACATTCTATTGTCTATTCAGTCAAACTGCAATAACTTGCATGGATGAATTTCCCTGAAACTTCCCTGTGCCGTTTCGGTGATGCCAATTAGAAAGGTGATAAAACTCAATTTTTAATAGGATGACATAAAAATACATAAACATACACCTTCCCCGTAATATGAATTATAGTTTAATTTGAACAGAGCTTAACTTTATTGAAAGAGAGAGAAAGAAAGAGAGAGAGAAAAAGAAAGAAGAAACAGAAGAGAGAAAACAGATAGAAGAGAGAAAACAGACAGAAGAGAGAGAGAGAGAGAGATAATAGATAGAAAAAATCATACATGCACATGCATCTCTGCCTGGTTTTGACAAAAACCTCCCTAATCTGGAAACCTCTCTAAACCGAACTTTTGGCTCGGTCCGGAAGCGTTCGGTTTTCAGAGGTTTCACTTGCTGTGGCAAAATACAATCACGATTTCAATTAACATTACTTAACATTAAAATATGATACTTATAACATTACAGTTTGATATTTTAAGAAGTAAATGCGTGAGTTACACAAACAAACAAACATACAAACAAAAAAATTGTGATTAAAACCATGTCTACGTATTTTTCTTGTATTGATATACAACCGTGGGATCGGGAGAGAACAGCTGTAACAAATTACAGTACGTTCCAAACCTTTCAATGACATATTAACAGTTTAACTTATTTTTCTTTTTTTTAAATCAAAAAATTCTTATTTTGCTTGGAAATGTTTTTAATAGATAAAAAGAGCAACATTTATTGGCATATTTAAAAAAATAAAGGAAAGGGCTTTAAAATTAATCTGTTCTCGCCAAAGGATTGAATTTCTAACATAAACTGTTCATGAATAATATAGCCTCGCCGTTCACCATACGTCAATCGTATACAATCAAACAAAAACCTATCCAAGAATCGAATATCCATACATCTTATAGTATTTCTAATGCATGTTTAAGTATCATCCAGGATGAAAATTCAACTTTTACACCAGGTAAACATCACCGTTTTCTTTGCGTAATGATTTCTATTTTCAGGTTGAATTGCAAATAAACATATCGTTATTCGAATACGTAAATAATATCGCTGAGATTGCCCTTATGAATGGATTAAGTATCGTTTAATATGCTAAATAGAACCTTATTGTAAAATCTTAATATAAAGATATTGTAACTATTAATAACCTTTCATTGCGTCGGATGCGTAAAGAGGCTCTCAGGCGCGAATTCGGACGGAAAAAGTCAACTTAGGAACTTGTATCTAAAATCTAACCGTTCAAATGCTTTTAGTAAATATAAAACAGCTTGTTCATATGTCGTCATTTGATGTTATTTTTTGGGGTATTACACCCATAAATATCCATATATATACGAATGGGGACCCAATGCTTGTGATTGTAAGATAAATTGGATGCTTCCTCACCACAGATAAAAACGTCGCGGACGGTATGGAAACTATTCTTATGATGATTCTCACGTGAGGTCGTCACGTGCATTGACCTTTATTTGTGTGTTAAATATGTATTTACCGACCAGCAGGCATTCAGAAAACATATTTAAAGTGATTTTTCGTCCAGAAGGAAGCAAGTATCAGCTAGCCTTAGTTGATGAAAAACATCTTTTAAACAAAAAATAATATTAGTATCTTTTTCACTAAAATCCATTTCAATCTATATGTATATAATTAGAACCCTTACTGTTTGCACAAACACTTAAACGAACGTTTTGTCGAGTTAACAAGACATTATTTCCAGATAAACAACCCTTCTTAATAAAAATACTTATGCACATTTAGCATCACGAGAATATTTTCCGCTTCAGTTTATTTCAATTCAGGGACCCGTCTCCCTAAACTTCACTCGAAAAACAAAATCTCCGTAAGCGTAAATTCACACGTGTAAAATCAGTAAGTGTTGTGTTTGTATAATACAATAAACTGGGTCATCTTACTTCATGTTTTATTGTTAAAATAAGACATTAACAGACAACAGACTAACAACTAAGATCAAATTTGTTCGCACGAAGTTTAGTGAAACGGGCCTTTTGCGCCCTTTGAGTATTCCAGCAGGTAAGAAATGAAGCGATAATAAATCAAATATACTTAACTGCATTTTAATGAAAATTTGTTTATTGAACGATATGGAGTGGCAGTGTACTTTAATAGTTATTTCTAATATAGACGTATGTAAACACAAACATACATTTTGCATAATAATAACAATCATAATAATAATGATAAATTATAAACACAGTATAAGAATATTTATTAATCAAAGTTTCTAGCAATCAATATATTTCTGTTCAGTCATACGTTCTTTAAGAATTGAAGTATCTAGTTTTCAACCACAAAATCCTTTCAGACTATCTAATGTATTTTTTCAAGTGCGTTAGAGAATACGAGACAGACATGTATTTACATGTGAAATATTATTTATTTCGACACCAACGGGTAAGACACTATACTTTTTATATCAGATGTATCATTTCTTGAAACATTGAAATTATCATCTACTGGATCCTGTGCCCGAGTCGTTCTAACGTCAAATTCCGAACAATCGAGATGTATGTGTGTGTGTGTGTGTGTGTGTTTGTGTGTGTGTTTGTGTGTGTGTGTGTGTGTGTGTGTGTGTGTGTGTGTGTTGGGGGAACTCAGAAGATAAGTGCATCGAATAAATGGGGCAGTATTTGTTAACTTTAATATAGACAATTCACTCTACGATAAATGGGTGTGTTTGCAAAACCCTAAGATAAAGATGAAATGAGAAAGAAAAAGTTATACAACCCCATAGGGGGTCAATTATAAAGTTTGAAGTTAAAAAACTAATATTGGTCAATGTCATTTTCTAAATATGTCAGCGGCGTTTGGGTTGATAAAGTAAGCTCGATACTTTATTACATTGTATATACCTACGGTTGCTATGTTTATTCTGCATATTCAAAAGTCATCAAATAAAGTATGTGTATGTGTCATAACATTTCTTCATGAAAGAACCTGCTTTATACATTTTAAACATTCTCATTTCCATTATCATCATGTTTTAAAAGGATATCTGCTGAAGAACACTTCGAGTTGCAAAGGGTTTGTCTTATTTCAAGTATTCATTGACAAACTACCTGGAAATATATAGCATTCGTAATTCAGTAAAATGTAAATTTTATTTTGATATTTGTAATTTCGTCTATGATTGTTGTTAAGTACGTTAAAAACATCCACTAAGATTGTTTAAATAATTGATTTTGTTATGGGTTCAGTTGACGAACACAAAACTCCAAACACACTTAATCATAAGCAATGTAAACAAAATAAGTACTACTATTATATAACAACAATGATGATGTTAAATAGGAAAAAACAACAAAATCAGTATAAGGCATGGTAGTTATTGGTTCGATTTTTTAACACAACCAACCATAAACGTTAAAGTGATATTGATATTATATTTTCTGTTTTGTCGATAGGCATATACATGACATAACATACATATATATAACTTCTTCCAGGACTTGATAAACATCGATGCGTTGATTGACGGAGTCATATATTCGGGGTTGGAAAGAAAAGCATGCAATGTATTTTCAGGCGTAAAGTACTGGTCAAATCCAGGAACCGTTTATTAAAAAGAGTTCACAGAGACATTACATTTTGAGTAATTTAAATACAGAATCCTGTTATAACTTTAAAGTACATAACCGATCTTATATACATGGTTATAGCAATTAACTACTTTCGCCTTTCTGAGACGAAAAGTGTGCATAGATGTCCTCGGTTGGCACTGATATGCCAAGGCCAGTTTTCAATTAAGTATTAAATTGTACAACTCAAATTATGAAATGCATAAGTAAATCGGATACAAATTATGTCAATTTGCACTACTTTTCAGAACATCCCTTATCAGTACTGTAAAAATATAAAATAATTGCACGTTTTCAGTTAGCGTATTCGCGGCAAGTATGAAAGCACGAACTATAATTGTCGCGATATTATTGATTGCTATAAAGTCGCATATGTATGTCTTCTTAAAAGCTTGCCTTTCCTCCTCATTTACGCTATGGTCAACCTTTATGTAAAAAAAAAAAGGTTAACAGACAAATAACAAAGCTACTCATTACTAGCCAAACCCTGTCTCCCTTCAGCATAACACAAACATGTATTAAAGATGTATTCGGCTCAACATCTAAATATTGATATGAAAATGTCAATTTTGCGAAATTAAGCTTTAAAATTGTAGTAGTACGAGAGGGCTTCTGTCTGACACCAGTATATTCGTGAAACAAAACTTTGTCACTGGAGTTTACGGAAATGCGCCCGCCATTTTCGGAAATGCACGCAGCTACCTAAGAACTTATACACACAGAACCGTATGTTTACTGGGCAAATGGTTACTGATACAAAATGACTGAACAACATTCTAACAGCCACGTAAATGAAAGTTCTATGCGATGGAGAAAGGTTGCAACACAGAAAAGAAACATCTAAGCCGTTTTTTTTTTTTTTTTTTTTTTTTTTTTTTTGTCTATGAAGTATTGGATAGTAGGAGGCGCACTGTCTTTTGGCTACAATATTTTTATTTACAAACTTAATTGGAGGCTTTTATATTGCTTTTCTTTGTTGAAGTACTAGAGAGTACACACGAAACACGAGAAATAGAATTCTGCATGGTTGCCATATGTAAAAAAAACCAGTATTGTTGTACCAGTCCCCAACAGCTAAACGTAATTGCGCTATATAAAACGTGCAGCCCGTTTGATGCCTGCTTAATATTTGTTTATGAATGCGATCAGATTGTTTCCGACTATGTTAGGATATCTTCCTGTGCACTTATTCGCTAAAACGATTTTTAAGATGTTCGTTATGCTCATATAAATTGTTTTATTCTTTCGAGCTTTCTGGGAATATAAATGGTACGTGCTATATTTTTATACAACGTTTCAACATACAACTTTCTGTCAAGATTGGTAAGGAATAAATGTTAAACCGAATTAATCATTAATTAAAAATATGCATATCGTTTTTTAAAAGACAAACTCTATGTATAGGCAATGGGGAAAACAAACGTATCGCTACGGTACACGTATTTCTGGAATAAAATGGAGAGTTGAAATATGACAAAGCAATTTGCCCTCGGTGGTCCTTTATGCGTCATTCCTATCTAAAGTGTATTTGGTCCAAGATTTATCTCTACCAAATTTGACAGAAAGTTGCATATTGAAAAATTATGTGAAAATATAGCGTGCAGCATCAATATTTCCAGAAAAGTCGAAATATATAAATAATGTTAAATGGCAAGAACATTTAAAAAATGCTGACTTTTAATGCTGGCAAATGCATACGGAGATTACCACATATAGTCGGAAACGATCCGATCGCATTTGGAAACGATCGGAACGACATAAATACTAATGTGGCAACAAACAGGTTGCATGCTTTTCTCGACCATTTACATTACGCTGAAGGGGACATACATGAGATATGTTTGTAACTTCGCAGAGTTCTGGTTCATCGTGTTTCTTGGTCAATGTCTATTACTTCAACAAAGGAAAGTATGAATGCCTCCAATTCCTTTTTTTTATTTTGTTATTTCAAATATCAATACAAAGGTAATACAATCTCGTATCTAAGGGTCTATTTGTGTCGTTTTTTATCGTCAATGTTTCAAAAAGGGAAGATTTTTAATGTTCAATATTAATTTGAAGGTTAAGCCGAATATATCTCTAATTGGTTATTTGTGAAACAATACACTAATAACTACAAATTAACATCAGCTACATGTCAAACAATATGTGGATTAACACTGTTATCTAAATATACAGAAGTTGGTGCATGTCGTGTTCTAGCCTTTCTGAGTGTAAAATGTTGCCGTATCGACATACTTCCAATTCTTATACTTAACGAATAATTAGCTAAACATTTACAGAGCCTGAAAATAAATCACAAATGAAACTTATTTATATATTATATATTCATGTACAGTTTTTAGAAATTCTAAGATCTTAGGTAATCTATTGTCATGGGAGGAATTTTGACTCTGAATTGTTCACATGGGTATATATGCATACTTTTTTTGAAGCTAGACATAACACTGAAACATGGTGACATGGATTCTAAGTACAGAAATCTGTTTGACGTATAGAAAAATTTATATTGTTAACATTACAAGATTATATTTATTCGAAAGAACAATCTTACCGCATTTATCTATACAAATACTGGTGAAATGTTTCAAAAATATTTAATTGAACTATTTTGATAGACACATTTACTTTATCTGTAGATATTCTATATCTCCTATTTTATAAAGCATTCATTTGTGGGTACACGGATTGATGAGGCGTATTCTATTTTTTTAATGTTTGTGTTTATTTCGTATGTATACCATGGTCTTATATTTATATAATCGCTTTGATTCTTTTCCGCCATGATATGATCTTTTAATACAAAATTAAAATTGTTATATACATTTTGGTATGCACATTCATTTATGCATAACATTAATTGGCTGTGATATAATCAATGAAATTTCAATTACGCTATGAAACATGTAAATTGTAAGAGCAATGGTTTTAAAATTGTCAATTCTATACACTTTTATTTCTTTTAAAACATTTTATGTAGCTTAATTATCTTTCAAAAGCATTTTTAAGAAGATTGTTTGAACCAGAACTAAATTATCCTTTATGGTTAATCTGACCGTGCCTCAATCAGTAATATGACTTTACTGACACGTTCCAATCATAAAGATGACTAATGCAAACATAATGCCATACAAATCCCTCGTCCAGTTACAGGTGTCCTGGCACAGGGTTGAAGAACTTTGAAAATACATGTTTATATTGAGCTCCAAACACAAAATGGCGACAAGGAGTCTTAACTAGGACACAAGTGCTCTAACTGCACGGCGATCGGTACCGGTTTTGTTATTCTAACCTGCAGTTCTTGCTCTCTTTTTAAGCTTTGATATTCAAATTTGTCCCGTTGCAGTTTTTGGCTATATGTTCAAAACAATTCATATTTCCTTTCGATAACTGTAGTACATTTTCAAACTTACTCTAACAAGAGGATAATGTGCACGTTTGAATCATTTGTAGGTGACGGAATAGGGTACGGGAACAATTAATATCAAATCTAGTTCTTTTAAGTGTATGGTTTGTTTGTTTGTTACGTTTGACGTCCCACCGACAGTATTTCAGTCATTTGGAGACTATGTCTACTTGAGACAGATATAGTGCTGCCACAATGCAGTATCACGCAGTAGACATGTGGCATTATACCATACCCAGTCACATATCCTGACACCGAGCCAACCAGTCCGGCAACTGCCCTTATATTCTGAGCGCAAAACAATGGAGCAATAACAGTACCAATTTTTAACGAAAATGTATTTCATATTAACTTTTCAATAAACAATGTTCAAGACATGGCAATTTAAATAAATATTTTATACTTGTTTATACCTGTCTTATACCTGTTATTTATTTCAGTTTTAAATATGACTGTTTGCAATTATTCTTATTTAGTTTAGCAAGTTCAAACGATTATTAACTTTTTAAAGTTTATCCTCTGACAAGAATGATGCCGTTATTTTTTCTGACCTAGAATATGATATGAAATGTAGACGTGAAAGTGTAAATTGGTAAATGAAAGGATAAATGTGGAAACCGGCGCAAAGTACTGATCCAACCCGAAAGCCACTGAGAGGTACTTAATGTTAATATTACTAATGATTTTTCCATGCAACTTAATCAAATATATACTGTATGCTTAAAGAGAACATAAAAAACGAATACAATGAATATATTTGCAATACAACATAAGTATGTTTATTTCTAGTTTCATTTCGAGTGTCTTTGTGTCTATGTATGTGTTATTTGAAATGGTGCTATTTCAAATTTGTAGATCGTGAAAACATATGGTGATTTGGTAATATGTGTTCAAACGGAATAAATATATCAGAAATATCTATCCTATTTTTATTAATGCATCATTTATGAATTACCATTCAAAATTTTGTCATGATATCCTATATACGAATGGAAACGAATGCAGAAAATGATGATATTCATCTCCAAGTATCATTAAGACATTTTTTTTTCTTTTTCTAAATAATTCCGTATGGGAAAATACCTTATACATGTATCACATAAACAAAAGCTTAAAAAAATGTACGAAGATGATAAGTAACCCATCTGAATGAATTTATGAATGCACATTTTGCAACAAGGTAGAACTATCCGATTCATTTTTTCTTTTTTAATTCGGATCTTTGGACACTACTGCAGCGAAGACGGGAAGCGATACCTGTTAAGTACATTTTGAAATTAATACTGTTTATTTAAATGAATGTTTGCCGGTACGCGTTTTTTATGCATGTTTTGTGACTTTAACAATTAAATATTTTTTTGATATATTTACAAATAAATATCGTGTCAATGATCATTATCAGCATGTTGTAGACAGACAGATGTAAGACTAAGAAGATAAAAGTTATTATTTATTTGGTATGCACTAGACATCTATTTGTCGCCAATCATTGCTAATCAGCTACTTTTATCTATTTTCTGTCTGATCGCTTTATACAGGTGTACTTGTAATTCATTGTAAACGAAGGGAATTAAAATTTCCGCGTGATGTGCTTTTTATTTTTTTTACTTCTTATTTACCAATTAGCCTATCTAATCTATCTATCTATCTATCTATCTATCTATCTATCTATCTATCTATCTATCTATCTATCTATCTATCTATCTATCTATCTATCTATCTATCTAGCTATCTATCTATCTATCTATCTATCTATCTATCTATCCACCCGTCCGTCCGTCCGTCCGTCCGTCCGTCCAACCGCCCGCCCATCCATCCGTCCGTCCGTCCGTCCGTCTGTCTATCTATCTATGCTATGCTATGGTATTCTTTATAAATATGATCATTTTAGTTTTTAATGCATTAAAAATTGCGTTCATCATCCTTAAGCCACCGGTGAGCAACCGCTGAGTGAAATATCTGATTACGTCGCGGAAGTTTAATTCGATTCAGTGAAGAAGGATTGTTTTCTTCTAGGAATGCGCGGACCGGTTTAGCGAGCCACGCAATATTGAAACAATGATGACAATCTTATACACAAAAGCATTGACATTTGACTATTTTAAACCTTTCGAGTTTTGATTAATGAATGTGAACCTCGCGCACAAAAACAGTTTTCAACCGTATAACCCAAGGTCTTAGAAATTGAGAACTGCCTATGTACTTACAAATTAAACTTGCGCTAAAGGATTATGATATACATTTTGATTTTACTTCGACACAGGAATGCACTACTCGTATTTCCTGCATTTCAATATATCTTAGCAACAAGATGCACCTACCAATATAATCTACTTGACCATGCTGCCTAGATGTTATATAGTTCTACATGAAAGGGAGAAGCAGTGGGTTAGATCCTGCGACAGTGACAAATTGAATTAAATAAAATAATACATCGGCAAATCTCCAAAAATGAATAGTTCAAAAAATGGTGGGGTAAAACGAATGGGAATTATTTCGCAGTTAAGCCGCACTGCATTTGTCGCATCTAGGTAAATTTCCAATATGATTTAATAACTGTCAATGGGACAAGCAATCTTTCGCTAAGGGGAAGTGGCATGATGTGGGTAAAGAAAACTTTAAACAAAAAACAAGTACCAAATATATATAAAATAATTCGTCATGTTTAATATAGTAGGCTCACTCTTCGGCAACTGAACCTTTGACAATACTCCGAATGATCTGATGTATGCAAAGAGGGAGAGAGAGAGAGAGAAGGAGAGAGAGAGAGAGAGAGAGAGGTGAAGGAGAAACCAAGTCTTACAAACCCTCCAGCTAAAGTGGGGTCAACCGAACGTTTTGTTGTTCTCATGACATCGTGTTCCCTTACATATTCTCATTTAATATATCCTATTGAAGGTTATTTACAGAATTTCATTCTGAATAAAAACATCATTTGAGACACTGAAATTCAGTCTATATTAGGAACACCATTATTTATCTCTCTCTCTCTCTCTATATATATATATACTTTTATTATATAACACAGTTAATACCCAATTAGGGAAAATACAAATAGGCGCAACGTAATGGCCAGGGCCTGGGAATTCATAAGTTAAGTTGTGCGACGTTCTCATAATTATTATTAGGACTTTCTGCCTATGCAGAAAGTCCTTTTGGGTTTGTACTGTTAATTCTTTTTATTCTTTTTTTCCCCCCTTTTCTACGCGTTAATTTCTATATGTTGCAATGATCCAAGAACAATAAAAATTTAATTGCTTATACTTCAGATGCTGAAATTTTGATTTCAATGATTTTCATATGTTTTTGACACCATATGACATCACACTTGACGTTGTTTACAAAAGTTAGTACGCGGTCTACAGCCATTATTTCTGGACCGATGTTTATCAAAATGTCTCAGTTGTGCATCCCGGTGTCCGTTTTTCAAAATTCGAAAAGTCAATGGTTTTATGGCGAGTCCAAGATTCGAACCATTGACGTCAATTTTCAAATGCGTATCAAATCGCTTTCCGATGGGCCATAAAGCTAATATTTAAAGACACTATAAGTCTCTATATTTTCTTTAGATTCTCGGAAGATGAACGTCATATGACGTCATATGACGTCATGAGGTGAAAAGTACTTTCTAATTTCTAAGTGCTAACTTTTATATGTTGAAAACGTCGGAGCACCTTGAAAATTTAATAAATAGAACATTTTGTATTTCAATGAATATCATTTGCCTATGACGTGTTTTGACGTCAAACTTGACGTCGTCTAAAAATGTTTGTACGCGGTTTACAGCCATTATTTCTGGACCGATTTTCATCAAAATTTAACAGAATGTGTATATTAGGCTATAGTTGTGCATCCTAGTGTTTGTTTTTCCACATTCGAAAAGGTAAAGGTTTTATGCGAATCCAAGATTCGACCCATTGACGTCAGATTTAAAATACGTATAAAATCGCTTCCAGGTGAGTTAGAAGGCTGATATTTTGAAAGCTAGTAAGTCTGAAAGTGTCCTATAAATTGTATGGAGATAAACGTCATTTGACGTCATATAACGTCAAAACGTCAAAAAGTATATCTGATAACTCTGCGTTTATTTAAATATGTTATAAAGTTCCAAGGACCATAGATATTTAGTGGCTTATACATTAATCCACGAGATTTTGAATGCAATGTATTTCATATTTAAGTGACGTCATATAATGTCAGATTTGACGTCGAGACAGCCATTATTTCTGGACCGATTTTCATCAAAACTTCTCAGAATGCATATGTAATACTCCAGTTGTGAATCTCGGTGTCCGGTTTTCCAAATTCGAAAAGGCCATGTTCTATGGCGATTCCAATATTCGAACCATTGACGTCAAATTTCAAATACGTATAAAAGCATTTCATATGACTTAGAAAGCTGATATTTGGACTGAATGTTAGTCTCTATGATTTCTTTTTATTCTGTAAGGACGAACGTCATTTGACGTCATATGACGTCCTAAGGTCAAAATAATTTCTGATATCTATGCCTTAATTTCATGAAAATTTATTGTTAAATTTATTATACTGAATATTTCATTTCATTGATTTTCTTATGCGTATGACGTCATATGATATCAAACTTGACGTTGTCTTCACAAATTTTTACGCGGTCTACAGCCATTTTAACTGCACGGATGTTCACCAAAATTTCACAGAATGTAAATGTTAGGCTTTATTTGTGCCAACCGACGTCCGTTTTTTCCAAATTCGAAAAGGCAAAGGTTTTATGGCTGATCCAAGATTAGAGGTATTGACATCAAATTTCAGTATAAGTCTCCAAGTCTTCTTTACATTCTGAGAAGATGAACGTCATATGACATCATGTAACCCTATATGGCCAAAGTATATTTATTGAAATTAAACGGTTTTTAAATCCTGTAGGCCTTATTTTTTGTTTTATTTGCATGAATTCTTACTGAAGGTGCAGCATTTGGGAAAAATGTTAAGTTCAATCATTGCTTATGCCTTGAAAACCTCTATATGATAAACGTATTGTAAGCATTTTCAATAAAATTTTGTTACAAAGATTATAGAAATAGGCCAAGTTAAATGAACTTGATATAAATAAATTGATTTTCAGTCACTTTTCCATATCCTCCAAGTTAATCGGTTTATTTTCAACGTTTATGGAAGTTATGGCCTTACAAAAACAAGGTTAAAGCAGGAATTTGATATCCTTTTACTGTTTTTGCTTTTATTGTTTGACAAATGTAGCAGAAGTACAAAATTAATTAATTTTATGTAATAATACAATGAATTAATTGTTCAAATACCTATCTAAAATTTAGTTTTCTTATCGACAAATTAAAATCCTATTCAGAACGTTCCTTCTTAGTAATATGTTATAACTGAACGGCAGATAAGATAATTTAGTTTCTACGTTCCTCTCAGCTGACGGTAAAGGTGCCACGGTCAAGTATCAGTACCCTGAATGAAACTAGTTCGATCCAACGACCTCCTGATTCCGATGGAATCAAATTACTCGGTCACCGGGGCCGAACTTGTAAGAGAATAAATGTATGGAAAATAAATAACTTTTGATATTCAAGATTAATTCGACAATGTATTGGCCATGTTCAAAATAATTCATACATCGCACCGATATCCGTAGACAACACTACATCAGAAACAAAGATGTGCTATTTATATTTTTGTAGGATAAAGACCATTCTTTGTCAAAGCTAATTCTTTTAAAAGTAGGTCACATTGTCTTGTAAATGGTTAATTCATGTCAATAAACCAAAAATGAAATATGTTAGTACTTTGCATAACATTGCACAAAGAAATATGATATCGACACACAGTTAGTTCGTATCGCCGTATAATTTCATATATGCTATTTTATATCACAAATATAGTGGTTTAATGTCTGCTCCCCGTCTTAAATACGACTACTTTGTTTCTCGAAGTATATCAATTTCAAGCGATTATCAACTTTTAAATCATATATCCACCTAAATAATAAAGGCCCACAGCTCTGACATAAAGACTAGTTAAATAATGTAACCGTCACGAAGTACTAGTCCAAAATGTAACCGCTGAGAGATGTTTGGTAGAAAAACACACGTTTCTTTTCCATGCGACAGAAAATAAGTAGGTTAAAGCAACAGTAATTGCTAACGACAATATCAAATCACCAATAACAGTATTCCGTCAATAATATTGTGACGCTGCACAATTATTTTTCGAAAGGCAATAAAAACACTGTTAAATCACTCATCAGTTGATTAACAAACTAAAATTCCATTAGTAAATTAATTACCAGTCTTGAGCAGTATAATGTGTGGCTACATGAAAACATTTTCTATATATACCCAGCACGATGTTCTCAAATATATGTGCGATGATTAACGATGATTGCCCTGTTTAAATTTGAGATATTTTCATTAGATAATTAATAGAGTACAGTGTGATATTTTAGTCTGATACTTAGTTCTTACTGAAGTTTTTCGAAAACACTTTGCCCGAATACCTGCTGCATTTAACGATTTGTTTATTTATATGATTATTTAACTTATAAATTGTTTATAAATAAAATACTTTATGCTATATTGGTTTTGTCACTATTAATCGCAAAACAAGGATCATTAACCAACAACCTAATATTGGATAATCAATCAAATCACATTTCCCTTTTATATTGCCTGCTATACTCATGTACCATACCATACCACTGAACACAGATATCTGATAAATTTCCTTCAATATTGTTAACAATCTTCCTTGATCCTGTTTGTTATCAATGCCAACGATAAATTCATGGAAATAAGGTATGTTGTTCAAGTTTTAAAAATTAAATAACAAAAATAAAAAAAAGGAGATTCAAATACAGCAAAAGTATAAAAATAAAAACAATCAAACACCTAAATATCACAATTAATTTCAAAAATCAACTGAACAATACTATCCGCTTCACTTAGTCCTCGTACTGATTTAAGAGTTGCATGATTTAACGTAAAATGAAATACACCCCCACACCCTCTGTCATATTATTGTTTCGTCTCTAAACTTAGCATTGAAACAGCAAATTAATGTTCATATAATAAGAGGTTCTTTTTTGAAATATTAATTGCAATGAAGCAACAAGAAAGAAATATTCACCTCATTTGTGTTATTTTGATTTTTGAGCTCTACAGCGACTAGATATGAAGCGATGTGTACTTAAAAAGATTTTAAAAAAAATGTTCTCGTTTATTGAAATTAATTGGATTATGAATTTATTTTCCCTGTAAAGATGCGTGCATGCACGAACATATGTTTTGCCAAACGCCGGATATTTAACCGCCGAATATGATACTTTGACAAAAATAATAACTTTTTTAATAAACACTTTACCTCTATTCAGATCTCTCTCTCTCTCTCACTATTCAAAATGAATAAATGAATGGATGCATCCATCCAGCTAGTAATCAATGTTTTATACATATGTTATGAAGTAATGAAGTTGAAATTGTACTGCGTTTTTCTTTCTTCACACATATTTTGCTATTTAAAAAAAGAACTTCTGAATTAAGTATGATTTAACGGGTACAGAAATATACTGTAAACGGTTAATCATCATCGCATACAACGACTTCTAGTACCTTTCACTATGTAACAAACTGTGAACTCGGGACAAAACATTGGTATATTATAGACCAAATCTTTAAAAAAGAACCTAACTGTTCAGAGTATCAATAAGCAAGATAATGTCATACTTCAGTAATTGATAACGTCAGCTTGATAAAACTTTCAACTGATTTGAGATTTTAGCAGTATTTTACTTAAAAAATTACACATATAAAATGAAAACATATACGACATGCATACATGTTTCCAATAATAATATCATGATAATGACGAAAATACAATTATATAAATATAATGCATTAAACGTTTAAAAAACCGCTTACTTCTTTTTAAAGCTCTTTAACATAGATTTGCAAAGCACTAAAATCAATATCTATAATTATTTCAATATGCCTTGTGAAAAATTATGTTCTTACCTTCTACTCGATGCAATCTTGACTGCCCCTCTATATAGCGGACTGTAAACACAAAATACTATTGATTACTATGTTTCAAATAAAACTTGCATTGGTCATGCAAATGACACATAAGGCATTTTCCAAAAAAAAAAAAAAAAAAAAAAAAAAAAAAACAGAGAGAAATATAATATTGCAATAAGGAAGAATAATTCGCTTCAGTGAAGAAGCGTTGGTTTTGTTTCAAAGAAACGTGCGGAGCGATTTAACACGCGACATTGATATAATGACACTGATTTAAATGACACTAATACAGTGGTGAACTTTTTTAACATTTAACCTTTCCGTCTAACGTCCCGGCAAACATTACATTTTTGTTATCTCATTCGCTCTCGTACCAATGAAGGTGCCTTTATTTGAAAATACATAGTTTATAACCACATACCCCTGGGTTTTAAAAAATGAGATATTCCGATGTACATGTTATTGTAACTAGCGCTAAAGGATAAGGGGTAAATATGTTTATATATATAGCGATTGGAATTTTGTTTCGACCCGGATGAGTGCAATTACATAGATTTAAACGAGTTGTATCATTACATGCATATTGAAGAACAAAATAATATAATCTTCCGCTCCCGGTGACTGAAAAGTTGTATAGCTACCGCTTCTCAAGTGAAAGACCGTGGGTTTGATCTTCCGGTCTGACATATTAATATGTGAGGAATTGATACATCTAGATCATTATTACGCTTAATGCTCAGAGAACAAACCTAGTTTAAGGAATGGTGGGCCCAGATAATCTGCAAGGATGTGATATCGCTATGAGACATGGCTGTATTTGTCTCACCTAGAATCAAGTCAGGTGTTATTTAACTACACGGTCGGTGGGACATAAAACCGAAGAAGGCATGGGTAGTGGATGTGGAAGGAATATGGGCACAAGACAATTTATAAACTAGATTTTAACAGATGTGTGGGATAGCATTGCTAATTCTCATAGAGTAATCTCTCTCTTTCTCTCTCTTCCAGAAATCGGAATATTAATGATATTGAACGTGAAGCGTAAATAGAGCAAATGACTACCCCGAATTACTCCTTCTCAGAGCCGCACCGGTAGGCAAACTCGAATGGTAAATTAATATTTTATTGAAATGGTCAATTTTAACGTTCCGATTTCCTGAATGCATTTTGCTTATCTAAATATATGCCTATAATAAAGACATCTTGACCCACCATTGAAGAACATTTTCAGGTGACTGCCTTTTGATAACAAATAAAGGGCAATGTCAGTTGTGTTTCTTTTTCTGTCAGTGGTGTTCGGTCTGAACCAATAGTTTGCAAGCGTGTAACTTACTTAGTGATGCGCGTCAATCGATCAAAACATGTTAATACTCATAATGTAAACGCTTTCACATTCTATCCACAATTTTAATTAAGGTCATTTCTTGCACTCTATGTGTGTCATTACAAAGAGATCGTCTGCTTAAGACGCTTAATATTTCGCCTTTATAACTCCTATTTTTTTCTTTATTATCGCGTGCTGACTGAAGCGTTTTCTTCACAATTCAAGGGAAGCAAATATAAACCGGGTATCTTCTATGGGTTACTCACGTTTCTTTTTGTATATATTTGAAAATCTTATTGCATTTGAAGCAAGAAAAATCAGAGTTGTCTATTTTAAATTTATTTTAAAAAAATTAACATATCGATATGTTGTTATCTTGAGCAGTGTTTCACAGATGCACTCTAATGTTGTTATTTTTTCTTCCTTAATCAGTCATTTGAAGTCACCATATAAACAAGTCTTTCTTATTTTAAGCGAACTGTTGAAGTACCTTTATTAACATTACAATTCATGAATGATATGCACTTATACCGGATGTCAAACCTTATTGACATACTCATTAAAGGAAGTACTTACCAGTTGCCGTAAACTTACTTTGTGAAAATTAAAAAAGAAAATAACATCCAATGAACAATGTTATATGAAATATATATAGGCCTATAACGCCACGTTAATGTTGTGCAATCATGATGGTAACGGTCGGTTGTTCTAATAGGACTCTCATTGTTGAATAAGAACCCGGCTGTTTACACACCTTTATCCCATAAATATAACATGTGTTTAAAAACCCTCCAAGACGAAAAATGCGCATTATATCTGTCTGTTGGACGTTAAACCCAACAAACAAACCAATTGCGCAAAGAAGCGCTCAGCCGTGACTTCGAATTAAGTCATGAAATTTTAAAATTTCGGCAGTCATATACCTATCTGAAATTTAAATACATATGTTTATCGATTAGCATTATTGGTGAATTACGCAGAGCATTCCCTTCTAGTAATCTGTTAGAATTGAATGCTATTTAACTCCTCAAACTTATGTACCTCTCAAATAACGGTAAGCGTTTTACAGACAAGTGTAAATGTTCCGAATGAAACTAGTTCAATCCCCAGCTTAAGCGCATTTTTCGAGATTATTCTATGAGCATTACACTTAACAACCAAGGAATCGTTGAAAATGATAAGTATAAATTATAGAATCGTGTTCCAAAAGAATGTTAAAATATATAATATTTAAGTCTTATATATCATATTTCCGAATATAGTATACACTCATATTGTGTATTGTAAAACCTCTTTTTTTAAAGTCCATAAACATCCGACATGTTTCGGTTTATCAGTTAAAAAACATAATTGCTGTAACTGATAACGCAAGCTGTCTAATATATTGATATTATCGTTGCTTCAACGTTCGATTGTTTCGAGATTAAACCATTGTTTTGCGACCATAGGCTATCAATGTCTGGACCATAAACATATACAATTTTAATCGGACAGTTTATTTAATACGAACGACATAAAGCGGCATATTACCAATAATGATAAGATATAATTATGATGAATATATGATTATATGAATATAATATATTATATTGAAATGAAAAGATGGAAAATAATGTCTACATTTTTGTTTAGCTGATTAGAAAGTATATTTGGGCCTATTGAAATATAAAAATGAGATTAACTTCAACTGGATACACTCTTCACAATTCTTTTTGTTTTCAAGATCTTATTTTTGCGCACTGTAAATGCAATTTAAATTTAATGAATTAAACTTTTGTTCACCATTTCAAAGGTACACCATTCCATTTTTAGACGAAGGGGGGATTATGTTATGTAATGCATCAAGGAAGAATTCGCTGCAGTGAAGTGGCTGTTGTTTGTTTACACAGGAACGAACATACGGAGCGGTTTAAGCGAAAATGATATAATGTTAACCATTTTAAACACTACAGCATTAAACTACGTATCAATCTGATACTCTAGCAATCATTACCACTCGCATTCTTATAGCGTGCAAAAATACATAGTTTTCATCCACATATCCCAGGTGTTTTGAAATTTTGAGACGTTCCCATGTACATGCTATTTTGCCATGCGCCATAAGAAAATGGGTAGATATATTTATTATATATAGGGATTTGGATTTGAGACTCAGTACCGACTAAGTATACAAATACGTGCTTTTTACTAGTCATATTATTTTAAGGCAATAAGTTGCACCTATCAACATAATCTAGCGGGCCCGATGGCCGGGTTGATACATAGCGTCCGCCTTATAAATGAAAACCAGTTTGTCCGATCCTCCGATCGCGACAAATTATTTAGTAAAAATTGAAACAGGTCTAAGATCCCTTTTTATGGTTAGAGTCCTGGAAAAAATGTTGGGTCTGAATAATATGGGAGGATCGCTATGTGACAGATCTGTATCTGTCTTATCTAGAATCAGAGTAGACGAGTTCATGATTTTCCTCGTACAATAAAACTATCATAATTCATTTAGTAGTTTTTTGTTTGATTTAATAGGGGCGCTGTTATCATGTTGAGATCTGAAAAGGTTTGTTTCTAAACCCTTTATGGGTAAGTGTCGTTTATGGCATCCCCAGAAAAAGTACTGGCCCAAATCTGGAAACCTCTAGAGGTCATTCTTCAACTTGTTCTGTAAAAAAAGTGTTTTCTTCTTATTTGCCTAAACATTTTTTTTTAACCCTGAATAGTTTAGAGAATTTGCGAATTACTTACAGAAACCTAAACAACATTTTGATCCCCGTAATGTTTAAAATTTTCTTTTTTTTTTTTGGCTTTCATTCAGTATGTTTTTTCAAATGTATTGACACATACAAGTCGAATGAAGATATACAAAATTTAAACGATGGTTGAATAACAAAGAGAAAAATGTTTAAGCGACATATATTTTTAAAAAGGAAATAAAGGTCAATGGCAATATTTTACATTTCTGTCAGTGGTGATGGTATGAACCAATAGTTGTAAGCGTGCTACTTCCTTATTGGTTTTCATGCATGTTAATACTCATAAAACCTTTTTTTAGAGATTTTTCATCAGCTGCTCACTCGAAACTCACCATATTTAACACTCTATGTGTGTCATTACAAAGAGATCGTTTGCTTAAGATGCTTGATGTCTACGCCTTCCATTTTTTCTTTACTATCGTGTGTTGACTAAAGCAGATCTTTACACGTTCGGGTCGACCGCTTTAGGTTATTCACGTTCCTTTACGTATATATTTGAACATTTTATTGAACACAAAACAAGAACAGTTCGGAGTAATTTTAAATGTATGTAAAAATAACAATCGTCTATACAACCTCAATATGTTTATAAGGTATACTGCATTCGTAATTATTTATACATGTAGAGATTGTTTTGTTTATAAATGTATCCTGTAATTATGCTTTTACACGAATATTGCGGTATTTTGTTATCGTGAACAGTTCATCACTTAAGGACTAAAGGTTTTTTTCTTCTTCCCCAATTGTTCTCTTAAACTCGTCGTATACAAGTCAATCTAGTTTCATGTTAATTGTTGAAGCACTCTTACTAACATTACAATGCATGTATTGACAAGTAATTATACAGGGGGGCAAACTTCATTGACATACTTCATTGAGAGGAAGAAAATACAAATTGCCGTAAACTTCCTTACTTTGTGAAATTTGAAAAAACAAATAAAAACAATGACAAAATATTCATCTAAACTCCCTATGAATAATGTTACAAGTAACAATTTATATCTTTATTTTATTTACGGTTTTTGAATTTGAAAATTTCTTCACGCTAGGGAATATAACGAATGTTTTTCGCGAATCCGTCAGTCAACACAACGATATTAAGCCAGCCCCGGAACATAACGTAAATAGTGAGTGATACAAAAATGTGATATAATATCAGTACCAGTGTATTGGTTTGTTGTTTTCAAGAATCGAACCAATAACCATCATGTTTGAAACAGGGAGGTTGTTTTAACAGGGAAACTACTTATGTGGTTTGCTTAATAATTCAATAGATAAATATTAGGTTTGTGTATATGAAATAACCTCAACTCGAGCGTGTGTGTCAGAAAGATAGAGGGAGAGAGAGAGAGAAAGAGAGAGATGGGGTGGGTTGAGAGAAGGAGAAAGAGAGAGAGAACGGAATTTATTTCATAAATATTGAAACCAATTATACTGTTCTTTACTGAAAAAAAGAAGAACAACAATATAGGAATATATATACGGATGCAATTAATATTGTATCAACATACAACTCCTTTTATACACTTTTTTGAATTTACTTCATTAAAATACACATTTTGACATTGTCTCCTTGTTTAAGTTGGGAACAAGTTCAGCAATCAAAATCAATACTATTTTTCACAAACTATACTTGTACTGTTGAATAACAATATATTTGTGTGTAAAGATTTTAGATCAATTTTAATATAGAACATCCAAATGTTGTGTTATCTAAGCGAGTGCCTAAGCTATCAGACCGATGTGTATAGATTAGTTTTAGGGTTTTTCAGGGAAAATTTAGTTACGGTACACTGAATATTTACCCTCGAGTTATTTATATATTATGATGGATTTTAATCTGAAACAAAAATGAATCTCTGGAATATCAGTACATGAACTGTTTATACAAAACCTGTAGGCATTGACCAATTGGTCATGTGGTCCACAGATAAATACTGTGTCAATTATCAAAATTTATCATATTATTTGTAGGTATTTGTAAAGCAAAAACATACAAATTACTTATACTTTTATTATATTTGTTACCTTTCATCCTTATATTTTAGACTTTCATTGATAATCAAAAAGCTTCTATCGCTTTTCCCACTGACTGACTGATAACTTTGTATTGTTTTATTTGTACCTGACATATAAAAGCAAGAATAGTGTAGAAATACAATCAGTAAAATATTAATTGTTCTTGTTTTTCTATTAATGTGTTTTTGCTAATGCATTTGTATGCCTGAAAGAATGAGCTGAATCATGATTGAAGAAATTGTGTGTGTATGAACATCCATGTACATCCATTTATCTATCCAGCCATCTCTCAAGCTACCTCTCCGGCTGTCTATCAATTTGTTGATCTATACATGCATGTATATATCCAACCATCCATCCGTCAATTTATTCATCTTTACTTGTTTTACATATCTTATATGAAGTAATGAAATTAAAACTGTATTGCGCTTTTCATTCTTAATTCTTATCTGAAAAACATTTGTCAAAAAAAATCTATTGTTTTGCTTCTGTATTTAGTATGATTCACAGGATGCTGAAATGTACTGCACACGAATTATTATCGTCGGATACCAACGATCTCTTTATGTAGCATTCTGGGAATGTGAGATAAGATATATATTATTTCTCTAAATATTTCTCTTTGAAATCTGTCTCCATACACACCTAACATGTTTTGGTTTACCAATAACAATATACTTTAGACCATAACCATAAGCAATTTTAATCCGACAATTTATTTGACACGAACGGCATAAACCGGCATGTATATTACAATGATGATGAAATATAATTATGATGATTATATTATCATGTGAATAAAATATATTGATATAAACAGACGGAAAGAAAACAGTTCTTTTAAGCTCATCATACTTTTTAAACTAACAAGAACATCCATAAACCTACAAGGCGTTTTGGAAAATGATAATGAGATTACCTTCAACTGGATATAAATTTCGCTGTCCTTTATTTTTCCAATACCTTCACTCAGTACACTGTGATCAAAGTATCAGATTTAATAAGACAAACTTGCACTCACCATACCAACGGCACCCAATACAACTTTTGATAACAAAGATAGCAAAGGTGAATCTATTATTCCATCAAGGAAGAATAAATCGCTTCAGTGAAGAGGCTTTCATTTAGTTACAAAGAAACGAACGGTTTAACAAGCGACAATGATATATACCTGACACTACCTACATTACAGCATTGAACTTCTTATCAATCTGTTTTCTTAGTAACCATTTTCTTCAATCGCTCGCTCTCTAAAAAATACAATAACAATTACGTGCAAATATATAGTTACATCAAATATTCCCCAGATATTTTGAAATATGAAATGCTGTTTTGACATATGTCAAATAATAAGGGGTAGTTATGTATATATGGATTGGGATATTGTTTCGAATCAGTTGTATACAAATACATTTGTAGGAGTCATATCGTTTTATAGTAATTGGATGCACCTACCAATATAATCTAGAGGGCGTGATGGCCAGATTGTTACATAGCATCCGCCTCTGAAGCGAAAATCGGTTCGATCCTCCATTGAGACAAATTAATTTGCAAATAATTGAATTTAGCACATTTTACTATGTTAAGTGCTCCGGAAAAACATAAGTTAAGGAATGGTAGGTCTGGATACTCTGACAGAATATGATATAGCTATATGCGACATCGCTGTATTTGTCGTATCTTGATTTAGGTTATATCTTATTTAACTACTGTCAGTGGAACGTTAAACCGAATAAGGCACGGTCAAGGAATTAATCGCCCTAAGAGTGTGGCAATATGGGGGAGAACACGATCATACGGATATTTGGGATAGCATTACCAATTATCATTTAGTAATCTCTCTCTCTCTCCGACAAAATTTATTGGGAACATTAATAGTATTTTACGTTTAGTATGTTAAGTACTCAGGAAAACCATAAGTTAAGGAATGGTAGGTCTGGATACTCCGACAGAATATGATATCGCTATATGTCACATCGCTGTATTTGTCGTATCTAGAATTATGTTAGTTGTTATTTAACTACTGTCGGCGGGACGTTAAACCGAAGACGGCAATGATTGTGGTAATATTGGAGGAGAACACGATCATGCGGATGTGTGGGATAGCATTGCCAATTGTCACATAGTAATCTCTCTCTCCCCCTTTCCAACAAAATCTATTAGGAACATTAATGATACTTTACGTGAATTGTAAATGGAGATATTAACTGCACAAATTCCCCTTCTACTTGGTAAATTTGTATCTTTTGGAGGTGGACAATCTTAATGTTTCGTTATCCTCAATGCACTTTGTTTATGTAGATACTTGTCTGTAATAAAACGCGACGGTTACTTACAGCTGTTCTATAAAAAGAATCATGCTTTATGCATTGTTTGTTCAAAAGAAATAAAGAATATGAGACACGGAATATCTTCGTACAGTTCTCGAACTATTATAATTCATTTAGAATCTGCTTATTTATTTTGCAGAAATAGGTTAAAAGGGAAAATAGGGCTGTTGTCGAGTGGAGATCTGAAAAGTCTTGGTTCTTATTTCATTATGGGCAAGCGTCGTTTATGGCATCCCTGTTGGCGGACAACCTTCTGGCCCAAGCCGGGAAAACACTCGAGGGAAATTCTACTTCTTGTTCTGAAAATTATGTGTGTGTTTTATTTGCCTAAATATGTTACAATGTAAACCCTGAATATTTTGGAGGATTTGCGACTTACTCATAGAAGCGTTTATGACATTTTGATCCTCATGGGTTTAAAAAATCGTTTCAGTGTTCATTAAAATGTATTGGCATATGCACGTCAAATTACATACATGCTTTAGCGACATAATGTTATAAATAGCAAATCAATTTCAATGACATGTTTCTATTTCTGTCAATGATGTAATATATGGACCAATAGTTTGTAGGCGTGTTACTACCTTATTGAAGCGCTTCATGGGATTAAAACATGTAAATATTCATAATGTAAACGCTTTACTTTTCTCAACATCATTTTAATCAAGAGGGTCTTTTATACAGCCCACTACTAAATGAAAACCTTATATAAATGTGATTCAAACATAAACCTGTTCGTCTGCTATTGGTTATTTCGCGTTTTACATTTTATATATTGAGCTTTTTGTTTCACAAAACAAGATAATTCAGATGTCTAATTTTAAATTCAATGTAAATATAACTATCATCTATACAACCTCAATTAGAGTATTAACTATACTGCTATATTATTATACATATAGAGGCTGTTCTGTTTATTAATGTATTTATCAGTTATGCTTTTACTCAAATAAGTGTTGTTATGTTATTATGAGCAGTTCTTCACTGAGGTACTTAAGTTAATTACTCTTCACTTATACTTCACTTAAAATCAATATATATATGAGTCATTATTGTTTTAAGT
Source organism: Solen grandis (assembly GCA_021229015.1). Classification (NCBI taxonomy): domain Eukaryota; kingdom Metazoa; phylum Mollusca; class Bivalvia; order Adapedonta; family Solenidae; genus Solen; species Solen grandis. Next base: position 6,497,235 of record CM037790.1, on the reverse strand, counting down.
TAGCTGTTGAGGTAGTCTTAGTAACACTACACTTTATGAACTGATATGGATATGTACTTTTACCGGATGTCAAAGCTTATTGACATACTAAATTGATAGGAAGTAATCACAAGTAGTCGTAAACTTAATTTGTGAATTTTGAGAAGCAAACAAAAGTAATGGCAAACTTTTTTACGTAACACGTCAAGGGATATATCGAATAATTTCCTTAACAATTCCTATAGGTGGATCCGTCGGTCAATTTAACCCAGTCCTGTAAATGCTGAACAATAAAAACTGGTAATATAATATGTTTACCACTTATCGTCTTTGGTTTGTCGAGTTCAAGGAGCAAATCAACAACCACCATCTTAAAGGCGATTAATTTATAAGGGTCACTAATTTGGTCAACAGCTAGTTAAGAAACCAATATAATATAACAATTAAGTATCTGTATATAAAACAAGAACATATGTGTCAGAGAGAGAAAGAGGGTGGCATATTGGGATAGGGTGAGAGAGAGGATGAATTATAATTTATAGAAATTTAAATCAATTGCATTGTTGATTACTTAACAAAAATGAGACTACTATGGGTTTTAATTGAAATAAAATCAACATACACCTCTTGATGCGCCTTTTAAAAAATGACTACCTTTACATTTTAACATTTTCTTCAAAATGAAACCAGATCAACAAGCTAAAGAAAAAAAACTTGCATTCATCATTACAAAAGCAACCAATGCTACCTTTAAAAGCAGAGAGGGATAAATTATTTCATCGAGGAAGAATGAAATGCTTTAGTGAAAAGGCGGTTGTTTTGTTACAAAGGAACGAACATATGGAGCGGTTTATTGAGCCTCAATGATTTATATCTGATCATTTTTAACACTAGCATTCAACTAATTATCAATCTAACTTCCTTGAAATCATAATAATTTTGTTTCATCACTCGCTCTCTTATAAATGCAAGCACACTTACGTTCAAATACATAGTTACTTCTATATACCCCAGGTGTTTTGAAATTTGAGATGCTACCTTAACTTGCGCCATATGATAAGGTTTAGATATGATTATAGGGATTGGGATTTTGTTTCGACTTAGTAGAATACAATTATATGTACACGTACACGCATTTGCACTAATTGTATCACTTTGTGGCAATAAGATGCATATACCAAGATAATCTAGAGGGCCCGTTGGCCAGGTTGTTTCACAGTTTAGTAGCTTTTGTTTGCATAAACACGGGAGCTATTGTCATGAAGGGATCTTAGAAATTTGGGTTCTTATCCCGTTATTAGCATGTTTCATTCAAGGCATTCAAATGCACATTATACTGGCCCAAGCCTGGGACCCTCTATGGGAAATTTCTCGACTGAATAATTTGTCCTTTTTATTTGCCTCAAAATATTTAAGTTATCTGTATTAGCAACTAATAAAACGTCAAATAAAATATGCTATTTTGAAACGAGAAAGCATTATTTGGAAGAAAACATGACATAATGTTTTAATAAGCAAATATATGTCAAGGTCATTTTCTTCTACTTCAGTAAACAGCGGTCTGTCTTATCCAATAATAAGCTAAAAATAATTAACAGTATAATTCATGCCATGAGATGTATTTATACCGGTGGTCATACGTCAGTGAGACGGTATACTTGAAATACGGATGTAATTAATGATACAGATGATACAGTGATTATATTAATTAAAACTTAACTCTGTGAAATGAAAGCAGACAATAATTATATTACTCAAATTCATATGAACAATGTCAAAGGAAATCATATATGTTTTTTTTTCTATATTTGATCAATACCTTAACGCTTATATATATATAAGATATAAGATATTATTAAATTGTTATGTATTTACTTTTTTGGAAAATGTCCAAATCAGTACTACAAAAGTTGACCCAATCTTGAATAATAAACACCTTGTAACATGGTGGCTGTTGGTTCGAAATTGGGGCACAAGGTTATCATTGTAGCGAGAAAAGAATTATATATATATATATATATAATATATATATATATATATATATATATATAATAGATGGATCCTTCAATCAACACTACAATGATAACCTCGTGCCCCAATTTCGAACCAACAGCCACCATGTTACAAGGTGTTTATTATTTAAGGCTGGGTCACCTTTTGTAGTACTAATTTGGACATTTTCCAAAAAAGTAAATACATAACAATTTAATAATATCTGCAACTGAAATGAACCCAAAAAGGGCATGTGTATCTAAGAGAGACAACAGAGTGTGTGTGGGGGGGGGGGGGGGTCCTAAGCTATCAGACGGTGCCTACAATTGCATATAGATTTGAAGGTGAAATGCTATTGCGACAATTTGCAACATTACACTTTGGTGAAAATGAACCTCTGGCAAAATCAGCTCATTAAAGTTTCTTATCAAGTACTTAGGTTTTACTCGTGTTAACAATGAACACATCATTATATCTTAATCTTTACTATAAGCGTGGAAGTAATAGCAATCTTATAAACTTCAGCCCCTATAAACATTAAGATATTACCGACAGTCTTTCATGCATAATTTATTTTCCTGAATGAACCAGTCCTAGAATTCAATAATCAGATGTGAATAACAGCTATCAAAATGACGACTTCGAGAAGGGGACGGGAAATAAAGCGGTCACGTTTTTCCTGTATTAATAGTTATAATAACATACAAAGCATTTGCGCATTGCTGACATCCAGGAAGGAGTTGATTAACAATGGTATGAACAAACGTTGAACGTTAGCTGAACAATTAATAATTAACCTTAGATGATCTCCATTCCGATGCATTCCGCCCAATTGTAAAGTAATAATTTTAAAATATAAATAATTAAACATATCCGATTTGTGACAATAATTGCAAGGTAACTTTAATAGAATAACTGGTGCAACTACTTATCCAAACTAATGATCGTCGAGAGGTCCTCGGTAGAATTTTTTTGCAAGATATGAAATATGTATTATCTATATTAGATATATTTTGACTCTGCATGGTAACTGAATAGATATATGCACGCTGAGGTCGAAGTTTGCATGACTCCCATACAGACGGCATCATGGGAAAATTGGTTAAAATGCAGAACTGTTTCGCTGATATACGTATTAAAAAGTTTGTTATAAATCAATACGAATATGATTCGACGGACATTCTAACCTAATCCATTGATACCAATGCTGTACAGAAAATGTTAGTTATAAGTTCGGCATCACCACAAACGCATGTGGTTTTAGTCGTGAAAACATAGTGAAACAATCAGCAGACCTCAACAGCCTGTATGATTGATTTTCCTATTACGGATGAGTAATCAAGTACCATATCACTTATAAATACTTAATCTTCCTTTATTTCAACTACTATTCCTTGACCCTGTGTGTTATCAATATCATCGATAAATTCACAAAACTAATGTATTCAAATGTAAATGAATATTTTTTCATGTAAGTAAACAGTAGGGGATTTGTTTAGGGCACCAATAATATTAATAGTAATGCATGTTTTAGGTATCTTCTTTTTGTTCGTTTGTGTGTATATGTTTGTGTGTATATGTTTGTGTGTATATGTTTGTTTGAGCGAACGTATATAAAAAGTTTTATTATGTACAAAACATTACTTATTGAGCACCTTATGGCAAAACTTTTATTTCTGTGGTTTTTATTAGTTGTGATCAATGCTCTTTTCTTCGAAAGTATTACAAATATTGCGTTTTTTTTTCCAATATACACATGTTTACTTTAAAACATGTATCCTATGCATATGTCGGATTTATATTAATACATAATTATCGATCATCAAGAACAGTTATTGTCATAATAAAGTGAATGCCAAACCGACTGTAACAATGGATTAGCTCGTCGTTCAGGAAAGTCTTGTCTATTCTGTCACTAAAAAGACATGTGTCCACGTTTACGACATCGTCCACCACCTACATATACACAACTATACTTCTAAAATGATTGCATTTAAGAAGGAAAAAACACTATTCACTTCCCTTGGTACTCGTAGTGGACATTAGAGTGGCATATTCTAACACTAAACTAAATAAACTTACACACATTATGTGATAGTATTTTTTCTACCTAGCATTCAAAAAAAAAAAAATGATAAGCAATTCATTTAAGTAAACATATTGATTGCACATTAAGCAACAGGGAAGAACTATTCATTTCAGTTGTATTTAATTCTAATATTTGAACCTTACTGCAAGCTATATATGAAGCGATATACAGTAGAATTCGTTTATAACGCGAGTGCATAACATGTCAAAGACCCGACCAATCCCCTTCCTTATCGATTTTAGAAAAAAGGTATTCGATACAACGGTTTTGCATATAACATTATCATCCGTGTAGGGCCCGACTTACCTAACTTAGGTTGCGTCCATGCACGAACAAATGTTTGGACAAACGGCGGACGTTCATATAACCGCCGGATATGGGACCTTGACAATCACATGGTTCATAGAAAAAACACCATGTCAGTGATCAACAATAAACATGTTATATGTATGTATCTGTAAGACAAAGACATTACAAATTGCTTATTATTTTATTATATAAACTATTAACTTTTGACGTATTTTTGCGAATGCAGTTGTATGCATGAAAGAGTCAGCTGAAATGCAATGTGAAGAAATTGTCTGTGCATTTATAACCATCCATCTATCCAGTCATCTCTCTAGGATTTTTTTTCAGGTGTCTATCTATGCATGTATGCTAGCATGACTGTATTCATCCATCCATCAATCTTTTTATATACGTTATATAGCGTATTGAAATTGAATTTGCATTGCGCTCTTCATTCTACACACATATTTTGTACTCTTAAAAAATGTCCGGAAAAAAAGCAGCAATTTACTTGCGACTGTATTTAGTATGATTCACCGGGTACGGAAATATGCTGTATACGATGTAACACCGTCGCATACGAGCGACTGTCTGTTACGTCCTACTAAGTAGCATGTTGTGAAGTTGAAATAAGACATAGCTTTTCTTTTTTATTTTTGAAAAACCTCTCCTTTAAAAGTCCATGAACATCCGACATGTTTCGGTTTATCAATAAAAAAAAAATATAATCGATGTAAATGTAAATTTTGCCAGCTGTCCTATATATTGATAGTTTCGTTGCTACAACTTTCGATTGTTTCGAGATTTAAACAGTATTTTGTGACCATATGAGATCAAACTTTGGACCATATCCATATACAATTTTAATTTGACAGTTTATTTGATACGAACGACAAAAAGCGGCATGCACATTACCAATAATGATAAGATATAATTATGATGATAATATGATTATATGAATAAAATATATTGAAATGAAAAGATGGAAAATAATGCCTACATTTTAGCTGATTAGTATATTTTATAAAGCACTAAAATGAATATCCATAAACAGTTCAATTTACAGGGCCTATTGAAATATAAAAAATGAGATTAACTTCAACTGGATACAATATTCACTGTCCTTTTTTCAAGATCTTCATTTTGCGTACCGTAAATGCAATTTGAAGTTTAATGAATTGAACTTGTTTTCACCATTTCAAACGTACAACATTCTTTTTTTAGACGGAGAGGGGATTATTTTATGTTATGCATCGAGGAAGAATAATTCGCTGCAGTGAAGTGGCGGTTGTTTGGTTTCACAGGAACGAACATACAGAGCGGTTTAAGCGAAACTGATATAATACTGACCATTTTAAACTCTACGGAATTAAACTACTTATCAATGTGACACTCTAGCAATCATTGAAATTTGACTATATCACTCGCTTTCTTATAAATTCAAGTTCACTAACGTGCAGAAGTACATAGTTTTCAACCACATATTCAAGGTGTTTTGAAATTTTGAGACGTCCCCATGTACATGCTTTTTTGACATGCGCCATGGGAATATGGGTAGATATATTTATACATAGGGATTGGGATTTGTGACTCAGTGCCGACTAAGAATACAATTACGTGAATTTTTACTAGTCGTATCATTTTATGGCAATAAGGTGCACCTACCAATATAATCTAGCGGGCCCGATGGCCGGGCTGATACATAGCGTCCGCCTTTTATGTGAAAACCAGTTTGTTCGATACTCCAATCGCGACACATTAATTGGTAAAAAATTGAAACAGCTTATTATGTTTAGATTCCTTGAAACAAATGGTGGGTCTGAATAATATGCCAGGACTTGATATCGCTATGTAACAGATCTGTATCTGTCTTATCTAGAATCAGGGTAGACGACTTTATGATTCACCTCGTACAACAGAACTATTATAATTCATTTAGTAGCTGTTTATTTGATTACTTGGGTGCTGTTATCATGCTGAGATCTGAAAAGATTTGGTTCTAAACCCTTTATGGGCTAGTGCCATTTATGTCATCCTTGGGAGGAAAATTACTGGTCCGAGCCTGGAAGCTTCTAGAGGAAATTCTTCAACTTGTTCTGAAAAAAAAGTGTTTTCTTCTTATTTACCTAAAATATTTCAGTGTAAGCCCTGAATCGTTTAGAGAATTTCCCAATTACTAACAGAAGCGTTATCGACATTTTGATCCTCTAAGGGTTTTAACAAGTTTAATTTTTAGTTGGCTTTCATTCAGTGTTCATTCAATTGTATTGGCACATACGCGTCAAATAAAGATATACAAAATTCAAACGCTGATTGAATATCAAAGAGAAAAATGTTTAAGCGACATAATGAAAAAAATAAAAAAAATAAAGGTCAATGGCATTTTACCTATTTGTGTCTGTGGTGTTCAGTATGAACCAATAGTTTGTAAGCGTGCTACTTCCTTATTGAGGTGCTTCATGCATGTTAATACTCATAATGTAAACGCTTTCCCTTTCCTGTCACAGTTGTAATCAAGAGATATTTTCATTATGCTGCTCACTCGAAAGTCACCATATTAACACTCTATGTGTTTTATTACAAAGAGATTGTTTGCTTAAGATGCTTGGTATCTAAGCTTTTATAATTCCCATTTTTCTTTACTATCGAGTGTTGACTAAAGCAGATATTTTCACGATTCAAGGGATATACCCATAATCGGGTCGTCCGCTTTAGGTTACTCACGTTCCTGTACGTGCATATTTGAAAATTTTATTGAACACAAAACAAGAAAAGTCCGGAGTGCGTTATCTAATTTTAAATGTATGTAAATATAACTATCGTCTATAAAACCTCAATATGTTATGAGGTATACTGCCTTCGTAATTATATGTAGAGGTTGTCCTGTTTATAAAAGTATCTAATAATAAAATATGCTTTTACACGAATATAGCGTTATATTTTTATCGTGAGCAGTTCATCACTGAAGTACTAACGTTTTTTTTGTTTTGTTTTTTCTTTCCCAATTGTTCTCTTAAAATCGCTGTATACAAGTCAATCTAGTTTTAAGTGAATTGTTGAAACACTCTTACTAACACTACAATGCATGGACATACTTCATTGAAAGGAAGTAAATACAAATTGAAAAACAAATAAAAGCATTGAAAAATCATTCATTCTTTATGTAGCATACTGGGAATGTGAGATAAGACATATATTATTTCTCTAAGTATTTCTCTTTGAAGTCTCTCTCCATACACATTCAATATATTTCGGTTTATCGATAAACAAGATTATTTGTAACTGAGAACGTCAGCAACTGCAGTCTTATATATTGATATCATTGCTGCAAGGTTCTATTGTTTCGAGCTTAAACCATTATTTTGCGACCATAGCCGATCATATTTGACAACTATATTGGCTATCCAACAATTACATGACGTATACATCTCTATACGTTTCTATATTATTTTTTTTAGATAAAATTCGATATGCATTAAGGTATCCTAGTACTGGCTGTGTCGAAATACATATATCAATAACACAACTCATGTGATAAGGTTTCACAGAACAACATTATATGTTGATAAGCATTTCACTATGGTATTCCCTGTTTTTATATACAATACAGGACTCTAAACAGGATAGGTTTTCAAATTTCCTAAACATGCAGACACTATGAGGTAGAATTATGCACTTTGTATTAAAAGCATGGAAGTCGGCACACGTAAAAAATACCTCCTTCGGATTATGTAATATATGGACTTAAGACAGCAGCGGTGTCTGGTGACTATGGGGGTCATTTCTTAAAATGGTCACCGTTATGGTCGATATTTTTTTCAAATGCTTTTATCTTTGTAACTGGACATGGTCCTGAAACTGATGGCGACATGGAAAAACGGGCTTAAAATAAAGAAATTGCTGTTCTTAAATGTACATGTCAACGCAACTCTATGTCCAGGATTCGAAAGAACAATTTTCTAGAACCCACTCATTGATATAAGAAATGGTGTAGTGTGTATTCGAAGTAGTTAAATAAATTAGAAAGGCACTTTCTTTTCATCTATAGCTTCTCTTTATCTTGTATAGCGTTTCAATTAGGTTTTTGTATTTGTGAGTAACTAAAGAACATATCAAAATCCAGTAATTTTCGATTTATCATGTTTGCTATATATACCTGGTGCGTTGTCCATACTAAGGGGAATTATTCCTGCTTAAGTTATGTACATCAGATTTTGATGGGATTTTAGTATGATACTTTATTGTGATATGTACATCAGATCTTGATCGGATGGTAGTATGATATGTAAATCGCACTAAAGTATTTTCGAGAACACTATGCCAGGAAATGTTCGATTTAAAAAAAAAAATCCAATCTGGATTAAGTAGATTACTTTATTGTTAATAAATATTTGTCTTCATTTTATTTTTCATAAGATTTAAGTATGCTACGTGTTCTTGCTATCAAACACAAAACAAGGCTCAAGTCAACAAATGATATCAAACCACTTTACATGCGCGGGTTATAGATTTGTTTTCATGTTTTATATTACTAAATAAGAACTGAACATTGAATAATCCTTTAATTATAGAGACCTGAAGTTAAAGGGCTCGTTTTACCCAAACAAACACCGATACATTTGCACAGCATGCTTATCTGATAGGCTTACCTTCTGAATACAAAGCCTCAGCGGATCTCTATCAACTATATAAGATTAAGTGCGAAAAGAGGTTTATCTACGTTTAATGCATATTTATATTGCGAAACTTCGCCCCGAAACCCGCCAAACGAAATGGCAGAAATCAGCCACCATATAGGATTGAATTTCTAACATAAACTGTTCATGAATTGTATAGTCTCCCCTTTTACCATACGCCAATCGTATACAATCAAGCAAAAACCTTTCCAAGAACCGAATATCCATACATCTTACAGTATTTCTAACTCTCGAATGCATGTATAATTATCGAACAGGATGACAACTCAACTTTTACACCAGGTAAACATCACCAGTCTTTCTTTCCGTAATGATTTCTATTTTCAGGTTGAATTGCAAGTAAACAAATCGTTATTGGAATACTTATATTATATCGCTGAGTCTGCCCTTATGAATGGATTAGGTATCGTGTAATATGCTAAATAGAACCTTATTGTGATATCTTAATATTGAGATATTGTAACAATTTATAACCTTCCATTGCGTCATATGCGTAAAGAGGCTCTCAGGCGCAAATTCGAGCAAAAAAGTCCATTTAGGAACGTGTATTAAAAACCCAACCGTTAATCTTTTTTAGTAAATATAAAACAGCTTGTTCACATGTCGTCATTGACTAAGAATTTGAGGTTTATTTATTTTTGAGTATTTCGCCCATCAATATCCATCTACCTACGAATGGGGACCCAATGCAACAGTCCGTGATTGTAAGATAAATTGGATGCTTTCTCACCACAGACAATAACGTCACGGACGGTATGGAAGCTATTCTTAGAATGACTCTCACGTGACGTCGTCACGTTCATTGACCCTTATTTGTGTGTTAAATATGCTGTTACCGATCAGCAGCATTCAGAAAGCATATTTAAAGTGATTTTTCGTCAAGAAGGAAACAAGAATCAGCTAGCCTTAGTTGAAGAAAAACATCTTAAAAATATATATATATATATATTAGTATCTTTTTTCACCAAAATCCATTTCAATCTATGTGTATATAATTAGAACCCTTATTGTTTTGCACAAACACTTAAACGAACGTTTTGTCGAGTAGACAAGACTTTATTTCCAGATAAACAACCCATCTTAATAAAAGTATTAATGCACATTTAGCATCACGAGAATATTATCAGCTTCAGTTGATTTCAATTCAGGGACCCGTTTCCCTAAACTTCGTACGAAAAACAAAATATCGTAAGCGTAAATTCACACATGTAAAATCAAAAAGTGTTGTGTTTGTATAAAACAATAAATTGGGTCATCTTTCTTCATGTTTTATTGTTAAAATTGGACATTAATAGACAACAGACTTACAACTAAGATCAAATATGTTTGCACGAAATTTAGTGAAACGGTCCTTTTGCGCTTTTTGAGTACTACAGCAGGTAAGATATGAAGCGATAATAAATCGAATATACTTAACAGCATTTTAATGAAAATTTGATTATTGAACGGTAGGGAGTGGCAGTGTACTTTTATAGTTATTCCTAATATAGAAGTATGTAAACACAAACATACATTTTGGATAATAATAATAATAATAATAATAAAATATAAACACAGTATAAGACTATTTATTAATCAACGTTTCGAGTAATCAATATATTTATGTTCAGCCATACGTATTTAAAAATTGAAGTATCTAGTTTTCAACCACAACATCCTTTGAGACTATCTAATGTATTCTTTCACGTGCGTTAGAGAATACGAGACAGACATGTATTTACATGCGAACTATGATTTATTTCGACACCAACGGAAGAAATCGGGGCCTAAAAATAAACTTCGAAATGGCGAGGAATTCGGTTTAATGATGTTTAATGATGGCGAGGTTCTACTGTATTTGTATATGAATTTAAGTGTCAGTGTGCGATATCGAATAGTAGTGACTTTATTTAGATACGTCTTGAAAGTACGAGCTATTATCTATGAAACTTTAGCAAATTAATCCTAACAAGGGGAAATAAATTCATTCTAATAAATAAGGTACTTCAAAATCAAACCGTATTCGAAATGTACAGATATCAAGCTATTGAAATCGATAAGTTTCCTTCACGACCCCAGCCACATTGGACACAGTAGTGGAATAAGTGTTAAGTTTGCAGCGTTCTGTGCGTTTGTTTAAACTAATATACAGTCATTAACCTTTTTAGTAATGGTAACAACATATCGCATAGATATACCACCACGCGTGATAATGATATATCATACCAAATGTTTACATGCAGACTGCCTGTTCATAACCGTAATCAATGGTTTCTTGTATCCCGATTGATGTAAATGTTGTATAATATGCAAATGGTAATATTTGCAATGATGTATTATTTAACTTATTTGTGAGACAATGAATTATCTATTTAATACATAACCGATTTATATACATGGTTATAGCAATTAACTACTTTCGCCTTTCTGAGAAGAAATATGTGCATATATGTCCTCAGTCGGCACTGAAATGCCAAGGCCAGTTTGCAATTAAATATGAAAATGTACAACTCAAATCATGAAATGCATAAGTATATCGGATAAAATGTATGTCAAATTGCACTGCCTTTCAGAATATCCTTCCTAAGTACTGTAAGAATATAAATATTTTGCACGTTTTCAGTTAGCGTATGAAAGCACGAACAATGATTGTAGCGATATTATTGATAGCTATAAAATCGCATAAGTGTGTCTTCTTAAAAGCTTGCATTTCTTCCACGCGAAGGTTAACCTTTATGTATAAATAAAAGGTTAACAGACACCCTTAAGTCACAAAGCTACTATGTTTTTACTAGCAAAACTCAGTCTCCCCTAAGCATAACACAAACATGTATTAAATATGTATTCGGCTTAACTTCTAAATATTGGATATAAAAATGTCCAATTTTGCGAAACAGTAAAGCTTTTGTAGCGTTCTGCTACCAATCTATTATATAATTTTTTCCTTGGGGACTGCCTGTCCTTTTGATTAGAGAAATATTATTCTAAGGCAAAGATAAATATTTACACATAAACACAATGATTAGCTAATGACTGGTTATAAAAAAAATCACTTTAAAATGAATCAGTATATAAACATCTTTGTACAAAGGTTTGTACCTGGGAGGAAAGAGTGTTATAATACGTAGCTAGATTAAAATAAAAAAGAAATAGAGTTGTGAGATCTAGTTACAACAGTCCTACGGCCTATATACTTTGTAAAACACGGCTTCCAGAAGCCTACGCTCTATGAAGCCTGGCGCCCTGAAGACTGGTTGTCTGGAGCCTATGCTTCCTGAGGCACGGCGCTATAAAATTCGGCCCTGTTACCCTGCCGTCACTCTAAAGACGGCAACGTATACCCACAGTGCTATACTCTGTAAATCCCTATGGATTAAAACGAATCCTCTATACTTCCCAGAGTATATGAAGCAATGCTTCAATACTCTTGAAGCTAGACCAGTCTTCCCTAGCTCCCCTGGACTCGGGAAGGTTGCAGTAAGAGATACAAGTCGCACAATGCTGATGTTATTCCAAACCTCTCAATGAAGCGGGGCTCCCGAGAGAAGGTATGGAACGTATCACCGTTTAATAACTCGAAATTTCTTACACTGCACTCCTCGCTAGTCGCTAATCAAAGTTACTTAGTAGAGCCGTAGATGTTAATCCCGTGATGGAACCAACAGTTATGAATATTTGCGGTGAAGAAACAGTTTATATAGGCCTAAGTCACATGACCCCGCTAAACTCCGCCCACTGATTGTAATGACCCTAGCGGATTTCCGAGTATGGCCGTTCTAAAAACAGAAAGTGACGAGTCACCATGGCAACTGGCATTATTCAAATATAATCAATAAAATCGAAGAAACAGCCCGTTAAATGCTAATAACACAATAAGAAGTCATTTCAAATAAACACACACGCACACTCAAACACGCACATACATTCACAGATAGTTTGTTAACCTCTTAAATGTCTTGATTGTCGGCCCTCGTGTTTACAAGTGATGAAACAGGAAGTAAATTTGAAATCAGGGGAGGTAACTCTGATCGTACTAATTTATAAACAAAGGACCGAAAGCATAATGGGTGTCCCTTTCATTTCGTCACACTTTAAAATTGTACTTGTACGAGAGAGCTTCTGTCTGACACCAGTATATTCGTGAAAGAAAACTTTGTCACTGGAGTTTACGGAAATGCGCCCGCTTTTTCCGGAAATGCACGCTGCTACCTAATAAATTATACACACAGTACCGTATTTTCACTGGGCAAATGGTCACGGATGCAAAATGACTGAACAACATTCTGACAGCGACGGAAATGAAAGTTATATGCGATGGAGAAAGGTCGCAACCCAGAAAAGAAACTTCTAAGCCATTGGGGTCGAGACGTGTGTGTGTGTGTGTGTGTGTGTGTGTTTCTATGAACTATTTTGTAGTATGAGGCACACTTTCCCTTGGCCACAATAGTTTAAATCACAAACTTAATTGGAGGCATTTATTGCTTTTCTTTGTTGAAGCTCACTCAGCCCCTCACTGCGTGGGTTCGAAAACCGGCAGGGTCATTCGGATTTTCATGTGAGGAAGCCTTCCAGCTGGCTTGCGGTAGGTCGATGGTTCTACCCGGATGCCTCCGTGCATTCGGGCTCTTCCTCCACCTGTAATTAGCTGGACGTCGCTCTATGACTGAAATACTGTCGAAGCGACGGTAAAATCAAGCAGTCAAGACAAGTCTTTGTTGAAGTAATATAGAGTACACACGAAACACGAGAAATAGAATTCTACATGGTTTCCATATATATAAAAACCTGTATTGCTGTACCAGTCCCCAACAGCTAAACGTAATTGAGCTATATAAAACGTGCAACCTATTTGATGACTGCTTAATATTAGTTTATGAATGCGATCGGATTGTTTTCGACTGTGTTAGGATAGCTTCCTTTGCACTTATTCGTTAAAAAGTCGACATTTTTAAGATGTTCGTTATGTTCATATAGAATTGTTTTATTCTTTCGAGTTTTCTGGGATAAAAGTCGCACGTGCTATATTTTCATACAGCGTTTCAACT
>CM037790.1:6433066-6483066 GCA_021229015.1 Solen grandis | reverse complement strand
ATATCCGAATTCCATGTCATTTACATAGACGCGGACAACCGTCTTTTTTACAATTCATAATGTTTCTAACAAGATGAATTAACCTGGATGTAACGTAGGTATTTAGATTGTTGTTTTGGTCTGTTTGACAGCATGCCCACTGCCTTTCAATAATTGGGGTACATGTACCCACTGGTTTGAAAAAATTGGGGTACAGACAAAAAAATCAGGGTACAAAATATACTTTACATAAACTTTTTTTTATTTCACATATGTATGATCTATTGATGTTACAAAAAGTTGTTTTTTTAATAAATAAAGTATCATTTTCAGAAGGTTTCTTAAATTATGATTGTTTCAGGTGGAACAAATATACCTTTCAGTGATACAGTGATGTTACACAACAATTATTTAGTCCATTAGACCTTACCTCTCATTAAATCACAATCTCCAAATAGTAAGCAACAGATGACAAGTAAAAATGCCTCATAAGCACATGGGATGATGGCCATAGAAGTTCTAAGCTACAGATGGCAGTTGTGTGTATATCGTTGTTCTATTACTTATTTGACTTAAATACATTAGTAATAATTCAAACAACATCGAACGTAAACATAAAACAACTAAGAAATTCCGTATCCGAACATTAGCAATATCCGAATTCCAGGTCATTTACATAGACGCGGAAAACCGTCTTTTTTACAATTCATAATGTTTCTAACAACATGAATTAACCTGGATGTAACGTAGGTATTTAGATTGTCGTTTTGGTCTGTTTGAATTCAACTTACTTTCTTTCGATTTGAAAAAATCGAAGATAGATTCCTTTCTTTTGGGCCGTTCAGACGACATATCGTACGGGTTTTGCGTGCGTTTTCGGTTCAATTACCGTGATGCGTGAGCCGTCCAAAAAGTGTCAAGCATTAGTTTATCGACAAAATCTAGCAGATTTGTAATGAAAACCCGTTTTATCAGCAATATTTTCGTTTAATAAGCTTACTTTTTTGCCAAAAAAAAATCTGCGTACATGTACCCATCAATGTTAAAAAATCTGCGTGCACATATTTTCTTTTGCGTGATTCACGCAAAGTTTCGCGTGAATGGGCACCCTGGTACATGTCACGACTTCGGATCCAAAGATATTTGAAATGTGTTATGGGCATAGTACTGGTCCAGCCCAGAAAATATATGCGACAGTGGCCTGAATACTTATAGAAATACACGCATGATAAAAGGTCAGATTTATCTGTTGCGCGGCAAGCCAAGTGGAGATATAATGGATTTTGTACAATGTTGATGACTTTTGTTGTTGTTGTTGTATTGGGGTTTACCGTTGTTGCGATAGTATTTCAATCATATAGCGACGTCCAGCTTATTACAGGTGGAGGAAGACCCCGAGTACACAGAGGTACCCGGGTAGAACCACCGACCTACCGCAAGCCAGCTGGAAGGCTTCTTCACATGAAAAATCCGAAGTCCCTACCGGGATTCGAACCCACAGCGGTGAGGGGCTGAGAGATTTGTAGTCCGCGACTGTAACCACTCGGCCACGGCGGCCCCTGATGACTTTTGTATATCGCGGTCAGGGTTCCCTTTGACCCCCCTGTTACAAGGCGGACGCTCTATCAAATCGGCCATCGGGACCAATCTAGGTAAATAGATGGATAGATAAACAGACCGACAGACATACACAGTCATAGATGTAGATGTAGGCAGACAGGCAGACAGACAGACTGACAAGCAGACAGACACAAAAATAGACAGACAATGAGGGAGAGAGAAAAAACCGCCACAGATAAGAGAGACAGAGAGGAGGAGAGAGAGGGGGGCAGACAGAGGAGGAGAGAGAGAGAGAGCAGCAGAGAGGAGAGAGAGAGAGAGGCAGAAGAGAGAGAGAGAGAGAGAGAGGCAGGCAGAGAAAGAGAGAGAGAGAGAGTCAGAAAGAGGCAGGCAAAGAGAGAGAGTAGGGGGGGAGGGGAGAGAGAGGCAGAGAGAGAGAGAGAGAGAGAGGCAGACAGAGGCAGAGAGAGAGAGAGGCAGACAGAGAGAGAGAGAGAGAGAGGCAGGCAGAGAAAGAGAGAGAGAGAGAGGGGCAGATAGAGGCAGGCAGAGAAGAGAGAGAGAGAGGCAGTCAGAGAGAGATACAGAAAGACAAACGGGACAGGCATATTGAGTTACGTGTTATGTCGGTTGTCCTCGGTTCTTCCGGATGATGAGTTCCCTGTTAATCAAAACAGGCAGACAGATAGAGAGGCAGACAGACATAGAGTCAGGCAGGCAGACCGATAAAGACAGGCAGTTTGATAGGCATACAGACAGAGAGTGAGATACAGACAAACAGAAAGACAGACGGGACAGACAGATAGACATGCAGATAGATGGACGGACAGACAGACAGACAGACAGAAAGACAGATATACTCACTTGAATTTAGAGGACTCCGATCGTTGATACAGTTCGTACGTTTTTTTCTTGTTTGGGTTGAATTCGATTTCTCGGGATGATGAGTTACCTGTTAATCAAAACAGTTTGATGAATCTATTGTTCGATTATCATCATTCTTAAATAAATCTAAATCTAGTTCGATTCCGGTTTTGGTCAAACTTTGTTAAGAATATGGTTTTTGGCAGATGTTACCGGTATGTTAAAGCTCTGATCTATAACTAATTTTAAAGGTTTGACCTTTAAAGAGATATAATTTATGTAGATTTAATGAGAACAATCTTATAAACAAAACCTCGCAGCATACTGTTAGATTTATAGAAGCATTTTAAACGTGTTAGATTTATACCTTTTTAAACATTTCAATTGTCGGAGAAAACAAATCTTTGATTACATGTATCTAGAAACAATTGGAACAACAAATGAAATTAGGAAACGTTTTGAAAAAATGAAAAAGAAACCTTCTTTCCAAAAATAAAACACTTCATGTAGTCATGTTGACTCTTCAGGAGATCTACAGAGAATGACAATTTCAGCGTCTGATGTCATTTACGTGACGTCATCATTAAACGTCATATGATCAACACGAGATTGTTTACATTTATATTACTTGAGTAAGAATAGAAAGAAAGAAAGAAAGAAAGAAGAAAGAAAAAAAAGAACATATTCATTTTTTGCTTTACGACTTCTAGCTTTTAATAATAGCTAATGCTAAATAGACTAATGTACATGAAAGAAGTATCAAGGATAGATAATACAAAATAAATAAATAAATAAATAAATGGACAAAAAAGATAGAAAATAATTTTAAAAAATAGTGAATTGAAATAAATACATCAAATAAATAAGAAATATTAATGAATGAAAATAAATAAATAAATATATAAATAAATGGAGAAAATTAAGTAAATATAGAAAATGAAGAAATAATTATGAATTATTAGTATCACTTAATTATTACTATCTATTTCATAACACGTTTGGTTCGATTATTGACGTTATAACTTTGGGCTTTCGTATAAGAATGCCGTCCAAATGGGTAGTCGGAAGATGAAATATAAACTTATGCCCCGTTTCTATATGTCGAATATGTAGAACCTAAAATTTACAATTGTATATTTTACAGTACTGAGAGTAAATGAGAGTAAAAGGAAATGTACTCAACTATTTCAGAAGACTATATTACAGTGCTTACGTTTCTGTTTTTAGCATATGTATTTATTATTCAATTTTATTTATTTATTATATGAATAGTAAAATACAAATAATTTATTATGTGGTTAAGTGTATTCTATAATAGTCTAGCTTATTTGTTATTCATCTCCTTGTGATTTTTTGACTGACGGTGGCTTTCAGTCTTACGCAGCGGTAAACGAAAATCAGATATTGTCACAGTGCATAATGTCTAGGTAACAATTAACCAGGCCGATGTATCCGAATCCAAGATCGGGAAGTCGCCGACCGGAGATCGTCCGATTTTTCCTTGGGGGGGGGGGGGGGGGGGAGAATGCGAGGGGTGTCCGGCCGGTATCTGGCCGGCGATCGTCCGTCCGATGTCAAGCCGATGCGCGGTCGGTTATCGGCAGTTTAGTGAACCTGGTCGTCAGATATTTGATATTTTGCAAACAGACTGATTTTCAATGGAGGTGTTATCTTAGCGTCTGATAAATTGGGTAGCTCAGGAACAGATTATTTTGAAGGTTTCACCTTAAACTGAGCCTTATTAAGTCTAAGCACTTTCTATATGTACATTGTACTAATTGCTGGCAGTTGCGATATAAATCGGGATAGTGCTTGCAAGCGTCAACCGGGCGCCGGGAAGTCTGGTGACCGGCAAGAAATCGGTCGGGCACTGGATAATCGGACGACAGCTGATTGTAGACCGGAGAGCATACTGCCGGGCGCCTTATGGGCTCCGACAGGACGCCGGCCTGCCTCCGAGCGGCTGCAAATCGGTAATAAATATATTAACATTTTTATTGGACATGATTTTGATCCGGCGCCCGGCTGGACACCGGGCCGTGTTCGCCCGGACACCGGCCGATTAGTTTACGATGTCTTCCCGACGTGAGACGCCGGGACTTATTTTAAGTCCGACTTAAAATCAATCCGATGTCTTCCCGATGCCCCAAAAAAGTCCTATGCCCGGCAGTTGCCCGGCCTGCGCACGGCCGATATTGAGTAAAAAGACGTCGGGAACTAATTGGAAACTAATCGGAAGACTGAGACATAAGGTTCCTTATCATTAGTCTCTCTCTCTCTCTCTCTCTCTCAACAATGTCCGCGATGGACAAAGGTCTGAAGTATTGACTAGAGATATATTAAAAGACGTATGCTGCTCCAAATTAAACATCGCAATGAACATTAGGGTATGTGTTTATGCGTAACAACTTTCAATTATCAGTATTTCGGCACTTTCTTCGAATTAAATGAATCGTTTAAATCTTTATTTCATATTTTTCATATAATTATTTTTTGTTATTTTTTCTTTAATTAGAACAGACGGACTCTCTCTGTTTAACTTGCCATGTATGGGAAGGGATATCCGCAAATTTCTTTCTTTTTTTTATCTAATTGACGTTTTCATAATACTTATTATAATTGCCAAATGCTTATTGCCTTTTTAAAACTCTTATTGCGTCTTCAAACTGATTATTCCTTTTCAAAACTGGATTTTTTACTTTAAAAACTACACTTTTAACGAGGGAGTCCTCCGTTTAATTTTTATGTTCGCATGTTACAAACTCTTAATGTAGATTCTACATTGTTGCTATCATGACTCATGAGCTTATTTTTTATTCTTATCTACATTTAAGATTGAAAACGTTCGTTGAAATCGATAAGTATTGACTATAATCATTTCAGGAGAAGATGGATAGACAAACGAAAATAAAATATATGTAAAAAATATCTCCAAATACATCAACGAAAGATAGAATGGCCATAATGAATGCACACTTCGCACATCGCCATTTACCGCTAGAGGGCGTTTCTACAAAACTGAAACCAGTGTTCATATAAAACGAGCTATCGATATATCATCCTCTACTACTGCCTAAAGATGAAATAAGTAGATTGTATTGCTAAAGGAACGTTTGTTTAAATGTTATGTGTTGTTGATACCAGAGACATAGACATATATCTGTTAATACTGACTGAAAACTGCTGTAAACAGATAATGCATATTCCATCGCAAGAATATTTTATTTAGCCAATCAAACACATTTAATACTGGTGTGAAGTTTGTGGGCACTAAATCTAAACCTTGTAACTTGTTTCAATCCCAGTGCATAGACATCCGTTTTTTTTTTTTGCTGGTTTATCTGAATTCATACAAGTTTCATAAACAACAGTAAATTTGCGAGTTAATCTGGGTTCATACTGGTTGCAGAAGTTAGTTAACATTCAGTCTGATCTTGGTTTATACTGATTTCTTAAGGGTCAGTTTATGTTTTATGGATCATGGTTTAAAGGTTGGCAGTTTATTTGCCGACTGATCTGGGTTTATAATGGTTTCTTTAATATCAGTTTATTTGCAGGCTGACCTGGGGTTATACTGGTTGAAAAAAAATGTCAGTTTTGGGTTTATTCTGGTTGAACAAATGTCAGTTTAGAAATAAAATACACATGTATTGAACAGGAATACATACATGAGAAAATTAGCAACACACGTGAACATGGTGCTGAAGTAGCCTAGCTGATCCATCTGTTGAGGGTTCGAACCACGTTTGCTCCTACACTTATGACATTTCTATGCGCAAAGTACAATTCCATCCCAGGAAACATATGATTGAATAAGAGTGGGTCCTGCAAAGTCATAGAACGATAGAAAGAAGAAAATAATATACTGATTAAAGGTCCGTTGCTTGGATAGATGAATGGATTGATGATTATGACTTCCAAAGATGTAATGAGAATATGTGAATATGCCCAGATATTTCCTCCACACCCCCCCCCCCCCCCCCGCCCTTATTGATAATTTTAGCGATAGGTGTACGATACAGTGTTGCGTGGTGTGACCTTTTATCGACATAGTTTTCTAACATCACGTTTGACCTTCTTACGGATGATGACGCAAGCATAAGACGATATGAACATTTTAACAGATTCCATCGGTAGAATATGCCTATACTTAAAAAAGGGGGTTACGCACGCCCCTTTGCTCATCTTATACTTGTTATCATAGCCACCCATGTACGCCAATCGTGTACTTAGGGAAGGAAACTTGAACAAGCTACACGATTATAGCTTTTGAATTTTGTACTGTGACTCTCGTTGTTTGATGACTTAGACTCACATTAAGATAGTTTTCCGAACGGACTTAATGAATCATCTGTCCAATAATCAGTAAATGTATGTATATGTATACCAAATATATACCAGATTGTATTTTAACCATACGGATCCCTTGTCTTTTGATTTGGGGAACGAATATTAAATTTATAGAACAATTCAATAATTCAATTATCAAATACTTCTGGTCTTAGGACTTTTATGTACCACATACTCTGGAATGCCTACTGTGGTTTTGCAGTAGCGGTAAATTATTCAAAATAAATTATTCAGGTGAATAATGTACGCTACAACACTATTCACACTATTCATTTTGCTCTCTCTCTTTCTCTCGTTTAAAGTATTACTTAAGTTTCAACTGATATTCTTATTCAAAATGTTTCAGTAAGAATATTCGACATTTTCATTTCATTATAATATCATTTATAAATTAGCATTGTGATATTTAATTTCAAACTTTAGTAATTATTTCATCATAGCTGATATGTGTTCAGTTTCAATGTATACAACTTTCTCCGACATTTGTATATATCTACATTCTAGTTCTAACATTTTTCCAGGCAGAACTCTCCCAGGTTTGTTTCTTGGTATTTAAAGTCAAGTATTATTTATAGTCAGTTTAAACAGAATACTTTATTGTTGCTATAGTTTTTATCTGAATTTATAATTGTACCTGCGGCTTTTGAGTTCAATGTTGTGATACTTGAATTAGTTTCATTAAAAAATAATCAGAGATGTTGATATAATCCTTGTGCCATATATCAGATAAATGATAAATCTTCTTGATACCATACCTCATCCTTCGCTCTCTGTTCCCATTAAATGTCTTGATATTTTACTCCAAACCTAACATACGTTTCTTCATTTTGTACTCGTTTTTCCCTAAATTTATCTCCGTAATTTACCAGATAAGAAGTAAAAGTTAAACGAAAATAAGAAAAAAATGTTGCTTTCAATGAACATTGTATCAACAAAGAGTGAGACATGTGTAGATGTCCTTTAGAAGCTTAGAGATCATCGCTGCAAAATATTAATATGGGCTTATTTTACACATTAAATGCTACTTGCAACATTGAAATAAATTCAAATCTTTGTGTAAACAGGTGAAACAAAGAGAAAAAATGACTCAGGTTTTTCTTCCGCCTTTAGTTTGGTACGGACTCTGTCGACGCGAGTGTGAACAAGGAAAGACAAAAACTAAAATTTCCTCAATCATTGTATCTTGATATTGGTATTTATTTTAAAAGTTAACGTTAAAATCAGAAATTTTAAGAATACGCCTTGAATTTCTTTATCTTATATTACAAGCGATGAGACACAGTTATACCAGTTGAATACAAGCGGAAAATAGTTTTATTTCGCAAAATGAAAAGATAGGAAATAAATGCTGAACACGTTTACGATTATTAGCGCACTTTATTCATGGGTAGTTGAGAAACAAGTAAAACACATTGACGGATATAAACTCACTAAAATACTAATATGGCTGTCTCTGGATGTTTCCTTCTGACAAAAAATGAATTAAACACGTACCATTACTTACATCTTAATATGCCAATTTGATGAAATTAAAACTTTGGTTTGAATAACTATTCGAGACAATAGATAAATGTATAATTTTATTTATTATATATATTATAATTGCAACTTATCCTGTTTGCTTACATAGGACATGATCTAGACATTATGCAACAATAATATTATCTTTACCTAGAAACTCTTACGGATGAACCTTTTTACTGAATAAGATATATAATACAACTGACCGATAAAACACGTTATAGTTCATTGAACGTATTCATCATTAACATATATCGTGAAGGCGTTACACTTCTGGAGATTTTTACCGACGAGAAGAAAGATTTCAAATGCATGTTTCAAAGTTCTAGCGTAAAAACTTCTGATTTTCTTTTCAACAGCTTGCTCGTAGGTTGTCTCCAGAATGACACGTTGCGCGCCTGGGTCGAGAGTTATCCTTTTTTGGACAACAGTTAGTTGATGTTTGGCAGTCGAAATAAATATACACGAGTCAAAATATAAACCATGTGTCATATTGTGTATATCAGTAAATAGACACAAGTCAACTTAACTATTTGTCAACAAAGACACCTAGGTGTCCGTTTTATTGATGGGATAAATATGTAAGAGATACATTCTGGTTTGGCGAGGTAGAGTTTCGGCTTGAATATCACACTGTGAACAAAAAAATCTGACCCCCCTCCCACCCACACCTACACACGATTACTCACGATACTGAACTAAAAACAGAATGCAACCATTTTATTGTATGACAATGGATATATATTCTTCTTCATTTAATATATACAATGAATAAACCCATAAACCCATTTGGAGGCCCTCCTCCTAAAATTATAATGATAATAATAATAATAATAACGTTTTTAAAATCATCTGTTAAACAACTATTTTTTTTTGTTTTGGCGAGCAAAATAATCTGAGCCCGTCAAATCGGAATAGACTGCCAACACGGAAGCAAGCAATACAGCCACAGATCATTGCAAAGGTGATGATTGTATTTCTATATCCCTGGATATCGCAGAGGGGAGAATATGCGAATAAATCACACTGGATAATATTTCGCACGGGCATATGTGACTACCTGATAAAAATGAACGCCCTCGGTTGCAGAGTGAATAGAGCGCTTGACTCGGGAGCGGGAGGTCGTGGCTTCAATCTCCGACCGCGACAAACCATGGAACTGGTACTGTTCACTTGTCTGATGCTTAGCATATAAGGGTCGTTCCAGGATTGATTTACACAGTATCAGGAAGATGTGACTTGGATTGGTATCATGGCGTGAAACTGCAGTGTGGCTGCATTATATTTGCCCTAAATAGTCATAGCCTCTAATAGACTGAAATACTGTCGGAAGAACAATAAACCCCTTAAAAAATTAAGAATATTGTTATTTTGGTTGTTGATGGGGTTGAGTGTCATTCTGGTTTAGTCATTTGTAGACTAAAATACAAAATGTTGCGGGGCCGCCGTGGCCGAGCGGTTACAGTCGTGGACTACAAATCTCTCAGCCCCTCACCGCTGTGAGTTCGAATCTCGGTAGGGACTTCGGATTTTTCATGTGAGGAAGCCTTCCAGCTGGCTTGCGGTAGGTCGGTGGTTCTACCCGAATGCCTCTGTGTATTCTGGTTCTTCATCCACCTGTAATTAGCTGGACGTCGCTATATGATTGAAATACTATCGCAGCTACGGTAAACCCCAATACAACAACAACAACAACAACAAAATGTGGCATATGACATGTTCTTATAAATTCTAATAAGTATCATTTTCTCCATTAATTTCAAAATGTGTTCATAAGATGTACACTTCTGGTAAAAATAATAAATGTCCTATAATTCGGACTACCCTGGCCAAAACATACCTAACTCGTTCAAGTGGTCCTGGTATGGAAATTCTGCTTGGCGCTCAGCATATATCGATAGGTAGCGGTGTCAGGACAATGTGACTACGTGAAGTACCGTGTCACTTTATCACTATATTTGTCTTATATGTGCACTTAGAACTGTTGGCTGAACGTTCAAACCAATTATATTATTTGAAGCAATTTTGCTGACGTGAGGTGAAAATGCATTTTTAATATCAAACACTTTATTCACCTTATATCTGCTCAGGCTCTTTTTTGCAGTTATTCATTTTCTCTTTAGTTAACCTTATGGACGACTTCAAAGAAAAAAAAAGCCACTGTCATACACTAATAACGTGTAATATATGGGTAAATAAACACGCATCATGAATGTACAGAGTTATTGCGTATATATTGTTTTATGTTTAACCGTTTATTTATATAATTATATGGCCTCTGGCCCAAAATACAATATACAATTATTAATACAATATGAGTATTCAAAGATGTGTCCCTATGTTCATTCACTCTGCAATTACTTTCACACTCATTTAACAAATGATATATATAAGTGCACGGTTTAATTAGTTTTTGACTGGTCATCAGGTTGTAGTTAATTATATAAGCCGACTTCCGACGATGTATCACTATACCAACTCGGCAAATATTATTCTCGTATGCTTTCATATTTAGGACAATAAAAAAAAATGATATTCGTTTTCAATAACTATATTATTAGAATTACTTTGACCATATATACATATAATGTCCTGGCGTTCTAAATCCTTACGCCGGCTTGTTTCTATATGAAATTTATGATTTGAACATCAAACATTTGCAAATGCTT
Source organism: Solen grandis (assembly GCA_021229015.1). Lineage (NCBI taxonomy): Eukaryota > Metazoa > Mollusca > Bivalvia > Adapedonta > Solenidae > Solen > Solen grandis. The sequence continues at coordinate 6,472,123 of CM037790.1, read as the reverse complement.
TTCTTACATTATAAGAAATGATCTATATACAATTGTCAGCAAATTAACCCATTTGTCAGTTTGCGAATATGAGTCAACACATGTACCGAGGTGAAATAATTAAATATATATATGGACAATAATAAGAATGGTGGGATAGCCAAATAAAGTTTGTAACGACGAATCTTATAGTTCGTTTATTCCAATATGGCAGCTCGCATCAAAAAACGGCCAAGCCCTCCCCGATATTTCAAGCCTATTGTTCGGGGGAACATTTCAAGAAGCTTTGTGACCATAGCCGAAACACCAGTGAACGGACCATCTCCGAAGCCTAATCCATGCCATTTCTCATGGGACTGCCCTTTCTTTTTGGCTCAAACATCGGAAGCCATCGGGAGAAATTTTATGTATTTCCACATCGCAGATGATATTCCACCAGTCGGACCTAGGATTTAGATCAATGGTCATCACATTAAAAAAAATAGTAGTTAAAAGAAATACCCCCAGAAACTCACCATCAGAATGCATCTCCATCATACTAAGAACTTATTATTTTCCGGACCGCCGCCCCCACACCAGTACACATATCACATTCAGATTTTGCCCCCAGCGGAAAAAATCTTGATCCGGGCCAGTATGTACCGGTATATGTTGTAGATACCGGCATATATTGTAGGTATATATTGAAGTTTTGTATTTTGTATACTTGTGTTCTTTTCATCATCATTAAAGTAATATGAATTTTTTTTACTAAAGTAGTGCCTATTGTTTAACATTGAATATAATTATATATATTCATTAATTCAAAAACTACTTGTTAATTGAATGAAAAAAAATGTCATTAAGCAGAACTTTGTTGTTTGTTTAATAATCTTACATAAAATATTTGGGTAGTTCCAAATGTATCACTTAATGACATTGTCCTATCGCTCAATTGGGTTTGCATGAACAGATATTCTTAACGTTAAAGTTTTTTTTTATTATTTACACCTCACCTTATCTTCCTATTTTTTTTTTTTTAAGTTTAAGACATACTAACAGTCAAAACCCATGTAATTCCCACTAATAATGAAATAATTGATAAGGTTGTGGTAAACGTGACCTAATGCAGCGATAAAGTATGTTTTGGAAATCATGGGTCTATATAAGTAAAACATATCTAGTTTTACGCTAACATTATTTTGCGTTTGTTAACATATCTTAAATACTAGTTTTACGCTAACATTATTTTGCGTTTGTTAATTGTATTTGTTTCCTTTAGATTTAACGATAGACCTATTAAACAGATACGGATATAGTCAAAACGTTAGAAGAGGGGAAGAGATGGGGACAGCAGGCTTATTGTAAGCCGCCCATTAAATTCTGATTTAGTCATTGCTTGTTTTGTTTCTTGAAGGAATATACATTTAATGAATTTATTTGTATTGAAAACATATGAAATGTCACTTGATATAATTATTCCACATATTAAATCGTTTAATCATTGGCATGCATGACGACTTATAAAGAAGATACCATAGATTTAGAGAGAGAGAATAAAAATGTACCTACATCGAAAAGGCACGTATGCCCAGGTGTAATTAGTTTCCTCATGAATCTGTACTTTACAAAAGTATTGCTTCCGGCTATATTATAGAAGACAGATGCACAAAAGTCTTTTTTGTGTTGCCTTTTCAAGCTAAAAGATCCTAATCAGCCATTATGATACGCTCGGAAAATTTATCTTCCCTTAGGAACAAAAGGCAGATACCGTTGCAAATTTGTGTCTGTGATTAAAATAGTGTATTTACACCGGGCAGACATTGTTCACCCGGAACATTCTATTTATATAGACCTGTATTTCAAAAGGCTACTCTCCGCTCTTTATCGTGTTATCATCTGACTTTTTTTTATTTTAAATCATAATATTGTGTAATAAATTGTACATAAATTAAGATTACATTTAACTGGTCCGCGATATTTCTCTTGTTCTCCTCTGTATCTAGTTACTTGCATGCAACGTGTTTAACCCCAAAACAAATAAATTTATCTAAAGCTGCATCTGATCTCATTTCATGTTAAAACATTCTGCAAAACCTTTGCGAATAAGCCTTTGCAGTCCACTTCCGAGTTTTATTTATTCACCCGTTAGAAATGTAATATTAGCTTTGAAAAGTGTAAAGCAAGTGCACACTTTGTAAACCTCCTCTGCAATAAATGTATATAATTGTAGAACATAGGGTGTTAATTCAGATGCATGCGTAACTTATAGTGTTTAAATTACATCGAGTACATTATAGTTATACGTTTGAAACACTATAATATATTAATAATTACTGGTTTGATACTTAAAAGATGATGCGTGTTTGGTTATTTTATACCTGACCTGTATGTTAAAATGAGATATTACAATGAAATATGGAAACACTTATGCCTTTATTGTTTTTGAAAAGTACGTACTGAAATACCTCGCAAATACTGCATGACAAATATATATTTTCTTGCTCGTCTGAGTACACGTGCGTTGTATATTCTAAATCAAAGAACGACCTCAATGTAAATCATAATGAGCTCGAAATATTGTGTTATTTTGTGATAAGGACAATAATATAATTCTAAAAATATAATTTATAACGATTTTAGAAATAAAACTTGTAAAATTTCGTAACAAGGTATGTTCAAATATATGATTTCCAAACTGAACAATATTCCAAAGTTTCTAAATAAGACTCAGGCAGCCACAGCATCAGTAGCATGTACACACAACTTTGAAAACAAGGCTTATCTAAATGAATTGGATCGTGCGTAAATGATATATAGGCACTGCAATTATCGCTGTGTTCAAAATGTTTGATAGAAAATGATAAAACTCTGATAAAATTGAATTTTACCAGTAACAAGATTCAGTTATTGCATATCTGATACTTCCATATGCCTTTGTATTTGATAACAATGATTTAAACACGGTTTCATGAAATTTAACAATATCCGCCGCTTACTAAGTAATGTTTAAAGTAAACATATACCCGTGAGTTTAACAAATGAGGTGTGTTTGTTCATATTGATACATGGTCCCTTTTCTCTCTTCTGGGAGCATTGAAAAAGCAAAGAGTGAAATTATATCATAACCGTAGTTCTCGTAAGGAAATAACGTTATATTGAGTATTCTGAATCACTTCTTATGGCAAAATTATTCATTTTCAAATAGGGAGTTTATGTTATTCTGTTAGTACTCGGGGATATTGTCAAACCAGCAACATTACACAGTTTCTACATTTGGCAAATATAGTGTCACATTACCATCGAACACATTAACCGTTAAATTAGGTATTTGATAAAATCAATGTAAAGCTTATAAAACCACTTACAGTATATCTCAACCATGTCCCCCCCCCTTACCCTTTTCCCTCAGTTACAGAGTGGACTTTCCTACCACATGAACACATTCCAAAAATTATTAAATAAAATCAACGTTAAACTATAACTTTTGAACATATTCACAAAATGATCACATACGAATGACGGTACTCATTTGACAACATATTGTTATGCAGTGACCTATGGTAGCCGATTCGGTTATTGCAAGATATGTTCATATTAACATGTGATGCTCAAAGATGGCCAATTTATTTGATAACTTGGGTGATAGGTGATACTGACATAATTTAACAAACTATGCACATTTAACGGTCTCAATAAATAAAAAAGAGCGCGTTTCCTTACACGAGACATCTTTTGAGAAAAAAAATTGTGTGTGATGACCCTAATTAAGTATTTGACCAAAGGATGATGTTCAGCCGCTACAAACGATATCGAAATAAGGAGATAGATAAATAGATGTAATAAAAAGATAAACGACAAAGAGCAATAAAACGTACAAAAAGATGAACATTCCTCTTTTGGGAATGCATATATATTTGCCTATATGTTTATGCGTAGTTATTAATATTCTTTTGCATATTTAATAACCTCGATTGGGATACATAGATCAAACATATATTAAGTGAGCTTATATCTAATTGTATCCATACATATTCTCTCTCTCTCTCTTTCTCTCTTTCTATCTCTCTCTCTCTCTGAAACAAACTAACTTTATATAGATAAAAACATCAGTGAACGGAGAATATGTGTACTGAAAAAAAAATACATGTAATGTCAAGAACTTGCGATCAAAGTTTCTTTTTATTGCATTATATATATACAGAGAGAGAGAGAGAGAGAGAGAGAGAGAGGGGGGGGGGGGGAAGAGAAAAAGGCAGGATAAATAATGCGTATCCTGACGAAATATACCGTTTAAAATGGCGGATCTAAATATTTATAAAACTAACAGCAAAAGAGATAGTACATTACTTATGTGTATTTCAACATAGCAATGAAGTGCGTACATTTATAGTTCGCTTCCACCATGAAAAAAAAATAAAATTGGAACAAAAAATGGTTTTCTGAATAATGTAACATCGAAAACTCACGCTCAATGTATGTCCTTTTTACGTCTCTGTCTGTAATACCAGATGTTACGATTTTAAAGGCAAATGTTCATTAACACACCCCCGATGAGGTTTTCACATAGATTGAACAGTCTCTATGTCAACTTCCAATGTCTGCTGATGTCCAGCAAAGGTGTCGATTGCTGTAGGAAAGCAGTGTCAAGTAAGACTGACTTTCCTACATAATCGCGCATACATTTACAGTGAAGGCCACAGCAAAGTTTTGCACCTTGATTTGGTGAATACTTCAGAGGCGTGTCTTGATCTTTATATATCTTTAACAAGGCTAAAGTTTGAGTATCAATTTTACCTTCCTTTCTGATTGCGTCCTTCTACGTCATTTCACACTATGCTTAACACAAACAATAATACGGAAGAGATTTTTAACAGATTCGGCATAATTCTATTTGAAATGTGTTTATGTTTGAAACTTTGTTATACATAAGATCCACAGGGTAAAAAAAATCTTTTACTTTAAACCTAAATTAAATTTTATTGGTTTTGAATCTCTCACAAGAACGTAAGCATGGAGATCCTGTTTCATATATTTCAGATAAGAATAAAAGCACAAAATTAATCAAAGAAGCTTTACCGCTCAGAACGCGCTATCTGCATGCTGTCGTATGTTAGGATGATATATTCGCTTGATGTCTGGCATTAATGAAGGCTATACTCCTTCCTAGAAGCCCATCTTGACTACTTTCTAATTTGAATAGACACGCGTTTCGTGTTTTACTCCGAATTATTTGGTGGCTATATAAACTTATCATTTAAACTTCACGAAATGGAATGGCGACGGGCTATAATGTTACACATGTCCCGGTGTGTGTGTGTGTGTGTGTGTGGTGTGTGTGCAAGAACTCGTGTCCGAGCTGTAACTTTGTTATGTGTTGTAGGTTTTTAAAATAAATTGGCACAAGTGATTCATAGGATAAGACGATGTGTCGCAAACAAGAACCAGGTTGCTAGCTTGAAGGCCAAGGTCAGAGCAAAAAATAGAACCATTCAAATTATCGGACATGATACAGTAACCAGTGCTGTGACCTTGACCTTAAAGCAAGCGACCTGGTTCTCTTTCGGGACACGTCGTATTGCCCTAAGGATAACTTGCGACAAGTTATTTCAAAACACCACACCATTTAACAAAGTTACAACAGGGACAATATTTAAAGGTCAAGTTAGTGTTGTGACCTTGACCTTCAAAGTAGTTACCTGCTTCCTGTTCGTGACACATCGTCTTGTCCTAAGGATCACTTGTGCAAATTTATTTGAAAAAAAAATCAATCAATCAAGATTAAAGTTATAGCTGGGACAAGATTACACAATCATTCACAACAAAGTTACAGCCGAAACTCGATTCAAAGGTCAACCAAGTGCTGTGACCTTGACCTTCAAGGTAGCAACTTGGCACAAAAGATCCCTAGGATATAATGTAACGCAAACAAGAATCACGTTTCTAGCTTCAAGATCAAGTCACAGCAGTTAATTAAGTTTAAAATTTGTGTAAGCAGTCCTGTCTAGGCTGTATATTTGTTGTGTATAGTCATGTTTTGAAAAAAACTTGGAACAAGGAGGGAACCTTAGAATAAAACATTGTGTCACAAAACAAGTACAGGTTGTTAGCTTGAAGGTCAAGGTCACATCACTTTGTTGACAAACATAACTTCCAATAAACGGAATGGCGGGCGCATCCGTGCTTTATGGACACATTTCTAGTCATTTATGTTTTATTCAAACCGGATGTTTTCAGGCTTAAAAAAAACTTATTTATGCTATCTTTTAGTGTTTCGAATATACGCTTAACACTAAACGAGAATTAGTAATGTGTATTAGGGTAAATGTTAAGGTAATGTAGTCATTAATGTACAATCAATATCCGCTGTTTATTCGCAGACTAGTGGTTTGGATCTACGGGCGTATGCACATTTGAGCCTGGATATTGCAAATCAGTTGTACCAAACTTGTTTTCTTAACGATTAAGAGAGGCAAACATTTAAAATTCAGATGCATTTGATTGACCAAATCACTGAAGTAAACTGGGTTTAAACTCCAAGATGTAACCGGAGATAACGAAGGACGGTAGAGTTTATTATATTGGGTCTTTTTCTTGTATTTCAAATATATCTAATGGTCTATATCTGTATTTAACGTCTTAATTAAGGAAGACATTTATCATATACATAATGTTTCCTTATATGTTTTATTTTCTTAGAGAGTATAGATGCAAACATCAATCTGGAAAAAAGAACAACATTCATGATAAAGGGACGTACGCTTGATTAATCTTAAGGACACATTTTGTCCAGAGTGTAACAAAATAAGAGAAAAGGAACATGGATAGTTTTCAGAACATGTTCGCGGAAATATATTTGCTACAGATTTACAGATAGGAGATAAAATATCTTCCTTCACATGTGCAGGATATAAATTTTGCGTTACAATAAAATATAATAATTAATGATCGTTGCAGATATGCTAAATCTACCAATGCTTGCTGATACTAAAGCACGGACCGTAGGCAAATAACGCTAGCCTTACAAAGTTCGACCCTTAGATTTATCTCGAAAGTAAAAAAAAATATCAACGATATTAAACACATCTACGTGAACAGCCCTACACTCCAATCAACGATATTTCACCATTGTTTCAAGGGGAAACGTGTTATTTATTGCCAAATTATTCCAGTTCATTACATTACTAATTGTTAGATTTGTTAGAGTTTAACTTTGTTGCAATGCTATACTCATTCTGGGCCGTCAAGTGACAGGTATAAAGCTGGCGCAGTGTTTAATCATGTAACATGATAACAAATCAAGTCACACTGCCATGACAATGTGTCAACAAATCCTCTAACTAAACGTATGTACTGAGCACCACGCAAATCCGCTATACTAAAACCATTGTTTCTATGTCGCTGTCGGAGATCGAACCTGTGACCTATCGATTCCGTAGTGATGCTTTGTCCATTCAGCCACAGAAGAAACTCAGATAACATGCCAGAATTAAATGAATTTGTGCACTGGTCATTCTTCCCTACAGTAAAGTATAAATCGTTTTAAAACCCGGTCAAAACGTCAAGTGTTCACTATGTATGTACACTACCACTAGACTAAGGAAGTTCTTGAAAATAGTCTTATAATGGATCAAACTCGCAACCATCGGATCCACCGTATCACCGTGCTGCCTTATGTGTTACATATACAGTGTATTCGGTATATAGTGTGCGTGAGATATATCCTGTCAGGAAGTAAATATGATACGCATAATGATGTCCTTTCTGTGCGAGAACAGACATAAAAAGGATAATATACTGTGATACTAATATGGTAAAACGTACCTTGTATTAATAGTTATTGTCTAACCGGAGATAATTCTCTTAGGCATTGTAAAAAACAAAACAAAAACAAAAAACCCAGATGTTTCTGATTTCTACATGTGTGCCCCAATAATATTATCGCGCAAGTATAAGTGTTTAAATGTATCAACCTGAGAGGGAACTCGACGAACAGGGAAGACAACCAGTCAAAAATGTTTTTATATAACATGTTTATTTAATTAGGAATATAACCTATACGACTAGATTAAACTGAATTAGCCTGCATGTAACTGAAACGTTCACTGGTATTGATATTCCGACGCATGAGATAAAGATTATAAAGTTTAGCACTAATTTAGCACTTTTTAAATTGTATTTGAGTGTTATCAAGCTCTTTATTATAGTTAGTGTTTATTAAGAGAGAATTTAATAGTTGAGAAGACAGAGCGAGTGTTGCAAGTGATTGCTTTTTAACTGTTAAGATTTGCCCCACACTTTCTGTAAGCAAATCTGTCTAGGCAGTATTTTTGTTGTGTATAGTCATGTTTTAAATAACTCGGCACAAGGAGGGATCTTTAGGACAAACTCTCTGTCACAAAAGAAGAACAGGTTGCTAGCTTGAAGTTCGTGTCACATCAATTGGTTGAGTTCGGGGTAAAAATGCTCATTTGATCTTAAACTCATCTTTTATATGTTCATATTTACTGACAAACAAAACTTCTAATAAACGGAATGGCGGGCGCATCCGTGACCTATGAACACATTTCTAAATTTTTATGTTTTATTCAAATCGGATGTTTTAAGACTAAAATTACCAAATTTATGCTATCTTAAAGTGTTTCTTCGAATACACGTTTAACGCTAAATTTAAAGTAGTAATGTGTATTAGGGTCAATGACGGGGTAATGTAGTAAAAACGTACATGGTGCACCACTCATATTGAAGCAAGTTTAACCCAGGATAGCGAATAAAAAAAGGTTAGATATTTTGGTTTGGGATTGTAACTTTATTTTTTTTATTCATAAAACAAAGCAACTTTAACGGCCATAGATCAATTGTTATAGTTTCTGCAATAGCTAAAGAAGTGTTTACATTAAAACGACTCTTAGATATTTGCTTCGTATACATAATGTAAGCGTATTAAATAAAATCAGATACAAAATTAAGAGGATTACGATTAGAACATTTTGTAGAAATGCATCTCCCCGTGAAAGCTGACTGCCCACTGGTGTTCCTTTGGAAAAGTTACACATCACTTATAAATGTTGGTCAGACGGGTTATGCATTTGTAACAATTCAGAACTCTGATTTGATAACATTACATACAAGTAAGATAATACATAAAGTCTTACTGTATTTGGTCAAAATGAAACAAATGTAAACAAGAAAACGTAAATAATACGAAAAAAAAGACAGAAAAACTCAGAACTCGCTCTATACTTTCATTTAAGAGTGTGTTGATATTATTCCATATGTATTTATATTAAGAATCGACAAGGGACTTCATTCGGTTTAATAAATACATATTTGGCTTCCATCTTGGATTAATTTCATTATACGATTTTTAACAAATTTACGCCCTCAGTTGAAATTGCAGTAGAAATATATGGATACATTACATAATATCTAACAATGGCAAACCAGATATTGTTGACATAGTTTCTCACTAATATTCATTTTCGGAATTATGAAAATTGAATCCTACTAGCGTGAAATAAAAATTTAAAATTAAAACACAGACTTGGGCAAAGTTAAAATCAATACCGCTGTTTATATGGAGACTAGTGGTTTTGATCTACGGACGTATGCACATTTGAGTCTGGACATTGCCGACATATTCGGTATGAGAGTTTAAGGTAAAAACCTACGTTGTTAAGCAATAAAAGTTTTATGATGGAATTTGTTTACATACAGTTAAGCATAGTAAATTAAAAAAAAAAAAAAAAAAAAACAAGAAAAAAAATGTAATAGTAAAGTATATACAAATTTCTATATAATAATGCACTGTTATTGGTAAACTTTTCCCTATAGATCATAAAATAATAAATCTACAACAGACCATTTCATGTCTTGCATTTTACACGTTAGCAGAAAAAAAATATAATACGTTTTTACAACAATCAACTTAATGTCATGTATAAATGGACATCATACAAGCATATAAAACTAAACATGCTTTCATTTCGGATATATCTAGGCTATGCATCTTAAGAAGGCAATTTACGTATTCGTTAATAATATGTAACATTATAACAATGCATGTTGAATAATTTATATGGCCATGTGTTTGTATATTGTTCTTTACACTGCAATAATATCCAGAATTGACGGCACAATGCCAATGCTCATAGCATGTGAATTTGAGGCTTTAAGTTTAACACATATGTGTTCTTATAAAAACGAATACAAGGACAACGGAAGTTGTCTTTGTTTTATCGAGGGAGTAATTTGCATTCGCCGTCTGAAACGATGTAACGACCTCATAGTTGCTTCGCTCAATATTTATCTTGTTATATTTTAAGAACGTTGTCTGTTGACAAAGACATATATTAGAGGACTCTTTATAACGCCCCATGTATAAATATCAATGTTTTCGCCATACTGTTTTATTTACATGCTACACTTTTAAGGATCCTGGATAAAGACATTTACTTGAGAACTTTTATAACGCCTCATGTATAAATATCGATATTTTACGTCATAATGTTTTATTCACAGGTTACCTTTTAAGGATCCCGAACAAAAACACATACTTTTGGAATTTTAGAGCGTATCATGTATAGATATATATTACGTCATAATGTTTATATCACAGGGTATACTTTTGCGGATCTCGGATAAATACAAACACTTTAGGACTTTTATAATACCTCATGTATAGATATCGATATCTTACGTCATAATGATTTATTCACGTGTTTTATTTTTAAGGATCCCGGAAAAAGAAATAAACTTGTGGAATTGTAGAGCGTCTCATGTATAAATATCGATATTTTACGTCATAATGTTTATTTCAAAGGGTATACTTTTAAGCTTCTTGGACAAAGACATACACTTGAGGACTTATAACGTCTCATCCATATATATCGATAATATACGTCATGTTTTATTCACAGGTTACACTTTTAAGGATCCCGTATAAAGAACTCTACTTAAGGACTGACAGAACGACTCATGTATCAATATCGATATATTACGCCAGAATGTTGTATTCACAGGTTTCTCTTTTAAGGATGGCGGATAAAGACATATACTTAAGGGCATTTAGAACACACCGTGTATAAATATCGATATTTTATGTAATAATGTTTTATTCACAGCTTAAATTTTATAATATTCTTAACTTCCTTGGAAAAAAAAGGAACAAAATAGTCGACATTTTTCAAAGACGGTGTTTTTTTAGTACTCCACTCTAGATTTCCACGCAGTAGACAAATAAGGTAATTGTTTTACCTATATATCCGTATATTCGATCATCATAATGTATGTCGATTGCTCGGGTGTTTTGTCCTCTACCCTACACTCTTTCATTTACTGATTACAATGAATCTAGTTTTGAACTGAGCAGTCTTCCTTTTATGAAGTACTTGCTATTTAAATTTTATGACTGACGTAGATTGCATACAATGTTGTATACTAAAGCGCCATTGTACATAACGTGACGTGTACAGTTAGCATATCCTTCAACAGCTATGTTTGAATTAAATGGATATACATCAGAGAACATATCTGGTTCCATTAGGACATTTTACTGATCACATGTGCATTTATAAATTGTTTACACCTTTCAAAATGGAACTGAAAACAAATCCCAATTACTTGATTCAATGTGTTCTCATTTAAAATTGTGTAAGGGATTTGTTTCCTCCTCGTGTTAATTCACCAGAGTAAAAGGCATCCCGCATCCACACAAATGGAGATGTATTGTGAATAGCTATTGTTTAGGCCACATCAAGGGTAAAAGATTCAAGTTAGTTTCGTCCTGTGGCAGGAAACTGACCGTGCATAAATACGTATGAAATGTCGTCGATAAGGGAACATTAACTGATCCATACAAAATAGTAGTGCAATGTGATCATTAGTGATATATCAAGTTTGAATGGTCGTTGTTTAGAAGTGTTTAAGAGTGTCAGGTTTAACATGTTTACTGTTTAAATATTAGAGATCATCTCAGAGAATCATGCTCTCCCTTTTTTATTTGGTTTTCTAATTTGAAATCTTTGTTTGGACTTCCAGATACATGTTTAACATTAGAATTTTTTTTCTCATAAGGTTTCCTTGATTGTAATTCGCGTACAGGATTCAACTGTAACACAAATCTCCTATCTCTTTTCATGATTTACTTTCCTTTTAAATGTTTTGAAAAAAAGACATCAATATGATAATGATGAAGCTGATGATAATATTTTTTTAAAAAAGAAATGGATACAATCATACGCATCAATAGTGTTTGAATACATATAATTTAAAGTGGACACAAAAATGTTAGTATCTACTCCTCTAATTATGCCCTGTAGTAGAAATAAATCACTGGATTCCTGACACAGTTTTCTCTTCATAAGCGCATCTTTTTTGTGCCAATATAAAAAAATAAGTACGTAGACATAGTTGTATCCCGCACAGAAATGTGCATTGTACCAATCTTCCTTTTTTTACGGTTAAAATTTCTCAGTCAGTAACCTTCCAATCTAGGAGTATTTGTTGTGAGTGTTGAAATTTTGTACGCGATATAAACTAGACGGAAATGTTAAATGCAATCGTTTTCTAATAGTTCATCTCCATGCATTACTCATTTAAGGGAACATTAATTAATTAATTAATTAATTAATTAATTAATTAATTAATTCATTCATTAATTCATTCATTCATTCATTCATTCATTCATTCATTCATTCATTCATTCATTCATTCATTCATTCATTCATTCAATCTATCTCTCTATCTCCTCCTCTCTTCCGAATAAAGACATATAAATAGTTGTAATTATTGTATTACTGGTGGAGATTATAAGTATATATATAGCTTCCGTGTCTAAATATATAAGGCTTTCACATGAAACGATATTTTAGTATTCTTAAAAACTCATTTATAAGTTTCTGATTACTTAGATGTATCATTTGTGTATAGTCACGTTAAAAAAGCATTGCTAAAATTGCTTTATCAACGTTTGTTATCATAGGACACAATTTTTCCTCCTACCTATAATTATAATAATACGATTATCACATAGGCCTTTCTGTCGTGCACGTGAAGAATAGTTTAAAATGCATTTATTTTACATCGATTACGAAACAAGGCATCACAACTTTTATTAAACTTTCTCGATATTTGTGGCGGAGTATGTGGTCATTATTCTGGAGGAAACCAGGGAGGTCAGAGAAAAGCCATGTGTCTGGACAGGCGGCCACTGCTACCTCTCAGCAACAAGGAATTGAACCCATGACTCATTGGTTGGAAGCGCAGCGCGATACCACTATGATACCCAGCCTCACGTTAATCATACAAATCGATTTCCATACGTCATACATCAATTGTTATTCAAGCTGTTTGCGTCACATAAAAAAGTTGTTGTGCCTTCCAAATCAGATGTCCTCCTCAAAGTAACTTTATGTGTTCTCATCTAAGAAGACGATCAATACACGTAAATCATACGGCTAAACTGTATCACTTAAGCACGAGGAAAAGTTTATCATAGGCACCCTTATATACATTTGACTATGAGGAATGTTAATATGCCTATACACCCGGTGATCCCATTTAAACCTAAATTAATATATTAATATAATTGCTAAAAAAATACATAACTGGGATTACAATATCTAAATATATATTGTCCGAATTAGGTACCCGAATTGAAATATCTATGTGACTTTGTTCTTTTTTCACATATGTTTATTCGCTTTGAAAATGATGACTCTAATCATGCATAACTATAATTAATTAGACCCCTCCCGCTATGATATGCATTAAATAAACAGCAAGTCAGGTGGAATTCTGATTTCTCTGTGATGTATGATTCCAACCAGCTGCAGAAGTAAAAGTAGAAATAGTAGGTAAGTTTAGCCGTGCACACACTTCGAAATTTAATAGATAAAAACAGATTAATTTTCAATGATATCACAATTTATATAATATTTACAACTTGTCCATATACAATTACCAATTAGCTAGGTTTATATAAGATGCCAAGAAACTACAGTCATCAATAAAGATATGACCTTCATTAACCGTAACAACAAATAGCTATTATTTTCGGTGTTTGCTTCCTTGATAACTAAATGTAGGAAAATAAACACATCTGAATTCAAAGCGTAATTATATCAGCACTAGCCTATTTTTCCTGATCTAAATGAAGCCACAAAAGTTTACCAAGAAGTGTAACAAGGAAAATAACACGGTGTAATTAACATGATAAATAGATTGAAGGTTTGCTATCACAAGTTGTTGACAAAAGGAAAGGAACATAAGTGATTTCAGGTAAAATTAAATGTATTTTTTTCTCCAAATTATACATTTTATATTTAAATCGGTCATTAGAGCTGAATATATCTTACTAATTATATTGTTTCCCATTTGTTAATTAATTATTCATCTATACGGTAGATACTCTTTTGAATATTACTGGTTATGTTCTATAATTTCCCCAGTAGTAGGGTGACAATCAGTGGATTTGGGGAGTTGGGGTGGCCATAAGGTAGAACAAGCAATGTCCATGCTTCCTTTGATCCCATCTCTACCGCTCTTGCCTGTCTGTTCTTCTACTTTCCTGACCTCTGACTGGATCATGGCTAACCTCTCTTTCTGGTCTGACCTGATCCACAGTAATGTCTTGGTGGTGCCGGGGTAATTAAACAATGTATTTCAAATATTTTTGAAATGTTGTTGTATTGGGTATTACCGTCGCTGCGATAGTATTTCAATCATATAGCGACGTCCAGCTAATTACAGGTGGAGGAAGATCCCGCGTACACAGAGGTACCCGGGTAGAACCACCGACCTACCGCAAGCCAGCTGGAAAACAGTGAAATGACCTTGAATTTGATCTTCAAGAGGCTATAGTCAAAGCTCTGAATTTACAAACATGAAAGATGCTAAAAGCAGATAATCTATTCAAAGATTTTTAACATCCGTAAATTAAACTTCCATTGAACATTGAAACATATATTGAAATATCATATGATGACTGACTTCGATAATAAGAATATAAAATTACACATATTTCTACATTATATGAAAAAACAATATTAAATTAGATAAATTCATATAAATTGGCCTGTAATCATAAGCAACATAATATTCTTTCACTAAATAAATCAATTCAACATAAAAATACTTAAAATGAGAACAATTAGGGTAGACAAATCAAATTTCGGATAATTTATGTGTTTTGACCTTGGAATGACCTTGAACTTGACTTTGAAAGGTCAATAAAATTTGTAAGTTGTGCATACATGCTAAAATAAAGTAATTTCTTTCAAACACTTAAGATTGACCTTTATATATGGTATTTATCAGTGAAACATCCAATTATTATTGATAAAGCAATTGAATGGCGGCCATTTTGGATAATGTGTATGTGTGTAAACTACCAAAGTTTATACATAATCTAAACACAGATATCATAAAAAACATTTTAAATGAAAGAATACATACATAACAATATTTCTATCACTAAAAGAAATCCATTTGAGTATAAAAAATGCATAAAATGAGAAAAAGTAGGTAGGATATATCAAATCTTGGAGTATCTTTTGTACTTTGACCCTGAAATGACCTTGACCTTGACCTTGAATTTGCTATTTTTGTATATGAATTTGATGTATATTATTGAAGGAGTAATAATCATGCAAATATTTTGAACTACCTCTGTAAATAAATCTGTAACACACAGATAAAATATTTTCACTGAACTTGCGATTTATGGTGGCCAATTTGGAAGCCATCTTGGATTTCCGAGTCCGCACCAGGCGTTGGCAATTTATGCCGGCAGTTTCATATAGTACAGACATTGGCGAACATTTTGGTATATAACATTGCTTGTTCTACTTTTATGGCCACCTACTCCTTAAATAAGCTACTTTTTGGCCAATATTCACCCCACTATTAGATATTGCTAATTAGTAAGTTAGACGACCTTTTAATTGGTTTCATTAAACTACATTGCATAAATACAGAATAAAGAAAACTATATAAGAAAACAACTCATCGAAGCGAACGCACATAATAATAGATAATATCGATATGTATTGCCTCATTTACAGGTTTGAAGGAAAGTTCATGAAAAGCTGATAACGATGTTGATCCTAAAAGCAAAGGTATTTTTTTCTTAATTGCTGACGATGAAGATAATGACCGTAGAGAAATGGTGATGATAATGATGTTGCAGGTAAAGATGGTGGCAATGATGAAAAGGAAACAGGTGACGATATTGATCAATTGAATCAGGGAAAATGCGCTTTTACGTCCCGATATAATTTATTTATGATAAATTTCGTTTATTTGATATGTCTACAATAAGTTTGCTCTTGTTGCAGATTTGAATAGCACATAGGAAACAACAACAACAACGAGAAACTAACCCGCCATTGTGTTTCGTTTGACGGGTTATTGATGCGCTAGACAAATCGCATCAAATCATAATTTTGCTCGGCGCCTTTCGGTCACGAGCCAAAAGTTATTACTCGTGTTCGAATATAATTCAGAGGAAATGGAACAGAATTTTAATGGTATTGTCAATATTAATTAATGTTCTTGGGCGTGCATGCATTAACCCAAGCTGAAGAGCATCCATAAACAGGTCAAAAGCACTGTCTACTGCTTTTAAACTTGGGGCTTAGGGTTTAAATCCCCATGAAATCCAAATTTATGAAGACAACTATATCATATTGTTTTAATTTGTTTAGGTATTTAAGTATTTAAGGTTATTGTACCAAGGCAAAAATGGCATATGGTATTAGGTACTTGCTTACTGATTGTTGAATTCTGAACGCTGTGGTAAAAGTCATAATCGTTCCATTCAACTATAAAATGCTGCACAATTCTAAGCATATGCCACGAAAGTATTAACAATATGTAACGTGCAGTACACCTTCTTTTTTTAAAAAAAAATATGTAATATATATATATATATATATATATATATATATAAAATAAATGTATGTTTGACACATACATTCAAAATGAATTATAGTATAAATAAAGTTACGGAGTGTAAAACTCATTATATTTATACCATTGCTTTTATAATATATTATACCATCGGAATACAATACTGCTATTCATTAGATTCCCACAACCTTAATTTACATCAAGACCTGTAACCTTAATTAATTATATTTATTCATGAATAAGACTGAAAAACTGCCAAACTTGTAAGGCGTTCCGCTGAGTGTTGTGCAAGACGGAAACTTTTGATCTCGCGTATTTCACTTGTTGGTTGAACGGGGGGGGGGGGGGGGGGACTAGTTTCATACACGATTTAGTGTTTGTTTATTTCGCCTAGCAGCATAATCTTTTTTGCCACCAGTAAAGAAAGCCCGCTGCACTATGCATTTTTTTGCAAAGGTGTGAAATCAAACACGAAACATTAGATTGTTTGTGTAGTTTTGCCTACGCAAATGCGCCACAAGAAATAAAACATTACCTCTCTCGTTCCCAGGGAATAAATGCATACAGAAATAATATACATACATGATAATAATCCGGTTGAATAAAATGTTTTAATGTACAACGTCAAACAAATAATTCAATTTATTTCAGGGTACTTGTTATGCGATGGCAATCTATGTCTTATGCATTTTGACGAAATTAACAGGTATTTCTCTATCTCTTCTCCCCCCCCCCCTCTCTCTCTCTCTCTCTTCTCTGGAAAACTCTCACATACACGAGATACACATAATTTTAAATACAAAGTCACAAGTATATCCTCATATGTATAAGGGAAGAGCGTTTCGCGCTCCATTAATTAAACCTGAGATACCTGATATTGTATAACTAAATTTCATTAAATGGTAACGATGCACGGTATGCTTTCAATATATATATATATATGTCACAGGTGGCATGGGTACCATTGGTGAAAATCAATTTAGTGTCAGTGACCCTGCATGTGAAAATTGCGGTTGTTGTGCTCCAGGTGCATGCATTATAGTGAGCGGTGCTCTT
This sequence comes from Solen grandis, assembly GCA_021229015.1. NCBI lineage: Eukaryota > Metazoa > Mollusca > Bivalvia > Adapedonta > Solenidae > Solen > Solen grandis. Next base: position 6,454,198 of record CM037790.1, on the reverse strand, counting down.
TATATCTGCAACGACGTGTGTCTGACGGGTTTTCATGGTAAACGCTGCTTGAACAGGTGCCCGGATAACTGTATAAGCTGCACGGATCACCCTAATGTGAGTTCAGGCGACACATCTCTATGGGGTATTGGATACTGTACGGTTTGTAAGGAAGGATACTATTCAACAAAAACTTTGTTTCAATGTCAGTCATCTTGCAAACTCGGGTCAGGATACTTTATTACCAATATAGGTGATTGCAATTCATGTCCGAGGAATTGTATTATGTGCAAATCGGCGGAAAAGTGCGAAAAGTGCAAAACAGGTTATTACGAACCACCTCGTGGACTCAATCTTGACATATGCGAACCTTGCCCACACGGTTGTTTGCATTGTTTGCCGTATCAGAAGTATGATGAATGTAAGCCTGAATTCTGATTTTTATATCTTGGACATTTTAAGGCACGGATCGTTCGGATCATCTTCCGATCAAACCACGACTTCCTTCTCCCGATGTGATTAATCGGGGATGGCCAAGCCTTGACTAACTTGATTTATCATGCATCATATGTTAGCTAAATTGTCCGTGTTTAATGACACTTTGCATCATCTCATAGATGCTTTATCATATGAATTCAGGAAGTAACACGATTATATTTTTTTTTCTGATTTATCATCCTGCAATGTATCATATATGTGTCTGAAACGTGTGTGTATACGTGACAACTGCGTATGTCTGTGTGTCTGTAATCGGTGAATGTTACAGAAAACAAATATTAGCACACTATTTATAAATAGTTTAATACACGTACCGTATAGAGAAAATAAAAAAGGGAAAAGTGAACAATGATATGTTGATTGCTACTGGTCTTTCGTTTGCAATAACCTCGTAACTGGCTTGGAGACTGTCTAATATTCAATATGCGTATTACTAGATCGGGACTGTAACCCACATCGTTGGAGCTACGTAATGCTTAGTCAGGGACCATCCAAACTCAGCCACGGAGGTCCTCGTCAATGTACATATCTGAGTTTTAATACCAACGATGTATTTCACTCAACATTTTAAATTGACATGTTCCTCATTTTAAAACTTTGAAATAATAACTCCTTCACCATCCAACCTATAGATAAAAGGGAAAATATAATATGTTTGTATTATAAGCATGGAATCCTCAAGTGATAATGATATAAAGTTTGAGATATAAAGTGAAACCCTATTTGCTAACCAGCTGCATTTAAAAAAACAACGTTATACGTCATATGTACGCTGTTCCACATCACATATGGCGATATTAAATGCGACTTATACATGTTTGGAAAATGTAAGTGTCGTGTGTAATATATTGTAAAAACACGCCTTTCAATTAATAAAAATAGTTGTATACCATTGAAGCACAGGGCAGGTCACTAAGAATTATTAGGCGAATACATTTCGACATCGCGTTTCAATGGATCCCATCAAGTGTATGTTTATCATTAGAATACCGCAGACAATTAAACGTGTTTATTTTTTTCAATCATTAGATCATTAGAATAATATTGGTGAACAGTGTGTATTAATTTAAGTATGTTTGAGCATATCCAAATCCTTAAGAATCGATAATATTTGATTTCATAAAATGTTGTATGATCCGTTAGCTAGTTTAATATTTTAAACACGAAACAATTATCTAATGCTTATTTCTTTCTTTTTTCTAATAAAATATCAACATATGTTTAAAAGATAGTTTTGGGTAATGCTATATATCTGTGAATTTATTTACAATAAAGTACATTACAGATATATTTGGTCATCATTTATATACGTTTAGTCATGTTCATAGATGAAATTACCAAATACTGATGGGTGTATCATTTACCTATTAACGTATATCAATTGTTTAGTTAATGCATATGCTTGTCGAATAAACTTACAAATGACAATATGTGTTTGAATTCATGTTCAATAATTTGGTCGTTTTCAGATAAGATAATGATTTGCCATCAGTTATTTTAATCTGCACAGAGTATATACAATTCAGGGGAGTACTTGCAGGATGATGCTTAAGATTTATTGTAAATCTAGTCAACCTATTCAAGTTACAATTAATAAGTTGTAGTATAATAGTATTGCCAATGTTGTTAGCGTAGTGGGTTATGTAATTTGCTTATCGCATATGTCACCCCCCCCCCCCCATCTAGAAAAAGTTTCATATCTGTCTGTCTGTCTGTCTGTCTGTCTATCTATCCCAAATTTCATCTTAGACTCAGCTGACGATACCGTTTCATAACAATTCCACGGGTAGCTATCAGCAATTTGTATAGTTGTGAATATTTTTTTTTAAAAAGGCATAACTCCAAAAATACTGCTTTGAGAATATTGTTCCGTTTCTTACAACTGTGCAGTGTCATGATTATCAAGTCTTTGTGCTGCTAAACAAGCTAAACAAGTTACATATATACAAATGTATATACCAATGCCCTTAGAACATTTGCATCATATATCCAAGTGAGATGGGTCAATCACAAACATTTCAAACCAAAATGAAGGAGGGAGTGGGGAAAAAGAGAATGTCGGTTACATATTAGATGCTAAATGATGAAATACTGTGTTCTATCAGTGATATAAGATCAATATCCCACAGTGTGATGATATAGATCTGCCGGGACTACTTTTTTTACTTATAAGGAAAATGCAGCAGCATTTAGCAAGGCCTATCCTGGACTGTGAAAGACAACAACAACAAGAACAGCATCAGCACATATGGTAATTCTTTGAAAGACGCACAGTCGTGTTCTAATAAAATGTCTAATAAATTATGTTAACGAAAACGGTGTCGTCGTGTTTTCTTAAGACAAATGCTATTTTTCTAATGTTCTATGAAACATTAATTGTTGATAAGTCGGTGCGCCTTACGTTAAGAAAAATAATTATCGGTACGGATAACACCACCTTGTGAGAGAAAAAAAAAAACGCATAAAACTAAGGTTAAATATTTATCATAAACCGAGGGTAAAGCACTTTAGCAATCTGAAAGCAACTAAATAAACGTTATGTTTTATTCGTAAAATAACCGTTTTGATCCGAAACCCGAGTTTGGTCTACACACTCAACAACAATAATTCTACAACAGCACAACAACAACTACTACTACTGCTTGTACAAAAACTACAATTACTACTACATCTACTATTACCACATCCAACAACTTTACTTCTGCAAGAACCACTATTGAAAATCATATAAAAAACTGTAATATTTAGTAATTAAAAATAAATAAATATTCTTTATAAACGCTGAAAGGTTAATAATATAATTCTAACATGACCCGCAACATTTCCTACATTAACAAAGAGGATACTCACCTACATATTATTATGCTGTTACACTTTCCACATATCGCCCTTTCCGGTACGTGCCGTGTATACACACATCGATTAGTTTTAAACGGCAGCAATACATCATATAAAATATGGTACTATAACCTATTTTTACTTTTTTGGGAATCAAAAACAGTAGAAAATGTCTGCTTGTTGACGCCATCCTTTTTCAACAATTGAAAGCAATACCAATTTCTGGTTTAAAAATGAAAGCAATGTGACGTTATTTTTATTGATTAATGAACGTAAATAGCGTAATATTTTTGGAGCACATGTACTTCCTGTTCGTCTGCTAACCAGTCCGATGGCTAAAATCACCGATCTACTATTGTTTTACAAAAAACGAGTATAATCCTGGCACAATATGTTCTTTTAGAGGTTAACATGTTGATTGGCAGGTAATAGGGATACAACATGGTGGACTTGTCATGAAATTTGTCCTCCTGTCAAAGACTGCTGGTGAAGTAAGATGCCTTTCCTTTTTTTATGTCTTTTGAAGAAATGCCTACCTAATTGGAGCACGCAATGGACAGGTGGTTTATTAACTTTAAATGTATGTTTTGTATGGTATTATAGTAAGTTTATTATTAATGTATGTATGTATGTATGTATGTATGTATGTATGTATGTATTAAGCTGAATATATAAGTAAGCATTCGCTAACCGGTTCGAGGTAATAATCAAAGCATCTCATCTCTCTCTAAAGCTTTCCCTGTTGATGTGCGTGTGTGTGTGTTTGTCGCTCTCTCATTCTCTATTTGCCGTAAATAGAGTTAAACGATTTATTTTATTTAGACTGTAATTCACTGGGTAATATAGTATGAACCATCCATGTTTAACGTAGCTTAATGCAGATTTGATTATACTCAATCTTCCTATATGTGTCTCAAGTCATGACGTGTTTGTCCAGGACAATGCCGGTATTTACACTGTTTTCTATTAGTATTGACATATCAATTTTTTGGCTTGTATAATAGCATGATATTGCATGTCAATTGACATGCAGTGTGTGTGCATATGATTTGTAAAACTATACCCTCACAAAAATGGATCCGTTGTCTTCTTGTGCGAATATATAGGTAGGAACAAAAGCGCACATTTCATTTAAACGATTGTGATGCGTTATGTACATCGAATGTTTCTACAAGTACGACTCATACTTTGAGTTAATCCGTCTGTAATAAACCGACAGCTATAGAACTATCAATTGGGCCATAGTTGACCTGACCAGATAGGATCCGTACAAATGTACTACGATATAACATCATATATAAGACCATACCATATGGACCATCACTAACCTGTCTTGATGACAATATCATTGGGGTTAATATGAAGAATATATCAAGTTAAATTTTCTTAGTTTTAAATAAAATGGTTATATGCTGATGTAATCCCCATTCACCACTGACGCGTCCTATTTCTTCTGAATGGCGGATAAATAAATGTATATTGTAACGCGCTAATATATGGTATTTACATCTTCGTAAAGCAAATGCCAACAAAAATAAAAAGTGTTGCATTTGCCTCTGCAATACAGCGTGTTCCAGTTATATATTGTATTCATGTAATGTAATACAATTTGTTCCTCTTATATAGCGTGTCCCTGTAATACAGTGTGTTCCTGAATAATAGTATGTTCTTGATAACCATTTAAACCAGTATCATATATAACTATACTAGTCGTTCAGGTAGGACAAAGAAATGAACATAATGCGATCAGGCGGTGATCTGTATCTTTGATTATTGTGTTTATAATTTATTCATATATTTTATGTACAATTGTGCAAACATTGTATACCGCATGGTATTTCTTATTTCTGTCTATATAAGAGGACACATAATGTAGTTCAAAAATCTATACAACGCCAATGTTTAATTATAATCAAATATCCAAATGAACTGAGAGACTTTTGTGACAAGATTTAAATGAAATAAAGTTAATCCTAAAGCTAGCGTTTCAGCAGGGGAAATTCCATATGCGCCACAAACTCCACATATATTTAACTGGTTAAATGTTCTACAGACAGTAGTTCAGCCATCTTTAGACTATTTCTACTTGAGACAAATATATGCCTGCCAAACTGCAGTATAAGCCGTAGACATGTGGCATGATAGCATACCCAGTCACATTATCTTGACATCTGAACAACCAGTCCTTGAACTACCACTAAATTTATGATGAGCGCCATGCAAGGCAACTATACCAGTACTATTTCATTACTTTGGTACTTCACGCCCTGGGATCAAACCCATGATCACCCGATCCAGAGGAAAACATTGGCCGGTCTTTTTAAATTTATTGTTACATACGATTGGTTTCGCATGTACTACAATATAACATTATTACTAAGACTACCATTTGGACAATAGTTAACGTGATCAGCTGGATCCGGACAATGTACTACAATATAACATCATCAATAAGACTACCATTTGGACCATAATTAACGTGACCAGCCTGGATCCGGACACATGTACTACAATATAACATCATCAATAAGACTACCATTATGTTCATAATGAAGATGGCTATGATCCGGACAATTGTACTTCACAAAAACATCAATAGCTAGGCCACAATTTATACCATAATTAACCTGTCTAGATAATAAAGATGTTGGGGATAATGTGGGGAATATATCAAGTAATATTGTCTTAGTTTAAAATAAATTATTTAAATGCTGGTGGAATCTCCATTCGCCACAAACGCGCCGTATTTCTTCTGAAGGAAGGATTATTTTCTAATATGTAACGCGCTTTTGTATTTTCCTCAACATCCGAATACTGCAAATGCCAACAAAACTAGTGTTGCAGTTGCTCCTGTAATACAGTGTGTTCCTGTTATATAGTGGGTTTCTGCTATAAATTGTGATTCCGTAATACAATTTGTTATTGATATAAAGTGTGTTCCTGTAACAGCGTTTGTCCTGTAATATAGTGTGTTCCTGTAAGAAATCTTTTCCCTGTAATACAGTGTGTTCCTGTTATATATTGTGATTATCTAATATAGCATATTCGCATTATACAGCGTGTGTATGTAATTCAATGTGTTCCTGCTATACATTGTGTTCCTGCTATACATTGTGTTCCTGCTATACATTGTGTTCATGTTATACATTGTGTACTTGTAATAAATTGTGTTTCTGCTATACATTGTGTTCTTGTAATAAATTGTGTTCCTGCTATACATTGTGTTCCTGTTATACATTGTGTTCTTGTAATAAATTGTGTTCCTGCTATACATTGTGTTCTTGTAATAAATTGTGTTCCTGCTATACATTGTGTTCCTGTTATACATTGTGTTCTTGTAATAAATTTGGCGCGGTCATGCAATGATGAGGGGTAAAGTTCTTGCTGAAGGAAATTATCAGTGTCAGGAATTGAAACCCCTCGATCCAGGTCGCTTTCATGTGTAGGTACAAATGTCGCCCGTCCAGATACATGTGGCTTAAAAGTATTGACAGTCAGAACTGGATAGTGCGTGAGTTACGTGCAGGCTGAGCAGGCTTCACAGTATTCACCAATCTACAGGTCTCCATGGAAATTTATATACCGACTAGGCAGAGATCCATTTGAACTGAGAACCAATGTAAAAAAAAAAGAAATAATATGTTCTTCTAAAAAATGGATGTATATTTATGTAATGTATATTCTCTTATTGCGAATATTGAAGTTGAACTGGCTTAGCGCACAATATGAACAGTTCGGCCAATTTAGATATCATTTTTGAAGAAAGAATATAACAATGTAATAAATTTAATATAATAGGCACACACATTTGATGAAGTGTGTGTGTGTGTGGGGGGGAGGGGTTACAACATGTGTATTGTATTGCACTTTTTGCGTGTGTGTCAGAAGAAGAATACATTAGTCTTATTCCAAATGCTAACAGATGAAATTATATTTTCTATCACTGAATTAGAATCAATATTTTTTAATGATATCACCCACACTTTTATTATTATAGGTCTGCTATATCTACATATCATTCACTGATAGCACCCACACTGTAAGTCATATAGATCTGCCATGTTTATATTTTTTACTGCCATGTTGGTACATATTTTTATAACTATTGTCATCTGTTGTTGATATTTATGGAGATATTGATGCTGATGATGGTAATGATGATGTTGATGATGATGACTCAAACACAAGGCGATATATTTTATAATAGTTTGGGCAAAATCTAAAAACAGTTGAATTAGCTTCTATTTCTGCTAAAAATAAAATAATTGCACAATTATGGATTACATCCCGATTCAGTTAGGAAATATGGGTTTGAACAAGAAGTTAAATAATTAAGGTATATCTATAATTATCTGGCGCTGATGTAGGTCATTTTTTTTCTTTATGTCTATCATACTTAATTGATAAAGAATTGAGACAAGGAAACACCTCAATTTTCAAAACATTGATCTGCAGTCTGTTTACGATTAACTTTAAATCCAGTCGTTAATAAGATGTGTGGAAAAAAGATATGTATTAATGTATATGCTTCTGGGACAATTTTCATCGAACTTTGTGTAAAGAATGTCAACAAATTCGGTTTCTTTTACTGTCTTGATACCATTTTTACCAATTTATTTCAAAAGTTGATATCTGTCCCTCGTACCACTACGGACAACTTAGTGTAAAACGATACGATAAAAAAATAATAAAATCGAGGTATTTCGAGTCTCGCGATTTTCCGAGAACTGTTCCGTCAATCTTCGGAATATTGCAATCCTTTGTACATATATACTACGAAATATCCAGTGATCTTTAAAACAATTTCAATAGGAATCAAATATTTATGGAATAATGCATGACTAACCGGGGCATTTGGGTGATAATTGCCGCGGCTATGCGATAATTTAACTCGGGTGTCAAATTATCACCGTCATCCGATGGCCACGGTGTAAGTGCGTCAATTTTGGCAGCGGATGATTGTAGGTTCGATCTCCGACGTCGACATTCCAAACTTTTTAAAATGTACTGGTAGCTTCCTGCCTAGTGCATAGGTCGGCGGTTCTACATTGGCGCATGTGTTTCGGGGTGTAATTAGTTAGTAATTAGCTATTTCCGGTGGACGCTTCTCTTGTTTATTTCAAGTTATTCATTAATTATTTGACAATTGCTGAAACTATTTAAATTGTTGTAATTAAATATACCCCCATTAGTTTCTAGTTACTCCGGATTATTTTGAAACAGATCAGGTTTAACTGGGTGCCACCCTCTCCACACACACACACTGTATCTGAATTGATGTTCATCAAATGAAGTTAAAGATGATATATATTACCAGTATATGTATAGGTTAGATTATAGGGCGGATTAGTTAAAATCAACTATGAACTAAACTATTTAGCACACGGCATTTTCCTCCCACTGGCGTCAAAACGTCACAAAAGTGAGTTATGTGGTTGCATAGTCCACACTTATTGATTTTACAATCATTTTTGGACTACGCGTTTTAGTCCACTGTGTATATAAAAAAATACCGACACCTGATTGGACGATGACTACTGCAACAATTAATAATGTAATGGTTACCTCCCCTTACCCGAACATTACTAATTAGTGAGTTAACTTCCCTGTGACACATCATGTCGGTGTAGGATGGCTTTTTACAATATTGACCTTCTTTATTGACGTAAATTTATGTATATTGTGTATATTACATTAGTAGAAGTTTATAAGTTGACCCTAGGCGGTCGTGTGATTTAAACGAAACGCTAAAGAAGAATTGTTAAGGATTTGCAGGTTTAAGAAAAATAGTCTTTCCGGCTTAACTCTGTGTTACTCGTAATAATTTAGAGGAAACCGGACAAATCATATCATCAAAATACATCGCGTATAGATAAAGCTTTCCTGATTTGAAATAGAAGTGACACAATGTGTCAAAGAATGCGATTAACTGTTGAATAAAAGATGCCCTTTAAATCTCATCTAGAATTATTGAATCCCGAGATACAGATGCATTCTTGATATTTGTATTTGCAGGGAGTTTCTCGATAACCAATCTTAAACTCGTATGTAAGATGTAAATAGAATAAAAGGTGAATGAAAATAATACATAGTACATAGTGTTCAAACCCCGGTTAAGACAATCCGTTTCCCGCGGTCAACTCCTTTCAAATATAAGCAGGAATTAATAATAATAATGGCACCCAACCTGTTAAACGGTGTCCTATACAATTAACGAGTAACAAGATAGTGTAGCGGTTGATAATCCTGTTCTCACCAATTTATCTCAAATTCGATCCTAGGTCACATATAATGTGAACTGTTAGGCCGCTCATCCAGGAATTTTGATATCATCCGTTTACTTCGGCGTCTCTTAAACGTAAATATCTTATAAAATTTGAAATGTTTTTCTTATATCCGTTGACATCATCATGAAAAAAAGCCCCCCCCCTTCTCTCTCTCTCTCTCTCTCTCTCTCTCTCTACGTCCAATATTTACTCTCAATGTTCAATAAAAAAGAAGAGTCTGTGCAGCTTTATGCATTTATTTATCTTATAAGTGCACATACCGGTATTCAGTGTAAATAAAAACATGTAAGATGGTATAGTATTTACAAATACACAAACTATTGTTAAATGATATCACGTGACTTTTTTTCAGATATGAAAATTAGAATGATTACGGTTCCTGTCCTGGATAATTACTAGGACACTCTATCAGTGTTGCCCATAATTAGTGGCTTGGCACATAGCAAATTCATGATACAGATATGAAAATTAGAATGATTACGGTTCCTGTCCTGGATAATTACTGGAACACTCTATCAGTGTTGCCCATAATTAGTGGCTTGGCACATAGCAAATTCATGATACATAGTCATGAGCCCCTGAGCCCGATATTATTAATATTTTTTGTTAATGATATGCATGATTATTTACAAACATTGGAATATTTTAGTATAGACGAATTACAAATATATCTCCTTTTATTTGCGGATGACACTGTTTTATTTTCATATTCTCAGGCTGGTTTGCAGATACTTTTAAATAAATTACATAGATATTGTCAAGAATGGGGAATTACAGTCAATACTGATAAAACTGTATGTATGGCTTTTAAAAAAGACAGAAGTAAAGAAGAATTTGATATGTTCTATAATCATACTAAACTGATAGTTGTTCATAATTTTAAATATCTAGGTATCACCCTCAGTTCTAACGGCAGTTTTTATCAGGCTCAAAAGGCCCTCGCAAATCAAGCGTTTAAGTCATTGTTCTCATTAAACTCCATATTTGATAAAATTACATTAAACCTTTCAGAAAAAAAAAACTAAACTATTTGATGCTCTTGTATCTCCTATTTTAAATTATTCATCAGAAGTTTGGGGATTCCATACTGCAGCAGACATTGAGAATATTCATCTTAAATTTTTAAAACAAATATTAGGTGTTCATAACAGAACTTGTAACACAGCAATATATGGAGCGTTTGCGAGATTCCCTTTATCTGTAATAAGACAAATTAGAATAATCAAATACTGGAACCGGATTAATAATAAACCGAATTCACTAATGTACAAACTAATGTATTTTACAAATATTAATGGTGCATATATTAATGCATGGTCAAATAATGTAATATCTTTATTGTCTGATTTAGGATACGCATGGGTATGGCATAATGATATTAATACATATACATTAAACAATATTATATCTAGAATCAACGACCAATTTATGCAAAAATGTTATGCAGAGGTTAATAATTATACACGCCTTGATACATATAAATTGTTTAAGACAACATTTCATCAAGAGAATTACTTAAATTACATAAATATTAGAAAATATATATTTGCATTGGCACGATTTAGATGTTCAGCTCATAAACTGGCTATTGAAGAAGGCAGATATAGAAATCAACAAAGAGATGCTAGGATATGTAATAAAAGTAACATGGGTTTTATTGAAAATGAATATCATTTTTTATTAATATGTCCTTACTATACAGAATTAAGAAATAAATATATACCTCGTTATTATAGAACATGGCCTAATATTAACGAGTTTAAGGCTTTAATGGAAACATCATCAAAGAAGAAAATCGTTAATTTAGCTATATATTTGTATTGTGCTTTTCAAAAGAGATATTCATTGAATGTTTAATGCATATTTTAAATATATATATATACTTATTATATTATACATATATGAATACAATTACTATATGTATTGTTTCAGCTTGAATTCGTGGTAGGAATATCAATGTACATTGATTTAATTTATTAAATAGTATATTCTATACAGTTAATATATTTAGATGTAATATATATAGAAATGCCATTGTTTTCTTTTTTTACATGCTTTTCACGCATATCTGCATGTGCTTTTGATGTTTTGTTATTTGGCGATGGACATGTATGTGTTTGTGCCAATAAAATATACTTGACTTGACTATATGAAAATTAGAATTATTACGGTTCCTGTTTTGGATAATTACTGGAACACTCTATCAGTGTTGCCCATAATTAGTGACTTGGCACATAGCAAATTCATGATACATGTACATTAAATTACAGTGTGATAAAACTACATAGGTTTATACATATTATATTCAAGTATATACAATATATTTTAAACAGAATATTTAATTATTTATGCGTTTAAACAAATAAGGGTAGTGTCAGGACTGGTTGGCTCGGTGTCAGATATATGACTTGTTGTATCACCCCCTCCCCCTTGATACGGCAGTGTGGCAGCACTATATCTTCCTCAAGTAGACATAGTCTCCACAGGACTGAAATATTGTGGGTGGGACGTTAAACCCAACAATCAAACAAACAAGCAACCAACCAAACATTTTTGTCACTTTGACTGAGAATACATTCACAAGTTCCTCATTTATATGCATACATGAACGTCATACACGAACAAAATACATAGCACATAGAAATTAAAGAAATATCGCGTCTAGACGTCTTGATAATATACATTATCACTATTCGCATTTAACTAAAGGCTTTCGCGACCTTTCTTTTTTTTCAAATAACACTAAAATTGTATTTTGATACTTAAGATTTCTAAAACATTCACTGTCAAATGTTCATAGCATGAAAATAAATCGGATAAAACTGATTTGCAAGCCCCGCAAGGTCGAAGGAATTTGTCTCGTTTTCGTTGAATGGGTGATTTGCATTCGTCGTCTGAAAAAAAAATGGAGAAAAGTGGGCCATAGCCACATTCTTAGGCTTCTGCATAAAATGACATCATAGTTGTATCGCTTATTTATATAATTATATAGCAGTATATTTTAATATTCTATTTGACAGATATTCTTCTTACGTAAAATACGTAAGAACGAGCAACTGCTTTTAAAAACAATCAGACACTCAGACTTGTTTTACTGCCTAAATATCTTAAGAATATAAAGAAAAGTTGCCATCATCTAATTTCTAATGCCACTACCATTTCTATTTCTACTATGAGCATGACTACCACAATAGCTAGCACTACTAATGATACCATGACAACCACCACGAAAACAATGTCAATCACATCCAAAACAACTGCTACTATCATCAATATACACACATTACATTTATAACCACATCCGCTAAAGATACTTCTATTGCTGCTATAATCACTAATGCTACTATCATCAGTACAGCCATTACTTTTATAACCACATCCGCTAAAGATACTTCTATTGCTGCTATAATCACTAATGCTACTATCATCAGTACAGCCATTACATTTATAACCACATCCGCTAAAGATACTTCTATTGCTGCTATAATCACTAATGCTACTATCATCAGTACAGCCATTACTTTTATAACCACATCCGCTACAGATACTTCTATTGCTGCTATAATCACTAATGCTACTATCATCAGTACAGCCATTACTTTTATAACCACATTCGCTAAAGATACTTCTATTGCTGCTATATTGACTAAAGCTACAATCATCAGTACAGCCATTACTTTTATAACCACATCCGCTAAAGATACTTCTATTGCTGCTATAATCACTAATGCTACTATCATCAGTACAGCCATTACTTTTATAACCACATCCGCTAAAGATACTTCTATTGCTGCTATAATCACTAATGCTACTATCATCAGTACATCCATTACTTTTATAACCACATCCGCTAAGATACTTCTATGCGCTATATCACTAATGCTACTATCATCAGTACACCATTACTTTTATAACCACATCCGCTAAGATACTTCTATTGCTGCTATAATCACTAATGCTACTATCATCAGTACAGCCATTACATTTATAACCACATCCGCTAAAGATACTTCTATTGCTGCTATAATCACTAATGCTACTATCATCAGTACAGCCATTACTTTTATAACCACATCCGCTACAGATACTTCTATTGCTGCTATAATCACTAATACTACTATCATCAGAACAGCCATTACTTTTATAACCACATCCGCTACAGATACTTCTATTGCTGCTATAATCACTAATGCTACTATCATCAGAACAGCCATTACATTTATAACCACATCTTCTCCTATTGCTGCTGCTACTACTACTACCATCACTTCTATTACCACAATTATGCTGCTCATGCTCCTACTACCACAGCTACAACTTCTCATACTTCAACAGCTGCTGCATCTACTACTTCCACCACCACCAAAACTTCTTCTCCCACTACCATGGTGCCGCTGCTTATTCAATATATAATGAAACCGCTGCTCCTTTTTCTGCTGTTGTTACTTCAAAAACTATTACTACTACTTCTACAATCACTACTACAGTCCTGCTAATTCTTCTACTACCACTACTACAGCTTCTCCTGCTGCTGCTAATATCACTATTATTACTTTACTACCACTACAGCTTCTCCTGCTGTTGCTAATATCACTATTATTCCTTTTACTACCACTACAGCTTCTCCTGCTGCTGCTACTATCACTATTATTACTTTTACTACCACTACATCAGCTTCTCCTGCTGCTGCTATCACTACTATTACTTTTACTACCACTACAGCTTCTCCTGCTGCTGCTATCACTACTATTACTTTTACTACCACCACATCAGCTTCTCCTGCTGCTGCTATCACTACTATTACTTTTACTACCACCACATCAGCTTCTCCTGCTGCTACTACCACCACATCAGCTTCTCCTGCTGCTGCTATCACTACTATTACTTTTACTACCACTACAGCTTCTCCTGCTGCTGCTATCACTACTATTACTTTTACTACCACTACATCAGCTTCTCCTGCTGCTGCTGCTATCACTACTATTACTTTTACTACTACCACTACAGCTTCTCCTGCTGCTGCTAATATCACTATTATTACTTCTACCACTAATACAGCTTCTCTTCCTGCTGCTACTATCAATATTATTACTTCTACTACTACTACAGCTACTCCTGCTGCTGCTAATATCACTATTATTACGTCTACTACCACTACAGCTTCTCCTCCTGCTGCTACTATACTACTATTACTTCTACTACCACTACTACAGCTTCTCCTCCTGCTGATACTATCACTACTATTACTTCTACAACTACCACTGCTACAACTTCTCCTGCTGCTGCTAATATCAATACTATTACTTTCACTACCACTACATCAGCTTCTCCTGCTGCTGCTACTATCACTATTATTACTTCTACTACCATTACTACAGTTCTCCTGCTGCTGCTACTTTCATTACTATTACTTCTACTACTTACTGTCACCACCACCTATGCTACTTCAACTACTATGGTGTTGCTTTCAATACAACTACTACCACTACTACGGCTTCTCCGGCTGCATCTTCTACTAATAATAATAACAATTATACTAATACATCTACTACTACTGCTTCTCTTTCTGTCACTGTTGTTTCTACTACCACCACCACTACCATTAATATCACACTAAATATATCATTTCTACTATTTACTACTGCTGCTACTACCTATACCAACATCACTACTACTACTGCTACAAAAGATAGTATGTTTTAACAATAACAACAACTACTATTACTACGACAACAACAACAACAACCACAACAACAACAACAACAACTACTACTATTACTACTACTACTACAACATCAACTACTACTACCATCGTAACCACAATATGTTTTATACGATAACAACAACTGGAACAACTACTACCATCACAATTAAACTACAAAAGAGTAAATACTACTATGAATATTACTATGAAAACTAATACAATGTATCAATATTACTTTAGACACTATCTTACCTTGAATTGTTCTATTGGCAACATTTCCAGCATGTGATCTTCCTGTTAAGATTAGATAATATCTATATTATTATTCAGACAAATAAGTTGAACATTAATTAAGCAGCTATAAATAAATAATTAAAAATAAAAAGGTAATAATAGAAATTAAGAAATCAATAAATAAGTTGTATTGTTTGATCAAAAAGTAACTTAATGATAGTTAAGGCATTTCATACACATTTCAATAAAAAAACCCGGAAAAAAAACAACATATGAAAGCATATGAGTAATCTCAACAACATCAATTATAATAATCAATGGGTAAAATCGCCATTTATATCATCATCATCAGCAGCAGCAAATAAGACAGCATTTCATTCACCATTTTGGGAAATTATCATCATTATCATCAAAATATTCATCATAGAAAAGAAGAAGCGTATATACATAGGTGTGAAATAAATAACGACTTTGATCTTAATAAAATAAATAAACATTTAGATAATTAATGAGGATTGAAGATGATTTTAACTATTAAAAATGAAAAAGCAAATAAAAAAATCTGAAGATCTGCCAACAATTAAATAAACGGTTGAAGTTGAATTCAATTGTTAAAAAAAACGTATCCGAAACGTCAGAACATTCAAGATGGCTGTCGAGTGAAAATCAACAACAAAAATAAACACTAGAAGGTATTGGTGAAAAAAAGATAACTTATGAAAAAGCGTCTTCTATCAGTGAGATAAAATCCATATTCCACAGTGTGAGTGATATTGACCTGCCGGAACTATCAATTGTTTTGATTATAAAGTATTACTATGTGTATGACGAACTTAAAATGAAAATAAATAAATATTTTGAGTGAATGTTGAATGCTATATTTCACATTTTTAAATTCAAAAACCTTTGGGGAGATCCCACGAATCCCCAGATCCCCTACACCATTCTCAAAGCTCCGACAAAGCGACAAGCCCCTTGCATTGTCACTGCCTACTTTTTTAATATTGTGTCCCCTCTAATCTGACCAGGCGTTGTATATTCATAGAATGCCGTGATAAAATATGAATACATTAAAATGTATTATCAAGTAAATAAATGAATAATAAATAAATAAAGTCTATATAAACACCGAACGATGAATGATAAAAAATTAACGATTAAAAAATATAAAATAAATTCACTATGATGATATTATTTAGGAATTAATGAATAAATAAATTTATAATGAAAGGATAATCAAAATGGCGGCTATATAGTAAACGACAAACAACAATTTGAAATATATCCAACAAATAAGTTGACCAAGAATAATAAGAATATAAAAATGAATAAACGCTGAAAGATGATAATAATTGTTTGCAAAATAGGAAAAGAATCAAAGATGGACGTCTGAGTGAAAACATAAATCAAAGTTCTGAAATCATAATAAACAGATACGTCGTGACTGAGAATAAATAAATAAATAAGAAAATAAATAAATAAAACGATAAATAAATATATATGTATATGAAAAATAGATACCAATTAGCGGTTAAAGAGTGAAAGAATGAATGGAAAGAACATTCAAGATGGCGGCTGTAAGATAAAAGTGGGGTAATGTCTTACATTCAGTTCTCCGTCAGCAGGAATTCCTGCACGTGATCACTCCACCAACCGCCCACGTACATTCGGTCTCCCTCGTGACTGAGGCCGATGGCCTGGGGCTTCTCACATAAACCGTCTTCCTTCCCCAGGATCTGTGTGGACCGGTCACCTGTAGCGGCCACAAGATGGACGGTTCCCAGACAACAGACAAACACTGACCCCGCCCTGTCCACTGTAACACCGCGGGGTACGACTAGTCCCTCCAACTTGGTCATCACTGACCCGTCACGTGCACTAATACTGGTCAGTGTGTGGTTCCCCCAGTCTGAAACATATAAGATCCCGAATCAGGACTCACCGCGAGGTACAGAGGAACAGCAAACAGTTCAGACCCCCAGGATCTGTCTTGAGTCTCCTCAGGACTTGTCCGTCTAGGTCCAGAATCTCAACTTTCCTCGAGAGGTTGCCATAACTCACCGCGAGTTTCCGGTCCTGAGTGACCTGGATTCCGCGACACAAACCTTCGACAGAGATGACCTTCTCCGTGTCTGTGATCTGGTCACCGGTCACTCGGACGTAGCGGAGTTTTCTGGCACCAGGCTGGGTAACGATGAGGTCATATGTTGTTGATTCATCGGTGACGTCACGGGGTACGAGCGCCGTGTCCCAGGGAGCGTAGGGGAGGCGGATCTGAGAGGTGACGATGTTCTGTTTTGTGTCGATAAATTTTACTGAACTGTTGTAAAAGTCACAGATGACCATAATGTCATGTGATATAACCACGAGACCTGTGACATAACATTTCTCATTGTCTGAATTCTTTCTTACGTTTATATTCCTTACAAAGGTCGCTTTCACCTTGTTGTCACTAGGCCGCTCGTGCAAGTCCCTCGGGGTACTCATTGACGATTTCATGCGCCGTTCCTTGTCAGTTACTCTCACTGTCCGGCTCAAACCTGTAACACGAGATCAAATTCCTTTATCCATTGAAACAAACATTAAACTCGCCAATCAAAAGAAAAATAATACATAACCTAATTTTACATTTTAAAATGCATTGTGGATGGATGTGGTCAGATTTGTATCATGCATGGGTAAAAAAACTCAAATTAAGGAAACTTCCTAAAAACCTCTACCCATGATAATATTTAAAATGTGCAAACTATATTTACCTAAACGTTTTTTATTTAGGCACGATAACATTTCTCGTAATAAAAGAATATTGTCATTTCTAGAGCTGAGTTAAACTTTTTGCACTGTTTGAAGGAAAAATGCAGATAAGATAAAGAAAGAAGAAAAAAGATAAGAAATCAATAGGAGTATTAACAATAAGGTAATATGGTCGTGTACATGTCACGTGACTCCGGATCCAAATTATTAAGTTCAAACCCATTAAGGGCATAATACTGGTCCAACAGAGGAAATATATGCGATGTGCTCTGAATATTATAAATAAAACTACACATATGATGAAAAAGGTCACCGTCAGCTTTATAAGTTGAGCGCCAAGACCATGGGAGATATACCAGTGCAATGTTGATTTTTTTTTGTATGTCGCGGCCGGTTGTCGAACCTCCCTGTTACGAGATGGACACTCTAAAATCGACCATCGCGACCGATCTAGATAAACAGTTGGATAGATAAATAGACAGACATACAGGCAGGCATGGAGATATACTAGATCTAGTACAATGTTGATAACTCTAGTATGTCGCGGCCAAGGTTCGAACCCATGACCTCCCTGTTACGGGCCGGACGCTCTTACAAATCACCATCGGGACGTATCTAGTTAAATAGATGGATATATAAATAAACTAATATAGATACAAATACATAGATGTAGACAGACAGAATGACAAACAGGCAGGCAGGCGGACGGACGGATTGATGGTGAATGTGCAGAAAGAAAAACAGACAGACAGTCAGGCAAACCGATGGGTAGATAGGCAGTTTAAAAAGCAGGCAGGCAAGCAGACAAAGAGAGAGAGAGAGAGAGAAGACGACAGATATACACACAGACGAGAGACAGACAGAGAGAGAAAAGGACCGGACAGACATACACACAGGAAAAGAGAGAGAGGCGAGGGGCATGCAAAGAGAGAGAGAGAAGACAGAGACAGACAGACAGAGAAACAGGCAAACAGAGAGAGACAGAGAGACAAGAAGAGAGAGAGAAACAGATAGACAGAGAAACGGGCAGACAGAGAGAGACAGTCATGTAGAGGGGAAGAGACAGACAGACAGAGAGAAATAGATAGAGACGAAGGCAAGAAGGCTGACAGAAAGAGAGAGAGACATGCAGACAAAGAACGACAGAAAGTGAGACAGACGTAAAGACAGGCAAGGAGAGAGACAGAGAGACAGGCAGACAGACAGAAAGACAGACAGATAGATAGAGAGACATGCAGACAGACAGTGAGAGAGAGAGAGAGAAGAGAGGGACAGGCAGAGAGAAAGAAAGAGACGGGCAGATAGATAGATAGATAGATAGATAGATAGATAGATAGATAGATGGATGGATGGATGGATGGATGGATGGATGGATGGATGGATGGATGGATGGATGGATGGATGGATGGATGGATGGATGGATGGATGGATGGATGGATGGATGGATGGATGGATCGATAGATAGATAGATAGATAGATAGATAGATAGATAGATAGATAGATAGATAGATAGATAGATAGAGAAGTCGATCATTTTAAGTATTGTTCGTTTCCAAATTTATACGTTTAAGTTATCGTTTATGTTTTAATTTAATTTAATTCGAATTACAGCGGCAATGAACCAACTTAACATATTGACAGTTTGTCACATACGCAATATCAGCTTTTACATCGCATCATGGAACCGCCGTTGGTTTGATTGACACTTCCAAGTGATGTTTGACCCCCCATCGACTATTGTAAGTGTATTCAATGCAAACATTCATAAGTCTACATAGATTTCCAGTTATTGGAAAATGATTTTCATAGCTCTCCATATTTTGTTCTCAATCCATGAAATGCGTCCCCACCCCGACAAAATCTTGCAAATCTTCGGTTTTTTTTTTGTTTTTTTTTGTTTTTTTGCTCGGGCGCCTTCATCAGTACGCTTTACGAAATATTACCTAAGTCGCCGTCGCAACATACTCCCTTAAAATGCTCTAAGGTCACGTAGGCACCATACAGTCACATCTCTTCTCCATATAAATACATCACGTTTTTCTCTGGTCAAAAACTATCCTAAATCTGTAATAGACAACTCATTTAGTGATGTTACCCATATGTCTCAAGTGTAGGCATTAGCATCTGTGACTGGTCAAAGGTAAAGTGTTAGTCCGTTCATTGTTTTGTACACTAAAACCTTACCAAATACAGGCGGCAGTTTACATAAATATCTGGACCTTGTGAAGTTATAGAAAGGAGAAAACCTTCTTCTTAAACATATTGCGGCGTAACAGCGCCCCAAACGTCTTCGTAACTTTTTAATTAATTCAAAATTAACAAATGAATCTTATACATGTACGTTTTTTTCGAATAGTTGCATTTCTAAATTTAGAAGATCATAACTTGAATGATTTCTCATTTATGCCGATTGATATTATTAATAACAACATTGATCGACTGGGCAAAAAAAAGAAAAAAAAATATTTGATACATATACTTAGACCTCACATTTTCCAGAAGGTTTAATTCTAAATTGCTTTATACAATAGATTAATATGTGTCACCGATGTCTACTTGCGCGGTAGGTGCATGTTTTTTTTTTTTTTTTTTTTATCGTAATTAGCTATATAAAATAGTTGTATTTTATATCCGAAACAATACCTAATACGTTTTGATTTGAAAAATAGAACATGTAGCGTTTGCATTTTCACGATATTTTATAGTTACCTTTACCTTAATTATGGTAAAGTCATTTTCGTTGTTTATGTTTATTTTATTTTTTATCATGATGAATGTGTTAGCCGAAACGTAGAGGTAATAACAATATTATTGTTTTTTCCACGCGTTTTCGTTTGA
>CM037790.1:6393592-6432966 GCA_021229015.1 Solen grandis | reverse complement strand
TTTCTCCCACATTAAATTTTAAACGAAATAC
Source organism: Solen grandis (assembly GCA_021229015.1). Lineage (NCBI taxonomy): Eukaryota > Metazoa > Mollusca > Bivalvia > Adapedonta > Solenidae > Solen > Solen grandis. Next base: position 6,432,935 of record CM037790.1, on the reverse strand, counting down.
AAGAATTTCATCGGAAGTTTATGTGGGACAAACTGTGAAGAAAGGTGTTGTGCTACATACATTTGAAAACAGAATAAACGCTATTATTATTAGATTTGGCTCAGCGCCTGGACCCAATGTACAAAGTGTACAAGATGTGCCCACGTCTTCACAAACGGTTCTGGAGGCTCCTGAAGGTAGTCTGGAGAAAGGGGGAGGTGCCAGAGGCTTGGAAAAAGGCAGAGGGAATCTTCACACCAAAGGAGAGAAACTCCAAGACAGTCAACCAGTTTCGAACCATATCGTTGCTGAACGCTGAGGGGAAGGTATTCTTCCCTGTCCGTGCCAAGAGACTGACATCGTTCCTAACAGACAACGCCTACATCAACACATCTGTCCAAAAGGGAGGAGTTCCTGGTTTCTCCGGCTGTGTAGAACACACAAGCGCCATCACTCAGCTGATCAATACGAGAGGCGAAGTCTGGTAAGAAGGACCTGACGGTAGTCTGGCTCGATTTAGCCAACGCCTATGGCTCCATACCACACCAACTTATCTACACAGCTCTCCAGCACTACCACTACCATAGTCATGTCCAGAAAATCATCACCAGCTATATGGATGGTATTAAACTCCGCTTTAGTTTGGTGACCAGATGACTAACTGGTAGAAGTTGGAAAAGGGCATTGTTACTGGATGCACAGTCTTTGTGGTGCTCTTCATTATGGGGATGAATCTACTGATCAACGCCGCCCAAAGAGAGACCCGAGGACCTAAGTCAGAATCAGGAATCCGCCTTCCATCTAGTCGTGGCTTCATGGACGACCTTACGCTGACAACAGCAACACACGTCCAGGCTAGGTGGATGCTGACAGCCCTGACAGATGTCGCTTCATGGGACAGAATGAGGTTCAAAGCAGCCAAGTCCAGGTCGCTCATCATCAAGAAGGGCAAGACGACAGAGAGATTCAAACTCCAGGTACAGAACGAGGAGATACCCTCTATTGTGGAGAACCCAATAAAGTGCTTGGGCAAGTGGTTTGACGCAAGTTTGAATGATAGAGACAACGTCAGAAAGCTGAAGAACCAGGTGGAGGACGGTTTGAAGAAGATAGACCGATGTGGACTACCTGGGAAGTTCAAGGCCTGGCTTTACTAGCATGCTCTGTTGCCAAGGTTGATTTGGCCAATGATGCTGTACGATATATCCAGCACAGCGGTGGAAGCCCTGGAGAGACTCACCAGCCGACACCTCAGAAAGTGGTTAGTAATACCACCCAGCTTCACCAGTATTGGATTGTATGACAAGAGCAACAAACTACAGCTCCCACTATCTTCAACGGTAGAAGAATTCAAGACAGCAAAGACAATACTGGTGTTAACTGTTAGAGATTCTCCGGACGAATTCATCAGTGGGGCAGGGATTGTAACCTGTACCGGCAGAAAATGGTCAGCAACAGAGTCAGTTAGCCAGACAGAGAGCACACTGAAGCACAGAGACATTGTCGGGATAATTGTGGTCAGACGCCAAGGCATTGGTGCCACGAAGACTGTCCTCTGGAGTAGGTCAGACCAGAAGGAAAGACGTGCCATGATCCAGTGAGAAGTCAGACGGACAGAGGAACATGCGAGACAAGCGAAGGCAGTGGAAATGGGAGCACAGGGGGCATGGACCACATGGAACACCACAGACAGGAAGTTGACCTGGGGAGATATATGGAAGTATGAACCACTAAGGTTGTCATTCCTACTCAGGTCTGTCTATGAATTTCTACCATCTCCAGCTAAACTCTCCCAGTGAGGACTTATTGATGACCCCAAGTGTAGCCTTTGTGACAAAACAGGCACACTAGAGCATGTTCTCTCCTCATGTTCTACATCACTTACGGATGGAAGATATAGATGGAGACATGACACAGTCCTCAGAGAGTTGGCTGACTGGCTCAAGACAGAAAGAAAAAAGGAGCGGAGAAGTACCCCTCAACATGGACAAGTGTCCTTCATCAAAGCGGGAGAAACTGCAGCAAGAGGAGGAAAACAGCAGGCATCGATCCTGGATGGTACAACTGGGTGGAATATGGAAGTTGACCTTGGGAAGAGACTTGTTTTCCCAGACATCGTTCAGACTACCCTGAAACCAGATATTGTACTTTGGTCAAGGACTGGGAAAAGCTCATTGTCATTGAGCTGACAGTGCCATTGGAAATAAGATGTGAGGAGGCTTATGAGCGGAAGTATACCGAGCTCATGAAACTTTGTAGAAAACAGGGTTTGCATACTTGGCTGTTTCCCGTGGAAGTAGGCGTTAGGGGGTTTTGCGCCCAGTCTGTGCATAGACTGATGACAGCAGTTGGAACTACTGGCAGAGATAGAAGGAAGGCTATCGGAAATCTGAGCCAAGCTGCGGAGCGTGCGTCCAGCTGGTTGTGGATTAGAAGGATGGAGAATAGCTGGAAGCCATCAACCAACACAAAGTGACTGATCACCACTGTGGGCCCACCAGCTATTATAGTGTTTTCATGAATTAATGGGCCGAATCACTCAGCGGGCTTCATGCTGACGATGTTAAACCACTTTTTATTGCGAATTTAACTTTTTTTTTATTAAAAACATCAAACTTGACACCTATACACCATACATCCAATTACGTTATAGATCGCAGGGTCTGGAAAATGCACGCAAGATAGAAATAATGCAATATGGGTAATCATTATCAACCATTCTCGACTGTCATACATACTTGAGTTACCTTAAATAAGGAATAAAATTAAAACGATCATAAATAACTGATAAGATATTAAATCAACGGGCATTTGTAAAATCCGTAAAGAGAAAACAAAATGTATCTGTAAAAAAAGAATTCCCTGCGATAAATTTCATTAGCATTTTGATTGTGTTTTCAGTATCTGAAGGTTCTGTACGATTCCGGATCTATCTTTCCAGACATTTACATATTTTCTTACGTTGGGGTAACATTTGTCATTTAGTAAAATGTAACAAAGTCATTGTTCTTTTTATTTATATAATTAGGGTGCCTTGATAGCGTAGTTGTAAAGTGCTTCGCTTCTCAAAAATGCGTCCCGGGTTCGATTCCTGGTCACGTTCGTGAGAGGGTACAGTGGTAGCCCGTCCAGATACCTAGGTTTTCTCCGAGCTCTCCGGTTTCCTTCCACAATAATGACCACATACGCTGCCATCAGAGCCATCGAGAGTGATTAATATAAGTGGTAAGAACTTGTTTCGTAATCGATTTTAAAATAAATAAAGTTTAAACTAATTTATAAATTTGCAATTTGCGAAACGCAATTTCTTTTACAGATAACGATGTATTCCCTGTGTAAGGTTTTATTTACTTTCATGATCTTTTAGAATAGAGTGACTCCTAATTCAATGCAATTTTCTTCAAGCGGTTGTTTTACATATATAACAATTTATAATATTTTCATAAAATTCATGCAACTTTCTGAAAATCATTTCAATACAATAAAACTTTTACCTATGTTCATCGATTGATTGCACTGTTTTCAAGAGAGAGAGAGAGAGAGAGAGAGAGAGAGAGAGAGAGAGACCTGTTATACTAAAATATTCTATTCACAATGCAGTAATCCCTACACTGATTTTCAAGCATATGAAAAAAAAAATTCAAGCATATGATCAGTTTTAATCTTCAACTAACCGGGTGTATAAGAATAGTTTTGCCTATATGCCAAAATATAACTCATTATGGCCAAAATAAAAATATCGCACACATATATTAATGGCTGATCTTGCACCCAGAAATATAAGAAAAAGGGTAATGTAACTTATCTAATCTTTCTAGTATTCAACTAACACAAGCAGTTTTCATTTTTTAGCATTTTTTAAATGTGTGTTCGTATTGCCCGTCCATCATAAAATCGGCCGGCGTCTTTCTTAACATAAAATAAGTGATCAATATGATACTAAATGGCATACATACGTACTGACCAGATTGTGTAAGGGTCAGAATAATAAATGCAAATAATGTAGGCATGTTGAAGCGTATGTGTCTTTGGTAATTTTAATAAGCTCGAAAATGTATGAAATCCTTGATAAAATAAAAATCGTTTTTAAGACTGACCGGTAATCTTTCGGTTCACTTATGTTTTATTCTTTCACGCATATTCGTCAGCAACAGTATTGTTGCCTAAAGGACATAGCATAATTTATCCCTAAAAGAAACATACTTTAAAGTTCGTATTTGCCTTAAAATTATAACACATATTTAAGAAGCACGCACTATTTTCAGCATTGGGTAAAGTGATAATGCATTCTTCTTCAAGTACATCTCACACACAAAATCAACATTTTTCGTTTTATTTTAATAAAACAGCTGGTCAATTTTCATTTCTAATTCATTAAGAAGTGTGTGAATCATTATGGCGTATGTTGGAAACAATATTGACCGAAATATGTTATAGTTGCACATGAGGTGTGCTTAATATTGTACGGAAGACTGACCTGAAGGGATAAAATACGTCCATGTATCTAGAAAGATAATAACTTGACGTGTTTCAAAAGAGCATGTAATACTGCTCCTCGTAAACGAGTGTTAGCTCATCTTTTTCGACCAGCTCGGTAAATAACTCAATAATCAAGTAAACAATAACGTTTAGTTAAGTAAAGTAATCCAATCTTCAAACTAATATAATGCTCACGTCTAGATGTATTACCGCTATTGGTAAAGACATGTTAATTACAAACAATTTTTATTAAATTCAGTTTCGAATATGACGCATCGTGATTTGACACAACTAACTATCCATACACTTTCATCAGACCAATTTGATAAATTGTTGAACAAGTATTGGGAATTGGTTTTTGCTCCGATTTAGGAATTACAAAATACAGACTTTACTTAAAAATAGAAGTGGATTTATATTTTTTAACGACTATTCAGGGCAAAACTGATGACAAGCTGAACATGTAAAGCTAAAAGAAGCATATTTATTTAGTAGCTAAGTACCTTAAATTAAGACACGAATTGAATGGAAAAAAAGAAAAAAAACTTACATCAATACACGGGATTTTTCTCCTTCAACTTCGTCTTATCAGATAAAAAATATATATCATAAACCTGCGTTAAGTTTTTTTTAGTACTGTCAAACTTTTGCAATTCTGCACGTCCTATGGCGAGGTAAATTCTGAGCTTCGAGAGGAGACACAGAGACTTATCAACGTCGGCATTGTTTGTTTCCCTGCTACCCTCTATTTCCAGACGGTCCCCGTTATCAGCTTAAAATGTGTCAAGTGGTAGTGCGCACATTGGGCATGAATTATGGTAAAAACGTGAATGAAAAAAAGGCAATAAACCAATATTAACGTAACAAAACTTTATAAGAGAGGCATGTGTGGTATATTAAATTGCCAAACATAAGAATGTTAAAATGAGAGAAAGTGAGAGATCAAGCGAGTGAGAGAAAGTGTGTGTTTGTGTGTATGGTAAGAGAAAGAACATGTGTTTTAAAAAAAGAGATTACGTATTTATGAGTACATGTGGATATAAGAGATACAATCAATAAATATCGACGGTAGTTGTAAATACAATAACACTTTAAGAAAACACCATAATACCCGTTTTTTATTTGCATTTGATCCCATGTTTATGTAAATAACTAAGCAAACATATTTATAATGCATTGATTTTCAGTTAATGCAGTAACCATAGCACGAGAGAGAGAGAAAGAGAGAGAGAGAGAGAGAGAGAGAGAGAGAGAGAGCATAATTGTATACAAGTATGAGAATGTAATATTTAAACTTTCTTAACAAATGATCTCTCACATTCTCATAACATCATCCTACAGTGAAGATATATAGTATTTTAACTGAAATTAATTTTGTAAATGTACATATTTCTAATGCAATTCAATATCATAAAATCATTCTTGACTTTTTCCATTTTGACAGTATTCTTATTATTTAAAATGTATATGATTTACACTAAAAAAGGTATAGAGTTGAATTTTGAAAGGATTTTGTACTAAACACCAGCAGGAATTTGTATTTATTAACTACAGTCTAACAAGTTTTATAGTAAAGGGGCAGTAAAAGAGTGGTATTTATTTAGTTTGTACAACGAATATACATAAAAGGAGATCTTGAGTATCAATAGATCATAGCGTATTTACATAGTGGTATTATCAGAGACTGCACTTCGGTCCAGAATATTTTTTCTTTTGTCAACTCTTGAAATGAATATCTTAACATATTTCAAACACATTCACTCATCTATAACCTTCTTATTTAAATTGAAAAAAATTGCTAAATCAAACATTTATATCTAACTTATTATATTTAGGCATTGCATTTCGTTGATTATGTAACCTAATGTAAATTCGTCGGCACATTTATTTGTTGATCTATATTCCAGAAAACGTAAGGTATATATATATATATATATATATATATAATATATATATATATATATATATATATATATATATATATATATTCCTAGGAGGGATCAATATCCGTGGATAAAACCCACCACAAAATCGGTAAAAATTAGTGTGCCACGAATATAAATGAATTCACAGTACAAATAGTTGTAATTCATGGTAAAAACAGTTTGCAGATTAAGTTGTACACATAAGCTAAAAAATAAGACTCAGACGAACTGTTATGGAAATATGTATCTATTCTGATTAAAACGTATATCATTTGAAAAAAGTGTTTGTTTGCTGTTTAATGGTTTGTTTCAATTTTACAGTAAAAATGCGCTGATTATAAACGAATGACTAAACTACAGTAAATTAGTCGGCAGCTTTTTATTGACAGCATTACTATTATATCTTATATATACATATACATGTATGATATGAAATGTCATCAAGAAAATTATGATATGGGAAAAAGAAAGGTGTATTATTTTTCTTAAGTTCCAATATAGACTTAAGCTTATATTAATACTGACTTTAAAATACGCTCACAGTGCTACAGTCATAAAATGTTGAAATATATACACTAGGGCATATTTAGTATGCATGCTTCGATGTGCGCTTTTACGCAAATATGTGAACTTTTGTCCCCCGATCTCTCTCTCTCTCTCTCTCTCTTGTGTTTTACACTATTGAAGATACCAGTGTCGTAAACCGCATGAACATATATAGTTTACAGACAAAAGTGAATCTGAATAAAAAAGGGTAACACTGCTGGTCGGTCTAAAACAACGCGACAGTCATTCTTAGTTTTTTTATCATTATTTCGGTGACTATAAATAAAGAAAGAATTCAGTGGAATTATGTATGACGGCAGATCCAAATATAATAGCTCCAAATTGGGATATAGAATTGTCCAATAGTAAAACAGTTTTAAGATTGGTGAACATCAACTGAATCTGTTCAAAAGCAGTATAACTCTTTATTTAAGATAGAAATAACGAGGGGGGGGGGGTTGCTATATGGAAAAAAAATAGAGCGACATCATCGATATATTAAAATTACTATGATATGAAATGTGCATTTTACGTGGGTATTTCCAGAGTATTTGGTCATAATTCATAATCAAATACCCGCGGCCGATCGAAAGAGTATCTATGGGTGATTTGTCAGGGTGTCATGTAGTGAAACGGAATACTAAGACTAATAACTAAGCGAGGAGCTCTTTCTTATATATAAATAACTAAGAGAGGAGCTCTTTGTTATATATATATGGTGTGTGCTGGAGGTTATATGCCGTGATGTATATTAGTCCAGAGTGTGGGAAAAATCCCGAGTACAAAAGTACTTGCTGCAAGTCAATCTGGACTCAAGTCTACATTGTGAGGGCTATGTGATCGAGTTCTTCAATATTGCAATTCAACGTTTTTATAATTCCATTACAATACGTGCGTGAAATTATGTTAACGTCATCTTAGCGCACAACGTGCTTTATGTATAAATGACATGGTTTTTTTTTTTTTTTTTTCTAGAAATAAATGAAACTTGACATGGATGATCCTCGGGTGTCCCTTCTTAAAAGTTGCGAAAATAAATTTGTTCCATACAGAACTAGTGTTATCATGTCAACCAGCATAACTTCTTTTAAAAACACCAACATTCTTCTCCTCTGAAATAAATGACCAAGATTAATTGCATTCAAAGTAAATGGTCACCTCATGGCCCTTTACAAATATGTTTTGAAATATAGTTGATATCTTGATAAATGGTTTACCCTGAATTAGCCCTGTATATGAATTTGAAGAATAGTTATCAATTCGCCTGTAATAAAAGGACAATTAAGCTAGGATAGTGACAACTGACAAACATTAATAATAATACAATTTTGGCCATAGTTAACCTGTCCAGATGATAAAGTGTTTAGGGTTAAGGTAAAAACAAATAATGTATATAGTAACATTTTCTTATGAATAATAGGTTCTTATAAATAGGTGTTTAATCAATATATCTTGTAACACGTTTATATATTTTATTTATGCCCGAATTATGCAAATGTCAACATGAAAGAAGTTGCCCTTGTGTCATTTTTTATCATCCTTATGATTGGTGATATGATGATATATGTAACAAACCATCAGTACAATGTTTTGCTCAAACGTATAACTATACCAAATTTAAATTCAAGTTATATGAAGGTTTCAGTTTTACTTTACACACATTTTAATTTCAGAACAAAAATAACTTAGTAGTGAAACATACAACAAAAGCACATTATTCTTTCAACCTTTCTTTTCAGGAATAAACTTCAAATACAACATACATTTAACGTGATGATTTTTATATCAGTTTTATTACAATGTTACTGATGCTTATGTTATACATGTGTATCACAACATAAATGTCCAAGTCAGCTACCGATAAGATGAGCCACAAATACAGTTTCTTTCGATACAACTCTATTGCAGACTTTTTAAATCATATAAACCAGTATCATAATATATAACATATATAGCAATGCTGGTTTTTCAAGGAATATATGCATTTCTAATTAGGTGTATGTATAATTGTGTCAAAACTGTATGCTGCATTATAATGGCGTTTTATTTGTGTGTGTGTGAGGGGATGGGAGAGTGGGTGGCCTATCAGTCAACAAAGGCGCAATCACATGATTAATGCACAGAGAGATTGCCGGCAGGATTTACATAGATAGCTATGTTTCTTGACCAAAAATAAGCGGCTTATCGGGTTAGAGATTGATATAGTGCTGTCAAACTGATGTTTCTCTGAAAACGGGCAAACAAGTCCAGGAACTACCCTCATTTGATGAGCGCCAAGCAAGGAACCTTTACCAGTACCATTTATTTGCGACTCTGGTATGTCGTTGCCATGGATCGAACCCACGACTTCTGTCTTTAAATGCCGACGCTCTAAGAACTCGGCCGCCGAAAAAAAAAAACGTTTTCACAGAACTCTACTACTAAGCTAAGTTCGTTTTGTTACAAGATATCCTTGTCGGTAGTTTCAAAGAGCATTGTGTGATATGATTTGTTTGATGGTGTTCTGGTGTGACGGTCATGACCTTTATTACATTTAAAGCATGCATATCTAATGCGGTTATGACCTTGCTTCAGTAGTTCGTATATATGCTGTTGGACAGAGTGATGCAGAATAGTTAAATCGGCTGTTGTGATTATGCAAATCAGTTATGCCGATTTTTTTTTATTTCCCGCTACAGAAGGCAGGCCCAGTCGCCTGCTTATGAGGGATTCATTATGGCTTTCTCTTGTTACTCATGACCACAAGGGTGAACCAGCACTTTGATCATAGAAAAAAAATACAATGACCTTACCGCTACATGGTTCGAATCTACAAACATGTTTTTAAAAACAAAATTAACCAATTAGCCGATCTAATGTTATCAATACACTGATATATTAACTTATCTGTTATAGATTTTGAGATTTGAAGTCAACTATTGTCAAGTTGATATATCTTCAGATATTAAGCCTCTCAGTGTTGTGGGTTCGAGTCTCGGCAGTGTCACTCGGAATTTTCAGATAAGGAAGCATTCAAGGTGGTTTGCGGTAGTGGTGCTACCCGGACGAATCTCTGCACTTAAGGTCTTCCATTACCAGTACATAGATTGAAGTCGTAAAGTTACAAAAACAAGTGCGAATTTATTGATTATATTTGTTTGAACTACACATTTATCTTCAACATGGATCCGCCTTTGGAAATACATTAACATTATATAGATGTATATCTGGTAAACAAACAATTTCAATTCAAGGTAAAAGGGTAAGATAAGAAATCATCATGGATTGTGTAAATGAAATATGAACAGTAATTTATATAGGTACTGTGTATCCGGAGATAACTCTTTCAGGCAGAATGTTCAAAAGCGATGGGTTACTCCCCCACATCCCTCACTGATAAATAAATATAAGGAAAACAAGTAAGCAATGCAAATGCAGTATAATTAATATAAATTCCTTTTATCATTGCTCATAATTTCGAGGTATAGAACAGAAAAAATAACAAACAAACAAAAAAACAAACAAAAAAAACAAAAAAAATAACGGCATTTTATAGTCTAAGTAACATGTTGTGGACACGTTCAATAATATTAAAGTTTATACTCCTGACCATCGGGTTAGATAGAATCCATCTGTTGACCTCCCTAGCGATAGATTCCATCTATCAACCCCCCTGGAGATAGGATCTGTATGTTGACCTTCTTGAGATAGAATCTGTCTGTCGACCTCCCTTGAGATAGAATCTGTCTGTCGACCTCCCTTGAGATAGAATCTATCTATCGACCTCCCTGTAGATAGAATCCATATGTCGACCTCCCAGGAGATAGAATCCATATGTCGACCTCCCAGGAAATAAAATCCATCTGTCGACCTCCCAGGAGATAAAATCCGTCTGTCGACCTCCCTGGAGATAGAATCTATATGTCGACCTCCCTGGAGATAGAATCCATCTATCGACCTCCCTGGAGATAAAATCCGTCTGTCGTCCTCCCTGGAGATAGAATCCATTTGTTGACTTCCCTGGAGATAGAATCCATCTATCGACCTCCCTGGGGAGTCTTTCACTCCATTTATAATAGCCCACATTATGGCGCTACGGAAATATACTGTCTTTTCAGGCACCAATTTATATATGGGTGAAGTACAAGTTAAAGTTGAAAGAAATTAGCACTGTCCCGTGCAGGACTCGAATCAAGGGCCTCTTGTTCCCGAAACGCGTGTCCGTCGATTGACCACTGCTCCCGACGACGACGACAGCAACACAAATAAAAACAAGACAGCAATCAAACAACCACGTGTCTGATTTCAACTCCTCATTAGACAATCATACCTTAACATTTCAAGTAGTGTCTTTAAAAAAAAGAAGCAAATATTATCTGGAGCAATTTACGATTTTAAAATCTATTTGAACACTTCGACAATAACCTGATCGGTCGTGCGTGTTTACCTTATGATTTAAACAAAGTAATATTAAGGGTACATATATGACATAGTTGTACTACGCTTCTCGTCAATGTGGCCCAGTTTCGATTCCTGGTCACTGTCATGTGTCGGTACAACTGTCCCTCGTCCAGATCCGTGCAGCTTAAACGTACTGACAAACAGCGTATGATGAATAACGCGTGAGATACGTGCAGGCCGATCGAGCCTCACAGTATTCACCAATATTTACATCTCTAAAGACATTTATATACCGACAAGGCAGAGAAATTCGCATTTGAACTGAGAACCAAGGTAAAAAGAAAATGAAAAGCATGCCGGTGTAACATTGTAAACAAATATAGGCGATTGAAACATGACAGTGACTTGAATTGATAAAGAGTATATTAGTAACAGGTTAGGTGGGGTCAATATTTTTATAGATAAACTCTGTGGGGGTCATTATTTTATAAGGGGTGTCAGTATTTTATAGAAAAGGGTCACTATTTTATATAATTTAATGACCGGGGGGTCATTATTCTATGGGGGTCAGTTTACAACGTTACACCGGCCTTCTCAAAAATGAAAAAAAAAATCTTTTATATAATGAATATTCTGGAATTGCAAATATTGAAGTTTAACTGTTAAACTGAGTTAGTGTGCAGTATAAACAGTTCGGCTGATATATCATTTTTAAAGAAAAAAAAGCGCATGGGGGATTTGATAATTTAATAACTTGATATAATATGCACACACATTTGATGAAGGGGGCAATTCGTTTAAATGCACGTGTATTTTATTACACGATTTTGTGTGTGTGTGTGTGTGTGTGTGTGTAAATATGGTAACACGTTTCAAAAATAAGCGGATTGTCAGGTTAGAATCTAAAGTATATATTTTATTGTATTATGTATAGAACGACTTCGGTGTTGTCGAAGAAATCGACGATGACGAATAAAAAGATGAAGAATGCATTATTCTTATTTTAAATGCTAACATATGTGTGTTCTATCATTGAAATAGAATCCATATTATTCAATGATACCACCACATTGTGAGTAATATAGGTCGGTCATATCTACATATCATTCACTGATATCACCCACACTGTAAGTCATATAGATCTGCCATATTTATTTTTACTGCCAGGTTAGTAAATATTTTTTTATAATCTATTGTCATCTGTTTTTATTTATTTATTTATTTATTTATTTATTTATTTATTTATTTATTTATTTATTTATTTATTATATTTAATAGATTAAGATTTAGATAAGATTAACAAACATAAAATATACTAAATATACTTAATGAACACATAAAGTATGGTGGTCAATATATCATAGAAGCTTTAGTTGTGTTATTTAACTCAATATTCAAAGACGAGAGAGTACCTGTGCAATGGAAAACAAGCCTACTTATCCCCCTCTACAAAGGAAAAGGAAAAGTAAAATCCGATCCTAGTTCATACAGACCTATCTCCTTGAACCCATGTATTCGTAAAATATTTGAAAAAGTAGTCTTAAACAGAATTAACAACTGAATACACACTTATGGCATAGCGTTTCCTTCGGAGCAACAGCAAGGCTTTCGTAAAGAAATGAGCTGCATCACTTCTGCATTCAATCTGCAAGACACTGTAAATCAGAAAATAGAAAAAATAATAATGTCTATGTAGCTATGCTAGACCAGAAATCTGCATTTGATGCTGTCTGGCATAATGCCTTATTCGTAAAAGCAGGTAAATTCGGTTTTGTCGGCAAAGCATTACGGACTCTTGAAAACTCTGCGTAGTGCGGTATAACGGCAGTACATCAGTATCTATCAAAGTAAGGAATCTGTTCGTCAGGGAGGGGTGTTATCAACTTTTTCTATCTTCTGTATATTAACGACTTACTAATAGAACTGCAAAACAGTAATTACAGTTGTAATGTATTATCCACTAAGGCCGGCAACCCAACATATGCCGATGACATTTCATTGATTGCATTATCTCCCCTTAATTTACAGCGAATGATGGATATTGTATTTGGCTATTGTAGGATGTGGAAAATTGACACGAATGTAGAAAAGTCTGAGGTAATTGTATTTTCTAAGAGGCGTATTGTACCATATGTTGCAATCATGTTCGGGAATAAGATAATTAAACAAACAGACACTGCATTACATCTGGGTATTCGGCAAGACTCGAACATGAAATGTAAGAAGCGTATTGAAGACCGTATGCAAAAGGCCCGCAACGTTTTTTACTCTATATCTGCATATGATATGCATCCCTATGGACTTATGGTCTACAGTTATCATGCCGTTTTTATGTACAGATTATGTACATTACAGGTCATTACAGATCTGCCATATTTATTTTACTGCCAGGTTAGTAAATATTTTTTTATAATTTATTGTCATCTGTTGTTAATATTGACGATGATATTGATGATGATGGTGTTAGTAATGATGATGATGATGGTGATGATGACGACGATCGTGATGATATAAATATACATAAAATATATAAATAAAAATAACACGTCCTGGCAACTGACATTGCATTCTTCTGATCATCAAATGCTTTTATTTCAATATAATTATTTTGTATTTATTTGATTATTTGTAGTGGGCTGAAATATAACCGATTTTTTTAACACAAACACAAGACAATAGATATTTATAATACTTCATGCAAAATCTAAGAACAGTAGAATTAGCTGCTATTTCCGCGCGCGCGTGCGTGTATGTGTGTGTGTTAAACTGAAAAAATAATTATCGCTAATTTAATATATTCTTTTGATGATAATACAATTATAAAATAATTACATGTTTGGGAATTACATCCCGATTTAATTAGAAAATAAGGATTTTATGTTTGTATACGATTAACTTTATATCCAGTCATTAACAAGTTATTTAGATAAATATGTATTAATGTATATGCTTCTGGGACAATTTTCATCGAATGTTGTGTAAAGATTGTCAACAGTTTTTTTTCTTCTTTTACTGTCTAGATACGTTGTTTTTTTTTCGATTTTTTTTCGAACATGGATATCTATTCCCTTTACAACTGCGGACAACTTTGTGTAAAAATGATAAAAAGTATAAGATAAAAAAATCGCGATAATTCAATTATCGCGATTCTCCGACTACTGTCCATTACACATAATTATATACTACGATATGGCTAGCGGTTCTCGAAACCTAAATCAGTGTACTAACTCATTAAGACTCAAATATTTATAGAATAAAGCATTGCTAGCCGGAGCATTTGGGTAATAATTTAACTCGAGTATCAAATTATCAAGTAAAGTACCGTTATCCGGTGACCACGGGGTAAGTGCGTCAATTTTGGCAGGGGAGGATTGTAGGTTCGATCTCCGACGTCGACATTTTAAACTCTTAAAAACGTACTGGTAGTATCCGCCTTGTGCATAGGTCGGTGGTTCTAATCTGGCGCATGTGTTGGGGAGGGGGTGGTCTTCATTACCAGTAATTAGCTGGACAGCGCTTTATGAACACTATACAAAGTTTCAGTGTGTTCACTAGTTCCCGGTGGACGCTTCTCTTGTTTATATCAATTAATTTACTAATTATTTGACAATCGCTTAAACTATTTAAAGTGGTGTAATAAGATAACCCTCATGACCTTCACACTCCGGAGCATTATGAAATAGATTAGATTAACCTAGGTGCCCCCCCCCCCCTCCCTGTATCTGAATTCATGTTCATCAAAGGGAAAGTTAATATATATAATCAGTATAAATACGATAATCGCCCTCAGTTTGCGCGGTCTTACAGCCCGTGCGTATAATAGATATTACATGATATGTTAATTTACCACTACAGCAAATAATAATGTAATGGTTACCTCCCCTTACCCGAGCATTACTAATTAGTGAGTTGCGGTAAAACTTCCCTGTGCCACATGGTGTCGATGTAGGATGGATTTTAACAATCTTGACCTTCTTTTATGACGTAAATTTATGTTTGTTACATGTGATGTAGTTTATAAGTTGACCCCCAGGCGGCCGTGTGGTTTGAGAGACACACTAAAGAACAATTGTTAAGGATTTACCGAGAACGTGTACAGGTGTAGTTACAGGGTCAAGGTCTTAATATAGGGAATTATTTTATTTTACTGAGCAGTGTAAGAAAAATAGTCTTTCCGGCTATACTCTGTGTTTCTCGTTATAATTTAGAGGAAACCGGACAAATCATAATAAAAATACATCGCATATAGATAAAGCTTTCCTGAATTGAAATGGAAGTGGCACAATGTGTCAAAGAGTGCGATGAACTTTTGAATAAAATATGCCCTTTTAATCTCGTCTGGAATTATGGAATCACGAGATTTCGATGCATTCTTGATACATGTATTTGCAGGGCGTTTCTTGCTAACTGATCTCAATATTTAAATCCAAGATCTGAATAAAATCAAAGGTGCATGAAAATGATGCTAAGTACATAAGTGTTCGAACCCCTGTTAAGACAACCCGTATCCCGCGACCAACTCCTTTCAAATATAAGCAGGAAATAAATAATAATTATGGCACCCAACATGTTAAACGGTGTCCTACACAATTAACGAGTAACTAGATAGTGAAGCGGTTAATATTCCTGTTCTCACCAATTTATATCAAATTCGATCCTAGGTCACATAAAATGTGAACTATTACGCCGCTCATCCAGGAATTTTGATCTAATCTGTTTACTTCGGCGTCTCTTAACCGTAAATACCTTATAAAATTTTAAATGTTTGTCTTTTGTCGGTTGACATCATCATGAAAAATCCCCCCCCTTTCTCTCTCTCTCTCTCTGTCCAATTTTTACTCTCAATGTACAATAAAAGAAGAGTTGTTTTTTTTCTTGAAACATTTGATACAATTATGACACTTATCATTTTCAAATAATCATCTTTAAATTATAAAGGCAATCTTTCAAGAAATGTTTTCCCTATTTTTATGTGTTTGATTCACCCGTCTATATAAACTCAATAATTATTTTCTCTATAAAAATTTGATAATCTTTGAACCATGATAAAAAAATAGACAATACCAGCTAAACCAGTCAGCACTGAAAGAATATACGAAAATTGGCACAGTGATTGGTAATCCTCCAAAGACAAGCGCAGTTCTTAACTACAAATACACCAAATTAAAGATCCAGCATTGTCTTACTTGTAAACCTGTGATAGGATCATAGGGCACTCTTCAGTAAAATCGTACACAAAGTATGTTGTAGATCTCGATGTACGAACAACACAGCGTATTGTTTGCTTCATACACATCTCTATACGTGTGGGATCCACACGACGCTCCGAATCCTTGCAGATTCATACTTCTCTGAAGCAGATCCCATTACTTCATGACTCTATCATTACCAGTGTCAGATAATTTTTTACTCAATCAGACGGTACTGATTAAATCAAACATATCAGTACGACAACTTTATCAGTACCACTTGTACAATGGAGTAACACAATGTAATCACAAACACTTAATTTCATATTCTAAAGACAAACATGTTTACACTTTTTATATGAAATGTTATATTTTTTCATTTTAAATCGTATCTTTTTAAATATATTTTGCAAAGTATATGGACAATCCTTCATCTGCATGAAGAGTCACATGACTGTGTTCTATGTAAACAGTGTTGAAAATAAGTCAATGTATTCTGAAAGAGCAGCTTATATACATTCTTTGATTGTCCACAAGAGTAGCTTTAGTTTAATAAAAAATGCAAGAAAGGATTTACTACGATAAACCTAAAGTGATAATTCATCTTTAGCACTTTTGTTCTGTCCTTTTGTTTGTTTTACAGGGATCTCCAAAATTATATCTCGTCAAACTATGACACAATAATCGATCTCTATTTAATTATAGTTTAAATCATACTTCTTCTTAAACAAGAACAAGCAAGTACAGTTAAATTACATTTGTTGACACATGAAATCATTAAGTATAAGTACACATGTACACATTTCATACCTGCACGTGGTTTCAATCACCTCGATGTCAGCGGTTTTATTCATACATTTTCGGGCGCGTATCAATGCCAACTTATTTTTTGGTTGTGTTTTTGTGGCTACAAGATTTGAATACTCCAGTACGCTGCAACGAATTCATTGCCCGTTGTGCAGCACATCAGGCGGGGACTGCGATTTTGAATAGGAAAATATTAGTAATTTCTGATTGCTTCGCTATTTGCGCATTGAGAGTGACTTCCCTGAATGATACATTAATCGAACTAGGTACTCGGCATTGTCGCGCTATATCGGTACATACCTTGGTTTCCATTAGACAAACCGATAACTCGTTTTTTATGCACTCTAGACGTAAGCTACAGATATCGTACTGACGAACGAAATTTGTTGCGTACATGGATTTTTCCACTATTTGGACAGATTTGAAATCAGCGTACTGCATATTTGCCGGATTACGTGATACGCGCTATCTGGACACGATTACTATGCAGAGTATGAAATATATCTAGATTTAACAATTTTATTCACACAAATGTCGCATTGTGTGCATGTACAGTGCAAAAACTTTAGTTAATGTCCAGAGTTCCCCGTCAAAAAATATACCATTATGAAGATTCTGAAAGCTGTGCCATAATCTTTATAATTTACATAGAGTTGTTCTATAACTTTTGAGCCTGATCAAGGTTTAAATGTTGCTTCCACATCAATACATGTGACATGTACAATACATGTAACATATTTAGATGAAGCCACAGATCATGGAACTTCCTGATAATGACATCCACTCTAAATGAGAAAGGAAGTCATGGTAACTTCCCTGGCTATTGATCTGAAACTTTGGGTTTGAAGCCAATTGGGGGCAAGGAGTTTTCATGATCTTTCCAGACATAAAGTATTTGTCCAACACAGGAACTTTTGAGAGGGATACGTATAAGTTGCAAAAACCGAAATGATGTAAAAAAAAAAGCAAGCTTAGATTTAACTAAATGAGAAGGATTTCATCAAATTAATTATTTGATTTTGATAACAACAATAAAATTGAGATCCACAAAGCACTGACTGTTTTCTCCCGGGTGTTTTCGGGGTGAGAGAGGGCAGGATGTCTTTCCGCTGCCGTTCCATCATGGCGTCTGCCTCGGTCTGGATCTCAAACCCATTCTGTTTGTCTGGTTTGAACACCTGCAACAGTATGTCCCATAATACACAGCCAGGTTCTACCCTTGTAGAAATGTCAATGTCTCTCTGTAAATGACATTTTCTCCAAAAACTTATAAACATGCTGATGCATGCATATGTCTGAGGTTTTTTAGTTAATATTTGTCCGATTGTGAAACTCCCATAAACAACCACTCTAGGATTTGTCAGATGTAGTTTTCAAGTTTACTGTAAGTGGTGCTACAGTAGTACAAATTATGACCAGTAGCAACATCCAGAAAATTTCAGATGGTGGAGGAACCATGTATATCTTATTTCTTATATCTTATTAAAGGCTTATTTCCTTTCATTATCACAGACTTCGCGAAAGGTGTCAGACTGGCAGACATGTTTGACAGATTTAATCTTGGCCTGATAAAAATTTCTTTTTCAGTGAACTCAAACTGTAAATAAAAGGGGGAAACAACTTTCCTTGCTATTCTTGCTTGTTACAAACTTATCTTGCTTGAACCTTGTTTTCTAGATGTTTAATTGGCTAAAACTATATATATTAATCTAATTCAATTTTAAAGAAAAAAAACAACTAGATATTTGCATATTTTTTTCATTTTTTTTTTTTTTGTCTGACAGATTTTCTTTTGGTCTGACAAAATTTCATACATGTCAGATCGAATGTCTGACAGATTTTTTTTTCCTTTCGCAAAGTCTGTTATCAAGGTTCATTCATTCATGTCTCTAAGAATTTCTTTCAATTTATGTATTTTTCCCCCAAAACAGCTTTACCCAAGGGTTTTTCTTTCCCTGATCTTTGTGCATTTACTCCCAAAATTTGGCACTATGGACTCTTATCCGAAAAATAAGGCTGTCAATATTTCAGACAAGGAGGAGAATCAAGCAGATCCACAGACCTACTGCAGGCCAGCAGGAAATCTTGACAGGATAGAACTTTACAGGTGACCAGAACAGGCCTTAAGTTCTCTAAAATATTTAAGTGTGGTCTCAGACTCAAATATCATGTGTACTTAATCTAAATTGAATTTAACAACCTGATTTTGAGGTTGCAAATCCAAATACTAATATCCTAGAGTTTGTTTTTTTTTAGTTCCGAGAACAATGGGTCAGACTCTAACTCTAGAAGCTATTGGATCTTTCTAATGTTTACAGGTCTTTTCAAATTGATAATCAATGGCTTCACTGGAATAAAATGGGAGTCAATGCTTACTGACCTGGTTTACTCAAAAGAACATGGTTTTGTTTGTGACACTGTTTATCTAGTGGGGCATACATTTTCAAAACTAAAAGCTAAAAAGGTGCATTGATTTTAAGTCAACAACTGTAACCACTCAAGTCAGATTTACCCCAAGGATTTATCAGAAAGATATAGTATGACCAAACGTAAAAGCTGTATTGTCACTGAATATGCCATAAATATATGTCTTCCTTGTTTCCTTACATAAATTACTGACTACATACTGACAAGCAAGAAGTCATTTCAATCTTACGTATTTCTTGGCCTGGCAGTGTCCCACTGAGTTGAAGATGACGTCCAGACACCGTGGTAAGATACCCTGGTCCTGCGGAGTGCCAGACATGGTGTACGTCTTCCCAGACGACGTGATACCATATGTGAACAACAAACCTGCAACACAGAAAAACTTCACCAACGTTCGCCTTAGCACTATCTCTCTCTTCCTCTGTTTTATAAATGTGATAAAAATACTCACAGGCCCACGCACCTAAAGCAAACCAAGGTCGGACTGCAAATATATAGCCCTTTCTTATGCTAATTCGCGCCTGTTCTAATAATATGTATCTTAATTTTTATAACTGTTATAATCTTTCATTTGATAACAATATTATTTTAACTCCCATCAGGGTCCTTTCTCAGAATTTCTACCTTTCTGGGGACTGAGACCCTTGTTCATTGTTTGGCAGAACTTCTTCATTGTGGACACAAGTGTTCTTTGGAACATGTGCTTACAGCAGGTGACAAAAGGACCATCAACTTACACTTGGTTTACCCTAAATATTTCCAAATGATGGACAAATAACCCCTTGTTATATAAATATAGATAAAGAGACAAACTTTGTAACATTTGGGGGGGGGGGGGGGGGGAGAGGATAAATATCATATACACCCATAACGTTATAATATAAAGGGGGGGGGTTTTGCAATTTTGTGCACCAGGGCAAACCTGGAATTTCCGAATCCTACCACGAGATACTGATCAAAATTTGTTTTGTACCCCCAGAAAAAAACGTCAGTGGAAACATTGATCCTACCACGAGATACTCACCATTTTTACCGCGTATGACATCCTCTATAAGCGGCAGGGCCACATGATCAAACACGGCCTTCTGGGAAGCATACTCATCAAACACATGTTGGAACTTGTACTGAACCTCCTTTAACTGGCCCGTCCGTGCGTACGACAACGTCGACTGAGGATAAGTTGTTAGAGATAAATATTCAAAAGTGAATAATACAGTAGAACTCGATTATAACGAACACAGATATAGCCAACGCTCGGTTATAAGGAATTTTTTTTTTTTTAATCTTAGTTTTTTGTTGTTTCTTAGGGTTTGATCGGGATATTCTTCCCCTTTTCTTATTTTGGACGATTTTTAATAAGGAATCGATCCATTTGACAAGGAATACCGATCATAGACTGTGCATTAAAGGGCAGACTTTGACCTTTAATTTTCATATCTTAACATTTTAGAAAGGATACCATTCAAAATGGAATGGTTAATATGCTGATCATCCTGTAAGATGCCGAAAAATAATCTTTATTCGACAGACGCACGTTAGAGATATCTTTACAGTTGACATGCTGCAGTTTAGAGTTTTGAATTCAAATTTTTGCTACGGATTTGGATTTTTGGTTGTCCACGGACAAGTAAACAGTGAACATTTACTTGTCCATGCCAGGAAATGTATGACTCGGACAATGGATTTCCACCATCCCTGTTTTCCAAGTCCCAAATACCAATATAGTGCACAAATGTGCATGGATATAGCAAACCTTGTTCTAAGTTACATTTTTCGAATCCTTAAACTTGTGGACATTTAGCAATCTCTTGCATATCGAGCAAGTTATTGAAAACACAAAGAAAATTCAGACATCCATTCTTGATTTTTTCAAGAAATAATTCACTGTATTTATAAAATGATGAATAAAATGGGAATATACTTCATTTTCAAACTTTAAATAATATAAGACAACTACAGCCATACTATCATTAATCAGAGTAATGTTTCTTTAACACTCTTCAGCATAGAGGTAGAAAACAAGCAAATGAATCATACAAATCGTCAACTTCAAAAAAACAAACTAAATAACACCATTTTTTAAACAGACATTTTGTTTTGATGTGTGCTCGATGTTCCGTACCATACACAATACCGGTGAATAATTCGGGTCCAGGGCCAAAATACGGTTGTCAAAAATCAAATGGGTGCATCTTATATAACTCATTGGGTATCAGATCAAATATGAAATATATTATGATATACTTGTATTTTCAATTGAATTGTATGTATAAGTCAATATTTATTAATATTATAATTATTTTATTATTTATCATGTAAAACAGAAATCATGGAAATGTTATGCACACGGTGCAATTGAGAAATTTTCACTTTCACTAATTCCGTAACGCATTATTCTGACGCACGTCGTATAAATATAAAGCATCAATCTATATATATATCTTAAAACATCCTTTGATGCAGTTATTTTTTTCAATTCGTTTTTGGGTAAGTTCAGTGCGTAATTACACAATGATGCGCCTTATCTGTTGCACTGTGTATATTGTCTTTAGCTAAAAAATAAAAAATAATATATATATATATATCTGGATCTTTATTTGAGGTATTTTTACTAGAAGTTTTAGTGGTTTTTCAATTAAGACTTGTTTATTCTGTAAGTTTATTATGTTTAACATCCCACCAACAGTATTTTACTTGAGACAGATATAGTGCTACTTCACTGCAGTATCATGCCATACATGTGGCATGATACCATCCTAACACCTGGCCAACCAGTCCTGGAACTACCCTTACATGCTGAACACAAAGCAAGACAGCTATGTATACAGTAATACCAATACCATGTAGATGTAAGTCAAGTGTCACTGTGTGTGTACTAGACAACAAGACTCACCTCTGAGGATACCAACTCTGCCGTTTCACTGTTCAGAACTCTGAGGCAAACCTGATCTCCTGGGTTCTCAAGGGGGCGTACACGACAATACACCTGTAAAATGTCAATTTTTCGGTAAGATTTCTAGAGAAAATGTGAACTTACTGTTACACAAAAGAAAACAATACATGGATATTAACCCTTCACCCATGTTGTTTATTTTTTTTTTTATTTTTTTTTAGTTTATTTTCACTCCAGGTATAAGGGATTAGTCATAATAAGATTTTTAGTCTGTTCATTTTGGGAAATTCAAGCAAGATTTTGTTTGAAACTGGGCAATTTAGATTTGAAGTGTTCTGTTTGGAATTACTGAAAAAAAATAAACAGAAAGAGGCCATAACTTTTATTCTTTAAACGGGTCTGGCAGGCTTTTCCCTGACACAAAAATAGCTCAGTGTAACCATCAAATATTTCAAAATGTGTCTCTTCATCTTTCAGTTCTCTCTCTATATATAACAAGGGATCATTCGTCCCCCCATTTAAAAACTTATATCAAGAGAAAACCTTGGTCTGGGTTATTTATGTATAGGGAAATTAGGAACTTTTTTTTACTTAGGATTGGGAAGTCACCAAATATTATCGGTCTCAGTTAAAGAACGGGGGAAAAGCCCTTAAGTTTGCCTACCTCAACTGGATCCAGCTGGTCAGAGGTCCCTGCCCTCGTTCTTTTCCTTGGTGTTTTACCACGTCTGAAGTAAGACAAACAAATCTCTTACTTTTAACGGAAACGTTAATCAACCTTTTTATTAAAGGAAATGAAATTAAAATTTCACATTTTTTTTACAAGAGGAATCAAGAAACGTAAACTATATAATTTGGATCTCTGTTTCACATCACCCATTCACGATATTTGGAATCTTCTGAACTTCATGACGTCAGTTTTACACCTGCAGTAAAACTTGTTTATGGACAGTTTGAAAGAGTTACCTTACTTGTTGTGTTTTTCCCCTCTGTTGTTGTAATTTTAAAACCAGCATTCATATAAAATCAGATAGATCTTCTAAATTTCAATTTGGAAAGATAAATAGAAAACACTTTATACAAAAAACAAATTTACAAAATAGTAATATTTAATTCTACCTTCACTGCTGGGTGTAAAAACTGTGACGTCACGTCATGGCTGCTACGACATGAGAAATTAGCGGTAGAGATATGTTTTTCAGCGGCATTAAATACAAAACATTAATGGTATGGATATATTTTGAGAGATAATTAATCCCTTTAATTGTCCAGACCAGAAAAATCCTTTGTAAAGCTGTCCCAACAATTATTCCTGTATCGGAGAGGTGGGTGGGGTATGGAAGGCATTGCATTCCTGGTGTTTATTTATATATAGAGGGGTCGATTTTTTTCTAAAGTTTTTTTTTTTGACTGAATATCAGGTTCCTGTGCCTTTACCTACAACAGTGAGACCATGCACACAATATGGTATGTAAACTCATAATTATGGAGGGGGAAAATTAAAATAATTTGGGGAAAATATATATTCCAGGCAGGGGGGAATGCCGCCTACTGTACATTCTCCGTATATTTTGACAAAAAAACACTATGTAAAATCTGTAATATATGGTGGATTACATTTCTTGAACCCATTTTACACGTATCATTCAATTGGTATTATTGTGATAATATAAATGCAAATTGGTACAAAAATGGAATAAAATAATGTTTCAATTTATTATATTTTTTGTCAAACGCTTGTAAAATAATTTGTGAACTGGTAAAAAGCACTTTTTTCGGCGGGGTTCGAGAGGAGGTGAAGTTTGAGAATGGGTAATTGGACGATTAGCAAAATAAGACCGGTTTAATTTTGAAATTGAAAGCCTGATCGATTTCACCCATCATTTTTGTAACTGTTGTCGTCAAATGCGATATATGTTACTTAAACACTTATCTTATTGTAATATTTGGCAAAGTAATGAAAAAGTAAGCGTGATACATGAAAAAGATAAATGCCTAGAATAATGTACTGAAAGAAAAACATTCCTTTCGCACGAAACGGCTAAGTATACTGCGGATCCACTGAGCCCCGGAATTTTTTTTTTTTATTATTATTACCTACTGGACTTTTAAAGTTTACGAATTTTATAAATATTATTTAGTATTTTAACAATCCACAATAAAAACATGACTATTAACAATTTTCTCTTGAAAATACCATTTTAATAAGTTCCTTTCGTGTTTTAGTCATACCCTAATTGGACGATAAGCAAAATAAGACCGATTTAATTTTGAAATTGAAAGCCCGATCGATTTCATCCATCAAAGTGGGGATATGTTCAACGATGATTTCGAAAAACCTCCAAGTTACTTGAATCATACGGCAATGTACATACTTTTCCATGACAAAGATCGAATTAACTTAGTCTCATTCCGCTAGAAATGATACTTGAGTTATTTTAAAACTAAACTTCCCCACCCACTTTATTTCAAATAATCGACATTAAAAGATTTAAACTTAAAGCGATGGAATGCTTACGAATCAAATTCTAAAGTAAATAACTTACTGTGGCCTCATCATTGGAGGCATTTGTAGAAAGTATCAAATGTTTCTCAACTCTTACAAGAAGATATTTTTCGTGTGTTGATATAATGTCTTTCGAATTTGGTAGCTGCTTTCAGATCATCCAATCAAAATCGTTTGTGCTTCATTCGGACAATTTCACATTTTATCGACTCCCGCCAATACGAACGTTAACTCTTCACTAAAATCGCTATTACCGCCCTTATCATGATCTTTTTTGTCGGCAAATATAATAAACAATGTAATAAGAAATAGATTAGCATTATTCTGATCTTTTCACCATATATTCATCCAAATAGTTCGTTCCCGTGCATGCAACAATTTCTTTGTTTATTTATCTATTTTATTTGGGGGGTGGGGGAGGCCTTGGTCCTAATTTGCAAATTGTTCAGAGGGAGGATATTGATAAAATTAACGACATATGAATGGCAGCTGAAAAGAGAAAAAAAATATTGTATATACATAAATACATCGGCATCATTATCTTTTTTTTTTCTTTAGAAGTTGTGCCACCGCTCTCTCTCTTCTCTCTCTCTTCTCTTAGGTGGGGGTGATCTTTTCTTCCTATTTTTCAATGCGATTTCCTGGTCAATACCTGTAAATAATCTGTATGCTCATCCCACAGTACACCTCTTTCTGGTTTATTGATTTAGATGGGTTGTATTAAGTCAAACGTCATACGGTCTTGATAAGATTTTTTTTTTTTAACAGATAAAAAATAGTTTGGAAAGGGCAATAACACGATTAGTCGGCAAACAAACCGATCCAGTCCAGTGGGTGGGGTACATCCACCCCAGGGGTGTGTACATGTGTGTGTGGGGGGGGGGTGGGGGTGCAACAAGGTGGATCCCTTCTTCTTTTTTCCGGGGTCCGGGCCGGGTTCTTCTCTTCTCTCCTCAGATTGTTTCTGATTGGGATGTGTCCCCTCTGGATTTTCGCATGAATTTATTAATCGCCTGGAGATTAGGGACTCGCAGATTCGATCCCCGGTCGTGACAAACCAAGTTCGTCAATAAAATGGTGTTGGTAATTTTCATGCAACTAGGTATATGGTGTAGGTACGCACATATATACAGGGGAAAAAAACGAATAGATACAAAAAAAATGAATTTCATTAAGAAATTTTATCACCACGTGGATGAGAACGCGCGGCTTTGGAATAAGAGTTTATGTAATGTTACTGAAATTATTTCACTTGAAAATACAAGTATCCGCAGTACCATTTACAAGTCGACAAATCGCATCTCCAAATAACTGAGCTACTATTGTTGGGGTGTTTAAATTCAAAACCAAGCAAAGACCCACCCATACTATTCATTAACTAATTCTCTCTCTCTATCTTTGGGAACTACATGTATTTGTTTGTTTGTTGGGTTTAACGTCCCACCGACAGCATTTCAGTAATTTGGAGACTCTGTCTATTTGAGACACGCCCTACACATGTGACATGATACCACATCCAGTCAAATTGACCCGACACCGAGTCAACAAGTCCTGGAACTACCATTATATGAGGTAGCTATACAGAACTACTGAATCCGTTTTTTTAAAAGCGGGTCACCATAGAAATGGTTGAAATGCAGAACGGCTATAATTAAATGTGTCATATGTTTATGTAGCCCAGTACGTGAATGCAAATCTAGTTTGTTTGATTCATTTCTTTCACGAGACAGGCATATATACATACACTTTAATGATTGATATTATTTCCGCATGAAGATTCATGTTCTCTTTGTAATAAAACTACTTCTGTTGTATGTTGAGTTTCATCATGTTGGATAGGAGGACCATATGCATGGTAGTGTGTCTTTGCCAATAAAACAAACATTTATGTGCGTGTTACAAATCACGCCCATTCTGTATCTATAGATGTTATCATTGAAAATAAACTATATTTGAAATAAAAAAAAAAAAAAAAAAAAAAACAACAACATTTAAACCAACTTTATTTGAGATTGTGCTGCATACTGCTACTGAAATTTCAAATTTCTATTTTACGGAGACAGCCAAGTTGTACACTTAATCATTAAAAGACACTCTTTGTTTGTTTGTTAGATTTAACGTCTCATCAACAGGCGACAGTATTTCAGTCATTTGAAGACAATGTCTATTTGAGAAAGATATAGTGCTGCCACACTGCAGTATCACGCCGTAGACATGTGGCATGATACCACACCCAGTCACATTATCCTGACACCGAGCCAACCAGTCCTGCAACTACCCTTATATGCTGAGCGCAAAGCAAGGGAGCTATAACAGTGCCAGCTAGCCTTTACTTTGGAATGCCGCGGCTGGTGATCGAACCCACGAAATCGGACGCTCTAACAATTTTTTATTTTAGATTTTTTTTTTTTTTACAACCCGTGGCTTTCTTAGAAGCGTTATAAATCAAAAGTTGAGAAATCATAAGAAAATGAAAATGTTTTAAATTAACAATTATATAATTATAGGTGCTATATGTCATAGAAAGTTTCAAATATTAAAATTATAAGAATAACACAAATCCAAGAATCGTTTCTTTTGAGAAAAAAAATATTTTCTTGGGAAAATGGGTAGCTATTTGTGTGAAAAAAATCAGTTTCTGGCTAGGGGAAACCACCTGTAAAGGGTAGTAAAATAACACACACGTGGGCACACACACACACACACACCACTCGACCACCGGGACCGATAGTTCGCTCGTCTGAATAGATATTACCTCGACCTTTTGAAGTAGTACTTTATATACACGCATAACAATACAAATAGGTAAGTATCAGATTAAAAGACCACCGTTCGGAACTATCTATTACCATGACGTTCATAAACTGCGCTTATGATGTTCCAAAATAGGTCATATACTAAAGACAATCGAGGAACGTAATTCTTAATGATTTAGAAGCGAGCCTAAGGACCCCTCCACGAGTCAACACAGTGTTTGCTTTATTATACATAGCTGCTTCAAAGTCAGTCAGTATACATGCTTAGCGATCATAAAATGCATAAATTGCCAGTAATTTTCATTTGTAAGTCCACTGGGGATCGAGGTACATGCACTAGTGTCCCTTTTAAACACTCTACTGGCTTCGAATCCTAATCCTGTACTCTTTTAAAGGGAGAGAGATGTTACTAAGTTGTTTGTCCGCGCTTAGAGAGATCAGTTGCGCTTTAAGAGAGAGAGAGAGAGAGAGAGAGATGTTACTAAGTTGTTTGTCCGCGCTTAGAGAGATCAGTTGCGCTTTAAGAGAGAGAGAGAGAGAGAGAGAGATGTTACTAAGTTGTTTGTCCGCGCTTAGAGTGATCAGTTGCGCTTTAAGAGAGAGAGAGAGAGAGAGAGAGATGTTACTAAGTTGTTTGTCCGCGCTTAGAGAGATCAGTTGCGCTTTAAGAGAGAGAGAGAGAGAGAGAGAGATGTTACTAAGTTGTTTGTCCGCGCTTAGAGTGATCAGTTGCGCTTTAAGAGAGAGAGAGAGAGATAAAATACTGAAGGATTGCGCCAAGGTAAAAACAACACGGTTTACATTTCTTGTTTTATTTTCTCCCATTGTCAACATTTAATGTAATTAATGGAAGCGATTTTCAAATTAACAATTGAACACAAAACAGTATTGGTACTGCAAAACAAACTGAACAATACAAGATAGAACATAGAGATAATTAAACAAGCTACGTAAAAATGACAATGTTACCTCTAAATAAATTTGGGAAAAAATGTGATTTTCTCTTTGTAACGTTTTTGGGACTGTTTACTTAAAATCTAAATAAGGAATTGGCGAAGAATTTTGATATAAAAAAGAATGAAAAAAAGAAAAAAAAGGAAATATTTTTTACAGATTATATAAATGGTATAAGAACAGTTGAAAATATGAAATGCACTTTTCATGTAAATTATCATATCAAATATACATGATGGGATAAAATCCACTATTGGCGCCCCAACGTTCTAATTATTTTCACTAATATTTCATGGGAAAACGAACGTTATAATGCGCGTGAAAATATATACATATGAATGAATAATCAGACGAGTAATGTTATGTGTATTTTGATGATTATGCAAATTATGAAAATGAAAGATTCAAATGTAAATACTGATAATGAAATATCGATATCACAAAGTAGTGTTTATTATTAGTTTTTTCTTTGAATTCAATAAAAAAAGGTTACATTGAAATTGCTAAAATCCAAGGAAATGATGTCAGGGGAAAATGTTACGCTCGGGAACTTTTTTTTTCAGATGATCTTATTTCCTGTCTGATTCTTTGATATAGCTTTTATTCCCCCCAGGACCGAGGGATAAACCCCGAGATAACCACGTTGCTAGGAAACACGTTTCTTGGACTAACAGTTCGACTGTAGTTTTATGACAACTTAACTGATAACAATGAACTAAGATGTAAACAGTGTCTTATCAAGTAATAGTCTGACGTGAACATCAATGATGATGTTGTCAATTGGTATGATGGCAACTCTGAGACCTACGTGACCATGTCAGCACAGCCTATTGTAAGCCATTCGCAACTTCCCTGACGTAATCAGCGCTACCAATCACCCATTCGGAACATATCAAACATTCCTACGCGCATTAACGGCAGATGTTCATGATCAACGATCGTCCATGCATTGTTTTATTAAATCTCCTTTGTTTTTCCATTGAACACGACTAATAATAAACATAGCATTCATTATACTCTTTTCTCATTGCTCCACAATTCGCCGTTTAAGGAACAAAGCTGTCAATTCACTTGGCTGTTTCTGACGTTGTAGCCGGTGCCGCGGACGCTGCCTTTGAAGCTTTGGTGGATTTCGCCTTACCTCCCTTGGCGGCTTTCTTGGCTGGAGTTTTCTTTACAGCTTTCTTGGCTGCTTTCTTTGCTGGGGATTTTTTGTCCTTTTTAGCCGGCGATTTTGCTTTTGCTGGCGACTTGGCTGTCTTTTTGGGCGACTTCGCCTTGGCGGTGCTTTTCTTGTTTGCCGCGGCTTTAGGCTTTTTAACTTTGCTTAAGGATTTCTTGGCCGCCTTGTCGTCTTTCTTCTTTGGTGTTTTCTTGGTGGCCTTCTTTTCTGACTTCTCGGCCTTGCTTTTGTCACCCAGTCTGAACGATCCTGTAATAATAATAGTAATAATAACAACAATAAAATAAATAATAATGGTAACAAATGATTATTCGTAAAAGTACATAATAATTCATACATTTCAATCAGTGGTTTATGGGCTTAAAACAATTTAATTTAAAAAAATAAGGGAAAGGGGCCAAGGGCCTTTATAAAGTAAGGGAAGCGAATCCAGTTATTGTAATGTAATAGCGAAACCATACGAATACAAGAAATAAACCGTAATTTATGGTGGTATAACCCGCCCTGTGGAAAAAAAGAAAGAAAAAAATATAACAAAAACACTACAGAGAATTGAACGATTAAAATATAATTAAAGTGATAGTTCAACTAAATTAAATAGAAGAAAAGGATAAATGAGAATAATTACAATATAAATTGATACTGTAAAATCATAAATTTTCGTTGACATTAAATTTCGTTGATATGTACTAATGGGTTTTCGTGGGCACACTTATTCGCGGATCTATGTTCAAGAAAACCTGAGGTTCATGTCAGAGATAAGTTTTTGTGGGGATTAATATTCGTCGATAAAACCCACAACGATATCGACGTATCTTAGTGTCCCACGAAAATTCATTATTTCACAGTAATTCTTCATGTGTGAAATGCGGAAGCTACATGTATATGATAAAGATTGCAACTGTAAGAAGAAAGAAAAAGAAAAAAAAGAAAGTGACAGAGAGAGAGAGAGAGAGAGAGATGGATTCAAAGAATGAAAGACTGAAAAATATATATGCTCAGAGAGAGAGAGAGAGAGGGGAGATATATATAGAGAGAAGCACAAACCTGATGCACCGGAGCCCTTGGACTGCTTCAGCTTGCCGTTTTTGATGCCCGCTCGGAGTGACATCTTCAGGTGGTTGTTGACGGCCCTCTCGTCACTCCCGACGGAATAGTTTGCCAGTACGTACTTCAGTATCGCCTGTCGGGAAGACCCATTTCTGTCCTTCAGAGCAACCAAAGCTTCTGCGATCATTGTACTGTATTTTGGGTGGCTGCTTGGGGTCGCCTTTTTGCCGCCCTCTTTTTTCTTCGGCGTTTTGGCTGCTTTCGCTTTCTTGGCGGGCTTTGCCGGCGGCGCAGCATCTGTCGAGTCCTCTTTCGTTTCCTCAACCGCCGGGACTACTTCTGCGTCAGACATTTTCACGGTTGGATTGTGTGACTAAAACAAAATATGAAAAGGTAAATCCAAGAAGTCCTATGAGCTGCCTTGTCCCGTATAACAATTCCTGAAAAGATCGCCTTGTAACTAGGAAAAATGTATTTATAGAAAACGCGCGGACCCAATAGAAAGCACTACATCCGCGTCAAGCAAGAAGTGGATTTCATCGGTAAATATGTATTCCTGTGCTTTCGACTTCTAACTTAAATCGAATCTGTGTTCAATCTGTTGACTATTTTCACAAGAAATCATTGTTTACATGCAAAGCAATGATTATCACATTATTTCGTGGTAATTTCTCAAATATTAAACCGCTCATTAATGCGTATGACTTGATATAACTAATCCCCTGTCTAATTTATTTAGGTCAACTTCTTAGAAAGAATGAGCATTTTAGACAATATGATCGAATGACATGAGATATCTGTCCAGCTGTAGATTCTATATACATTCACAGAGCAGACCTGAGAGTGTCACGTGTCCCAGTTTCTTCTAAAGCAGAAAAAAACTTCAAATTCAAGGTACCTATTAGCACAATAGATATCCTTATACGTTACATACACGCAATGAAAATACTTATTTCTCGCTTTTGGATATGAAATAGATGGTTATTTCGTTAGTAATAGACACTATAGGCACCGAAACGCTTATGACACCACTAACAAAGCATGCATATACTTATTTCAACGATTTATTTATCAATAAAACATTTCCATACTAGAATATACGCAGACCTTTGACCTTTGAAATAATGGCAATTCTGATGTACATAGTCCCTGCACAGAAACATTTATGTGTGGTTTGATTCTAGTTAACAACACAAAAGAACATAAAGTATTTCATTTCATATCACAGTATATATTCCTTACAGTCAATTAATCAAAATATCGAGAACAAACTAGCTGTGCTTTTAATGCACTACGCGCTAATATGCCAGGGGACGTAATCGAGACAAGATATGTATATATATATATTTTATTTATTTTTACAACAGATAAAATTCAATTAAATCGGCGGAAAATGGAATATCTGAACTGTTATAAATATTTTAAAAAGATGCGAGGATACTAATGTCATCATTTATTTATTCAGTCATAAGAACTTCGAAGCCATAAATATAGCCAGGTCTGTGTATGTATGCTCACTGTATGTACCTGCGAAGTCATGCATGAACAATATATAACAATTAAAATAATGGACCACGACTTAAAATGTACATATTTATGTTTTGATAAATGAAAATCGTTTCTAATGAAAATAATAAAAGTGTTACTTAATAATTAAAATGATAATAATAGAATGTAAGAAAGAACAACTTAATGAAATATAATAATTAATTTAGCAGAAGCCCTACGTACTATATATAATTATAAATAACTATACTATATTAAAATTTTAGTGGAGAAAAAAAATCTTCTCTCTTAACTTCTTCTTTTCACATCTCGTCACAAGTTATTTTGTTAACGACAAAGTATATAATAATAATTCATTATGAAACTTGACTTATTATAATGCCAAAATTTCTGGTACATACGTCGAGACGCTGTACCATGTGTTATAAAAGTTCATGTAGTTTAGTTTTTAAAATTCATTATTGTAGCTTTAAATGTTTTGTTTTTATTCGGTTTGTCCATGATAAGGTATTAACGATTTGCTTTTGAAGCACTGCCGGGTCCATAAATTAATGAAGTTTTAAGTTAGTTTTGATATTTATCATTCCTAAATTTTGATAAAAACTGAACATAATGATAAATATGTGTTCTCTTCATCGTATTAATCAGCTGTTTTTTAAGAGATCTATAAAAACAATTAAACCTGTCTTAAGTGGTCAGTCAAGGCAACCCCCCCCCCCCTCTCTCTCTTTCATCGTTTATCTTTTTTTTTAAATACTTGCTGGGTGGATTTCATCGATGCAGAATCGCGATTCTTACCTCAAGAATCGATTTTTCAAGCGATACTTCAATGGACGAAAGATTTTGGTGTAAACCAGCGTAATTATAGCTTGGCCTGCCGCTTATATCTCAAGCATAAAGTGTCTATTTCCGTAAGTCGTTGTTGCCTTTTGTTGACTAGATTGACTAGTAGACTAGATTTCAAAATAAAATAATAGTTTTTAAAATAAAAACTTAAAAATGCATTCTTTTCTATTATTTTTCCATGTGCCTAATCATCATAGAAACATGGATGCGGAAATCTAATTTACAGCAGAAATCTATTAGTTGGCCATGTCAGAACTACATTATTTATATATTATCAAGTATCATGATACTGTATCGTATCGGGCCTACAATATCGTGATACATCGTATATTTTTTTGCTGGTGATACCCAGCTCTACATCTCTCTTTTTCTCTCTTAAATGTCTTCCGACCGCTCCCCTCTCTCTGTTTAATGATTTTCGACATCTCTCTTTCTCTTTCTTACATGATTTCCGACCGCTCCCCTCTCTCTTTCTTTCTGTTTAATGATTTCCGACCACATTTCTCCCCCTCTCTCTTAAATGACACACGTTTAATACATGTAAAAAATGAAAATGAAAACAAAAACGTGAAACAAATTAAATGAGGTTCGAACCCGAAACCTGATATTCTAATTAATGTCTGAGTCACAAAACCCTAACATACATTTGAAGAGATAATGGAATGCTCTGATTACGGTTTCGTAGTCATGCTCGGGTTATACGTATTATTACCTTTGACTCAACTACTATTTTCACATCAAGTATGTAACGTTAGGGCTTTACACAACAATGTCCACAATGTTGAATGGTATGATTTGATATCATATGTTGGATGCATGTTTAGACAATCTAGGACCGCAGACGGTAATTCGTATAGATATCAGATCAGATTATATATGCAATATATATTTGTCATATTTAAGGTGTAATCAACTCGAAATATATCGAGTTAACAAATTCTAGGTCTATTTTTTCAGTTTCGAATATCCCATGACTCACAGTTTGAATTGGTAGTAAACATATTTCCATAAAAAAAAAAAAAAAAAAAATCGTAAAAGAAATGATGAAGTGTTCGTAGCCTTGGACATGCATATTCTTTTTCGTTTTTCTGCAATGTCAACAACCTTAATTAAATCTTCAAAAAAAAAAAAAAAAAAAAAAAAAAACATCCTTCAGCTGTACGTTTTTATAAGCATCCTTCCGGTTTGATATTGTTCTTTCACAGATTATCGGTTATGGTTTAAATAAATAATGTTCTATACTCTCACTCCTTAATGTTGGTGAAGTCTTTATTTCTTGATAAGTAAACTCAGGTCACATTACACGGGGAAAACGCTTTATTCGTAAACGCAACTTCGACGAAAATACGATATCCCCGAAGCAAGTGCTTGCGGTACCACGTGACACATTTCGCAATAAGATCAAGATAGTGATTCCGTAAGTTCAGCCTCTGAATTAATCGCATGCGCAAAAAGTGAATGTGATTAACCAAAGGTGAGCAAATGAAAATAGAAAATCCAAAAATAGGTTTTATAATTATAATTAGAGTTTCAATACTGTCTGTGACGGTATAACCTGTGATAGGAAAACCACCTATTCTTTAAAGCCATGGGAAGTTGCACTGGGTAACCATGGTAACCATGCGTCCGTAGATGGGTAGTAGTACTAGTTAAAATGACCATATGGGAATGAGTTGCTTTAACCCATATTGTGATTATATATAGGAGCAATTTAAAAGCTATATAAACGTACATAAGGTTGTTTTTTTTGCGCCTCTGTTTCCGGTGATACTCGGATCTGTTAATTATTCATAGAGTTTTTGGTATATAATCAAGACAAGAAAAATAAATTGCAGAAAATAAGCAAAAATATCAAGATAAAAATCTGCAAAAAAGCAATAAGGTGAGAAATAACCTTTGTTCATACGTTCATTTACACTTTTTTGACATTTCCTGGGTAAAGCAAAATATGATAGAAGCAAAATTAAATAAAACAGAATAAAACACCTCGGTTATTGTGGGATTTGTACCTTGGGGCTGTAAATAGCAGTTCTCTACCTACTTTGTCAAGGAGATTTAATCCATAGAGTCTTATGTAGTTATCTAGGGCACAGTCCATTAAAAGAAGAAGTACAACTTTTCTAAACACCATACCTTGATCGTCACATAAATGATTAATGTTCAACTTGGTGATATTCATATTTAAAAAGGAAGATAAAACTGTTAATTAGGTAGAAAGATAACCACCCTGAAGGTTGGAATATCCCAAAATATTTATGTCAACCAATGAAATAGTTGCTTTCTACTGCCTTCATTTGTTAACAAAGATTTGATTGGTGTTCAAGAGTTAGGTTAAAATCCATTTTATACAGTGTATTAAAAAAATCGGAGATAACTCCTCCAGACAGAATTTACATATGCGATTGGATTACTCCTCTCTCTCTCTCTCTCTTACAAGATGAGAAAGACAAAACTTAAAAAAAAAGACAACAACAACAAAAAAAAAAAAAACAAAAAAAAAAACAGTATCACTTAAATTTAAATTCTCGTATAATTATATTTATAAAAGTTAATGAATGTCAATGAATGAAACACATTTCGCACCGTGTTAAAGGTGATGCTCATATTTGGCGCAAAACCCTGCAGATGAACGGATGTATTTCTTCCCAAATTTAATAGCAAACTAGTAATTAAAAAAAAAAAGATAATTTGCCAACAAAATATATTCCAAGTTTATCTATCAAACATCAGATAAGTCCGTATTGATGTCATTTCTTTACAAAGTTTAGAACTAGATACTTTGCTTTTGAAGAGAGGCAGGTATAAAACTTTTATGGCAATTTTACATATGTAGCCGGTAGGGTGTACATGATTTAAAGATACTATTTGCTTATTTAAAATTTCATTTTTCTGAAGGCATAAGGCTATATTGAATTTAGTCAGAATAAAAAAATATCAAGAAAAACGTAAATTTTGCATATTTAAATAAAAAATATAAAATTACCTCAAAAACGTATGTTTAACCGTCTTCAACGTTACTCTCATTACTCGAGTAAACAGTTTATCTAGTGTTCTGAATAACGTTATTCCCCTATAATTTTGACGTCAGTAATGCCGGTACTATCCTTTTTTCAGCGTAGAAGTACATTTATTGTATCTTATATATTGCCCGTCCGGGCCGCCGTGTTGTTGAAACGAAACTTAACAGAACTAGATGTCATTCGTGAAAACGAATGATAGGACTTTCTGCAAGCTGTGTTAATGCAAAAAGCAGGAGATAGAAGTTTCATGTAATGTCTCACCTCTGGTAGTATTTCATGTTCATGCTGAACAATTGACATTATATTCCGAAATTAGTGCAAATGATAAGAACTAAGTATTTGTCTGTAACGTAACATGATGTCCTATGACGTCAGGACATGACTGCAAACTTGATTTCTAGTTTAAAGGTCCTATGTTTGAATCTTACTTCAGCCGCAATACTTCGGTTTTTCGGAATTAAGGTTAGCTTACAAAATACACCTTAGTTTCAAGATGTACCATCTGTGAAAATTTGAAGAAAATCTGATCATAAATGGCGGCTGTAAAGCGCAAATACCATTTTTCACAATTTTTAGCTCTGACGTCAGGTGACGTCATAGGGTGCTAAAAATGCTGTTGCTCAAAAGCGCATACTTTACTGCAATAACTCTGAAATTTTCATTATTCTGAACAACTGGCATCATGTCGAAATCATTCCCCTAAAATGAAAATTAAGAAGTATGCCTATGATGTCACATGACGTCATATGACGTCACGTATCAAAATTTATTTAGAAATTCTGCAGAACTGCAAACTGTGTAAGTTTCAACTTTCTATCTCATCCTGAAGCTCTTTAATCCTAAAATGAAATTTTCGGTCCTATGTTCGAATCTTATTTCAGCCACAGAACTTCGGTCTTTCGGAACTTCGGTTAGCTGACAGGATATGCAAACCGTAGTTTCAAGATGTACCATCTGTGAAAATTTGAAGAAAATCCGACCATAAATGACGGCTGTAGAGCGCGAACACCATTTTTCACTATTTTTAGCTGTGACGTCATGTGACGTCATAGGGTGCTGAAAATGCTTTTGTTCAAAAGCGCATACTTTACTCTCATGACTCTGAAATTTTCATTATTCTGAACAACTGGCATCATGTCGAAATCATTGCCCTAAAATGAAAATTAAGAAGTATGCCTATGACGTCACATGACGTCATATGACGTCACGATTAAAAATATATGTTGACATTTTGCAGAACTGCAAACTGTGTAAGTTTCAACTTTCTATCTCATCCTGAAGCTCTTTAATCCTAAAATGAAATTTTCGGTCCTATGTTCGAATCTTATTTCAGCCACAGAACTTCGGTTTTTCGGAATTTCGGTTAGCTGACAGGATATGCACACCTTTGATTCAAGATGCACCATCTGTGAAAATTTGAAGAAAATCCGACCATAAATGACGGCAGTAGAGCGCGAACACCATTTTTCACTATTTTTAGCTGTGACGTCATGTGACGTCACAGGGTACTGAAAATCATTGAAATCAAAATTTCCTCACGTGACTAATAAGCCATAAAAATTTCATCGTCCTAGGCCTATTGCAACATATAAAAATAAGCGTTTAGTTAGGAAGAAGAAAAGAATAATAATAATAAACATAACAAACCCAATAGGACTTTCTGCTTTAGGCAGAAAGTCCTAATAATTGTTTAGTATGCAGTGTGAAGATGTATGGGTGTAATGAAAAGCTGAACTTGAATGTAAGATTTTATTAATGATTCAGAAGGCGACTGGACATTATGTTAATGAGTGTTCGAACCCCAGTAAAGACATCCATTATTCCGTCGTACCTGTATAGCATATCGGTAACATTCCATTTCTGACTTAATCAAACTCGAGTTAGATCTCCGGCCATTTTCATGAACAATTTGACCCGGTCAGGTATATGTATTTCGGTCTCTCGACACAGTTAATACCTTATATAACGTTTAATGTTTATCTAATACTTGTCGAAACACGATATCATTAGAAATAGCGCTTCTGCTCTCTCTCTCTCTCTCTTTCCCTCCGACCACGAAATTACTCATTCAGTTTTGAAAACTATAAACAAGCTTTCTCATATTTTCGTCGATTTTTTTAAAAATTTAACCCAAAAAGACTTGCCCGGGCAAAATAATTTAATTATCTTTTTTGCTTACATACAAGTAATCAAAGAAATAAAATCATCTATGATAGTAAGTAAAGTTCTAAAATACCCCAGTAATGTAAATCTTAAATGGTAAACAACTGTTCTTTCTTAAAAAATCCTTTTTTATCGGGATAATTTCATAACGAAAAAGAAAAAACTTTATTCGCCCAATTTATCAAGTAACAGAAAAGGGGATATTATAAAGAGTACATATTTCGTAAACATTTATATTCCCAAAGTATATCAATAACATAATGGGATAAAAAATACTTCTTTTTTTATTTCTGGTTAAAAAGAAAAATTTGGATGGGGAGGGGGATGAAGCAGTTTTATTAAAAATAAGACATATAAAAATAAAATCAGTACAAGAAGGGGGAAAAATTTAATAAAAAAATTTTTGAAGTTTGCATCTAACACAAGGGCACATATATGCACCCTGTATTCTTTACACACATAACCATAGCAATAATTAGATAATTTGAAAATGGAAAGTAAATTTGTCATCTAGTTCTTTTTCTATACATGTTACCTAAATGAATAAATGAGGGATACCCCGTTTTGAAATTCCAGATAATCAAAACACCTTTTGGAAAAAAGGAAAAAATAGAAAAATTTACAAAAATGTTATAAAAACATAAAAAACAACAGACCAAAGTTAAATAAAAATGCGCTATTCAACAGCAAGTTCAAGTCAACTCTGGGGCCTTGTCAAAAATATAAAAAATACT
>CM037790.1:6343492-6393492 GCA_021229015.1 Solen grandis | reverse complement strand
TTCTGTAAATAAACTCAGATGATTTTTGTACGAAATTTTGATTCAAACATAAATATTGCAAATTTTATCTCGCACCACTCTTTTTATGTGTTTTTTCTTAAAACAAAACAATTTCCACGCAGAATGGCCCCATTACACTCAAATTTTTAAATTAAAGGTATCTCGGAAATTCCATCTGCTGTGTTGACATATTTATAAATGGAAGTCATATGTGTACAATTTGCAACTGCTATGACGTCACCTAGGGGGCGGAGTTAGGACCACACAAAATGATGGCATAATATATGACTCGTAATGTATTAAATGTTATTTCCGAGTGAACAATAATTTATAAAAGAATTATTTTGGGGGTATTAATGTGAATTTGATAGAATTAATTGGTACGTTTTTATTCTATGTATTTTATTCATGTTGCATTTCCTAATTAAATCATAGAGGGGCGCAGTTTGGGCACTCGAGGATATATGTGTTTTACACTTCGGTCTTGTTCAGTTAAGGTCAGGTCTAGTAGGTTTTCTAAGTTACTGGACCACTGGTCCAGCTCTCAAAAAAGTTAATGTTGAACCCTGTTACCTTAAGCTGGCGTGTTCTGACACCTTGACAGGGAAGACCCATAGAAGGAGCTGTCTAATCTGGACCACCTCCATTGCACATACAATAATGTAGTGTACCATTTTTTACTCATATTTATACGTATAAGCATTAAGCATAAGTTACATTTTTTGGTGTTTCAAACTGAAAAATATACACGTCCAGGACGAAACCAGACATAAATTTTTGGAGTTTTCCAGGATTTTTTTTCCATCTTGGGCGCACACAGCAGAACAGTGAAATACGAGGCATTTTCAGAGACACAGAAGAAGTCCTCACCTTTATAAAGGACCTCGAAAGCTTCCTCCGGACTCTTGATCTCCACCTCTGTACAGTTCATCACATACATGCTGTCTGTCACCCCGTCCGTACGCAGTATCTTGGACTGTGGTGGCCTGGTAACAATCACAACCTTGTTATCAAAGTCATCCAAATTGAGATGTACAAAACTGTTATACTACACTATAAATGGTGTAAATAGATTTTCTTTTTGGTCAATGTTTATTGCATTATGGCAGTGAGTAAGATTCTTTTTGTGTTGAAACTTTTGATACAAATTCATGACACTTATCATTTTCAAATAACATCTTTAAAATTATAAAGGGCCAATTCCTTTCCAAGACACTGTTTTTCCCCCCCTATTTTTTTATGTGTTTGATTCACCTGTCTATATAAACTCAATAATTTGTCTTTGCTCTAATAAAAATTTTGATAATCTTTGAACCAATGGGAAAAAAAACTCAGACAATACCAAAGCTAAAACACAGGCAGCACTGAAAGAAATATACGAAAGAATTGCGCACAGTGATTGGATAATCCCTCCAAAGACAAGTGCAGTTTCTTTGTTCTTAACTACAAAATACTACACAAAATAAAGATGCCAGCATTGTCTTACTTGTAACCTGTGATTGGATCATAGGGCAGCTCTTCCAGTAGATCGTACACAAAGTTGTTGTAGATCTCGATGTACGACACAAACACAGCGTATGTGTTGTCTTCATACACATCCTCTATACGTGTGGGATCCACACGACGCTCCGAATCCTTGCAGAATTCATACTTCTCCCTGAAACAGATCCCATTTACCTTCATGACTCTATCATTACTGTGCAGAGGTATGAAATATATCTAGATTTAACAATTTATATTCACCACAGAAGTGGTCGCATTTGTGTGTATGTTACAGCTGCAAAAACTTTAAGTTAAATAGTCCAAGAGTTCCCCGTCAAAAATATTACCATTATGAAGATCTGAAAGCTGGCATAATCTGGAAAACCATTATCCCTAAATGGAAATATACTATTTTGTTCTACATGTTTGTAGGATTTTCGGCCCTTTTTTAAAAATATTTCTATCCCCTCTAAACATTACAGACAGATACGAAATGCAAAGTCATGTATTACAGTTAAGGTTGTTCTATAACTTTTGAGTCTGAGTTTAAAGTTGCTTCCAGATCAATACATGTCACATGTACAATAAATGTAACTTATTTAGATGAAGCCACAGATCATAGAACGTCCTGATAATGATATCCACTCTAAATGAGAAAGGAAGTCATGGTAACTTCCCTGGCTATTGATCTGAAACTTTGGGTTTGAAGCCCATGGAGTTTTCATGATCTATCCAGACACAAAGTACTGGTCCAACACAGGAACTTTTGAGAGGGGTAAGTATAAGTTGCATAAACCGAAATGATGTAAAATAAAGCTTAGATTTAACTAAATGAGAAGGAGTTAATCATTTGATTTTGATAACAACAATAAAATTGAGATCCGCAAAAAAACTGACTGTTTTCTCCCGGGTGTTTTCGGGGTGAGAGAGGGCAGGATGTCTTTCCGCTGCCGTTCCATCATGGCGTCTGCCTCGGTCTGGATCTCAAACCCATTCTGTTTGTCTGGTTTGAACACCTGCAACAGTATGTCCCATAATACACAGCCAGGTTCTACCCTTGTAGAAATGTCTGTTGTGTTTCTGTAAGTGACATTTTCTCCAAAAACTTATAAACATGCTGATGCATGCAAATGTCTGAGGTTTTTTAATTAATATTTGCCCGATTGTGAAACTCCCATAAACAACCGCTCTAGGATTTGTCAGATGTAGTTTTAAAGTTAACTGTAAGTGTTGCTTTTTGAGTTATGGCCCGGACAAAGAAACCGACAGACGGCCGGACTGCCAGGCAGACAAGCTGAATCCAGTATAGGCCCCCTTACAACTTTGTTGTACGGGGGTATAATTATGACCAGTAGCAACATCCAGAAAATTTCAGATGGTGGAGGAACCATGTATATTAAAGGCTTATTTCCTTTCATTATCAGACTTCGCGAAAGGTGTCAGACCTGCAGACATGTTTGACAGATTTAAACTTGGCCTGATAAAAAATTCTTTCTCCTCAGTCCAAATGACTGGCAAGGATTTTTCAGCAAACTCAAACTGTAAATATAAGGGGGAAACAACTTTCCTTGCTATTCTTGCTTGTTACGAATTTATCTTGCTTGAATCTTGTTTTCTAAATGTTTAATTGGCTAAAACTATATATATTAATCTAATTCAATTTTAAAGAAAAACCAAAACTAGATATATTTGCATATTTTTTCATTTGTTTTCGAGTCTGACAGATTTTCTTTTGGTCTGACAAAATTTTCATACAGATTTTTTTTCCTTTTGCGAAGTCTGTTATCAAGGTTCATTCATTCATGTCTCTAAGAATTTCTTTCAATTTATGTATTTTTCCCCAAAAACAGCTTTTACCCAAGGGTTTTTCTTTCCCTAATCTTTGGGCATTTACTCCCAAAATTTGGCACTATGGACTCTTATCCGAAAAATAAGGCTGTCAATATTTCAGACAAGGAGGAGAATCAAGCAGATCCACAGACCTACTGCAGGCCAGCAGGAAATCTTTACAGGATAGAACTTTACAGGTGACCAGAACAGGCCTTACGTTCTCTAAAATATTTAAGTGTGGTCTCAGACTCAAATATCATGTGTACTTATTCTAAATTTAATTTAACCTGATTTTGAGGTTGCAAATCCAAATACTAATATCCTAAAGTTTTTTTTAGTTCCGAGAACAATGGATCAGACTCTAACCCTGTAGTGAGAAGCTATTGGATCTTTCTAATGTTTACAGGTCTTTTTAAATTGATAATCAATGACTTCACTGGAATAAAATGGGAGTCAATGCTTACTGACCCGGTTTACTCAAAAGAACATGGTTTTGTTTGTGACACCGTTTATCTAGTGGGGCATACATTTTCAAAACTAAAAGCTAAAAAGGTGCATTGATTTTAAGTCAACAACTGTAACCACTCAAGTCATATTTATCCCAAGGATTTGTATGAAATATATAGTATAACCAAACGTAAAAGCTGTATTGTCACTGAATATGCCCACAGCACGAAACTGAAGACTATAAAATGCCATTACATTCTATTAACCCTTTCCTTCATAGAGGACACCATGAAAAGACCTTTGCAAACAGCATAAAACCAGATCAGCCTTTGAGTAACTCGCAGGCTGATCAGGTTTTATGCTGTTCGCTGCTCCTCAGTGGTCTGGAAATGAGGATTTTGTAATTAAATTTGGTAAGGTTTAACTGTGGTTTTCTGCAGATCAGGCTTTATGTGGTACCTACTGAGTGCGTCAAAATGAGTCTATATGAGGGAAAGGGTTATAGTCTTATATTGTCAGCCATAAACAAATGTCTTCCTTTTTTTCTTACATAAATTACTGACTTCATACTGACAAGCAAGAGGACATTTCAGTCTTACGTATTTCTTGGCCTGGTAGTGTCCCACTGAGTTGAAGATGACGTCCAGACACCGTGGTAAGATACCCTGGTCCTGCGGAGTGCCAGACATGGTATACGTCTTCCCAGACGACGTGATACCATATGTGAACAACAAACCTGCAACACAGAAAAACTTCACCAACGTTCGCCTTAGCACTAACTCTCTCTTC
This sequence comes from Solen grandis, assembly GCA_021229015.1. Classification (NCBI taxonomy): domain Eukaryota; kingdom Metazoa; phylum Mollusca; class Bivalvia; order Adapedonta; family Solenidae; genus Solen; species Solen grandis. Next base: position 6,388,944 of record CM037790.1, on the reverse strand, counting down.
CTCTGTTTTGTAAATGTGATAAAAATACTCACAGGCCCATGCACCTAAAGCAAACCAAGGTCGGACTGCAAATATATAGCCCTTTCTTATGCTAATTCGCGCCTGTTCTAACAATATGTATCTTAATTTTCATAACTGTTATAATCTTTCATTTGATAACAATATTATTTTAACTCCAATCAGGGTCCTTTCTTAGAATTTCTACCTTTCTGGGGACTGAGACCCTTGTTCATTGTTTGGCAGAACTTCTTCATTGTGGACACAAGTGTTCTTTGGAACATGTGCTTACAGCAGGTGACAAAAGGACCATCAACTTCCACTTGGTTTACCCTAAATATTTCCAGATGAGGGACAAATAACCCCTTGTTATATAAATATAGATAAAGAGACAAACTTTGTAACATTTGGGGGGTCATTTTACAATTTGAGTGTCAAAATGGACAATTTTGTGCACCAGGGCAAACCTGGAATTTCCGAATCCTATCACGAGATACTGACCAAGATTTGTTTTGTACCCCCAAAACTCCGGTGCAGTATGTAAATGTACCCCCAGAAAAAAAAAGTCAGTGGAAACACTGATCCTACCACGAGATACTCACCATTTTTACCGCGTATGACATCCTCTATAAGCGGCAGGGCCACATGATCAAACACGGCCTTCTGGGAAGCATACTCATCAAACACGTGTTGGAACTTGTACTGAACCTCCTTTAACTGGCCCGTCCGTGCGTACGACAACGTCGACTGAGGATAAGTTGTTAGAGATAAAATATTCAGTAAGTGCATAATACAGTAGAGCTCGATTATAACGAACGCAGATATAGCAAACGCTTGGTTATAAGGAACTTTTTTTTCTTGGCCTGATCTTTTCACTTCTTTTTCTTTGGTAAAAACCAGCAGTTAGCGAACGCGGCTATAGTGAACGCATGTCTATAGTGAACCCATTTTCCAGGGTTGGCGAAATCTCATTTTATTTTACTTGTCCATGAACAAACAAAATTACAATTTCACTTGTCCGTAGTAAAACACTACTTGTCCGTACTTTTTGAAAAAATATTTGTGTAAAATACGGAAATAATTGAAATTTTATTACTTTTAATAAATAAATTTATGCATGTACAAAAACATTATATTAACTGCCTTCACACTGAAACTTGAAACTTTTTTTACTGACTGATTTAACAATCAAACTGTTTAATACCGCAGAATTTTCTTATGCATCTATCATTGCTGTCAAATTTGACATTTCGCTGAGCCCACATTGTCGACTCTAAGCCACTGGAAGTCTTTAAGGCATGATTCTTCAAATGATCTTTAGCGCTTTATTTTATCGTGTTTTTAATCTTAGTTTTTTCTTGTTTCTTAGGGTTTGATCGGGATATTCTTCCCCTTTTCTTATTTTGGACGATTTTTAATAAGGAATCGATCCATTTGACAAGGAATACCGATCATAGACTGTGCATTAAAGCGCTGACTTTGACCTTTAATTTTCATATCTTAACATTTTAGAAAGGATACCATTCAAAATGGAATGGTTAATATGCGGATCATCCTGTAAGATGCCGAAAAATAATCTTTATTTGACAGACGCATGTTAGAGATATCTTTACAGTTGACATGCTGCAGTTTAGAGTTTTGAATTCAAATTTTTGCTACGGATTTGGATTTTTGGTTGTCCACGGACAAGTAAACAGTGAAAATTTACTTGTCCGTGCCAGGAAATGTATGACTCGGACAACGGATTTTCGCCATCCCTGTTTTCCAAGTCCCAAATACCAATATAGTGCACAAATGTGCATGGATATAGCAAACCTTGTTCTAAGTTAAATTTTTCGAATCCATAAACTTGTGGACGAAGATAATGTGAAACACGCGGCTCATAACATTTAGCAATCTCTTGCATATCCAGGGCTTTTTTTCCAGAAATTGGGAAGAGGCCTTAGCCTTTCATTTTGGGAAATTCAAGCGCGATTTTTGGCAAATTGGGAAAGAAGTGGACTGATGTTCAAACAACAAACAAAAAGTACACATTAAGAACTGCATATATGTCATTCATTCAGTATTACAGTCAGTGTCATATTACAAAGGCAGATGCCTATTCTTAAACGCCTTGAAAAGGTCAACAATCTTGTCGAAATCCTCCTCTTGTAGTGTGCAGGCATTGATCCTCATCAAAGCATCCAGTTGTTGAGTGGTCAGTGAGGTTCTCAAGAACGTACACAAGTCATTCATGAGACTGAATGACCTCTCAACAACTGCAGTGCTCTTAGGGATCAACAATGCCAGGCCACATAAATCCACAACTCTTGGGAAGCAGGCTTTCAGTCCCATGGAAAGTTTAACTCATATTTAATAAGTACAGCTTTACGACCATCATATGTTTCAAAATGATCAACTGATACAGGTTGGGTGGGTGATGGACTGGCTGTCAATAATTTTCCTTTATCAACTGTTACACTGGAGCAAGATTGATCAGGGGGTAATGTTGGAGACAAACTCTGTAGACTGTCAACATCAACAGATTGTGTAGATTGACTTTCTGGACTGACACTGACGACTGATTGTGTAGATTGACATTCTAGACCAATACTGACGAATGATTGTATAGACTGACTCTCTGGACTTACACTGACGACTGCCTGAGAAGACTGACTTTCTGGACTTACACTGACGACTGATTGTGTAGATTGACTTTCTACTTTGCTTTTTTTCACTCCAAAGTCAAAGAGACTTCCTTGATTTTTTGTACCGGCTCTTTTTACCGACTTTACATAGTATTTCCTGTTATTAGACGGCATTTTCCTCTTACCGGATGTTTACATCGTGCGCTTGTTTGGAAAATTGAAATACGATTATTTTGTTGGAATAATTTGGCTGACCCAATTACAAATATCGCATTGTGATTAATTGTATTAAACTTGAAAAAAAAAATTTTTATACGTTCAGGTGCAACATTTTTTGTAAACTTAGCCTATAATTATCAATAACGTTCGCACATTCATTTGGTTCGACTGCGTACAAAAACAAAAAATCGGCGATCGAAACACGTGCAGTCGAATAGAATCCGAATACTATTTTTAGAAGCACCTTTTAACATAAATAAAAACAAATAAATTTTCAATAAATACATTCTTGCCTTTCTAAAAACTCGTACCCAGGAACTATATATACTTATAAATTAAATTTTTATCAAGCAGGACATGTTCGTAGATAGGCCATTTTTGTTGTTGATTTGACCTAATTTCGATACCTCAAAGTTGAAGAGTATTTACATAAATATTTGCATTGTCTCGCGAGAAGTCATATGATTAAATGCAGAAGGAAAGATTCAACTAAGAGACCTCATTAAATCTCTGTTGCTCTGCAGAATGTAAAAGTAATTAAAAAACCTACTTTTATTATAATGTTATAAAATAGATTTAATCAAAATGTCTGATTAAGACATTTTTATTTATAAAAATTGATATGGTCGAAAGAAATGTAAGATGGCTATGATGTAAACAAACAGTTATGTCAAATGAACAATGCGCGCGCACAGTAACATATTATCGTAAACGTACTAACTAGAAAAGGCAAAAAATGTGTTTCGCTTCAACAGTGGAAGAATCACGTGCACAGACATTTGGTGCAAAAAATATGAATGGCAGTTGGGAAATTAATTCTTTATTTTGGGAAATTTGCTGATAAAATTGGGAAATAATAAGGCTTTTTTGAATTGGGAAGTCACCGAATATCGGCCTCAGTTATATAAGGTAAAAAAGCCCTGATATCGAGCAAGTTATTGAAAACACAAAGAAAATTCAGACATCAATTCTTGATTTTTTCAAGAAACAATTCACTGTATTTATAAAATGATGAATAAAATGGGAATTTAAAGTACATACTTCATTTTCAAATTTTAAAAAATTTAAGGGAGACAACTACAGCCATACTATCATTAATCAGAGTAATGTTTCTTTAATACTCTTCAGCATAGAGGTAGAAAACAAGCAAATGAATCATACAAATCGTCAACTTCAAGGTAAAAAAAACAACTAAATAACATCATTTTTTAAACAGACATTTTGTTTTGATGTGTGCTCGATGTTCCGTACCGTACACAATACTGGTGAATAATTAGGGTCCAGGGCCAAAATATGGTTGTCAAAAATCAAATGCGTGCATCTTATATAACTCATTGGGTATCAGATCAAATATGAAATATATTATGATATACTTGTATTTTCAATTGAATTGTATGTATGAGAAGGTCAATATCTATTTATATTGTAATTATCATTTTATTATTTATCATGAAATTTAAAACAGAAATCCTGGAAATCGATTTGGGGTGCCGGGGAATACACAATTAACATTAATGTCATGGGTTTACGATTGTTATGCACACGGTGCAATCGAGTAATTTTCACTTTCAATAATTCCGTAACGCTTATTCTGATGCACGTCGGAAAAATATAAAGCGTCATTCTATATATCTTAATACATCCTTTGACGCAACGTTATTTTTTTCATTTCGTTTTTGGGTAATTTCAATGCGTAATAACACAATGACGCGCCTTATCTGTTGCACTGTGTATAATGTCTTTACTTAAAAAAAAATAAAAACAATAAAAACAAGGCAGTCCAAAGGACAGCTATATCCCCCGCCGCTGGCCAAATATTAGAATTTGTTTGGTCATAGGATTATGTTCACCTTAACCTGGCATGGTTGTAGCAGACATAGAAGATCAGTTTAAGACAATTTAACTTTCCGGAGTTATGTATGAATCTCAGAATTCGGAGGCACATATATTAAAAGTTTACTGACAAGTTTTACATGGGAAACAGTACAAAAAGTGAACATCAATGAAGTATAGGATGTCTTAGGCAACCACAAAATACATGTGTAACTCAATTAAAAACTTACATGACATTATTTGTATGATTGTGAACATGACACGAGATATCGAGATGACATGAAAAAATGGAGGCTTAAACATTTGACCTTCAAGGATGACCTTGACCTTGAGCCAGCGTGACCGCCTCATGCCTTCTGCACATCAGCTCAATGAGGTTAACATTTTAGCCGAGTTTGAAGAAATTGTGTCCAAGCGTTCATGAGATATGGAGCGGACATGAAAATAACATTTGACCTTCAAGTATGACCTTGACCTTGAGCCAGCGTGACCGCCTCATGCCTTCTGCACATCAGCTCAATGAGGTTAACATTTTAGCCGAGTTTGAAGAAAATGTGTCCAAGCGTTCATGAGATATGGAGCGGACACGAAAATAACATTTGACCTTCAAGTATGACCTTGACCTTGAGCCAGCGTGACCGCCACATGCCTTCTGCACATCAGCTCAATGAGGTTAACACTTTAGCCGAGTTTGAAGAAAATGTGTCCAAGCGTTCATGAGATATGGAGCGGACATGAAAATGTTTCGGACACACTGACGGACGGACGAAGGGCATTCCTATAACCCCCCCTCCCGCTTCGCGGCGGGGGATTAAAAATATATATATAATATTCATATATCTGTATCTTTATTTGAGGTATTTTTACTAGAAGTTTTAGTGGTTTTTCAATTAAGACTTGTTTATTCTGTAAATTTATTATGTTTAACATCCCACCATTTTACTTGAGACAGATATAGTGCTGCTTCCCTGCAGTATCATGCATGATACCACAGCCAGTGGCAGTCATATTATCCTAACACCGGGGCCAACCAGTCCTGGAACTACCCTAATATGCTGAACACAAAGCAAGACAGCTATGTATACAGTAATACCAATTCCATGTAGATGTAAGTCAAGTGTGTGTACCAGACAACAAGGCTTACCTCTGAGGACACCAACTCTGCCGTTTCACTGTTCAGAACTCTGAGGCAAACCTGATCTCCTGGGTTCTCAAGGGGGCGTACACGACAATACACCTGTAAAATGTAATTTTTTCAGTAAGATTTCTAGAAAAAATGTGAACTTACTGTTACACAAAAGAAAACAATACATGGATGAATTGGATATTAACCCTTCAACCATGTTGTTTAGTTTCTTTCTTTCTTTTTTTTTTTTTAGTTTATTTTCACTCCAGATGTAAGGGATTAGTCTTAATAAGATTTTAAGTCTGTTCATTTTGGAATTCAAGCAAGATTTTGTTTGAAACTGGGCAATTTAAAAAGAGTTTTGTTTGGAATTCAAAAAAACAAAAAAAAAACAGAAAGAGGCCATAATTTTTATTCTTTAAACGGGTCTGGAAGGGTTTTACCTGGCATAAAAATTGCTCAGTGTGACCCTCAAATATTTCAAAATGTGTCTCTTCATCTTTCAGTTCTCTCTCTATATATATAACAAGGGATCATTTGTCCCTCATTTGATAACTTATATCAAGAGAAAACCTTGGTCTGGGTTATTTATGTATAGGGAAATTAGGAACTTTTTTTACTTAGGATTGGGAAGTCACCAAATATTATCGGCCTCAGTTAAAGAATGGGGGAAAAGCCCTTAAGTTTGCCTACCTCAACTGGATCCAGCTGGTCAGAGGTCCCTGTCCTCGTTCTTTTCCTTGGTGTTTTACCACGTCTGAAGTAAGACAAACAAATCTCTTACTTTTAACAGAAATGTTAATCAACCTTTTTAATAAAGGAAATGAAATCAAAATTTCACATTTTTTTACAAGAGGAATCAAGAAAGGTAAACTATATAATTTGAATCTCTGTTTCACATCACCCATGCACGATATTTGGAAATCTTCTTAACTTCAATACTTATTCTTAATCTTTAATAACAAATATAAACTGTAATAAGTTATCAGGTTTTGTTTTCATATACTGTGATCCCCATGGTCAGGTGATTACAATCTCATCAGGGGCCGCCATGGCCGAGCAGTTAGTCGTGGACTACAAATCTTTCAGCCCCTCACCGCTGTGGGTTCAAATCCCGGTAGGGACTTAGGATTTTTCATGTGAGGAAGCTTTCCAGCTGGCTTGCGGTAGGTCGGTGGTTCTACCCGGGTACCTCTGTTTACTCAGGGTCTTCCTCCACCTGTAATTAGCTGGACATCACTATATGATTGAAATACTATCGCAGCGACGGTAAACCCCAAAACAACAACAATCTCATACGCCATCTGTTCTCTTTAAGCAAGTGCATAAATAATTAATTATATACATAACAGCTGTAGAAGGGAAGTAAAAAACTTTTTATGCATTTCAAGTTTCAATGATGATGATTTTTCACAACAAACTTACGTAGGTCGGACCTACATTATAAGCACCAGGTTTTTTTTTTTACTATATAGCAGTAGCCGAATATCGGCTACGTCCCCCAGCCACGGAGCCTACATTTTTCCCCCTACGAAGCCTTAAAATTCCCCAAAGTCCGAAAATTCCCCTCTGAAATCGGTTATCGTATATATCTAAAATGTAAACAAAAACAGCAAGGGAAGTTACCGTCGCAGTTCAATATTGACGTTTTACGACACCGTTTTACAACAATAGTTATTTTACGATATCAATTTCGGGTACTATCGGATCCAACAGATCGCCGATCATCAACACACGGAAACACCCGATTCTGCTCCAGGTGAATGCTACTAATAGCGTGGAACTGTCGAGAAAAGTTTTCGGCAAATGACGTAAGCAATTTCAGAAAAATGTCACACAACTGGAAGAGCTACAGAAAAAAACTGCAAACGCCTCCACGGACGGCGACTTCAATTAAAACTTTCTTCCAGCCAGTGTTAGTGACTTTCAAATATTTCCCAATTAATTGTAATTTTAATTCTATAAGTTTCTTGTATGAGGGCTATATCTTATGAGCATTTTCAGTCTCCCCACCCACTTTGTTATAAATTATCTTCAGTCCGATACACGTCGTGTGTATTAGCCTCGACTTTAGCCTTAACAATAAATAACTAAATAATTAATTATATTTACAGTACTATTTATGCCTTTCACTAATTATTTAGCTATTTTTAAAATAAAAAAACCAAAAGGAAATGCACTGTATTTATTTTATATAATAAATTTTAAACAATTATCCATCTTATAAATATAAATAAATAAACGAATTTATAAATATTAAATCTATAATACAACAAAAAGTAGGTGTTTGAAATAAGGAGTAAAAAAAACGTTGTTTCCACTAACCCAACCGACCCTACTATTTCTTTTACTGACCCTAAACTTTATTTTTTTTATAGTTTTCGGGCTATTTCATTTTCAAATTGCTACTTTTCATCAATTCCTCTGAAAATAACATAAAACAATGGGGGAAAAATATTAGCCGACCTACTGACCCTATATTTTCACAGATCTATGTTGGTGGAAATATACAACTTTTTTTTTCGGCCTAATCACATTTATGTTCTGACAATGCGTTACTTTTATGGCACAAAGTCTCCTTGTACGGGTCTCCATGTTACAAAGTTTCCATAATTCTTTTTTATTACTTTTTTAGTCCAGCCAGTGACTCTTCTGGTTCAACTGGCAGTGCTCATGATGTCCAAACTTCATCAGCTAGTCCACAACAGACTACTGCAGCTGATAGTTCAGTAGAACAGACCACATCACAAAAAATCCCCCAAATCTGCATTTCGCGCGCTATTTTTCCCCCATTGAAAGGCTAGGGCCGCATCCCCTAGTTGTAAAAAAAAACCTGAGCACAAAGGTTCCTATGATTGAAATACTATCGCAGCGACGGTAAACCCCAAAACAACAACAATCAAAATAAAAAAGTAAAAGATTATTTTGCTGCTATCCAGAAATTGAATCTGAGGTCACCACTTTTGGGGATTTGCGTGAACAAGCTAATAGGGGATTTTTTCTAATATGTAATGTAGGCATTTTGTTGTATTTTACTCTTATTTAAAGAAGGTTTATTGCATAAAGGAAAAATAATAACAATGATATAACATGTTTGCAGAGTTTAATTAAGAATATAACCTTTACCTACAACAGTGAGACCATGCACACAATATGATATGTAAACTAATAATAATAAATTATGGAGGGGGAAAATTAAAATAATTTGGGGAAAATATATATTCCAGGCAGGGGGGAATGCCGCCTACTGTACATTCTCCGTATATTTTGACCCAAAAAAAACTGATGTATAAATCTGTAATATATGGTGGACTTACCATTTCTTGAACCCCATTTTACACAGTATCATTTCAATTGGTATTATTGTGATAATATAAATGCAAACTGGTACACAAATGGAATAAAATGTTTCAATTTATTATATTTTTTGTCAAACGATTTTAAAATAATTTGTGAACTGGTAAAAAGCACTTTTTTCGGCGGTGTTCGAGAGGAGGTGAGGTTTGAGAATGGGTAATTGGACGATAAGCAAAATAAGACGGGTTTAATTTTGAAATTGAAAGCCCGATCGATTTCTATCTATCTATCTATATATACTGCACAAACTCCCCTTTCGGGTATTACTGGCAGGTAATTTCACCCATCAACATGGTGATAAGTTCAACGATGAATTCGAAAAAGTCCAAGTTACTTGAATCATACGGCAATGTACATACTTTTCCATGACAAAGATCGAATAAACTTAGTCTCATTCCGCTAGAAATGATACTTGAGTTATTTCAAAACTAAACTTCCCCACCCACTTTATTTTAAATAATCGACATTAAAAGATTTAAACTTAAAGCGATGGAATGCTTACGAATCAAATTCTAAAGTAAATAACTTACTGTGGCCTCATCATTGGAGGCATTTTGTAGAAAGTTTCAAATGTTTCTCAACTCTTACAAGAAGATATTTTTCGTGTGTTGATATAATGCCTTTCGAATTTGGTAGCTGCTTTCAGATCATCCAATCAAAATCGTTTGTGCTTCATTCGGACAATTTCACATTTTATCGACTCCCGCCAATACGAACGTTAACTCTTCACTAAAATCGCTGTTACCGCCCTTATCATGGTCTTTTTTGTCGGCAAATATAATAAACAATGTAATAAGAAATAGATTAGCATTATTCTGATCTTTTCACCATATATTCATCCAAATAGTTCATTCCCGTGCATGCAACATTTTCTTTGTTTATTTATTTTATGGGGGGTGGGGGCGTTGGTCCTAATTTGCAAATTGTTCAGAGGGAGGATATTGATAAAATTAACGACATATGAATGGCAGCTGAAAAGAGAAAAAAATATTGTTTATACATAAATACATCGGCATCATTATCTTTTTCTTTTCTTTAGAAGTTGTGCCACCGCTCTCTCCCTCTCTCTCTTTCGCTTAGGTGGGGGTGATCTTTTCTTCCTATTTTTCAATGCGATTTCCTGGTCAATACCTGTAAATAATCTGTATACTCATCCCACAGTACACCTCTTTCAGGTTTATTGATTTAGATGGGTTGTATTAAGCCAAACGTCATACGGTCTTGATAAGATTTTTTTTTTTAACAGATCAAAAATAGTTTGGAAAGGGCAATAACACGATTAGTCGGCAAACAAACCGATCCAGTCCAGTGGGTGGGGTACATCCACCCCAGGGGGGTGTGTGTGTGTGGGGGGGTGCAACAAGGTGGATCCCTTCTTCTTTTTTCCGGGGACCGGGCCGGGTTCTTCTCTTCTCTTCTTCTGCTCAGATTGTTTCTGATTGGGATGTGTCCCCTCTGGATTTTCGCATGAATTCATTAATCGCCAGGAGATTAGGGACTCGCGGATTCGATCCCCGGTCGTGACAAACCAAGTTCGTCAATAAAATGGTGCTGGTAAGTTTCATGCAACTAGGTATATGGTGTAGGTACGTACATATATACAGGAACAAAAAACGAATAGATACAAAAAATGAATTTCATTAAGAAATTTTATCACCACGTGGATGAGAACGCGCGGCTTTGGAATAAGAGTTTATGTAATGTTACTGAAATTATTTCACTTGAAAATAGAAGTATCCGCAGTACCATTTACAAGTCGACAAATCGCATTTCCAAATAACTGAGCTACTATTATTGGGATGTTTAAATTCAAAACCAAGCAAAGACCCACCATACTATTCATTAACTAATTCTCTCTCTCTATCTTTGGGAACTATTTGTTTGGGTTTAACGTCCCACCGACAGCATTTCAGTAATTTGGAGACTCTGTCTATTTGAGACACGCCCTACACATGTGACATGATACCACATCCAGTCAAATTAACCCGACACCGAGTCAACAAGTCCTGGAACTACCATTATATGAGGTAGCTATACAGAACTACTGAATCCGTTTTTTTAAAAGCGGGTCACCATAGAAATGGTTGAAATGCAGAACGGCTAAAATTAAATGTGTCATATGTTTATATAGCCCAGTACGTGTATGCAAATCTAGTTTGTTTGATTCATTTCTTTCACGAGACAGGCATATATACATACACTTTAATGATTGATATTATTTCCGCATGAAGATTCATGTTCTCTTTGTAATAAAACTGCTTCTGTTGTATGTTGAGTTTCATCATGTTGGATAGGAGGACCATATGCATGGTAGGGTGTCTTTGCCAATAAAACAAACATTTACGTGCGTGTTACAAATCACGCCCATTCTGTATTTATAGATGTTATCATTGAAAATATACTATATTTGAAATAAAAAAAAACAACAAAAAAACAACAACATTTAACCAACTTTATTTGAGATTGTGCTGCATACTGCTACTGAAATTTCAAATTTCTATTTCACGGAGACAGCCAAGTTGTACACTAAATCATTAAAAGACACTCTTTGTTTGTTTGTTAGATTTAACGTCTCATCGACAGGCGACAGTATTTCAGTCATTTGAAGACAATGTCTATTTGAGAAAGATATAGTGCTACTACACTGCAGTATCATGCTGTAGACATGTGGCATGATACCACACCCAGTCACATTATCCTGACACCGAGCCAACCAGTCCTGCAACTACCCTTATATGCTGAGCGCAAAGCAAAGGAGCTATAACAGTGCCATCTAGCCTTTACTTTGGAATGCTGCAGCTGGTGATCGAACCCACGAAATCGGGCGTTCTAACCAGTTTTTTTGTTGTTGTTTTTTAGATTTTTTTTTTAGATTTTTTTTTTTAGATTTTTTTACAACCCGTGGCTTTCTTGGTGGCGTTTTAAATCAAAGGTTGAGAAATCATAAGAAAATGAAAATGTTTTAAATTAACAATTATATAATTATAGGTGCTATATGTCATAGAAAGTTTCAAATACACATGTATTAAAATTATAAGAATAACACAAATCCAAGAATCGTTTCTTTTGAGAAAAAAAATATTTCCTTGGGAAAATGGGTAGCTATTTGTGTGAAAAAGTCAGTTTCTGGCTAGGGGAAACCACCTGTAAAGGGTAGTAAAATAACACACACACACACACACACACCACTCGACCGCCGGGACCGATAGTTCGCTCGTCTGAATAGATATTACCGCGATCTTTTGAATTAGTACTTTATATACACGCATAACAATACAAATAGGTAAGTATCAGATTAAAAGACCACCGTTCGGAACTATCTATTACCATGACGTTCATAAACTGCGCTTATGATGTTCCAAAATAGGTCATATACTAAAGACAATCGAGGAACTTAATTCTTAATGATTTAGAAGCGAGCCTAAGGGCCCCTCCTCGAGCCAACACATAGTGTTTGCTTTATTATACATAGTTGCTTCAAAGTCAGTCAGTATACATGCTTAACGATCATAAAATGCATAAATTGCCAGTAATTTTCATTTGTAAGTCCACTGGGGATCGAGGTACATGCACTAGTGTTCCTTTTAAATACTCTACTGGCTTCGAATCCTAATCTTGAACTCTTTTACAGATTTTTTGAGAGAGAGAGAGATAAAATACTGAAGGATTGCGCCAAGGTAAAAACAACACGGTTTATATGTTTATATTTCTTGTTTTATTTTCTCCCATTGTCAACATTTAATGTAATTAATGGAAGCGATTTTCAAATTAACAACAAAACAATTGAACACAAAACAGTATTGGTACTGCAATACAAATTGAACAATACAAAATAGAACATAGAGATAATTAAACAAGCTACGTAAAATGACAATGTTATCTCTTAATAAATTTGGGAAAAAATGTGATTTTCTCTTTGTAACGTTATTGGGACTGTTTACTTAAAATCTAAATAAGGAATTGGCGAAGAATTTTGATATAAAAAAGAATGAAAAATAGAAAAAAAGGAAATATTTTTTTACAGATTATATAAATGGTATAAGAACAGTTGAAAATATGAAATGCACTTTTCATGTAAATTATCATATCAAATATACATGATGGGATAAAATCCACTATTGGCGCCCCAACGTTCTAATTATTTTCACTAATATTTCATGGGAAAACGAACGTAATGATGCGCGTGAAAATATATACATATGAATGAATAATCAGACGAGTAATGTTATGTGTATTTTGATGATTATGCAAATTATGAAAATGAAAGATTCAAATGTAAATACTGATAATGAAGTGAAATATCGATATCACAAAGTAGTGTTTATTATTAGTTTTTTCTTTGAATTCAATGAAATAAGGTTACACTGAAATTGCTAAAAACCCAGGAAATGATGTCAGGGGAAAATGATACGCTCGGGAACTTTTTTTTTTCCAGATGATCTTATTTCCTGTCTGTTTCTTTGATATAGCTTTTATTCCCCCCAGGACCGAGGGATAAACCCCGAGATAACCACGTTGCTAGGAAACACGTTTCTTGGACTAACAGTTCGACTGTAGTTTTATGACAACTTAACTGATAACAATGAACTAAGATGTAAACAGTGTCTTATCAAGTAATAGTCTGACGTGAACATCAATGATGATGTTGTCAATTGGTATGATGGCAACTCTGAGACCTATGTGACCATGTCAGCACAGCCTATTGTAAGCCATTCGCAACTTCCCTGACGTTATCAGTGCTACCATTCACCCATTCGGAACATATCAAACATTCCTACGCGCATTAACGGCAGATGTTCACGATCAACGATCGTCCATGCATTGTTTTATTAAATCTCCTTTGTTTTTCCATTGAACACGACTAATAATAAACATAGCATTCATTATACTCTTTTCTCATTGCTCCCCAAAAGTATTATTTCGCCGTTTAAGGAACAAAGCTGTCAATTTACTTGGCTGTTTCTGACGCTGCAGCCGGTGCCGCGGACGCTGCCTTTGAAGCTTTGGTGGATTTCGCCTTACCTCCCTTGGCGGCTTTCTTGGCTGGAGTTTTCTTTACAGCTTTCTTGGCTGCCTTCTTTGCTGGGGATTTTTTGTCTTTTTTAGCCGGCGATTTTGCTTTTGCTGGCGACTTGGCTGCTTTTTGGGCGACTTCGCCTTGAAAAAAAAAAAGGGACTTGATTTTTGTTGAGTACACAATAATTCATATATTTCATTTCTGATGGTTTGGTTAAGGGCCTTAAAACCATAAATTGGCAAATAAAACTATAATATTTGACTTTTTTTTGGGAACTGCGTGAATTTAATTTAAAGAAATACAGAGGGAAAGGGACCTAAGAGCGGCCTTTGATAAAGTAAGGGAAGCAAATCCAGTTATTGTAATGTAATAGCGAAACCATACGAATACAAGAAATAAACCGTAATTTATGGCGGTATAACCCGCCCTGCGGAAAAAAAGAAAGAAAGAAAAAAAAAAAAAAACAATAACAAAAACACTACAGAGAATTGAACGATTAAAAATATAATTAAAGTGATAGTTCAACTAAATTAAATAGAAGAAAAGGATAAATGAGAATAATTACAATATAAATTGATACTGTAAAATCATAATTTTTCGTTAACATTAAATTTCGTTGATATGTACTTAAGGGTTTTTCGTGGGTACACTTATTCGCGGATCTATGTTCAAGAAAACCTGAGGTTCATGTCAGAGATAAGTTTTTGTGGGGATTAATATTCGTCGATAAAACCCACAACGATATCAACGTATATTAGTGTCCCACGAAAATTCATTATTTCACAGTAATTCTTTATGTGTAAAATGCGGAATCTATATGATAACAAAGATTGCAACTGTAAGAAGAAAGAAAGAAAAAAAAGAAAGTGAGAGAGAGAGAGAGAGAGAGATGGATTCAAAGAATGAAAGACTGAAAAATATATATGCTCAGAGAGAGAGAGAGAGAGAGAGAGGGGGGTGGAGATATATAGAGAGATAAGCACAAACCTGATGCTCCGGAGCCCTTGGACTGCTTCAGCTTGCCGTTTTTGATGCCCGCTCGGAGTGACATCTTCAGGTGGTTGTTGACGGCCCTCTCGTCACTCCCGACGGAATAGTTGGCCAGTACGTACTTCAGTATCGCCTGTCGGGAAGACCCATTTCTGTCCTTCAGGGCAACCAAAGCTTCTGCGATCATTGTGCTGTATTTTGGGTGGCTGCTCGGGGTCGCCTTTTTGCCGCCCTCTTTTTTCTTTGGCGTTTTGGTTGCTTTCGCTTTCTTGGCGGGCTTTGCCGGCGGCGAAGCATCTGTCGAGTCCTCCTTCGTTTCCTCAACCGCCGGGACTACTTCTGCGTCAGACATTTTCACGGTTGGATTGTGTGACTAAAACAAAATATGAAAAGGTAAATCCAAGAAGTCCTATGAGCTGCCTTGTCCCGTATAACAATTCCTGAAAAGATCGCCTTGTAACCAGGAAAAATGTATTTATAGAAAACGCGCGGACCCAATAGAAAGCACTACATCCGCGTCAAGCAAGAAGTGGATTTCATCGGTAAATATGTATTCCTGTGCTTTCGACTTCTAACTTAAATCGAATCTGTGTTCAATCTGTTGACTATATTCACAAGAAATCGTTGTTTACATGCAAAGCAATGATTATCACATTATTTCGTGGTAATTTCTCAAATATTAAACCGCTCATTAATGCGTATGACTTGATATAACTAATCCCCTGTCTAATTTATTTAGGTCAACTTCTTAGAAAGAATGAGCATTTTAGACAATATGATCGAATGACATGAGATATCTGTCCAGCTGTAGATTCTATATACATTCACAGAGCAGACCCGAGAGTGTCACGTGTCCCAGTTTCTTCTAAAGCAGAAAAAAACTTCAAATTCAAGGTACCTATTAGCACAATAGATATCCTTATACGTTACATACACGCAATGAAAATACTTATTTCTCGCTTTTGGATATGAAATATATGGTTATTTCGTTAGTAATAGACACTATAGGCACCGAAACGCTTATGACACCACTAACAAAGCATGCATATACTTATTTCAACGATTTATTTATCAATAAAACATTTCCATACTAGAATATACGCAGACCTTTGACCTTTGAAATAATGTCAATTCTGATGTACATAGTCCCTGCACAGAAACAATTTTGTGTGGTTTGATTCTAGTTAACAACAAAAAAGAACATAAAGTATTTCATTTCATATCACAGTATATATTCCTTGCAGTCAATAATCAAAATATCGGGTACAAACGAGCTGTGTTTTAATGCACTACGCGCTAATATGCCAGGGGACGTAATCGAGACAAGATATGTATATATATATATATATTTTTTTTTTACAACAGGTAAAATTAAATCGGCGGAAAATGGAATAGCTGAACTGTTATAAATATTTTAAAAAATGCGAGGATACTAATGTCATCATTTATTTATTCAGTCAAAAGAACTTCGAATCCATAAATATAGCCAGGTCTGTGTATGTTTGCTCACTTTATGTACCTGCGAAGTCATGCATGAACAATATATAACAATTAAAATAATGGACCACGACTTAAAATGTACATATTTATGTTTTGATAAATGAAAATCGTTTCTAATGAAAATAATAAAAGTGTTACTTAATAATAATAATGATAATAATAGAATGTAAGAACGAACAACTTAATGAAATATAACAATTAATTTAGCAGAAGCCCTACGTACTATATATATATATCTATATATATTAAAATTTATAATGAACATGATGATTAATTGTGATTTTAGTGGAGAAAAAAAAAATCTTCTCTCTTAACTTGCTTCTTTTCACATCTCGTCACAAGTTATTTTGTTAACGACAAAGTATATAATAATAATTCATTATGAAACTTGACTTATTATAATGTCAAAATTTCTGGTACATACGTCGAGACGCTGTACCATGTGTTATAAAAGTTAATGTAGTTTAGTTATATGTTGATGAAGATTACTTTTTGTTGTATGCTATACTGACATCACGTATAACGCCTCGTAACATTCATTATTGTAGCTTTAAATGTTTTGTTTTTATTCTGTTTGTCCATGATAAGGTATTAAACGATTTGCTTTTGAAGCACTGCCGGGTCCATAAATTAATGAAGTTTTAAGTTAGTTTTGATAAAAACTGAACATAAAGATAAATATGTGTTCTCTTCATCGGATTAATCAGCTGTTTTTTAAGAGATCTATAAATACAGTTAAACCTGCCTTTAGTGGTCAAGGCAACAAGAGAATGTGTCCGCTTAACAGAGATGGTCGCTAAATGAAGGTAATTCACATCTTCCGACTCCGATCCACCTGTCGCTCTGTTTAAACACTTCGAGCAAATCTCTCTGCCGCTCAACCCCCTCTCTCTCCTTGTTTAATGACTTCTGACCGGACCTCTCTCTCTCTCTCTCTTAAAGTTCTGTTTAATGATTTTCGATCAGATCTCTCTTTCTCTTTCTTAAATGATTTTCGACCGCACTCTCTCTCTTTAATTGCTCTCGACTACATCTCTCTTTCTCGTTTTTAAATGATTTCCGATCACATATCTTTAGAGCTGGGTCGATTCAATCGATGCAGAATTGCGATTCTTACCTCAAGAATCGATTTTTCAAACGACACTTCAACGGACGAAAGATTTTAGAGTAAACCAGCGTAATTATAGCTTGGCCTGCCGCTTATATCTCAAGCATAAAGTGTCTATTTCCGTAAGTCGTTGTTGCCTTTTGTTGACTAGATTGACTAGTAGACTAGACTAGACTCTCTCTCTCTCTAATGACTTTCGACCACATCTCTCTTTCTCTTTCACAAATGATTTCCGACCGCACTCTCTCTCTAATGTTTTCATCTCTCTCTTTCTGAAATGATTTCCAACCGAACTCTCTCTCTCTCTGTTAAATGATTTTCGACAATATCTCTCTTTCTCTCTCTTAAATGACTCCCGATCGCACCCCCTCTCTTTCTTTCTGATTATTGATTATCGACATCTCTCTTTCTCTATCGAAAATGACTTCCGACCAATCCCCTCTCTCTTTTTCTGTTTAATGATTTCCGACCACATTCCCCCCCCCTCTCTCTCTTAAATGACACACGTTTAATACAGTAAAAAAAAAAAAAAAAAAATTAAAGGTTCGAACCCGAAACCTGATATACTAATTAATGTCTGAGTCACAAAACCCTGACATACATTTGAAGAGATAATGGAATGCTCTGATTACGGTTTCGTAATCATGCTCGGGTTATACGCATAATTACCTTTGACTCAACTACTGTTTTCACATCAAGTATGTTATGTTAGGGCTTTACTCAACAATGTCCACAATGTTGAATGGTATGATTTAATATCATATGTTGGATGCATGTTTAGACAATCTAGGACCGCAGACGGTAATTCGTATAGATATCAGATCAGATTATATATGCAATATATATTTGTCATATTTAAGGTGTAATCAACTCGAAATATATCGAGTTAACAAATTCTAGGTCTATTTTTTCAGTTTCGAATATCCCATGACTCACAGTTTGAATTGGTAGTAAACATATTTCCATAAAAAAAATAATAATAAATCGTAAAGAAATGATGAAGTGTTCGTAGCCTTGGACATGCATATTCTTTTTGTTTTCTGCAATTCAAAACTTAATTAAATTTAAAAAAAAAAAAAAAAAAAAAAAAAAACCTTACGTAGTTTTTTAACATTCCGGTTTTTTTTTTGATTTGGTTATGGTTTAAATAAATAATGTTCTATACTCTCACTCCATAATGTTGGTGAAGTCTTTATTTTCTGATAAGTAAACTCAGGTCACATTACACGGGGAAAACGCTTTATTCGTAAACGCAACTTCGACGAAAATACGATATCCCCGAAGCAAGTGCTTGTGGTACCACGTGACACATTTCGCAATAAGATCAAGATAGTGATTCCGTAAGTTCAGCCTCTGAATTAATCGCATGCGCAAAAAGTGAATGTGATTAACCAAAGGTGAGCAAATGAAAATAGAAAATCCAAAAATAGGTTTTATAATTATAATTAGAGTTTCAATACTGTCTGTGACGGTATAACCTGTGATAGGAAAACCACCTATTCTTTAAAGCCATGGGAAGTTGCACTGGGTAACCATGGTAACCATGCGTCCGTAGATGGGTAGTAGTACTAGTTAAAATGACCATATGGGAATGAGTTGCTTTAACCCATATTGTGATTACATATAGGAGCAATTTAAAAGCTATATAAACGTACATAAGGTTTTTTTTTTGCGCCTCTGTTTCCGGTGATACTCGGATCTGTTAATTATTCATAGAGTTTTTGGTATATAATCAAGACAAGAAAAATAAATTGCAGAAAATAAGCAAAAATATCAAGATAAAAATCTGCAAAAAAAAAAAAAAGCAAGAATAAGGTGAGAAACAACCTTTGTTCATACGTTCATTTACACTTTCTTGACATTTCCTGGGTAAAGCAAATATGATAGAAGCAAAAATAAAATAAAATAAAAATAAATCATCGGTTTGTACCCTGGGGCTGTAAATGGCAGTTCTCTACCTACTTTGTCACGGAGATTTAATCCATAGAGTCTTATGTAGTTATCTAGGGCACAGTCCATTAAAAGAAGAAGTACAACTTTTCTAAACACCATACCTTGATCGTCACATAAATGATTAATGTTCAACTTGGTGATATTCATATTTAAAAAGGAAGATAAAACTGTTAATTAGGTAGAAAGATAACCACCCTGAAGGTTGGAATATCCTAAAATATTTAAGTCAACCAATGAAATAGTTGCTTTCTACTGCCTTCAT
Organism: Solen grandis; assembly: GCA_021229015.1. NCBI lineage: Eukaryota > Metazoa > Mollusca > Bivalvia > Adapedonta > Solenidae > Solen > Solen grandis. The sequence continues at coordinate 6,368,955 of CM037790.1, read as the reverse complement.
TTGTTAACAAAGATTTGATTGGTGTTCAAGAGTTAGGTTAAAATCCATTTTATACAGTGTATTAAAAAAATCGGAGATAACTCCTCCAGACAGAATTTACATATGCGATTGGATTACTCCCCCATCTCTCTCTCTCTTACAAGATGAGAAAGACAGAACTTAAAAAAAACAACAACAACAACAAAAAAAACAACAACAAAAAAACAAAAAAAAACAGTATCACTTAAATTTAAATTCTCGTATAATTATATTTATAAAAGTTAATGGATGTCAATGAATGAAACACATTTCGCACCGTGTTAAAGGTGATGCTCATATTTGGCGCAAAACCCTGCAGATGAACGGATGTATTTCTTCCCAAATTTAATAGCAAACTAGTAATTAAAAAAAAAAAGATAATTTGCCAACAAAATATATTCCAAGTTTATCTATCAAACATCAGATAAGTCCGTATTGATGTCATTTCTTTACAAAGTTTAGAACTAGATACTTTGCTTTTGAAGAGAGGCAGGTATAAAACTTTTATGGCAATTTTACATATGTAGCCGGTAGGGTGTACATGATTTAAAGATACTGTTTGCTTATTTAAAATTTCATTTTTCTGAAGGCATAAGGCTATATTGAATTTAGTCAGAATAAAAAAATATCAAGAAAAACGTAAATTTTGCATATTTAAATAAAAAATATAAAATTACCTCAAAAACGTATGTTTAACCGTCTTCAACGTTACTCTCATTACTCGAGTATACAGTTTATCTAGTGTTCTGAATAACGTTATTCCCCTATAATTTTGACGTCATTAATGCCGGTACTATCCTTTTTTCAGCGTAGAAGTACATTTATTGTATCTTATATATTGCCCGTCCGGGCCGCCGTGTTGTTGAAACGAAACTTAACAGAATAATTGTTTAGTATGCAGTGTGAAGATGTATGGGTGTAATGAAAAGCTGAACTTGAATGTAAGATTTTATTAATGATTCAGAAGGCGACTGGACATTATGTTAATGAGTGTTCGAACCCCAGTAAAGACATCCATTATTCCGTCGTACCTGTATAGCATATCGGTAACATTCCATTTCTGACTTAATCAAACTCGAGTTAGATCTCCGGCCATTTTCATGAACAATTTGACCCGGTCAGGTATATGTATTTTGGTCTCTCGACACAGTTAATACCTTATATAACGTTTAATGTTTATCTAATACTTGTCGAAACACGATATCATTAGAAATAGCGCTTCTGCTCTCTCTCTCTCTCTCTCTTTCTCCGACCACGCATTACTCATTCAGTCTTGAAAACATATCAACAGAGCTTTCTACATAGTTATTCGTCATGACATTTTAAAGATTAACCCAAAGACGTTGTCCGGCATAATATATTTAATTATCTTATTTGCTTACATACAAGTAATCAAAGTAAATAAAATCATCTATGATAGTAAGTAAAGTATCTATAAATACCCCAGTAATAGTAAATCATTAATGGTAAACAACTGTTCTTTCTTATAAAATGATCGCATTTTTTATCTTGGATAATTTCATAACGAAAAAGAATAAAACTTTATTCGCCCAATTATATCAAGTACACAGTAATGGGATATTTATAAATGTAGTACATATATTCGTATACACACTTATCATTCACCAAAGTATATCAAGTACACAGTAATGGGATATAAATACTTCTTTTTATATTTCTGGTTAAAAAGCAAAATTGGATAGGGAGAGGGATGAAGCAGGATTAGTTAGAAATAAGACATATAATTATAATAATCAGTACAAGAAGGAGGGAAAATTTCAATAAACATTTTCAGATAGTTTGCATCTTAACACTAAGGAACACATATATGCACACATGTATTCTTTACACACATACACCTATAGCAATAATTATGATAATTTGAAAATGGAACGTAGAATGTTGTCATACTAGTTCTTTTTCTATACATGTTACCTAATTATGAAGTATAACTGAGGCCATACCACGTTTCGAAATTCCAGATAATCAAAACAGTCCTTTTGGAAAAAAGGAAAAAATAGAAATATTGACAAATAATGTTATATATGACATAAAATAACAACATGACCAATGTTAAAGTAAAATGCGCTATTCAACAGCAAGTTCAAGTCAACTCTGCGCACTTGTCAACAATATAAATACTTTAATAGTGCTAGAACACTCGGAAAGATTTGAGCCAGTAGGTAAATATAAATTATAATAATAACTATTTCGTATCAAAACATATGTATATAAGTTGCAAAATATCTTTCTTTTTTTTTGCCTAAGTTATTTCAAGCAGCAGTTTCAGATGAATCAACTCGTTAAGATTACATATTTTGTCTATGGTTAATGACAATGCACATGGCACATTCCATGTAATTAAATTACAATGTAATAAAACAACACATGTATATACAGATTATATTCAAGTATCAGGGCCCCTCTCTGCTTTGGGGGAACAGTGCCCTTACCTTCGGGGGGTGGGGTCTGTTTGGGGAATTTAGGCAATTTTTGCTTCAGTAATTATGTTAATAAAAATGAACAAAAATAGTTCCTGTCTAGCAGCTATATTGGGTAAAACTGAAAGACAAATCAAATGGTATACAGTACAACAATCTACCACTTCAGCATTCTTGTTATTATATGAGTTGTTACATTTTCAGTTCTAGTGGAAATTTAATTTTGTTTAAACTTGGGGAGAAAATACTTTTTTGCTGGGGAATGGTGCATTATACAGGTACTAAACAGTGGAGACCAAGAGCCCTGGTTATGTACAACATATTTACAACAAACTATACAAATGATTCACATGGATTATATTTTTATAGAAAAAGATACCTTTACACATAAAAACAACAAAAACAACAAATCTGGTATAGTCGTCTTTCGAACGCAATCCTCGCATTCAACAAAGGCTTTAAAATTAAAACGATGTCACGTGTGTTGAATAACTAAAATGACGCTGGAGTTGTATAAAGTTACTTTACACTACAAGACATATGAGAATTGAAGACACTATGTCAACATAGCATGTACATTGGTATATTTCTTTTAACACATTTTTTTATAATATAAAACTGATAAACTATAGTTAAATTTCGCCTGATAAGTCCCTGGAGGTTGTCTTTGTTTCGTCGATGAAAGGATTTGCATTCGCCTTCTGAAAAAAGAGGATAAAGGTGATCAAAGCCACAATCTCAGGCTGCTGCATGCAATGACATCATAGTTTTATGGAATATTTATATTTTAATCTATATTCTATTTTTTTTTTACAGATATTCATTCAAGTAAAATACGTATGAACGTTTTTAATTTTAATGAAAGTTAGACTGTCAGACTATTTTGTAATTAAATAATGTAAATATAAAGAACAAAAATCATAATATTGAATTTTTTTCCCAGGTAAGTTTTTCAGATATCTTATTTTGAATACACCACCATTTCTTTATTTCTATTACTAACACGACTACAACAACAACAATCGCTACTACTACTTCTATTACTTTGACAACCAACACTATTATAACGTCTACCAACAACTGCTGGCACTACTTAAATTACTGCTGCAGCAACTGGATTTTATTTCTGCTATTATCATAAGTACTGATATTACAATAATAATCACAACAACCACTGGTGCTGCTTCTACTATTGCTGCTGTTATTATTACTGCCGCTACTAGGAACTGAAATTACTATATACATAATACTGTATCTGAATTCAAAATTACAACCAATATTGCTACTATTACTTCTATTCATGCTGCTACTACTACTGCTGCTACTACTACAACCATAAGTACTATATCTGAATTCAAAATTACAACCAATATTGCTACTATTACTTCTATTCATGCTGCTACTACTACTGCTGCTACTACTACAACCATAAGTACTATATCTGAATTCAAAATTACAACCAATATTGCTACTATTACTTCTATTCATGCTGCTACTACTACTGCTGCTACTACTACAACCATAAGTACTATATCTGAATTCAAAATTACAACCAATATTGCTACTATTACTTCTATTCATGCTATTACTACTACTGCTGCTACTACTACAACCATAAGTACTATATCTGAATTCAAAATTACAACCAATATTGCTACTATTACTTCTATTCATGCTGCTACTACTACTGCTGCTACTACTACAACCATAAGTACTATATCTGAATTCAAAATTACAACCAATACCGCTACTATTACTTCTCTTCAAGGTTTCATTCGAGGGCAAGAGTTTGATACTTTAAATCTGAATAAATTCAGCTAAGCAGTTCCTTTATAAACACTACTAAGATTTCTGCTATTATTACTCCTACTACCGCCACTACCACTACTGTTACGACTTCTTATACAATATTACTTCCTCGACCACTTTTATATTTGCTACTACTACTTCTACTATTACAACTACTACTACAGTACTACTAAAAGTTTAATTATAAACACTACTAAAATAAACACTACTACTTTTACCATTTCTTCTTCTACTTGTACTACTACCAACATCACAACTGTTACTACCATCACTGCTGCAATAAATACTATGTACATTACAACAACTACTACTGCTACCACCACTACTTCTGTCATCATCACAATAAATAACATAACAACAACTAATACTATAACCACAATAAAAATATACCAAAACAATATACTACCATGAAAACTACTATTGTTTTTATACCGACACCGTTATACCTCTAGGCCATAAAACAGTTCCATTTCTGGTCGCCCGACCGAGGATCTTTTTTAACCACCGGCCCTAAAGTATTTTTTTAAACTGTTTGCCTTTAAAAAGTAAATTCCCTTCTTTTACCTTTCGTTCCATGTAGATAAAATTTTCTCTTTGAGACCAGAAACTTAAATTTTGTTTTTAGCCCTACCATAACCATTACTTCTGATATTGTTGCTAGTTTTGTTGCTAGTTTTATTTGTTTAAGAAAGTTACTTACCTTGAATATTTCACAAGTTTCTGCCATGTGGTTTTCCTGTAAAAAGATAAAATCAATGAATTTTAGACCAATGAATTTTAATTAAATACTTCTACTACTACTATTTATAATAATAATGTATTATATATATATATATAATAAATTTAATAAATAGTAATTTCATAGGAATTTCATAGACATTTTTAACACTTTGGAGGCTTAACTGATAAAATCATCATCATCAGCAGCAGCAGCAGCAGCATATGAAGGCAGCGTTTGGTTCGCAGTTTTGCGAAATTATTCGGACATCATTATCATAACCATTATGATCATAAAAAAGAAGACGCATTAAGTACTTATATTTTTTTTTTCTTTTTTTACTTTAAATCGCCATTATAAGAAATGCTCTGACACAATCATCATCATTATCTTCAACATAAATACAGTTTTATAAGAAAAATAACGAAAAGGTTAAATATTTAAACAGTCATTTTTTAGATAATTGAGCAGAATACTGGAAATATATAGTAGCAATTACATATATATAAAATAGTTTATTATCTAAATAAAATAAATAACAACATAATTGAATGAATGATGAAAAACTTTTCAAACTGGCGGATTTCGAGTTAAAAACAAAGCAAAAAAATAAAATAAAAATAAAATAATAATTAAATAAAAAATCAACATATTTAAGTAAACAATAGTAATAAAATCATATCAATGGGTTGCCTTAATAACAATAAAGAATACAAATAAAAACTATATTACCAAGTTACTTAAATGAATAAAGAGTAGATAAAGAAATGAAATAAATAAACCATGAAAGATGATAAAGTTAATGGAAAAAAAATACAAAAATAAAAAAAAAAAAAAAAAACGCGTGAAAATAATTATTGTTAATAGAATCACAGGTATTTGACACTCACTAAAGTATTTGTTAGGCTATTAATATATACAGAGTATAATCTGTGTCAAGTACCTGTGAATAGAATGATAGAACGAAAAATAAATGAAAATCTAAATGGCGGTAGAGTGAAAACATAAAGTGTGACTGTGAACAAATCCAATAAATCACGCAATATATTATGGTTAAATAAATAAATAAACGCTGGAAGAAGAAAGTTATTGTTGAAAGAATGAAAGAAAAAAATGAAGAAAAAAAATGGCGGCTAAGTGAAAAAATAAACTGTGAATGTGAACACGTTCAACAAAAATGATTTATAGATTAAATAAAATATAAATAAATAAAAAAATAAAATTGGATATATAAATGAATAAATGAATTAAAGATAAGATAAGTGTTTAAATAATAAAATTTAAAAGAAAAATTATTTAAAACCTGCGTGTTCACTCCACAAACCACCGCACACGTACATTCGGTCTCCCTCGGGACTGAGGCCGATGGCCCAGGGCTTCTCATACAAACCGTCTTCCCACCCCAGGATCTGTGTGGACCGGTCACCTGTAGCGGCCACAAGATGGACGGTTCTATTCCGACAACAGACAAACACTGACCCCGCCCAGTCCACTGTAACACCGCGGGGTTTGTACAGTCCCCCCAATTTGGTCATCACTGACCAGTCACGTGTTCTAATACTGGTCAGTGTGTTGTTCCCTTCGTCTGAAACATATAATATCCCGGAACCAGGACTGACCGCGAGGTGGTATGGTCGATCAAACAGTTGATCCCCGTCATGATCTGTCTCGAGTCTCCTCAGGACTTGTCCGTCCATGTCCAGAATCTCAACTTTCCCCGGGTTGCGATAACTCACCGCGAGTTTCCTGTCCTGAGTGACCTGGATTCCCCGACACTCACCTTCAACAGAGATGTCCTTGTTCGTGTCCGTGATCTGGTCACCGTTCACTCTGACGTAGTGGAGTTTCCTGACATGAGGCAGGGTGACGATGAGGTCATATGTTGTTGATTCCTCGGTGACGTCACGAGGCACGAGCGCCGTGTCCCATGGAATGGAGGGGAGGCGGATCTTAGATGTGACGATGTTCTGTTTTGTGTCGATAAGTTTTACTGAACTGTTCCACCAGTCACAGACGACCATAATGTCACGTGATATAACCCAGAGACCTGTAACCCAACATTCCCCCTTGTCTGACCTCTTTCTTACGTTTATATTCCTCACATGGGTCGCTTTCACCTTGTGGCCATGACGCCGCTCGTGCATCTCCCCCGGGCTACTCATTGACGATTTCATGCACTGTTCCTTGTCAGCTCCCCTCAGTTCCTTGTACGGCTCGAACCTGTAACACAAGATTCCAATTCCTTAATCTATTAATTCTACCTCAGAAATGCCAGGCTCCACCCAAAAGAAAATGAAAAACAACCACAAAATAATAGTAATTCATATCGTTGCATTTCATAATGTGTAGAATAGAAATAAAAAGAACTGGATGTGTTCCGAGTTGTGATACTGTCATGTCAGGTGATCTTGCGCACTCCGCACTGGAAGTGTATTTTCTGTCGTTTGTTTACGCTATCGTAAGACATTTTCAAGCAAAATTTGTGATTTGGACTTACTCTGAACCAAAGCAAGGTAAGAAAGTTAAAATATTATCTGTTAAACATGTTTGTTTACATTATTTCGTCATCCTAATTATTTATTCATAAACACACCCACTGTCCTATTTTCCCATTATTCCTGTCTATTCATCCAGTTCAAAGAGTTTACGTCCTGAAAGAAAGATCAATATAACACATATTAAAAATGTTTTCCGCTACTAAAACGTTGTAAAATTCCTTTTTTCCTCCGTTGAAATAATAGATGTGAAATAAAGGTGTATCCAGCTGCTATCGCCTGCACATGCGCCAGATCACCGGACAATTGAATGTTGGGATTAATCATGGTGGTGAGTGTTTTCATTGTTGCACACATATAGATCAATGAGTTATTTCCATATAATATCTCTTTCATTGTATGTCTTGAAGAGTTTTGCAAATAGGAAAATAATAATGGTTACTCGGTATTAATTTGATTCGTAGCAAATTTGCCGATAAGTGCTTAGGTGCGCAAGATTACCGGACAGCATCATATATGTAGAATTTGCATTTACTAAACTGCAGTATTTAAAATTTTTTTGGAAATAAAAATTTAAATCAATGATTATTAAATTTTGCATGGTAAAAAAAAAAAAAAAAAAAAAGTAAAATAAATCAATAGGAGTAGACTTCATGATATGTTATCGTACATGTCACGACTTCGGATCCAAAGGTATTTAAAATGTGTTATGGGCATAGTACTGGTCCAGCCCAGAAAATATATGCGACAGTGGCCTGAATACTTATAGAAATACACGCATGATAAAAGGTCAGATTTATCTGTTGCGCGGCAAGCCAAGTGGAGATATAATGGATTTTGTACAATGTTGATGACTTTTGTTGTTGTTGTTGTATTGGGGTTTACCGTTGTTGCGATAGTATTTCAATCATATAGCGACGTCCAGCTTATTTCAGGTGGAGGAAGACCCCGAGTACACAGAGGTACCCGGGTAGAACCACCGACCTACCGCAAGCCAGCTAGAAGGCTTCTTCACAAGAAAAATCCGAAGTCCCTACCGGGATTCGAACCCACAGCGGTGAGGGGCTGAGAGATTTGTAGTCCGCGACTGTAACCACTCGGCCACGGCGGCCCCTGATGACTTTTGTATATCGCGGTCAGGGTTCCCTTTGACCTCCCTGTTACAAGGCGGACGCTCTATCAAATCGGCCATCGGGACCAATCTAGGTCAATAGATGGATAGATAAACAGACCGACAGACATACACAGTCATAGATGTAGATGTAGGCAGACAGACAGACTGACAGACAGAAAAAACAGAAGAGAGAGAGGCAGACAGAGGCAGGCAGAGAGAGAGAGAGGCAGACAGAGGCAGGCAGAGGGAGAGAGAGAGGGGCAGACAGAGGCAGGCAGAGAGAGAGAGAAGCAGACAGACGCAGGCAAGGAGAGAGAGAGAGAGGCAGACAGAGGCAGGCAGAGAGAGAGAGAGGCAGTCAGAGGCAGGCAGAGAGAGAGAGAGAGAGAGAGGCAGGCAGAGAGATACAAAGACAAACGGGACAGGCATATTGAGTTACGTGTTATGTCGGTTGTCCTCGGTTCTTCCAGATGATGAGTTCCCTGTTAATCAAAACAGGCAGACAGATAGAGAGGCAGACAGACATAGAGTCAGGCAGGCAGACCGATAAAGACAGGCAGTTTGATAGGGGCAGATAGACATGCAGATAGATGGACGGACAGACAGACAGACAGAAAGACTCACGTGAATTCAGAGGACTCCGATCGTTGATACAGTTCGTCCGTTTTTTTCTTGTTTGGGTTGAATTCGATTTCTCGGGATGATGAGTTACCTGTTAATCAAAACAGTTTGATGAATCTATTGTTCGATTATCATCATTCTTAAATAAATCTAAATCTAGTTCGATTCCGGTTTTGGTCAAACTTTGTTAAGAATATGGTTTTTGGCAGATGTTACCGGTATGTTAAAGCTCTGATCTATAACTAATTTTAAAGGTTTGACCTTTAAAGAGATATAATTTATGTAGATTTAATGAGAACAATCTTATAAACAAAACCTCGCAGCATACTGTTAGATTTATAGAAACATTTTAAACGTGTTAGATTTATACCTTTTTAAACATTTCAATTGGAGAAAACAAATCTTTGATTACATGTATCTAGAAACAACAAATGAAATTAGGAAACGTTTTGAAAAAATGAAAAAGAAACCTTCTTTCCAAAAATAAAACACTTCATGTAGAAGGAGATGTACAGTCATGTTGACTCTTCAGGAGATCTACAGAGAATGACAATTTCAGCGTCTGATGTCATTTACGTGACGTCATCATTAAACGTCATATGATCAACACGAGATTGTTTACATTTATATTACTTGAGTAAGAATAGAAAGAAAGAAAGAAAGAAAGAAAGAAAGCAAAAAAAAAGAACATATTTATTTTTTGCTTTACGACTTCTAGCTTTTAATAATAGCTAATGATAAAAAAATTAAAATAAAATAAATAAATAAATATATAAATAAATGGAGAAAATTAAGTAAATATAGAAAATGAAGAAATAATTAATTATGAATTTGGGCTTTCGTATAAGAATGCCGTCCCAAATGGGTAGTCGGAAGATAAAATATAAACTTATGCCCCATTTCTATATGTCGAATATGTAGAACCTAAAATTTACAATTGTATATTTTATAGTACTGAGAGTAAATGAGAGTAAAAGGAAATGTACTTAACTATTTTAGAAGACTATATTTCAGTGTTTACGTTTCTGTTTTTAGCATAAGTATTTTTTATTCAATATTATTTATTTATTATATGAATAGTAAAATACAAATAAGTTTTTATGTGGTTAAGTGTATTCTATAATAGTTAAGTCTAGCTTAATTGTTATTCATCTCCTTGTGATTTTTTGACTGACGGTGGCGTTCAGTCTTACGCAGCGGTAAACGAAAATCAGATATTGTCACAGTGCATAATGTCTAGGTAACAATTTACCAGGCCGATGTATGCGAATCCAAGATCGGGAAGTCGCCGACCGGAGATCGTCCGATTTTTTTTGCCGGGGGGGGGGGGGGGGGGGGGGAGAGAATGCGAGGGGTGTCCGGCCGGTATCTGGCCGGCGATCGTCCGTCCGATGTCAAGCCGATGCGCGGGCGGTTATCGGCAGTTCAGTGAACCTGGTCGTCAGATATTTTGCAAACAGACAGATTTTCAATGGAGGTGTTATCCTTAACGTCTGATAAATTGGGTAGCTCAGGAACAGATTCTTTTGAAGGTTTCACCTTAAACTGAGCCTCTTTAAGTCTAAGCACTTTCTATATGTACATTGTACTAATTGCTGGCAGTTGCGATATAAATTGGGATAGTGCTTGCAAACGTCAACCGGGCGCCGGGAAGTCTGGTGACCGGCAAGAAATCGGTCGGGCACTGGATAATCGGACGACAGCTGATTGTAGACCGGAGAGCATACTGCCGGGCGCCTTATGGGCTCCGACAGGACGCCGGCCTGCCTCCGAGCGGCTGCCAACCGGTAATAAATATATTAACATTTTTATTGGACATGACTTTGATCCGGCGCCCGGCTGGACACCGGGCCGTGTTCGCCCGGACACCGGCCGATTAGTTTACGATGTCTGACTTAAAAATCAATCTGACGTCTTCCCGATGCCCCAAAAAAGTCCTATGCCCGGCAGTTGCCCGGCCTGCGCACGGCCGATATTGAGTAAAAAGACGTCGGGAACTAATTGGAAACTAATCGGAAGACTGAGACATAAGTTTCCTTATCATTAGTCTCCCTCTCTCTCTCTCTCTCTCTCTCTCAACAATGTCCGCGATGGACAAAGGTCTGAACTATTGACTAGAGGTATATTAAAACACGTATGCTGCTCCAAATTAAACATCGCAATTAACATTAGGGTATGTGTTTATGCGTAACAACTTTCAATTATCAGTATTTCGGCACTTTCTTCGAATTAAATGAATCGTTTAAATCTTTATTTCATATTTTTTATATAATTAGTTTTTGTTATATTTTCTGCAATTAGAACAGACGGACTCTCTCTGTTTAACTTGCCATGTATGGTAAGGGATATCCGCAAATTTCTTTCTTTTTTATCTAATTGACGTTTTCATAATACTTATTATAACTGCAAAATGCTTATTGCCTTTTTAAAACTCTTATTGCGTCTTCAAACTGATTATTCCTTTTCAAAACTGGATTTTTTACTTTAAAAACTACACTTTTAACGAGGGAGTACTCCGTTTAATTTTTATGTTCGCATGTTACAAACTCTTAATGTAGATTCTACATTGTTGCTATCATGACTCATGAGCTTATCTTTTATTTTTATCTACATTTAAGATTGAAAACGTTCGTTGAAATCGATAAGTATTGACTATAATCATTTCAGGAGAAGATGGATAGACAAACGAAAATAAAATATATGGAAACAATATCTCCAAATACATCAACGAAAGATAGAATGGCCATAATGAAAGCACACTTCGCACATCGCCATTTACCGCTAGAGGGCGTTGCTACAAAACTGAAACCAGTGTTCATATAAAACGAGCTATCGATATAACATCCTCTACTACTGCCTAAAGATGAAATAAGTAGATTGTATTGCTAAAGGAACGTTTGTTTAAATGTTATGGGTTGTTGATACCAGAGACATAGACATATATCTGTTAATACTGGCTAAAAACTGCTGTAAACAGATAATGCATATTCCATCGCTTTGTGATACAGTATGAAGCAAGAATCGTTTATTTAGCCAATCAAGCACATTTAATACTGGTGTGAAGTTTGTGGGCACTAAATCTAATCCTTGTAACTTGTTTCAGTCCCAATACATGCAGTTTATTTGCTGATTTATCTGAATTCATACAAGTTTCTTAAGCATCAGTAATTTTGCAGGTTAATCTGGGTTCATACTGGTTGCAGAAGTTAGTTAACATTCAGTCTGATCTTTATTTTTACTGATTAACCTGGATGCATAGACATCTTTTTTGTTTCCTAGCATTAAAAATTTTTTGCCGACTGATCTGGGTTTACTGGTTTTGGTTATATTTATTTTATACAGTTTATTGGGTTTATACTGGTGGCATAAATGTCAGTCCAGTTTATTTGTAGGCAGAACTGGGTTTATACTCATATTTTTTTTCTAAACGCGTGACTTAATTCACGTGAATACCGATACAAATATATAACAAATGTTTTAATGCCTTCAGGAATGGTGTGGCTGATGTTCGTTTAATACCAATTTTGTTCTTTAACTGCGCCATCTAGCGGTAAAATACAATGTGCAAAATATCCGCCGGTAAAATTCTTGTCTGCATTATGACAATTTTATCTTTCGTTGATGAATTTCAAGAATTGTTTCCTGTGTTCAATGTTCGCGTGTCTTTGTCTCTTCTTCAAAACTGATACCTGACGGTACTTATGGATTATAATGAACGGTTTAATTTTAAATGTAATATTAATTAGACAAAGTAAGGCATTGAAAAATACTATGCAGAATCTATACTCAAGAATTTAAACGAAATTAAATATTTTAAATATAATTTTTAAAAAATTCGTACTTTGAAAAAGTCAATTAGAAAAAGAAATAAATTGGCGGATATCCCCTCCCATAGCACTGGTTTTCGAATAATTCTAGCGTAGTTTGTGTTTATTTCATCGTGTTAATCCTGTTAACGAATCGCGAGTACATAAATCGATGACGTAGTGGATAAGCGAATTGTGACTCGGCGACGGTTTTCAAATTCAAATTGTTTCCGATTAAGGATTGGCTTCGGGAATAGTCACCACAGAGTATTTTAACATCCAAACAACAAATGGCATATTGTTGCCAACATTTTCTGTGCGATTAAACGTTAGTTTACTGCATACATTTGCACAACATGTGCCTTTTGCATCAGTCTATAATATGTCATTTTTTTTATCGTGAATAATCTATCATTTTGAACCTAATGGGCAATATTTGCACCGATAGATCTATTCCACAGAGATATGAATCGGTCCGAAATAACTCTTCTCGTGAACGTGATTTGGACGAGATGTTGCTGAGACGCTGAACAGCTTGATGTATCAGTCATTAAACAGATCTGTTATCTAATGAGAGGTATACATATTTGTTTTCATCGGCAATAATTTGAAGAAAACAACTCAGTATTCTTATAATTGACACGAGCAATTGTGCACATAAAATAATCAAACTAATTAAATACATACATAATAAATATGGTTGCGCGATATTACCTTTATATCGGGATTCTGGTCTGACACGATACGTATCGCTACGTTGTTGGGGCCTTACCGATATTTCTATTTATTTTATATGTAACGTTATTGATTCTTTCTTCTTGTCAAATATTTTAACTTTGCAAAAACAAGCACTCATTAAGTTGAAAGCCATATTAAGACATCATTTGAATAGACTGGACTGAGATTAGATGGTCTGTTTAAAGCGCGAAAACATTGACCGAATTCTACTCAACGGTCTGACAACATTTCAACCTTGAGATAGATATACTTCATATACATAATATATGATTCTAGGAGAGGTTCTTTCATTATAGCTGTAAGAATAATAACTTAATATGCATATGGTGATCGCAATCGTTCAACGGGTCATAATATTGAACAATCCCGTGTACTGTTACATTCACGACAGACCGACTGGTGGTCACAGACTAGGGGTTCGGTATCCGCTTCATCAAAAGATTTCTTGAAATATACGCTCGGTTGTCACTTTGTACGATTCGATTACTTAACCACATGTTTTGTGCCGTACACTAAATAAACTATTTAATGCACAATATTCGGTTGACTGGTAGTGTCTATGAGATGACATTGTTTCCAGTTTTCAAGTCTAGTTCTTACCCACGGCCACCGGGACTGAGTAAAATTATGTACATGAATGAAATAATGGAAATGAATAAATACATACATAAATAAATAAGGGTGCGCGATATTACCGATACAACGGTATATCGCGATTTTGGCCTGACACTATACGTATCGTTACATTGTTGGGACATTACCGATATCTTTACTTTTGAGATATTCATTAAGTTGTAAGCAAAATTCATCTAAATAAATTGAATTTGAGATAAGGAAAACATTTTCTTGCCAGCTTACCCGATATCTGTCAAGATCTAACAAATGAATATATTTGAGTGTAAGTATATATATATATATATATATATATATATATATATATATATATATATATAATATATTATTTTCGATTTTAAGGTCCAAACTCTACAACTATAATTCAAATTTCTGTCATAATTTAACTTGTAATTTCATGTTTCTAGTGCATGTTAACCTGCAAAAGCCTCAAATGTATTTGAAGGCATCTTCTCAAAATGGTTTGAAATTTGAATTGACCATACAGTATTAAATGCTTGATACCAGAAAATGAACTTGCAATCGACATAAACTTCACCCTAATTTCCAATGAACATTTTAGGAATGGAATGGCTGTCCAGAATTGACAACTGGGTGTTTGTTTGCGGACGTCAACTCTAGTGTCATAATTGACGTCATATGTTACGTTCACGTTACTGTACTGTATAGTTTTACCTGTATTCATTGTTTTACCTGTATATATGTTATCTTTGCTGTACAGTATACATACATGCGTGTAATGAGTGATCACTGGGTATATATATATTGGTACACGTAGCTCGCCAGTGTAAGGTTAGCCAGAGAGTGGTCACGTCTACACGATGGAAAGCGCTCAGTAAATTATTTGTAAGAGAACAAACAGCCTTTTGGGTAAGTAGATATATTTTATTTCTATTTTATATTGATTCATTCTTTTGAACAATGCTATCTCTTTTACAGAAATAAGTTTATCGTAATTACTGTAGGTCGTAAGTTTTCATGCCACGTGTTTTAGTCTTTTACGTGTCTAGTCATTTACACGCCGTGTTTCATTTACAATTGCATTTCATTGTTCATAATGATAATGCCCTTCGTATATGAAATTTAATATTAATGTATGATATGTAACACCAATTCTTATCAATTTTCTGTTAATTATGTAGGGTAATATGTTATACGGAAAAGTATTATGGAAGCGTAGAATGGCAGTAAAATGTTACAAGGTGATAATGTATGGTAGAAAATATCATAGAATGCTGTATAGGAAAATATACAAAGTATATCATTGCTTAATACAGAAACATGTTTTATTATTAGCTATGCATTTGAAATGTATAGATATGTGGACACTGTGTGTGAAATGGGGTGAAATAATACCCAATGAGTATGTACGTGCATATATGTGTGCATATTGTGTAATATATCTTACAGTAAAATGTAAATGATATGAAATACATATTATATCTGTTTCCCTTTGTCAAAATCTGCGACGTAAAAAACGCATTTGAAAAATCAGTATAATCGATGGGGATATTGATGGTAGAGGCGCCCTTGACATGAGTGCCTGGTACTCGGCATCACTATACATGCGGTACGGTATGCACAGGTAAACAGCGGCTGATGGCTGTTTCCACACTGTTAGTTGCGGATTAGACGATTTTCTTGTTTTGGTGCATGCGTATATCATAGCACATCTGTAGCCATTGTTTTACATCACACTATTGACCATTATGTCAATATGTATTGAAAACTATAAATAAATGTAAAGAAAGATTAGAAATAACGTTCCTAACATACATATTTTAAGTGAACAAAGTAATCATTGTTAACTGTATCATCAGTTGTTGTCACTGTTTGGAGTGGAACGTCTTCAGGGTTGTTCATCAATGGAACATTTTCACCTTTATCAGTACAATAAACTTTAGTCATATTTTGTCAAGCCATTTTTATGAGCAGATTATTGTGAATATTCTAGAGGTATGTGATAAACATATTAATACATTTGTATATAACTATCTTATTTTGACATATTATTTTGACCAGAGGTTTTACTTGGTTCAACAGCAATCCAGAAGATGAACCTGATAATAGTAAATCAAGAATTTATATTGCCGGTGGCGAGACCAGACGAGCTACTGCACGAACATGAGATACGTTTAAAGACCAAGACCAGCTTGCTAGAAAGTTATACTTAAAACTGGTAGAAGGAGCACAAACCAGAAAATCAACATGCTAAAAAAGTTCCGATAGCGATAAAGGCAAAATTAAAAGGAAAAAAAAACGCACGGGAAAGACATCAAAAACTAGAAATGATTGAATCGGTGGATAAACAAACAGACTGGGTATCTAGTATGGTGGATGTGAAAAAATGTAACAAATAGTAAGACTATGGATTGACCCAATACCACTGAACAATTGGTTGAAAATGAATAATTATCTATTAAAGCACAATACTGATAACGCGATAGCATGATAATGAACACATGGCAAAACGATAGAGTGATGATAATAAAGCGATACAGTATCGTGTTTTCATCATCGTGCTTTCGCCTTATAACTATTGTACCTACGCATTTGCTATCATCCTCTCGATTTCGCATTTTCAGTATGCAGCTTTGCATATTATTAACGTGCTATCGTGTTATCATTATCGCATCTTTGCATTTTCATTATCATGCAACCGCGTTATCATTATTGCATTATCGCCTTCCGGTTTTCAATTTCATGTAACAAAACATGTCGGATTAAAAGTCTTATTCTGAAGGTAAATTAATTTTATTTGTATTAGTTGGATGTGCACAGAATTTCAATAAAACACGTATTTGAAGATATTATTTCTTCAGCAGGAATAAGCGCACTGGATGGCGATAGAGGGATAATGATTACTCCATAGCATGATTGCCAAAAGGCGAAGATGAAACAATGAAAATGTGATAGGACATTAATGAAAACGCAATGATGATACCGCGACAGTGTAACAGTAGGATATTACGATGTTGAAAACGCGACAGCACTATGGTGAAACACGTTTATATGTCGCATTATCATAATCACACTATCGTATTGTCGAGTTTAAATTATCATTCTATCGCGTGGTCAGTATCATGCTTCAGCATTTTTGTTATCAAATTAGACAAGCATCTCAATGATTCAAAGAACGTATTTCGTATTATTCATTTTTCAACCTTATTTTTACAATGTAGATACAATTTGATTAAAATCGGTTAAAAATATTTATAGCATAAAATATCTGATACGTATCACGATATGTTTTGAGAATATCGCGATATATCGCGATATGAAATTTCTTCCGATATCCGTCCCTAAAATTAATATAATTCACATGTTTTTGGATGATTAAATGTTGTTCATTACATTCATTATTTTGCACGATTATAGTAGATCCAGCTGAGATTAACACTTATTGGAAAGAAAATTAGTCTCTACATGACACATATGAGAAGCACTGAGTGCTGCCTCATTGCACCAAGTCCCTGTCTGTGCCTCCATATGCTGGAGATATATTAGTACGAGTTTATCGGCTTTGAAGCATCACGGCAACAAATCAAACCTATAACCTACCTTTATAATACAAGAGAAAACACTGTAAAGCATGCATGGGAAATACAATACGAGCTCAATCTTAAATGTTTCAAAACAAGGAATACAGCCTTTGCTATCACCCAAACATGCTGTTTCTCTGTTTCCCTTTGTCATAATCTGCGACGTAAAAGCGCATTTGAAAAATCAGTATAATTGATCGGGATATTGATGGTAGAGGCGCCCTTGACATGAGTGCCTGGTACTCGGCATCACTATACATGAGGGATAGTATGCACAGGTAAACAGCGGCTGATGGCTGTTTCCACACTGTTAGTTGCGGATTCGACGATTTTCTTGTTTTGGTGCATGCGTATATCATAGCACATCTGTGGCAATTGTTTTACATCATACTATTGACCATATATCAATATGTATTGAAAACTATAAATTAATTTAAAAAAAAACACTAGAAATAACGTTCCTAACATACATATTTTAAGTGAACAAAGTAATCAGTGTTACCTGTATCATCAGTTGTTGTCACTGTTTGGAGTGGAACGTCTTCAGGGTTGTTCATCAATGGAACATTTTCACCTTTATCAGTACAAAAAACTTAAATCATATTTTGTTAAGCTATTTTTATGAGCAGATTATTGTGAATAATCTAGAAGTATGTGATAAAAATATTAATACATATGTATAACATCCTCTACTACTGCCTTAAAATCAAATAAGTAGATTGTATAGCTGAACGAACGTTTGTTTAAATGTTATGTGTTGTTGGAACCAGAGATATAGACATATTTCTGTTAATACTGGCTGAAAACTGCTGTAAACAGATAATGCATATTCCATCGCTTTGTGATACAGTAGGAAGCAAGAATATTTTATTTAGCCAATCAAGCACATTTAATACTGATGTGAAGTTTGTGGGCACTAAATCTAATCCTTGCAACTTGTTTCTGTCCCAATACATGCAGTTTATTTGCTGGTTTATCTGAATTCATACAAGTTTCTTAAGCATCAGTAATTTTGCAGGTTAATATGGGTTCATACTGGTTGCAGAAGTTAGTTAACATTCAGTCTGATCTTTGTTTTTACTGATTTACCTGGATGCATAGACATCACTTTATTTGCATGTTGATCTTGGTTTAAACTGGACGTTTAGTCATTTGTTTCCTAGCAGGCTGATCTGGATTTATAATAGTTGCATAAATGTCAGTTTATTTGCCGACTGATCTGGGTTTATACTGGTTTCTTGAATATCAGTTTATTTGTAGTAGGTTGATCTGGGGTTATACTGGTTGAATAAATGTCAGTTTTGGGTTTATTCTGGTTGAAAAAATGTCAATTTATAGCAGGTTGATCTTGGTTTATACTGGTGGCATAAATGTCAGTCCAGTTTATTTGTAGGCAGAACTGGGATTATGAATGTCAGTTTAATTGCAGGTTGATCCGGGTTAATACTTTTCGCTGGTTAATCTGGGTTTATACAGTTTGAATTAATGTCACATTATTTGCAGGTTTATCTGGGTTTATACTGGCTGCATAAATGTCAGTTTATTTGCTGGAAAATCTGGGTTTATACTGGGTGAGACTTATTAATTTTTTTCTAAACGCGTGAATTAATCCACGTGAATACCGATACAAATATATAACAAATGTTTTAATGCCTTCAGGTATGGTGTGGCTGATGCTCGTTTAATACCGATTTTGTTCTTTAACTTCGCCCTCTAGCGGTAGAATACAATGTGCGAAATATCCGCCAGTAAAATTATTGTCTGCATTATGACATTTTTTATCTTTCGTTGATGTATTTCAAGAATTGTTTCCTGTTTTCAATGTTCGCATGTCTTTGTCTCTTCTTCAAAACTGATACCTGTCGGTATTTATCGATTATAAGGAACGGTTTAATTTTAAATGTAAAATTAATTAGACAAAGTAAGGCATTGAAAAATACTATGCAGAATCTATACTCAAGAATTTGTAACATACGAACTAACATTGTAAATACGAAATTAAATATTATAAATATCATTTTTGAAAATATAATTAGCAATTTGTAAATGTAATTAGAGTTTGAAAATACAATAAACATTGTGCAATTGTGATGAGCATTTTAAGATGTAATTTGTACTTTAAAAAAGTCAATAAGAAATAGAAATGAATTGGCGGATATCCCCTCCCATAGCACTGGTTTTCGAATACTTCTAGCGTAGTTTGTGTTTATTTCATCGTGTTAATCCTGTTAACGAATCGCGAGTACATAAATCGATGACGTAGTGGATAAGCGAATTGTGACTCGGCGACGGTTTTCAAATTCAAATTATTTCCGATTAAGAATTGGCTTCGGGAATAGTCGCCACAGAGTATTTTAACATCCAAACAACAAATGGCATATTGTTGCCAACATTTTCTGTGCGATTTAACGTTAGTTTACTGCATACATTTGCACAACATGTGCCTTTTGCATCAGTCTATAATATGCCATTTTTTATCTATCACTTTGAACCTAATGGGCAATATTTGCATCTATTCAACAGAGATATGAATCGGTCCGAAATAACTTTTTTTTTCTCGTGATCCTGATTTGGACGAGATGTTGCTGAGACGCTTAACAGCGTCACGTATCAGTCATTAAACAGATCTGTTATCTAATGAGAGGTATACATATTTGTTTTAATTGGCAATAAATTGAAGAAAACAACTCAGTATTCTTATAATTGACACGAGCAATTGTGCATATAAAATAATCAAACTAATTAAATACATACATAATAAATATGGTTGCGCGATATTACCTTTATATCGGGATTCTGGTCTGACACGATACGTATCGCTACGTTGTTGGGGCCTTACCGATATTTCTATTTATTTTATATGTAACGTTATTGATTCTTTCCTTTTGTCAAATATTTTAACTTTGCAAAAACAAGCACTCATTAAGTTGAAAGCCATATTAAGACATCATTTGAATAGGCTGTATTGAGATTAGATGGTCTGTTTAAAGCGCGAACACATTGACCGAATTCTACTCAACGGTCTGACAACATTTCAACTTTGAGATAGATATACTTCATATTCATAATATATGATTCTAGGAGAGGTTCTTTCATTATAGCTGTAAGAATAATAACTTAATATGCATATGGTGATCGCAATCGTTCAACGGGTCTAAATATTGAACAATCCCGTGTACTGTTACATTCACGACAGACCGACTGGTGGCCACAGACTTGGGGTTCGGTATCATCAAAAGGTTTCTTGAAATATACGCTCGGCTATCACTTTGTACGATTCAATTACTTTAACCACATATTTGGCGCCGTACACTAAAAAAAATCTATTTAATGCACAATATTCGGTTGACTGGTAGTGTCTATGAGATGACATTGTTTCCAGTTTTCAAATCTAGTTCTTACCCACGGCCACGGGTAACATTATGTACATGAATGCAATAATGATAATGAATAAATACATACATAAATAAATAAGGGTGCGCGATATTACAGATACAACGGTATATCGCGATTTTGGCCTGACACTATACGTATCGGTACATTGTTGGGACATTACTGATATCTTTATTTTTTAGATATTCAAAAATATATATATATATATATATATATATATATATATATATATATATATATTAATTTTAAGGGCCATAACTCTACAACTATTATTCAAATTTAATTATTATTCAAATAATTTAACTTGTAATTACATGTTTCTAGTGCATGTTAACCTTCAAAACCCTCAAATGTATTTGAAGGCATCTTCTCAAAATGGTTTGAAATTTGAATTGACAATACAGTATTAAATGCTTAATACCAGAAAATGAACGTGCAGACGCACATTAACTTCACCCTAATTTACACCTCCTATGAACATGTTAGGAATGGCTGTCTAGAATTGACAACTGAAAGTTTGTTTGCGGACGTCATCTCCAGTGTCATAGTTGACGTCATATGAATATGAAAATCATTGCATTTACGTACATGGGGAAATTTACCGAATCCCTTTAGGGCCATCGCCTTTGAATGTGTTCTGAAACGTGATATTTGATAATACGACGATGAAAACGTGAAATAAACGACACTACGATAAAGAAAACGTTATAGCACAATACTGATATCGCGATAGTATG
This sequence comes from Solen grandis, assembly GCA_021229015.1. NCBI lineage: Eukaryota > Metazoa > Mollusca > Bivalvia > Adapedonta > Solenidae > Solen > Solen grandis. The sequence continues at coordinate 6,346,890 of CM037790.1, read as the reverse complement.
ATAATGAGCACATGGCAAAACAATAGAGTTATGATAATAAAGCGATACAGTATCGAGTTTTCATTATCGTGCTTTCGCCTTATAATTATTGTACCTTCGCATTTTCTATCATCCTCTTGATTTCGCATTTTCAGTATGCAGCTTTTTAATTTCGTATTATACATTTTCAACCTTATTTTTACAATGTACATACAATTTGATTACAATCGGTTAAATATATTTATAGTCATAAAATATCGTGATACGTTTCGCGATATGATTTGAGAATATCGCGATATACCGCGATATGAAATTTCTTCCGATATCCGTTCCTAAAATGAAATATAAATTCACAGTATTTTTGGATGATTAAATGTTGTTCATTTCATTCATTATTTTACACTATTATAGTAGATACGGCTGAGATTAACACTAATTGGAATTATAAGCCTTTGATTTTTGTTGTTGTTGTTGTTTAGAATTAATGGACGGAGAAAACGATGTGCAATGGGGGATCTATATCTCTACTTAAACATCCCATAGGAGATGAGAGGAAAAGAGAGCAAGCAAGAAAATTTAGTCTCGACATGTTTCATATGAGAAGCACTGAGTGCTGCCTCATTGCACCAAGTCCCTGCCTCCATATGCTGGAGATATATTAATATGAGTTTATTGGCTTTGAAGCATCACGGCAACAACTCAAACTTATAACCTACCTTAATAATACAAGAGGAAACACTGTAAAGAATGCATGGGTAATACAATACGAGCTCAATCTTACATGTTTCAAAACACTACCAACCAAACATGCTGTTTCTCTGTTTCCCTTTGCAATAATCTGCGTCGTAAAAGCGCATTTGAAAAATCAGTAAAAATCGATCGGGATATTGGTGACAGAGGCGCCCTTGACATGAGTGCCTGGTACACGGCATCACTATACATGCGGTATGGTATGCACAGGTAAACAGCGGCTGATGGCTGTTTTCACACTGTTAGTTGCGGATTCGACGATTTTCTTTTTTTGGTGCATGAGTATATCATAGCACATCTGTGGCAATTGTTTTACATCATACTATTGGCCATATGTCAATATGTATTGAAAACTATAAATAAATGTAAAGAAAGATTAGAAATAACGTTCCTAATATACATATTTAATGTGAACAAAGTAATCAGTGTTACCTGTATCATCAGTTGTTGTCACTGTTTGGAGTGGAACGTCTTCAGGGTTGTTCATCAATGGATCTCTTTCACCTTTATCAGTACAAAAAACTTAAATCATATTTTGTCAAGCCATTTTTATGAGGAGATTATTGTGAATATTCTAGAGGTATGTGATAAAAATATTAATACTTTGTATATACCAATCTTATTTTGACATATTATTTTGACCAGAGGTCCAGCGCAGGTGTTACTTGGTTCAACAGCAATCCAGAAGATGAACCTGATAACAGTAAATCAAGAATTTATACTGTCGGTGGCGAGACCAGACGAGCTACTGCACGAATATGAGATGCGTTTAAAGATGAAGACCAGCTTGCTGGAAAGTTACAATTAAAACTGGTAGAAGGAGCAAAACCAGAAAATCAACCTGCTAAAAAAGGTCCGATCGCGATAAAGGGTAAAATTAAAAAGAAAAAAAAAACGCATGGGAAAGACTTCAAAAACTAGAAATGATTGAATGGGTGGAAACAGACTGGGTATCTAGTATGGTGGATGTGACTAAATGTAACAAAAAGTAAGACTATGACCAATACCAATAGTTAAAAGTGGCCATAAGCCACTTGAGATAATATACAAAAAGAGTCTAGCAAATGCACCGATGAAACGGCAAATTATGTTGCCTAGATCGCAGAAATTTAATTTCGACATAGCGTACAAACAAGGAGTAGATATGAATATGGCTGACACATTGAACCAGCTTTTCTACCGTTGCCGAAGATAGACCATGGAACTAAGACTACGGTCCCACTATCACGGTACTAGTACGATGGAGGCCGATAGACCCCGATAGCAGACATCGGGATGGATCGTGTGCGAACGGGCTCACAAAACACATTTTCATATTTCTAGTCCCACATACACGTTTTAAATACGATTACTGTACGATTCAAGATGACAACTTGCCCCCGATTCAACACGATACACTTTTTAGAGCACGATGTCACCCGACAGAGTTAAGATGTATGCCGATAGAGTCCCGATCGAAACACGTTCGACACCAGGAAGGGTAACGATAGAGGGTAGAATAGCCGATTGTATCACGATTGCACCCGATAGAGTAACGAATGCCTAACGATTATACACGTTCATACCGGATTGCTTAATGATAGAGCCACGATTGCTTCCCGATCACGCACGATTGACCCCGGTAGGTGGCGAGGGCGTTTGTGTATTTATTGGCCTGGTTTTCTATTCAGAGTCAGTTCACTCTCAAGCGCTGCCTTGGAAACAGCTCTTTAAACTTACCTGATTATACTTATTTGACCATTAAACTGCTTGCCTTTATATCCGTTTTTGTTCTTCACCATGGGTCGCAAGAAGGTGATGAAGAAGTCCCGAGTGCTCAATGCCCCAACTGCCGAGGAAGCAGTTAGTGAACCAAGCTTTTCTGGTAGTGTTCTCAGCATCACTAGATTATTATTATTTTCCTGATTGCTTAGCTGTACTTGCCAGTTGAGCAGCTGGAGTCTTTTTCTTCTCTTGTTTATCAAAAGGTCCATCCTGTACCAAGTCTTGAGATAAACTGGTGCTGATCCCATATTTCAGTCCCTATTTATACCAAAATGCCAAGACCGAGAGTATTCGGTGCTGATATCGGGCTCCCATCGGGCCTCTAACGGCATTCAACGGTGTAGATCGTATCTCTATCGGCTACAACCAGTTTATCGTAACATCATCGGTAAGACTCATGTCGACTCCGTATTGACATCATGGTCTATCGTAACGCTTTCTTTAAGAGATCGGGGGTCTTCCGTGGTTTGATGTTTCCCGATTACAACAGATGGACCATGGAAGACTAACGATGTCATACGATGGATTTACGGAAGCTTTACGATGGCTTTATGATTCTGGCCCGATTCAAAAATGGGCCCGATGCAGCACGATCTAGCCCGAAAAGAAGAAGCATGTTTGCTAAAGTCGGGGCCGTATGCCGATTGATGCCGACCAATACCGATGGCCCAAGGAAGACTAACGATCGTACACGATGGAGTTACGTTTCATCGCGATGTCTTTATGATGTTTCCCGATCCCTCGAATCGGGGTAGATCGGGCCCACAATTGGGATAGTGGGACCGTACCATTACATAGAGAAAGAGGTGGAGAGTGTAAATCTACTTGACAACGATACAGAAAGTCAGAGATGCAACGGCTAAAGATAGTGCACTATGTGAGCTAACGAGTGAAATGTTGGTGGG
>CM037790.1:6293392-6343392 GCA_021229015.1 Solen grandis | reverse complement strand
TTATATTTAGTATGTACAAGTACATGAATACAGCAAATACAATTACGTCCACAAATATAGCATATATAAGCAGTTAATGTTTTAAAGCATAAAACTTATCATGAGGATTGGTCAAAAGCAGCTTATGTCGCGTTAATTGGGAATGAAAATGACTTTTATGAAAGTAAGTTGAATCTCAATAAGGTAACTCCCAATTATTTGAAACACATGTCGTTTTTGGTATTAAATATTTCCTGGATGGTCAGTTAGATAGACAAAACTTCCGTTTCAACGACAAAATTTCACAAACAAATAGAAATCATACTGTTGTGTAAATCTTTCCGTAATAAACAGAGCATATTTAAAGTGGTATTTGATGTTAAAGAATTCTACAAGTATATGATTTGTGATGATATATGTACGTTTAACATTCTGTATGTTTAGAAAAAAGTCCATGGATACAGATAAGGCTAACATAATCACTAGACAAACAGACAAGGGATATAAAGCCAACAATATATATGTAAATCAGGTAGCCTTAAGTGAGTATTATTTTCGTTTTGTTAGAGTACATATAGGATAAAGATAAAAACATTTTTGGCCAAACAATTAAAACTTTAAGCTAGTTGCATGTATATTAACTCAATCAAATACTAGTGTTCAGGAATCTACGCATATTTGTTTACTTTAAGAGAATATAAAATAATAAGAAATATATCTGACTAAGATATGAGCATTTTTAGATAATTTCAAGAGCGCGAAGCGCGGATAAAACCTTAAAAATTAAATCGAAGTGAGATAAATTCCATATGCACTCAAAAATATCTGATGTCGTTTTCCATAGTTTTTGCATTAAAATAATATTAGCAAAAACGACGCGAAGTCACGTCAAATTATAAGACGTCACCGTCACATAATGGACATGTTTATCCGTGTTACGAGGGGTGTTCAAATATGAATTCAACTAGGTCAATATTTCTCTTTAAACCACGATTTGCAAGAAATGGACACATGTATCGCATAGAGGGTATTGTAACCTCTCCATTGATACTATACATGTTTAAATATGTTCAGTCTAGCGTTTAAAATAGCTAGATTAACACTTATTCTCGTGTACACTAAAGCTAAAATGGTTGGGAAAAGGTCTATTTTCATTGAACAAATTCGATCCTATATCAAGAACCACCTGCTTCTTGGTATGAGAGCGAAACACGTTTTTTTAATATGTCGTGTATATGGAAACAATGATTTTTCTTTTTCATCTGTCACACGGCGGTGTAAGACATTTAAAAGTGGTGTATAAAAGAAAAATAAAAAAAAAATATGCGTCATGCACGCCGTCCGCAAACTGCAACTTCGCCATAAATAGTTGAAAAGGAAAGGATTTGATTAATACCGATTCAAGATCAACAACTAGGCATATAGCTCAATGCGTTGGCATCTCAGTATGAGCTGATTATTCAGTTTTAAGACGCGATTTAGAATTGAGAAGGATAAGTGCAGGATGGATACCCCATCCTTACAGAAGTACAAAAACTTGCTCATGAAAGAATCGCCAAACAATTGTTGAAACGTTTCCCTAAATACAACAATCGATCTTTCGCAAAAACCATCACTGGCGAGGAGACGTGGGTTTACTTTTACGAGCCCAAGGGAAATACATAACAAAATATGGACATACAAAGTAACCCAAAGACCTTGCATAGCAAAACGCACCATGAGCGTCAAAAAGGTAATGTATTTAAATTTCTTAACAAATCAAGGTCTTGCTATTCAAATTGCCGTACCAAAGGGTAAATCTGTACATGTCATGTTTTACAACGGAAAAGTCCTTCATAAATTAAAAAAATATTTTGCAAACCGTCGACTAGCAACTGGTCTCCGTGGTGTCAGGTTGTTGCATGGAAAAGCTTCGTCACACAAAGCGGCTATTGTTCGCAAATATCTGAAGCAGGAAAAGGTTGTCGAGCTTCCTCACCCTCCTTATTCGCCAGATTTTTCCCCTTGTGACTTTTTCCTATTTCCGAGGCTCAAAAACACTTTGCTGGAAGAAAATATCAAACGCGCAGAAATCTCGGTTCGGCTAGTTTCCTGTGTGTGAACAGTATACCTCAGAACTATTGTGATAACGCCTTTGAATTGGATTAAAAGACTGAATATTTGTATATCACATGGTGGTGAATATTTTGAAGGTTTGAGATAACTATTTTGCAATTGTTTGTTAACCACTTATGAAAATTGACCTAGTTGCATTCATATCTGAATACTCCTCATATGCTTTCCTTTGCTAAAATTTTAATGTACAGAACGGGAACCAGAATGCTGTGTTTTAAACAGTTGCAAACTAATTATATTTCACTGATATATACAAGTATCTCATCGAAATAGATACATGTACTTATCTGTTTCATAAAAACTTATTTTCAGCATTTCTACATTTATTGTAAAATTATTTCTAAAAGAAACGTCAAACGCAATGGCTATGGTATGTACTTAATATTAAGAAACAAGATTTAATAGATTTTGTTTTAATGGTTAGAGTTACGTTAGATCTTAAAGAGAAAATATATGTTTTTGAGTATATAGAAACGTGTGTGACTCATTTAGATCAAAAGTGAGTGTGTTTTATTTAAGTTCATTTAAATTGTAACATAAATAGAAAAACTTATGGAAGGACACAGGGAATTGTTTAATATATAAAACACTTGATCAGATCCTCCTTTGCAAACCAATTAATTCCTAAAGGAAAGAAAAGTTTACATGCTATCACAACATTATACATAATATTGAAAAAAATCATAATAAACAAACTAAACAAAAAGAAACATTATTAAATAATGCTATTATAATGTTAGCATTAAGTAATTACAATTAATTTGAAGATGTATTCTTTTCGATGGGGGAGAGAAGAAGCAGAGTTTATGAGGCATTACCACCAAATTAGTGAAGTTTGTGTGGATTTATGAGTTAAACGTGCATTACTTTTAGTCCAAAAGTATGTGTGTGTTTATTCAAGTTTATTTATATTGCCCTGTAACACAAATAAAAAGATTTTAGAGAGTAATAGGAACTTGTTTCCTATATAGAACACCTGATCAAACGTTGAATTAATTCCTAAGAGAAAAAAATGATATGATATCGAAACATTATAGATGACATAGAAAAGAAAAAAGAATCAACAAGAAAACTCAAACAACAACCAAGTGATACTGTAGATCCTGGTGATAAAGAGATGTTTGAATCTGAAGAAGAGGCTGCGGAACCTCCTATGCAAGAGAATGAGTATATCAATACTGTCCGAAGGATACAGACGTTTCGACTTGCTGAATATGTTGACAGTAAGGACAAGGAATTCTTTGACAGAGAGTTTAAGGTCGGTTTTAAATAATACATTTATCTATGGAAATAATATCGAAAAAAAAATGTAAAAACAAGTTTGGGATAAAAACCCATACCTTATTTTTCAATCAAGAGCAAAATTATACCCCGGTTTCAGCGATCTAACAAGAAAAGTTTGTCGATACTAAAAGAAAAACAGAAAAGAAAAATACACACAATGTAATTAGATGTTGCTGACAGTAAGGTTACTATGTAAATGGTATAAAATGCAAGGTTAATCCATATTTTAATAGTATTATTAATATATATTGTGTTCATATTTTGGCTTTGACTTTTCGGTCATTTTAATATAGAATAAAAATAGAATACGTATAAAGTCAATATCACTAAAACATACCAAACTATTCATATTTAAGGAACTACCAAAAGGAATGCAAAAATCTCACAATGCCGCAAAGAGACCAGAAAACCAGGGAAAATGTAGATATGGATCCATTTACCCATGTAAGTTTATTTCAAGAGTCTTATGTTTAAATACTTTAGATTCAAAATAAGTATGAAATTTATTTTCAGATATTTGTATCCTCATAAACCTTGCATCAATATTATTTTACAATGTTTTTTTTTTGTTTTGTTTTTTTGTTGTTGTTGTTTTATGTACAAAGGGGAAGCAGTATACATATACACCTACGTGTTTCTTAATTTACGTTCAGATTATGTTCCTTGTTCTGGAAAGATCTATCGTGCATGAAAATGAAACTAGTATGGATATGTTAACTAACTTTTTTAACGGTTGTTATTTTGAAAGACACTTAAAACAGTAATAATTCTTAACATATCATGTATGATGTTCAACGTAAATAAGTACTTTGTATCACTGCATTGAACACAACAGTTCTTAATTATAAGACTCGAATTTTGAGTCGTTTTTTTAAAGCATTTACTTACTTTCGTTTCTGATGTTTTATATTAAGAATATAAAGATACGTTGTATTGTTTACCTTAATATATGACTGTGTTGGATTAGCCAAATTTAAGAGCCATCAGTTCCTTGTATTATATTATTTATTCATAGTTTGACAAGGCATTTTATAAAGGAATTGTATCTAAGCTCTTTTGTTAATTCGATTCAGAAAAACGAATCTATACGTAACCTTTGGATTTTGGAGTGGTTCAAGACGATAAACTAAATATGATGTAATAATATACTGTTAGAAACGTTATATCAAACATAAAACCGAAATGATCATTTCCTAACAACAAATGTCTCTACATTCTACAAAAAATTTAAATAACTAGAGAAAAGTTGTTCATGTAAATATGTATTTTTGCAACCGTAGTTCCTATAACTTGAAGCAGGACTGCCAGTTATAGTCTAGATATTTTATAAGTTACCATTTTGCTTGTGTACACATTTTCATAACTATTTGACATAAATCACAGTTAACAGTATTAATACTTATTACGTATTCCAGTGGCCAAAAAAAAATATTTCGTTTTTAATTTTAGATGACGACACAAGAGTCAAACTGAAAGGCCTCCAAGAAGATTTCATCAACGCTTCGTACATTAACGTATAATAGTTCATCTTTCTATATAGCTGATTAAATACAACAATGATGTATGTGCCTTACACCTGTTTTAAAAAAATATATTTTTTTATTTTTCTATTTAAGGGGTATCGAAAGCCTAAGGAATACATAGCGTGTCTAGGTCTGTATTCCTGTTATGTATCTCAAAATGCATTTTAATATCAGTATTAATCTTATTTAAGAAGTGTGTATATGTTTTCATATCAAAATATATCGTATAGTATGCATCTAGCATGTATCAAAGTGATGAAAGTATGTAGTAAAATTGTTGACGTGTATTTCACATCTTTAAGACAAAAAAAATAAAATAATTCAGGAATAAAATATTGTGCCTGAATATATTCCGATAAATAGATCAAACGAAATTAATATGCAGGTTTGTACCTTATTTCGTCATCAATGTAATAATTACACGACAGGTCCAACAGTGAAGGCCATGGATAAGTTTGTGACGTTCTGGCATATGGTCTGGCAGGAGAAATCAGAGATCATTGTCATGGTTACCAACTTGATGGAAAAGGGGGTATGTCTTAAATAGTAATGTGTGTTTAAAAAATATATAAATTTAAGACATTTTTTTAGTTAAGCGTAAGACGCTGGGTATTTTTCATTGTCCTGTTTTTCACTAACGGTTTTTTTAATATTATACAACTTCAGGGTATGAAGTGCGAACAGTACTGGCCAGCGATAGGAACTATGCATGCGTACGATGGCGTCAAAGTCACGTGTCACAGCGAGGATAACTATGCCGAGTACACTGTCAGGTCATTCACACTGTCTAAGGTTGTATTTTTTTTTAATATCCGTATAAGTTACATATATCAAATCTAAATATTCATCATTAAATTAATAAATATTGGTAAATTTGTTTGATTGGGTTGAATGTCACAACGACAGGATTTCAATCATTGTCTGCTGGAAACATATAAAGTGTGTGACACTGCGATATTACGCTGTAGATAACTGGCACGATACCGCCCATAGCCACAGCATTGTGAAACCAGGATCTATCGTTATGTGCTGATCGCCATATACATTATATGAGTACTATTTAAGCGAATTATGTAGGTCGCCACCAAGGATTGAACCCACTATTTAACTCCGTTAATCATCTGAGACAAGACAAAAACAAGTCTTTATTGATCTTAAGTTTCAGTTCAGGCTTTACTTTTAATTTGTAACACTTCGACGATTACTTAATATAAAGTATAGTATGCAAACTTATGTGTAATAAAGAAACTCGTATGAATAATTGAAGGGCAATGAACAAAGACGCCTACATCATATCCATTTCACCGCCTGGCCCGACAAGGGAGTTCCTGATGACGTCACAAGTCTGATAGAGTTTCGTCAGAGAGTCAGGGCAACTGACGTCATTTTGGGTGGACCAATAATTGTTCACTGCAGGTAAGAACTTGTAGCAGTATTATTATTGTCTCGTTTTACCGGTATCTAATTATACCATTGCCTTGATAACTCTTTTTAGTTTAAGTATCGAATGCTTCGAATCAATGATATGGGAGACTTCTATGTAATCGATAGAATCGTTATTAGGTTTGAAAAAAAATGTCTGTATTCAAAAGATGTAGATGGGGTAGATTTTTAATGATATCGTCAGGAAGGATTGATTCGATATTGGGTCACCATATCCGCATCTACGTTTTAATATATAGGTCCATGTATTGAAACATTCAGAAGTTCAATTCCTACTTTTGTTAAGAAGAAAATAATATATATTTTGCAATATAGTCGACATGCACTAAGGATATTGGTAATATTTACAAAAAAAAAATGATACAGCTTACTGATTAAGTGACTTTCAACAGATTAAAATACTGTTGCTGCATTTCGATTACCGATTTATATTTCATTTCATTTCAAAGCCAGTTGGCGTTAAAAAAAATAAGAATGCATCATTTAAATTTGAAGAATGTCTATGTGATCACTAAATAAATGACTTCCAATAATTCATGACTAACTAATGTGATTACCATGGTAACAGTGCCGGGGTGGGAAGAACGGGCACCTATATAGCATTGGACATCCTGACACAGGAAGGGGAGACGGAGAATAACGTGAACATATTCGGATGCGTGTTTAACTTGAGGCATCAGAGGACAACCATGGTTCAAACAGTGGTAAACTATTTATACATATCATATATCAACTATATACGAAGGTTGTCGCAAAATTCTGTAAAATAAAATAAATAGGTAAAAATTACAGATTTAAATATATTATCAACATATATAATCGATTATTTTTACAAAATTTCATAGAAAAAAAGTCAACAAATAACAAAATATACCCTAACAACTATGTGACTCGCGGCGCACGTCAAACGTCATTGACGACGTCGTACCTCTATTATGCGCCTTTCGCAAAGTACCCGCCATGGTATTCTATGAATTTACGGTACTGCTTTATCCATAATTTGTCTGAAACAGTCTCAAAGAAGACTTGGACACTGCGTCTCTTGAACTGTAAGTCCAGTAGGAGCATTACACAATTTCTCACCTGACTCACATGTTTCCTCACTGATGGAGATCAGTCTTTCTCTTATTTTTCGTTTTCTATACTGCAGATTTCTTGCTTCCGACCATTGCATTTGTAAACAAGGCTCACAATTGCTCACAATACCTTGCTTAACAGTTCTGTTCGGTGATTTGTTTTATATAATCCTCTTTAAATGTATCATCCTGAGATCCAAACAAAACTGGATAACTTGCGCTGAGCCGCGCGTTCTATGGACGTCGCCATTATAGCTTTCCGATATTCTATCGGGAGTATCCATTTGTCCGTTTCTCATTCGTTTTTGACACCAACATATTTTTGGCAGACAAAACATCACATTTTTGAACATTATTTATTCAAACCTGTACAAAACAATATGCAAATAAATTGACGAGCGTCGGGAATCAGACCTACTTGTTTAATAATGAGAATTATAAAGTAATTAGAGTAAATATGTTATTATTGACTTAATGAATAATTGAATTTCATAAATAATATATGTAAATTGCAATGTACTAGCGTTTTCAATATACCACATATTAAATTTGTCACGGAATTTTAGGACAGTCCTCGTAAACCCCGCAAGCAATATATATACAATTATACTTTTTGATATTGAAAGCGTTATACATTTTGGGAGTTCCATGATATCATGCTTCCTTCCAGCGAGTCAATTTCGGAACCTCCATGTTCTTATTGTTAAATGTTATTCATTGCTGTTTTTTTTTTTCAAAGTATTTAAATATATTCTGTCGAAAGTGATGTTCGATATGACACACATGAGTAACAAAAGTTTGAACATGTCTAATTAATCAAATATCAAAAATGAGTAGTTTACTTAAACGGAAAGTGAAAGAAATGTCTATAAACAATAAACACGAAATAATATAATTTGTTTATGTCAATTTATACATTTTAGGACTTCCTTCTTCTTACATCTTCCACATGTCAATTCCAGCGTATTGATATTATTTTTGCATTCGTTGTGTTCAGCATTTATTATTTTTACAAAAATATATTTGACGACCAGGAACAGTACGAGTACCTTCACCGCGCCCTGGTGCACTCTCTTACATACGGATGTGAACCAATCCCCGCTGAAGAATTTCAGGAATACGTCAACACGTGTAGCGACGCCTTGATGAATTCTAAATTTGATGTAAGTCATTATTTGGATTGTAAAGGAAAGAGTTAGGGAAACATTTCAAATCAATGAGAATGGCAATCAGTAAGACGCACGTACATTCCTCAAACGATTTTATCAAATACTTTAGGAGTTATCTCATTGATTGAACTTTATATAACATTGTATTCGTATTCCCATTATTTCAGTCTGTTAATTGTGATAACGAGTTTTATATATTAATGACACGGGGTATCGCATCGAGATAAGAACAAATATTGTAAACACAAAACATGTCCTTTGCATTTGCTCAGAAACTACGAACAACAAAGGAACACGTGTCAGAAGACGAAAACGACGCTATTGTTCGGAATAAAGAACTAACTGATGTGAACAGAAAGCATGCCGATGTACCAGGTTCTGTAAATTTATATACATGATGAATTTGTAAATTAATGTGTCTTAAAATACATTCACCAAGTTGCACTTAGTCTGATTTTACAGTATTTTAGATATAGATGCCATTATGATTTGCAACATATTTGGGGACAAATAGAATAACAGTCTCATGGATTAATTTAATGTTATAGGTGACATGTATCGACCACGACTGTACAAGTTTAAGGTGATGGGGGAATCGGACTTTATCAATGCTACTTTTGTCAATGTACGTACGAACATAATTTTATAAAGTAATATTATTGGTATTTTGTGCTAAAATCAGCTAATGCTTACGAATTTAAATTATTTTATTATCATTCTGTAAGTCACGTCTTACTACATTTAATTATAGAGAGGAACTATTTCCCTTAGTTTTTCGGGGAGAGTTACGATGGCATATGAATACCAAGATGTAACATTGTAATAACAATGGTAATTTGGATTTTGAAACGCAGATGGTCTAAGATCCTTGGAATTCGTATGACCAATAGAAAAATCGACAACATAATACTTACCACCGAGTTGAGATAATTGTACTTCATCATAAAAATTGTACTTTTAATGGCTTTTACAAAATGATTTCCATGCGTCTTGTAGAGTTTCAAACAGAAGAATCGCTACATAGTATGTCAGACCCCCTTACCGACAACAGTTGAGGACTTCCTTACATTGGTTCTGCAAGAAAATGTGGCCTGCATCGTTTCTTTAGATCCAACAACGAACGTCGGTGAGGTAATTCTAATTTAATCTGTTCAGATTAATGTTCTGGCCGGGTTTTATTAAACCTTGCACGGATCTGATAATTATGGTATGATTTTTTCTTTTTTATGTTTGCAATTCGTGAATGAATGGAGTTGTTTAATATGTGTTTTAGACGGACAAACTCGTTGAAGACTGAGTATGATTTTTTTTTCAAAATCAAAATACTGAAGATACAAGGCGTTTGCAATTCGACCAACTGTTATTGAAATAGATGGAACTCTTATCAAGACTTGAAAAAGAAAAGAAATATTAAATAACACTTTAAAGTTTAAGATATTCATTTACCATGAGTGGTTATGATGTATACAATTCGTATCCATCCATTTATACATCTTTTTAAACAAAAAAGGATGTTGGACAGTACATACCGGCTGATAACAGGGTTCTGATCGTCGGACATTTTGAGGTGAGCACACAAAGGCAACGACAGTCGCCGGCAGCTATACTTACCGTCGAATAACCGTAAAAATTCCAAACAAGGTAATATATCAATATGTATTTCTCTGTTTAATATCATTTGGAAAGATAATTTGATCAGTAAATACTGTTAAGGTAGTACAACTCAACTGCAATGTTTCGATCTTAATAACCTATATATTTTCTGAATCTATCAAATTTAAAACTTCAGGAAGATATACCTATTTAAAGAGGTTATTCACATTTGTTTTGCAAAATTTCGTCTTTTAAGATTAAAAACAAAAATGCCAAACCAAAATTGATTAAATCAAATATATTACCAATATTTTAAGAGTTAATAACCAATGTAACCACGAATATGTGTATGTGTGTGTGTGGTGTGTGTGTTTAAAAGCATTACGGTTTAATCATAAATAAAACCATGTGCATTAGATATATTACTAAAAAGACATAGAGCAAGAAATTTCCGCACGATGTGATTTTATTTAACTCAATTTTTCAACTCAAGTAGGTGTAAGTAGTTGTTCACTTTGAGGTAACTTTGGTTATTTTATGAAAATTATCGATTTCTCAGCAGTTTAGGCAAATTATCAACACATTTTACAGACATAAAGTATTTTGAAAAATATTTCGATATCGAAATGACCACACCATCAAATTTAACTCTGGGCTAAAGTTAATAATATGATCTTATTAACGTGAACAGATATAATAATATAAGAGTAAATCCAGAGGTTTTTCGATTGCTGACGTGTTTTAGAAGACGAAATACATATGTTGACATATCAGACCGGAGTGATATTCATGATGTTTCCTTTAAGGATATGTCCATTAATTATGGGTATAATATTGTAATTTTCTTTAACGTGGAAATTTAATTCAGAATTGAAATTATGTGAATATACACTCTGATTTGGACTAAACGCTTAGTATATCTGTGATGTTGGTATTTTTGAACAGCCGACCGTTTTAATTATCCTGAAAAATATGTAAATGCCCATTTCATTTATAAACCAAGTTCTTTAAATTTGCTTAACTTTAAAAGTAGGAAATAGGATAAAGTTATGATAAAAGTAATGATTGTTATACTCTACAGCCGATAAGTATAAACAAACTTAAACTATACCATATTCGTCACTTTCTATTATAGATTTATATGATATGATAAACCATCTCATAAATGGTAATTTTACCATTCCTTTAATTGTGTACGCATAACATTCAAATTTAGTTACATAAACATTTAACATAATCAATGAGTAAATCAAAATGCAAGGAGAACACAGAAAGTACAAAAATACAAAATTGATTTCATTTCTCACTTTCATTTATACAAATGCATAATTTAAACACATTATTTGTATGGTGTACTTTTAAGACGGGTGCTGAATCTAAAGACGTGCACCACTACCAATTCAATAACTGGTCAGACCGCCAGAAAGTACCGGGTGACCCAACCAAGTTCCTGAAACTAATTACAGACACTGAAAAACAGAGTGACGAGGATGGAAGAAGTGGTCATATAATTGTACATTGTCTGTAAGTACAACCTTCCACGTTAACAACAATTGAAGAAACAACATAGCATTGTATATTGTACGTACCAGGAGCAAAGACGGGTCATGGCAAATTTATATCAATAAATTGTGGGAGCGAAGATCATGTTCTTGAATTCTTTAAGTACCAGATGGAAAAAAAGACAAATATGTGAACATTGGCTGTAGTAATTGTCAAAGACTTCTGAAAGTACAATTTACATTGCATTACATATGCCAAGTAATGGTTTTACATAGAATATGCAATGTATTTCATCATATGATTCACATGATATTAACTCTTAAGTACATTGTTAATAAGTAACATGCCAAATAGATTTTACGCGATAAGTAATACCTATCTGGAATATTGTTTTTAAAGCGTTCCGGTCCGACATTCAATTTCATATATTTTGTACTTCGAAGGAATGCAGCAGAGCGTAGTGGTCTGTTTTGCGCCGTGTCAATCTTGCTGCAAAAGATGGAAATAGAACACGAGGTCAGCGTGGTCAACACTCTCAGACAGGTCAAGATCAGGAGGCAACTAGCCATACCAAATAAGGTATTTATTGCCAATCCAAAACGAAAACCATCATTGGATACTAACGCTAAATCAAATAAGGGTAAACGTTCTAGTGTGAACGTTGACAAACGAAATGCATATCTTATCATAATTTCAACCAATATTCATAACATGGTCTTAAGTATTTAGCTATAAAATGGCATTGAAAGCATATCAGAAACATGTCTTATTTCATGTATATATTTAAATTCTAGGACATCCAGGAAATCAACTATGAATATTTGCCTTTTGTTGTTATAATTTGTCCAGAAAAAAAAATGTTTCGTTATGCAATATACCCATATGTATGTCTACTTTATATTTTAGGAACAGTACGTGTTTTGCCATCAGTGTGTGTCCGCCTATTTGCAGACATTCGATTCCAGCGAATACGCAAATTTCACCCCGAAATTTTAACATTTTGATTATCACTGTGGTAGAAACAGTTAGACCGGTGGACTAGCGGAATTCTAACTTTTATGATTTCGGTTTCTGACACATTTTTTTTTCAAAATGAGAAAAAAGTGGATTTTTTCTCGAATATGATAAAGGGACTTTTTTCTTCGACGAGATATCAAAATTTGTTAAAACCGTCAAACAAAATACACAAAAAAGGAACATCAATACATATGATGTCAGAATAATTGTATTGTTAATTTGTTTATAATAACATTGTGTTTTTTTGTTGTTGTTTTTTTGCAATCCACGTGGTTTCTCAAATTATGAAATGTCTCATTCTTTCTAGAATAGTGAAATAAGTTTCTCTTCCTAAAGTGCTGTAAGGTACCACCTGAGAGAATATAAAACATTTCAAAATATTGTTCTTTGTTATTAATTTTGTTTTCTGCGTTTGGAAGTACGGTCGTAAGAATACAGAACTATAAGATGGTAGATAGTAGTTATATTTTGTGGAAGAAAATTGAAATCGTGATTTTTGTTTAATCTAAGTAGGTGTTAGCTTTATTCCTTATATTAATTTTGTTTGCTGTTTGTTTGCTTATGAACTAATTTGTTACTAATGTTTTGCTATTTTTAACAAGTATGTTGTGACATCAGTAAAAAGTACGTATATGCAAAAATATTGATACAAGTAGCATGCTTAGGACGTAACATGATAAAATATGTTATCACAATGTAGAAAGTGTTGAAAAATATTAAGCATTCGTATGAGATAAATAAATTTATTAAATCATTTAGTAAAATACATAAAACGACATAGCTTATTTACCTTATCGACAGAAACCATATCAATTTTATCTTTTTTTATAAATACGTCGCACATGAGATTTAATAGAACAAACGATGTTGCTTCATTTGTTTCACATTTACAGTCTTAAAAAAGACAAAATATATTACGTACTTTATAAAATCGTTATTCTTACAACTATATAATGTAAATATTTGACATTCTCGTAATGTATAGAATATAAAAGGAATATTGACTTTTATTGGAATAGACAGAAGCATTTTCACTATACTATAATGATTTCAAAAAGCCATTTTTGTCTAATATCATGATCACGAATAGAAAATAATGATACCATTTCCTGTAGAGTTGGGTCACGTCATCTTTTTTTGGCGCTATCAGTTTATATATACACAGCTTGGAAGTCATATATTGATAACGATGTATACACAATAAGAATTTAAGCATTCCAATTAAGGTACCGTATGACGGGTTATTTCTGCAGGTTGTAATATTCTGCGTTTTTGCCATAGCCATACTTTTTCTGCGAATCATTTTTTCTGCGATTTCTGACACAAGAAGAATTTATTTATGCACTTCCTTACAATCTAAATTACATTTCACATATCCTACCGTCAACCATACCGTACACAATTTAACAACTGTTTTGGTATAAGTTAATAGCAGAGATGGGTTAATCCATTATGACTCTATAATTGTATGTTTATAGATTTTCAAATGCAATTTTGAACTAAATAATTCAACTGTAAATAAATTTCGAGAGTAATTCAATCAGAGAGCAAACAATTGGTATATGTGCGAAAGTATGCACATTTTGCATTGTTTGGCATGTTATTAAGACCCAAGGCGGAGAAAATCTCCCCGTTCCCAGGTGAACCTGGAAGATTACACATTGTGTGTCATTAATAAGGAAAGATTACAATGATTGCAATGAAATGCGATCGAAATGTTCATTGTTTTACTATTTTCCATCCATTCCCTGTAATTACAAACCATTCAACAATTTGGTGAAAACTACTGGTTGTTTTGTTTTAATGCTAGCGGTAACAGACTCTTGTTGATACTAGAAATACCCTACCATCGTAGTTCATGTTTATCAGTATCTAATGATCTGAAGGGATTTAAAGAGTTTTATCGTGCGAACATTTTTTACTGTTAGTTACTTTCCATGGATATTATTTTTACGAATATGTGTTCATCTGCAGAATAGCTAAAAAATTACCCGCAGAAATAACCCGCTTTACGGTAAAAAGCGAGATGCGTTTTACTAAATTAATATTTAAAAACAAAACAAATTATTTATCCTAGAGCTATATTATTATGTGCAGCATTATTGTTTGTCATGATTCTGAAATGACAGTGAAATTGTGTTATGTGCCTGATGTATTATTATAATCAAGATGTTATTTTGATTATGTTCAATCAAATTATTTACAGAACAAAATCAGAAATGTAAATCAAAATATGGAATGAGAATTGGTTAGTACACTACATTGTAATGTCAGGTAAACTGTCTTAAATCGTGTGAAGGCAAGGAAATCATTTGAAACACAATTGACATGTCAAACGTTAGTGTTATGATTAAGCATTTATTAACATGATGTTGATTTTTGTTCAGTTGCATCCGAGATATTTTGTCCAAACATTATACCAGCACGTTCTTCTTATAAGTTAGCATCCATTTTGTTTCCTCAATTGAATTTGAACATGTTACATTAATGTTCACAAGCATGTACATATGTCATATTTAAGTGTAATTATGTCAAAAATTACAGAACTACAATATCAAAATAACATGACATATATCACAAGCCTTACACATATGTCACAATACATGACATACATCACAAACATTACATATGTGATGCAAAACATGGCATTCATCACAAAAACTGCGCATGTGTCACAATACATGGTATTCATCACAGGTATTATACAAATGACACATTATATGACATAAATCACAGGCAGTACACATATGTAACTATACATGACATACATCACAAGCATTACACAAATGACACAATACATGACATACATCACAAGCATTACACATGTGACACATTACTTCACATTCATCACAAGCATTACACATGTGGCGCTTTACATAACATACATCAAAAGCATTGCACATATGTCACAATGCATGGTGATACAACACAATAATTGCGCCTATGTTATATTCCAAGACATACATTACAAGCATTGTGTCTACTTTTTGTCTAGCCAAAGCAAATCGCATATATTATCACAACTTTTGCCGAATGACCGTTCTAAACCGGTAAATGTTGATCTCTCTTTAAATTTCTGTGATGTCCTGTCTCATAGATAATTTGTTTTCCTCTATTTTTTTTGTTCCGTTTACATGCACATTTTCCTGAAGTACTTTCAATATATGTTGTTGTTTTTATAATTGTTGGACATTGGATAGGGCGTTATTATCCTTCCTTTATATACTCAGCAAAGTTCTAAGTACACAGCGTCTATTTAAGATATATCGATTTAAATATCGATTTTAAAAAATATAATCTTGAAATGTCCAACTGCACCTGGCGCAAAACATGGTGACTGCCAATTTATATGTTTTGTTTTCATTTAATCCCGGTCACTAATATTGCATATACACGTCTTTCATTCAAATTTTACATAAATAAAGATTGTTACAAAAAGATATCGAATGTGTGGAAACTCAAAACTTTGTTGAGTATATTATCATATGTATCTATTTCATATATGTCTTGTTGTTTCATATATCATATGTAATTTTAATAACTTGTACATATCCTAAATAAAATGTTATTTATTATATTTTTACTAAAAATTAGACATGTTTATATTTATCCGCAACATAGCGTATCTGTTAAATTCTGATTTACATAAAATATGATGAATTATGCAAAATTATATAAAAAATGGTATCTTCTACTTTTCAACAGTGTGTCTTCTAAAAAAAATTTCCAAATAGAATGTTAAAATTTCTTATCTTGGATAATCCATATGAAAGGTTATTTAGCGACCTATCAGTATGTACATTATACATGCAATCATTTGAACGATATTTTAGCGGTATGTTATTTGTGATTTTTATATGCAGCTATCACAGAAATAGTATATGAAAATCAAAAATCAATAGTTAATGTATTATATTTATTATTTAATGTTGTTGTTTTATAAAGCAAGGGGGCCTCCGTGACCGAGAGGGTAAAGTCGCTGACTTTAACACTCACTCAGTCCCTCGACGCGTGGATTCGAATCCCGGTAGGGTCATTCGGAATTTCATGTGAGGAAGCCTTCCAGCTGGCTTGCGGTAGATCGGTGATTCTACCAAGATGCCTACGTGCATTCGGGGTCTTCCCCATACTGTAATTAGCTGGAGGTCGCAATATGACTGAAATACTGTTGAAATAGTCAAGTCAAGTCATGTTGTATAAAGCGGGATTCCATTTCATTTGCAATTCGCAGCAATAACAGTCTCTAGGTTCCAAACTAAAACTTTATTATAGCAGTAAGGCTACGTCGAAACTGAGAGACAAATACAATGACAGTTACCTTCAGGATAACACCTGCAATACACGTACATACTCGTATGCATCACAATATCATAACATCGATTCCACACATTGAATCGATACGTAAAGAAAAGTTATACAATATGATATATATTCATTGATATTACAAACATGTTATATAGTTCTCATATCTATTTGGACAGTATGTCACAGATTATATTTCATAACACGAGTGAAAAAAGCAGACGCAGCTTTCCTCCTGAACCATGATAGCGTTTCAAAAAATGGGAGATTACTCTTCAATTATAAAGGGAAGTGTTTCGTCCTTTCACGTTCTTACAATCTCATTAATTTTAATATATGCGTCTTAATAGTAGAATAAATAGTAACAAAGTAGTGGTATTAATAATGTCCTGACAAATGACGCTGTGTTAGTCATGCGTAATACGTTAAAAACAGTACATGCATATTTTCTATATAATAATAAATGTTCAACATACCGAACATAACATGTTCGATCCTCACACTACAACATACACACGTATCTTTATATTTTAATGGGTGTAAAGTGAAATGATCACATCTTTTTAGGTCAAAGAGATTATGTCTATTCAAAAACAGAATAAAACACATATTGTGTCTTTAACAAAATAAGAAAATAATTAAAACCTCAATGTTTATAATTTATCGTCTTAATTACTATACGTCCGTGTATTTAAAAAGCCTTGATTTTTAAGGCAATACCCGTTATGTATCGATTGCTTATTACGTTTAATACTAAAATGATGATGACTGATATACATACGCAGGTCAATCCATCAATACATACATGCACACATTGATTATTCGAAGTATATAAACAAGCCTGTCCAGATCAGTCAGAAACGGAAAGAAAAAAAAAGCGAATTTGCATTTTCTTGATGTTACGCATGTTTGTTCAAACAGGTGGACTGATTAGTCGAGTGAACATTGACACAGTCAAACTGTGTGCACTTCAGTTTTTACAAGGCCTTGCTATGCCACTTCCGCCATTTAAACTGTACATATGTAGTATCTTATACATGTAGTAATATCTTAAAACAGGAAAGATTAGATATAACTTTACAGGAAGAAAATGCATACGCCGAATTAATTGTCATTCTAGGGTTGCACATGGGTTAAAAAAGGTTTTAGGGATAAATAGGGTAAGGTGTTTTAATAATTAGGGGATGGTTTTGTAATAAAGAAGATCTTAAGTATTTTGATAATCCTGCATTCCCATTTTTAAATATCATAAAACATAATCCGACCTGGATTGTGTTTATATAATATCATTTGTTTCGTTTTATTCTATTATATCTTAACTTTGATATAAGGTAACTCTTTTTAATATATTGAAATAAAGGTAAATAAACAAAATAGTGCTGATATGAACATTGTTTACATTTTTGTTTTAATTACAAACACTATACCCGTGTTTTGTTCCTGGTATGTAATTACCCAATAAGTTGTATGGAACAATTACATTCAAGGTAGCGTAGAATGGTTTTATTTTATAAAGAATAGCTACTGAAACACATTACATGTTAATGTATATGGCGGGAAATTAATAAACTATTTACAATTGTGGTTTTACCTGGTCTCAGTTGTAGATATAATGTATATAAGTGCAATACACGGCCTCAAAACCTTGAAACTTCGCCAAATTCTATCCCACATGTTTTTATTCGGTTCAACTCAGGAGATATTTAAGATTATGGAAGAATATAATAAGCAGTTTATATATTGCAGCAGCTGTATTGCAGATCGCACTGCAATGCAACCAACCTATGCCTCTGACCGCATTGCAACCAACCTATGCCTCTTAATATGGGGGATGGCGACTGACGTAATTAAATTTCGTTTAATTTCACGATCTCTTTTAGCTACCCTCATTCAGGACATAGTTATTATAACAAGCAATCGCACGTTTAACTTACTTTCTTACATATTTTGAAATATGAATTGAGTTTTCAGTTTATAAAAAATATCATGTTATTCACCGCTCGGTTAAAAACAATGAAGGACACGGGATTTCACAATGATAGCAGTAATTTGTAGGGCAATAGGTAGAAACGTAGCAAATAAATTGTTAATATTACCAGGTATAGTGCAAAACAATATCAAATTGTCCAACCAGTAAACTCGAAATTGTTGACTATTTAATTATTAGCTTCTGTCGTTGCAGTTCATAAACCATAAAAGAAGTTGCTTAAAAGCTCTTCTTTATTATTAAAATTATCCACAATAAATATTTAATCCGGAATTTTTTTTTTTGTTCCTGTCGACAAAAATAAAGCTATTTAAAAGCTCGTCTTATTTATTAAAAATAATGTCCTGTTCACATACATTATAATGAAGTTCGTAGATAATGGCATGTGTTTCTTTAACTATGTGTCTTCAAATTCAGCACTAAAAAAAAATTGAAATATATTTTACTTAAAACAGTTTCAATTCTATAATTGGAAGTAAATCTTCACTTACAAAAAATATACAGAGATCCTCATCTACAGAGCAAATGCTACATCAGACCGCTGACACAAATCTCTCAACGACATCGATTAGATACATAACTACTTTGATCTACTTTGAAATTCGTCTCTGAATTTGCAATGAAATGTCTTTTCGATACGAAGGGAAACATATACTTGAAATATGGTTTTTTAATTTTTTTTTAAAAAAAAATTATTTTAAATTTGTTATTTAATATAATCAACATTAAATTACTTTTATTAAGTATCATTCATGACACAGGGATATCTGCAATAAAGGACTGACACTTATTCTTTGAATTTAGACCCTGATTAGTCACGCTCGTTTTATAAAAAGAATGAATAAATGAAAATTACGAATACATAGGTCAAGTTTACTAATGAATAAATGAAATAAAAGTGCTGGTATATGATTAAGAAGTTAAGTTAAAACCAAATGCAAGAAATACCTATACACACAATTCCAAATTCAAACATGTGTTTTCTGCAAAATAATGAAGAGCCATCATATAAAGGCTATTTCATAAATTATTAACAGGAGACGCATATTGTCGATACAATATAGGGACGAGTGTCCCCTATGTTGAATCTGAATTGACTGCATTACTTACAAAGAGTCACGACCCACACTTGTTTAATCTAGTCAGTCTCATACAACCCAGTGCCTAATCGATTTTAAAATTGTTCATTCATTTACTTATTTACATTACATGATAAATGTATAGATCAATTTACGATGATTATATATTATTTCTTAGCTCAATTTCAAAGTTTTAAATGTGATCTGTTAACTATAGTTATGCACTGTATTTTACTCCCCAGACAATTAGGACGATTATATAAAGACATATTGATTTTATTTAGAATTAAAAAAAAACTATTTTTATTATACAGTCTGTAATGAGATTTAATTTTAAAGCATCACAGTTATGTTTTAATTATAAATAAAGGTAAAGCTATGATAACTTTTAACGACAGTATTTCAGTCATATACGGACAATTATCGCTAAAGTTGAGGGAGAATAACTGGAAATATATGGAAATATCTACGCTAATGAGGACCAGACCTAACCTCGAAAGTTCGGCAGAGAATGCCTAAATAAAAGAACATTAACGGCATAAGCCACTCGACTACGGTGTTCCCTATAAAATAATACTTGCAATGCTAATGACTATCTTTGTAACTAATACAAATATCATTCATACTTGCTATTAATTGGAGCATAATATGTCT
Source organism: Solen grandis (assembly GCA_021229015.1). Taxonomy (NCBI): domain Eukaryota; kingdom Metazoa; phylum Mollusca; class Bivalvia; order Adapedonta; family Solenidae; genus Solen; species Solen grandis. The sequence continues at coordinate 6,322,668 of CM037790.1, read as the reverse complement.
TATCAAAACAACGATAAAGACAAAAACACTTTTTTCACATTCCTTCCATACCCTTAATTCCTGAAGGTAAGAACGTGTAATAATATAAAACGATTCTTATGGAGGCTGGCTAGATATACAGCATTTTAGTAGCTAAATGAAGAACTTTTTACTTGAGAGAAACATTCTAATACATCTTCATACAAACATCCTTCATTGGCGTTGTGCTAAAATTATTCTATTAATGACATGGACGACTGAAGTACGCCAGAAGTAGGCATAAGAAATTCAAATGAAGCTGGTTGGACCACTTATGCTCGTATATTGCATTTCGTTTATATTTAACACGCTATTTCTCGCACTAGAACCGCAGAATTGTAATTATTGGAATGTTGGTTATGATTTTCTAGTCCCTCTGTAATATAATGAACATCTTACATCACCTGATAACGTAGGTCGTAACTTTGTACAGATGTATGCTACTAGTACATTCTGTGCACGGTTCGATCAGTGTGGTTTTGAATAACGATAACGAATCACTGTCAAATGACAACCTTAACGAAGTAATGATGACAAATGTCAACAATGTGCACATCTTTATAATTTTGCTCACTATGAGCCCCTTTTTGTGAGTTTGTGTGTGTGTGTGTGTGTTATTCTGATTGGATGACGTTAATCATTTATGCATGCAATCTGACGATGACAGTTTTACGTCGTTAATCAGATCGCTCGATTCCAAATCCATAGCTACAACAACAAATTCGCTCCCTCTAAACAGGATGTTGATAGTGGAACAGCTTTATAAATATGTATAAATTGTTATCAATTTGAGTTTTTCTTACTTCGATAAGGTTGCCTTTTGGAAATTATTGGTTAGGGCATGTTCTAATTTGATATCAGATTGGTCGAGTCGAACCGCGCATAGAATAACATGATAGAATACATGTCAACAAAATTCCGACCTTTGTAATCAAGTGATCCTTACTATGTTTTAATATCCAATACCGGAGAAGAAAAAACTCGTACATATTTTTGCTAATCAGGATTCCAATGAAATTGACATTCCTGTGGCTCTAATGGCATGTTTCTACTTAGAAAATATGTCAGACTGTATGATAAGACTTGCAAGACACTTAAGCCAAAACCACTGTCGAATTTAGATATGATATCGACAACAGCACCATTTTTCAAATGGAATACACATGCATATATTGTACATATGTAGGATACTATATGCGATCGATAGCATTGTTCTAGTAAGCCCTGTGGTAATATATCAGGTAATGTCATACTGCTTCTTAAGAATGCATGGTTCCAAGAAGTAAAATATATCGAATTTATAAACGGAGGGTATGTAAAGGTGATAATGTAAGGATAATGAGAAGTGAAATTAAACACACCGAACCCCATTTACTAGCAAATTTAAATACATGAAGCTATGCATCGACAAATGGAAATATTTTTTGCATTATTTAACAGTTGCGATTATTCCAGGATATGTTTCCCCTGTAGCCAATTTGAAGTCAATACGAGTATGTTCCATGCTTTCATACATTCATGTATATATACACACATACACACATGCGGTCCTAAAATAAGGGATCGAGAGAAAGTAGCGACTAATCAAAACTATTTATTATTACTAAACTTATGCCTAGTATTTAATGAATGCTATATGTCTTATACATGTCTGAAATAGCAGATGTTTGTATTGGGTTGAATGCTAAATAGCGTGAACATTGACACATTTTTAATAACATCATTTTTAGCAGTGATTGACTGCCATAAATTTGAAGACACAGATTAATTTTGTTTTGATATTTACGCGCATCGCTATATATATCCGGTAAAACTTTAAACAAAGAACAACAGAAAAAGAGAAAACACACACACATACACACAAGATGAAAATTTAATTAAACATTCATGGCAAGAAATGTCAACATTTAACAAAGTTAAGAATTAGAGACAACTAAACAGGAAATGTTTTCTTTGTCGCTAAATGTATATCAATGTGATCCATTTAAAAGCACTACATGATTGGAGATGAATAAAGATTGGTAAACAAGGCCATGGAATATTATAGACCCAAAGCTATCTATCCTTGTTTCATTCTCATTTCAACATCAAATTCTCATTGTCTCAGTATTCACCCCCAAAGCAGATTAATGATTCGCAAGTACTCAAAGTTTCAAGTTCGGTAAAAGCACCGTTAAATCTCTCCAATATTTAGAGAAGGTCCAAAAGGTTCCCGAAGATCGAGAAACATTCCCGTTGATTCAATGCCAATGTTCGGATGGTCATTTCAAGATTATGGCCAAAGCTTCTCAGTGAACGATCAAAGAAACATCAACAATGTCTCTGTCCTTTCTTTGTTTTTTGGCTAAAATGGAAACACTTTGGAAGATTCTTCTTCCACATTTTTACATTTCAAAAATGATTTTCACATACACACGGGTCACATTATAATATACTATATCTCATACACATGATTCACATTATATGATACTATATCACATAAATATGTGTAACATTATATGATACAATATCACATACACACGGGTCACATTATAATATACTATATCACATACACATGGGTCACATTATATGATACAGTATCACATACACACGGTCACATTATATGATACAGTATCACATACACACGGGTCACATTATATTATACATATCACATACACACGGGTCACATTATAATGATACAGTATCACATACACATGGGTCACATTATATGATACAGTATCACATACACATGGGTCACATTATATGATACAGTATCACATACACAGGGTCACATTATATGATACAGTATCACATACACATGGGTCACATTATATGATACAGTATCACATACACATGGGTCACATTATATGATACAGTATCACATACACACGGGTCACATTATATGATACAGTATCACATACACACGGGTCACATTATATGATACAGTATCACATACACACGGGTCACATTATAATATACTATATCTCATACACATGGGTCACATTATATGATACAGTATCACATACACACGGGTCACATTATATGATACAGTATCACATACATACACATGGGTCACATTATATGATATAATATCACATAAACATGGGTCACATTATATAAAACTAAATCACATAAACATGGGTCGATACTGTATCACATACGCAAGGGTCACATTATTTTATATTATATCACATACACATGTTACATTATATGATACTATATCAAATACACATGTTTCATATAACATGATACTGTATCACATACATATATGTCATATTATATGATAAAGTATCACATACACATGGGTCATATTATATGATACTATATCACATACACATGTGCCTTATTACAAGATACTGCATCAAGAGCATTACACATGTTACACATTACATGATGCTGCAACACAAACATACACATGTGCCACATTACATGAAACTGTCTCACATACACATGTGCCATAAAACATGATAATAAATCACAAGCATTACACATGTGCCACATAGCATGAGACTGCATCACAAGCATTACACATGTGACACATTACATGATACTGCATCACAAACATACACATGTGCCACATTACATGATACTGCATCAAAGCATACATATGTGCCACATTACATGATACTGCATCACAGACATACAAATGTGCCATCCTACATGATACCGCATCACAAGCTTTACGCATGAATCACAATACATAACAAAAGTACCACATCACATGATACTGCATCATAAATTTTACACAGTGCCACATTACATGGTACTGCATCATAAACTTTACACAGTGCCACATTACATGGTAATGCGTCGCAAACATACGTATATGTCACATTACATGATACTGTATCACAAACATACACATATGTCACATTACATGATACTATATCACAAACATACACGTGGGCCACATTACATGATACTGCATCACAAACATGCACATGTGTCACATTAAATTATACTCCACAAACATATACATGTGCCACATTACATGACATACATCATCAGCATTCCACATGTGTCACATTATATTGTTTTTAAACAAATTTTAAACACACACTATACATATTAAATATCTATTTGAAAAACGAAACTAAATCTCTCTAAAAGTTCAAAATGCATCCGGCGCATACTTTTGGAGATCGCCAACATATATATTTTCTCTTAGTCCTTGTCACTCATGTTTCTTTTTAATTAGTTTTTAATTAGTGGTCATGAAAAAGCATAGGTCAATATGCTTAGACGTAGCAGATGAAATCTTACATAAATAAAGGCTGTTTCAAAACATATCGAGTGTGCAAACTCAGAACTTTGTTGAGTATATTATCATTGTATCTATCTTATATATTTGTTGTTGTTTCATACATTGTTACATTTAATTGCTTCAGCAAATTTTCTAATAAGTTGCACATATCCGCAATAAAATAATTAATCCGGAACGCTCTTACTTTTTGTTCAAGATGAATGTCCATTCAAAAATGTATTGTTTTAAATTCGACGTAAGAGTGAAAAAAAAAATTTTTTATCTTATAAAATTTATTTTATTCTTGTTTATCAGAAATTAATTAATATATTGCATGAAATATGCTTAACAAAAAAGTTAAAAAAATCTATATCGTATACTTGTTCTAAAAGAAAATAAATCAAACTAGAATGCATTATATTTCTTTATCATGATATTCCATGATGGAAATGTAGAGTATAAAGAATATATAGCGGCCCTATCATTGTGTACATTTAAAATGCATAAAAGATAATTTAGCGGCATGTTATTCATTGAAAGCATTTACGATTCTAAAACAAACCAATGCTAGAATAAGGTAGTGCTAATGCTTTAATGAGCTGTTATTAGAGGAATATTATATGCGATTCAAAATTCAATATATCATATAATACAGTTTTTTTTTGTTTGTTTTTTTGCTTTTTTGTTGTTATTGTTGTATAAAGCAGCTTTCTTTTTTATTGTTTGGCGCATAGGCATCTTATTAGTAAGCTATTAACACAGTTGTGTGTCAATAATGCTCTGACGAAAGACGTTGTGTTAATCTGTTGTAATACATTGTAGACAGTACATGAACATTTCTTCCAGACTTTTCTGGTTACATAATACAATAGTTTCATCAAACCCTAAGGGTAAATATTTTTGATCCTCAGACTACAACATATACACGTCGCCTTGAATGTAAATTTGTGTGTGCGAAAAGAAATTATCATGCATACATAGTTACATTTATACATACATAGTTACATTTATACATACATACTTACAAGTATACATACATACTTACATTTATATTTAACACACATACATACATTTATACATACACAGTTACATTTATACATACATACTTTACATTTACAACTACATATACATACATTTATACATACATACTTACATTATTATAAACATAACATACTTACATTTATACATACATACTTACATTTATAAACATTACATTACTATTTACATTTACATACATTACATATATACACTACATTATACATACATATTACATTTATACATACATACTTACATTTAATACATACTAATTTACTACATTTATACAACATACTTACATTTATAATTTTACATTTATCATAATACTACATTACAACATACTTACATTTATACATACATACTTACATTTATACATACATAATTTACATTTATACATACATACTTACATTTATACATAATATTACATTTATACATAATACTTACATTTATAACATTACTATACATCAATTACATTTATACATACATACTTACATTTATACAACATTACATTAACATTTATACATTAACTACATACTTACATTATATACATACATACTTACATTTAACATACATACTTACATTTATACATACATACTTACATTTATACATACATACTTACATTTATACATACATACTTACATTTATACATACATACTTACATTTATACATACATACTTACATTTATACATACATACTTACATTTATACATACATATTACATTTATACATACATACTTACATTTATACATACATACTTACATTTATACATACATACTTACATTTATACATACATACTTACATTTATACATACATACTTACATTTATACATACATACTTACATTTAAACATACATACTTACATTTATACATACATACTTACATTTATACATACATACTTACATTTATACACACATAGTTACATTTATACATACATACTTACATTTATACATACACACATTTACATTATTAACATACATACTTACATTTATACATACATACTTACATTTATACATACATACTTACATTTATACATACATACTTACATTTATACATACATACTTACATTTATACATACATACTTACATTTATACATACATACTTACATTTATACACACATACTTACATTTATACATACATACTTACATTTATACATACATACTTACATTTAAACATACATACTTACATTTATACATACATACTTACATTTATACATACATACTTACATTTATACACACATACTTACATTTATACATACATACTTACATTTATACATACATACTTACATTTATACACACATACTTATATTTATACATACATACTTACAGATACACACATGAATTATTCGATGTTTACAACTAATCCTGCCCAAAGCAGTCTGTAAGGGAAACAACAAATGAATATATACATTGCTTCATGTATTACTTGTCTGTCTGCTGTTTAATCGAGTTAATATTGACATAGCTTAACTGTATACACATCAACAATTACATGGACTTGTTACCTTACATATATCTGACCACTTCGTCATTAAACTGTACATACAAAGAATATCATGCTAATATCTAACAGCAGGCAGAAATATAAAATAAGGAAGAATATGCATTTCGCTTTATCTGAATTTGAATTGTTGCATATTCAGGGACGAGTTAAAGTTGCAATATTATCTAAAAACAATGCTTCTTAATTCTATAAAACTAAATAAATCCGTATGAGCGTAACAATAAAATATAATTTTAGAAATGAATCAGTTAAGCTCAAGTTAATTTTCATGAGAATGATTTCATTCTTAACAGATTAATAATTGTAGTACCTTTTGAGCAAGTTTCAAAACTTTTCAAAGGTAAATATATGAGAACAAATCAAGCCACCATGTCTATGCATATTTGATAGCAGTAATTAACTGCCGAAGGCAATTATCTGTCGTGTGTTTGTTGTACTGTCAAAATACGCTCAATCCGAGCCGAATTCAGTTAAAATAGAATCACGGGACTTCAGAAAACATACGTTCTAACCGTGTGTTCGCTTAATCCAAATTCTTCGTTTTAACCGTGTGTTTGCTATATCCAAATTATTCGTTCTAACCGTGTGACCGGACATAAGTAAAGAATGGTAAGAAGGGTAAGTTTGGGAATGTATTTTATTTCGTTATAACAGCTCTGTTGTGTGTGTGTGTGTGTGTGTGTGTGTGTGTACAAAAATTATTATTAGTGCCAAAAGCTGTATTATGTTAGATAAGCATATTGCACATAATACTTCTAGATGCCTCGATTAAGGAGGTGGATCTAATTGTGACACCTGGAATCGTTGTAAATTAACGGCGCCCCTCAGAAGCGGCACCAAACTTTAAGCTGGACTGAGGGTTTTAAATTTAAAAACTTTACACAAGATAGATATATATAAATCGATGAGAAAAGAATAACTAAATTCCGACGTGGCAAAGTATATTCATAATATAAGTAACCAGGTTTTCTAGCCGACAAGTATATACACGTTTAAAAAATTATTTACCATTGAACATGTAAGGTGATATATATCTGATTAGCCAGCCATTGATGTTTCTCAGTCTTTTAATGGAAAAGCGTGGAATAAAATAGTATATATTTATTAAATAGAATTCATTAAGTCGTTTTAAACTGAGTTTGAAGTTAACGTAAGGAAGCCAATTTTGATTTAAAGTATAAAAATATATGCAAATGTTTTTTATTTAACGTGTTTTGAACTTAACTTACATTTTTTGATGATCAAATAAAGTTGATTGAAAGTAAATTCATAATTCATTATTGAACAGATACTATTATTTTTAATCTTGTTGATTTAGTACTGAATTAGTAAATTTACTTGTCTCAATATATGTCTATACGTGAGATTTAAATGTTAAATGCGTTTTTTTGTGTTTTTTTCTTGTTGTTTTTTTTTTTGTGTATGTGTGTTTTTAAAGAAGGTCATTCTATTTCTCTATTTCGCAATATTTAAGATACCAAGTGTACATATCACAATATATTACACAATCCTTTTCCCCTGCACTATTCATACCTACTTCGCATGCATCTGTCTGACCGTCCAGTATAAGCTTAGTCATTAGCCTCTATAAACGGGAAGAAAATGTCAATCAAAGCCTCGATGATGCCCTAGTGGATTCTAGAACTCTCTAGAACCGTTACCAAGCAACAAACTCAAGTGTGTCCTCGCTAATTTGTCATCTCTGCGCTGCAGAGTTACGAGCACTCAAACGAACACTAAGGATGATCGACTTAATTTCCTTGACCTGATGTGAATTGCTCTATGTTGATTAAACCAATGAGCACTTCAGTTGAAACAACAATTATTTTCTTTTTGAATTACGTCGTAGATCTGCATGTTAAAGGCTGAGTAGATCTGCAACATTTCATTGTTTAAAGTGTTATTTGCAATACTTGATGAAAAGATTAGGTAAGTGATTTTTAGTTTATGTCTCTTTTTGCGTCTTGTTCTATAATGTATTAAAATGCATTATGAAGATGTATGATAAATATAGTATTTCCTTTTCACCTGAAAATTAATAAATACATTATTTTGATTATGTAACAACCTTTACAATAATTCAAATCGTATTGATCGAAGATTGCAAAAATGAAGTATATCTTAATCAAAACATTATTGGTTCTGAACTAAAAAATGAATTGAGGATAATTCCAACCAATCAGCTTAAGGTCTATTAGCTAGCAGTTTTCAACTAGAAATAAGCGTAGGGCGTAGTTCCATGTTGCTGACAGTATAATAATTTTGTTGATGACTTGCATGCATTAGAAACAGGTATGACTACTATTAAACGTATATACGACGTCAGATTGGAATTTTTCATGACTTCTGCATTGTCCATAAGTGGCGATGATGATAATGAATCCATACTCTAAGAAAAACATGATGTAGAACTTTTAACCTATAATTACTGGCCTAGCAGCAACCAAGAATTTACACATGTTTTTAATCAAATTGAAATGCTTTTTTTGCTCTCAACACAAAGAAAAGTATTACTTTATTCAGTTTTCCAACCAACATACACAGATCCATATAGTCACAATATAGTGAGGTACCCTTTGGTTGTTTATTATTCAACTCACACAAACTGTTGGCGGTAGTCCCCAGACCCTTCAAAACGTTCCGGTAATTAGACACATTACCACTGTTATAAGATTAACCCAATTACCTAACGACCACCTTTAAATGTTCACACACATTAGTAATGGCTTTCATAATGATATGTGGCTAAATACAAAACCGGCCTTTAGCATAACTTATGTTCATGCAAGCAAGCATGCTCTAATATTAGGAGTATATACAAAGCAAGTATTCGACCACGTTCTTTATGATAAACGGTATGCTAAAAGTGGATCTTTTATTGTTTTAACATCGTTTTATATTTGCTCTTCATTGTTGCTTTGATTGCATGTAATATTTCGATTTAGAAAGAAAACTCATATATGAATTATGCATTTTGCACCCGTAAATGAGCTGATTTGCAAAATGGAGAAAGGATTTTCAGTATCTTGAAATAATTGAATTTTGGTTATGAAGAAGAATTAACAAAAACGTTTACGCATGCTACGTTTTTGTTACAATTATTTTGATCCGTTTAAGATTTTTAGATTTTCTTTCTTGTTTTAATCTGATTGGTTTGTTTTGTGTGATTGCGGTTTCATTAAATTCCCATCTTCTTGAATGTAAGTTTGAGTGTGTTGTTTCATTATTTGCAAATACATATGTGTTTGAATGCTGGGAAGAGAGCAAGTACTATCTCGTATCTCAATAATTGTTTGTGCGTTCATTTTTAATTTAGGTCATGTGTCCTGAAAGTAATTGCGCGAAATAAAAATATCGAATATTTATTCCTTGATGTAAACAATGGGCTCAAAAGATGCTCTGAAAGTTTGCAAATGGAAAACAACATTTTTTTTCATCTTATTAAATGTAAATGATATTATATCCAAATAAGTATGGATTTACTATAAAACATACTTTTAAAAATAAAAGCAAGGCCTCTGATCCCCTAAATATGCTTATTTTTTTATAATTAAATGTTTCGTATGATGTGAATTATACATAGCTTGTATTTCTGTAAGATAGACGTGGACGTGGTTGTAATAAACGAGATTTAGTAGAATGGAAAGTTGGTTTTTAAGTATTTCAAAATAATTGTTCTGCATGAAGACTTTTAGTTCATTATTTCTTATGATGAAACTAATATCAATACTTCCCCTCGCCAACATTCATTCATACATAACAAACGTTAAACGTTAAACGTGTTTATTTGATGAAACGCCTATTTCTATACATGATATTCAATGGCGTTGTATAATGAGCGTACATATATTCTCACCAAAAAGTGTAAACAAATACATATAAAATATAGCGAAAAGGCATAAAAACGTGAAATTAAAATACAGATTTAAGATGGGTATCAAGTTACTTTACTAGTTTATGTTTTTAAAAAAAGAAAATAAGCTAATAAAAGCAGATGACAAAACTATAAAAGCTCCGGACAATGTTATGTAAAATATCAGATAATTCAAATCAATATCAGTTTTAAAACAAGTCGTAAAACTGTGTAAAATAATGCGTTTTTTTCTTAAACTCGTCAATTGACTTGGTTTGCTTAATATACGGAGGCAGATTGTTCCATAATTTCGGCCCTAGAGTGCAGAAACTCTATCATTAAACCTAATTTTCCTGTTAAACGGCACATCATATGTAATGCTGGAATCCCTGGCTATCTTAATCCTGGTCTACGATTAACATGTTTAGTTAATAATTCTGTCAAATATACAGGAGCCCGACCAGTGCTGCAGTTGAACATAATTGTCAATATTTTGAAATTGATTTTGGCCCTTACTGGGAGCCATTGTAAATCATGCAAGGCTTTCTTGGCACTTTCATATTTGCCTCTGTTAAGAACTAATTTAGCGCACATATTTTGAATGCGTTGCATTTTGCGCAACTCTGTCTCAGAAATACCATACAATATAACATTACAGTAGTCCAGATGAGAGATAACCAGTGAAAGTAATAGGATTTCAGTTGCAGCTCTGGTAGATATTTTCTGATACACTTTACTCTGAAAAAAATCAACATTGCAGTGGCATTTACGCTTTACATGTTCCTTAAAGTATAAGGTTTCGTCAATTTCGTGAAGGTAGGCACCTAGGTATCTAATGCAACTTTCACGGTTTATGAAGTCACCACCAATATCAATATGTGTAGTAATACACTTGTTCAACTGAGCTCGACTACCAAACAATATAAATTCTGTTTTAGAAGCGTTCATTTTTAATTTGTTTTCGTTCATCCAGCAGTTGATATTGACAGCACATGCTTCTAGTTGTTTGATATTTAGTTGTTCATGTTTATGAGACAGAGGACTGAAGCATTTATGATCGATATGGTCATCAGCGAACGCATTTAATGAAATTGACGGTGGGATGACATAAAATAGTGTACATGTACTAACATAGGTCAAGTAGAGCCAGGGACCCAAGCAACTGCCCTGGGGCACACTACATTTTAGTGGACGGGATGAGGATCGAGATGAGTTTACAATAACTCTACAACTCCTTGGTCTCAGATACGACTCTATCCAATTCAACGCAAACTTTGTTACATATAACAAAGACACAGATACATTAAGTGAAAAACAAATTGAACTTAAATGTCTTGCAAAATAATAAACCTTACATAATAATATATTTTTGTCCTATACAAATAACATTTTTTCCTCAAAAAAATAAGATGATTTAGTGTAATGTTATATTAAACGCTGCATGTTAGTACCAGACTGTAATGAATCTATTGATGGCATTGATAACAAACAGGAACAAGGAACATTAGTTGAAATATTGAAGGAGAGTAGTAATGATACAGCATTGCTTTGCTTGGTGATAAAGTTCACGATTACCCATCTTTAATAGTAAAAGTGGCAATGTTAAACAATGTATCCAATATCAAGTTGTTTTGTCAAGATTTGCATTTAATAAAATTATCTTTAGAATATAAGCGTTTTAATTTAAGTTAATACGTGTTATATGATAAAATAAATCCACTATATGCAACAAACTATATAAACGTACAATTTAGTGCAGATGCATTTATAGCAGGAAGTGAGGCTTGGGTAAATCAATGTGTTATTGAGTTGATATTGAGTTGTTGAATCTGAGTCATGAGTCGAGTTTGGCGTTATATAGGGGGCAAATCTAGAATATATACATTTAACCTAAGTAAAAAAGTGAAAGCCTTAACAAAATAAGTATTCCACTTAATACAACAATCTATGTTTTTATCTTAGGGCAGAAGTATTAATGCCTAATTTTAGTCTTGATGAAACGAAATTCTTAAAATGACCATTATCTTAAGGCAAAGTATTTTCAAAAATATTTAAATTCGAGAACTATATCGAATAAAATCCTTACATTTCCTAACATAGTTTGTTCTCACTATTCGAAATAATTATTGCATATCAAATTCTAGGTTTGATAAAAAAGGCTTCATTTTTGGGCTGATATTGGGTTTAATAGATGATATTCTCTTCAAATTGATATACTGCGTGAAACAAAGTATTCGAACTTAAAATTTCAAACATAAGACATTCAAAGTTTAGAACTGAAGTAAACGACATATAAGTTTACAAGTACTACGGTTTAAGCAACAAACTGTATTTTGATATCATACCTCTAAGTGCAATTTAAGGAAACGTGCTGACATGATTAACTTTTAGTTCATTGCTAAGGATTGTATTTTTGCCTTACAATAATATAACACATTTATAAGTGAACTGGGGCCCCCTTGGCCGAGAGGGTTAAGTCGCTGACTTTAACACTCAGCCCCTCACCGCGTGGGTTCGAATCCCGGCATGGTCGTTCGGATTTTCATGTGAGGAAGCTTTCCAGCTGGCTTGCGGTAGGTCGGTGTTACTACTCGGATGTATCCGTGCAGTCGGGGTCTTCCTCCACATGTAATCAGCTGGACGTCGCTATATGACTGAAATACTGTCGAAGCGACGGTAAACTCAAATAGTCAATTCAAGTCATAAATGAACTAGCTTAGTAGCTCAGTTGCTTGTTTTTTATCATTTTTACTCACACATGAGTCTTACAACGAGTCTTTTTTAATCAAATTTCTCCGACTGATTGAACTACATTTATCGTTACTAAACATGGATTGTTTGACACATGACCTACACATCATCGAATAAAACCTGAATTTCAAAGGTTAATGAGAGTAAATGCATACTCTGATAACAAGACAGGTCCCTGTTGCCGGGCATCATTGGTACCGAATGCAGAAGGTAATGGGTTTGATTCCAGGCCGCTACATATTACTGATACTCTACTGATATAGCTCCTTTGCGTTTGGACCTAAACATACAAAGTTATTCATGAGTGGTTTTCCCAGTGCCAGGATACTGAAATCGGATGAGGTAACATGCCAACTGTCTACGTCATTGTATCACATTGATAGAGAATTAAATCTGTATTATATAACTGAGTGAAGTACGATCGATTGCACATTAAAGCCATACACAACAGCATATCTTTTTGCAAGTTTTGGCCTTCTGTATACGAAATCCTAATATTTTTTTTTGGCTTAATTTCTTTAAGATAAGCTAGTTCCTATTATTGGGATTGTCTAAATAACACAATCGGCAATTGAGAGTAAAGTCATATGAGGAAACACGTTTTATCATACCAATTATTTTGTTTACTACATTCAGGAAGAATTAACATTATTTGAAAAGAAATAAAACACCAATTCTATGTCAGTTGGGAAAATGTTTCTACTTCTTATCACTTTCAACTTTTCCTATGTTTGACCAGTACTTTGCAAACGAAGAAGGTTCAGACAATTGAATCAGAGACACTTTGGAACATTACAACTGAATATTCAACATGCATATGTATAAATTTTAAGGTAATTTGTTTTCCTATATTTCAAACGCCATCCTATGAATGACATTGACTTCACTCTATTTCGCAGCAGACCGCCTCTTTTGGCATCTTACGTTCCAGCGTTTTGTAAACAGGTAAAATGCTGTAAATAATAATAAAATATTCTATTTTAACAGATTTCATCCAAACTGTATTATCTTAAAAGGATATTTGGTGTAATGTTGCAATATGTACTAAGGTTACGGTGTATTTTAAATAAATAATCCCACATAGACGTGGACATGTGGTAGTTATAGACCATTATAACCTGAATGGCAAGTTTAAATTAAAATTGAATTGGATTTAAGTATTTTAAAACAATAGTTTTGCAAGATGACTGTCATGCTTATAACGAAACTAGTACCAATATCTCCTTTAGCCAGCATACATAACAAAGACACAGAGATCCAAATTGAATGAAAAAGAATTTGTATATGTATGTCTTGCAAAATGATTACTCATAAATGTGTCCTTTACAAATAGCTTGTTTTGTTTCTCAGATGAAGTAAGTAAGATGATTTAATGTTGCGTTGTGTTGGACGTTATTACCACACTGTAATGAATCAATTGATGGCATTGATAACAAACAGAAACAAGGAAAATGATTTGCAATATTGAAAAAAAGTTATGATACAGCTTTGCAATGTTTAGTGATAAATTTCACGATTACCAATCTATAATTGTAAAAGTGGACGATATAGTGGACGTCTAGAATATACGCGTATTTGATTTAAGTAAAAATGGTTTTAAATGATAAAATGAATATGTAACCCGCTTAATACAACGAACTTTATTTGCAGTTTAAAGCATATGCATGCATTTATAGTAAGAATTGAAGTCTGGTTAACTCAATGCATCTAATATTAAGTTTTGATTCAGAAAAAAGCTTGCCTTGTGTAATATAGCGGGAAAATCTAGCATATTTCCGTTTTGACCTAAGGAAGAAGGAAAGTTAAATAATAAAATTGATGAATATCCCACTATATTTGTATTTCAGTCAGAGGCATATGCCTAAATTTAGTCTAGACGAAATGTAATTAAAAATTGACTATTCTAAAGTACAGTGTCTAGAAAATATTTACTTTAAGGAACTAATACTCTTAGTTTGGTTACACTATTTCAAAAGTTGATTCTTTATATCAAACTATATGTTTGGTAAAATTGGCTTAGTTTTGAGGTACTTATAGTATTTGGTAGATGATAATCTCTTGAAATTGATATACTACGTGAAACAAAGTATTCGAACTTAAGATTTAATGCATGTTCTGATAACAAGTCCGGTACCTGTGGCTGGGTAGCATTGAAGATATGTTTGATTTCCGTTCGCTGCATACTTAAATCATAATGAAATAGTTCTTTTGCGCGTGGAACCTTACACATATCGGTACTTCCAGAAGTGCTTTGCCAGGTGTCAGGATAATGTAACAGAACGTTGTATCATGTCACTTGCCTACGTATCATTGAAACATCATTATATATGTATCATGTAACTAATAGAAGTACGATCAGTTGCACATTAAACCCATACACGGAATCATAACTATACTATTTTAGCCTCTGTTTATGACTCCTACAATTGAAAAGAGTTTTGGCTTAATTTTTTTAAAAAGTATATTAAACTCGATGTGATTGATTATTATATTCAGAAATTAAATACGTGTATATGCAACATTTAATTGAATTTCGGACCTTTACCACTGGACAGTGCAGCAGAATTTGAATTTCAAATGTGTATAAAGGTTAATACATGATCTTATAACAAGATCGGTCCTTGTTGCTGGGTTGCATCTTTGCTGGAATCAGGAGTTCGTGGGTTTGAGTAACGGTAGCTAGAAACTATTGTCGCACTGATATAGCCCATTTATGTTTGGAGGTTGTCATATAAGGTTAGTACCAGAAGTGGTTTACCCGGTGTAACAGGATTATGTATCATTCCTCTTTACAGAAGTATACATGTACCCAGTAGTTGCTAGAAGCGAGGTCGGCTGGGCGTTAGAATTATTCACTCTCACTCATTCTGTAAACGCAAACCTGCTGTTGAAACAGTTTTGCTTAAATGCATACATACAAGCTAGTTCATATTCAGTTGAGCGTTAAGTGATTTAGGAAAAGCACGTTTTATCAAACGAGATATTATTGTTTACTATATTCAGAAGTAATGTATATGTTACATTTAATTGAAATGAAATTAAACATTAATCTTACATCAATTCAAAACACGTTTCTATAAATAATTACTTTCAACTGTTCCTACGTTGGACCAGTACTTTGCACACGGAGAAAGTCAAGACAATTATAAGTCAATATTGGTATGAACTAGAGACATTTTGGAACTGGGCCGTGAAACATCTTCTGTCAGTGGAAATGCATTTTAATTGTGAATTGATGTTAACATTTTACCAGAAAATGATGTGCTGAATACTGAATAGTAATGTATTCTTCAACATTGATATTTGATATTTATAATTATGCATTAACATTTCTTATAGGTATTTTATTGCCTAAAATTTAAACTCCGTTGTATAAAAGTCATTGGCATCACTCGCAGCAGGGCGCCTCTAGGTGTATCTTAAATTTCGGGCGATTGTGAACAGGTAAAACGTAGAAAATAGTAATAAAAGGTTTTATTTTGGTTTGATTATTCCCCACTTCATCCATGTAAAAGGACGTTTGCTGTGATATTACAATATGTATATAAATCACGAGGAATTTATTTGATATGCAGCTTCAGGAAATAATCCACCACTTAGCAATATTGATAATATCTAATTTGTATTAGATTGAATCGCGTCACTCTCCTAGTTGGTACAATCTGCTTAATTATGGCATAAGGAAGTTTTGCATTGTAGGATGAGAAGAGACATTTTGTTTCTGGACAGTTTAAGATTGATTTTAAGCGGTTAGTGATAGACTAGGCTATATAATTCATGAGTATTTAGTGTAAGACACTCAGTATTATATCAGATAAGGCGTATATCTCGAACGAATTAACCGTTATGCTTTTTGTACATACCTTTTTTTTCAACTTACTTTTCAAACGAAAGTGTTGTTTTACAACGGAAGAAAACATAAATTTCAAGATAGGAATATTGTCATTTCGAAAGTATGTTCATAGGAAGGTTAAAATATATTTAAATGTGCTAAACTTTGTACATGTACATCAGATACAATCCCAAATCTGCTTGACTCCATCATAGAAAACATGAAGATTGCTTGTAAGTCTTAATACATCTGCTGATTGTTTAGTTTTATAGTATACGGTTGCGTATACTATAAACACACAAGTACGATAGTGTTTGGTACCAGTCAGAAGAAAAATCATCGATTTATCAGAACATTTTCCTGACTGAAATGAATTTTCAGTGTCACTTAACTGTTACTTGCAAACTGCCAGTGATAGACGCCGCCAAACTATCCAATCGGGTTAAAATTAAGTTGTCACCCACTCAAACTATACAAATGTACTTGGTATAAAATTATTATACTTCCTGATTCGTTGACGAATGAGAAATCACCATCGACAATTACCTCAACGATTCGTCAACGTTCTGATGAATCAGTTCATTTTGGAAAAAAAAAAACAAGGATGTATACGTTTGAGTGCTCCTGCATTTTGTATATATTCAGCCTGGAGGAAAGTATTATTTGCAAGTAGTTTACAATATCCTGATATATTTGGAATATTTGCGATTGGTGACATTTATCTACATGGGTCAGATATAGTGGTGCATCGCTGCTGTTCTCAGACTTAACCATATCCGTTTGTGGTAATTCCAGAATACATACCAATGTACAATGGTAATTCCAGAATATATACCACTGTTCAAGAAAACTACAGAGTTTTAATATTTTCATTTAAATTTTCCTCAATGCAAGTAAATGCGTCATAATATTACACTACTTTGGGCATCACAGCCATAGTATACATTTGAATTTACGCTGAATAATATATTTAAAAACAAATTCAGTTCAGTTCAAAATTTGATCATGCCTCGTTTAAGGTTTTTTTCTACCTGGATGAAACAGTTGAAATTTTATTTATTTTTTTTATCTATATTCAATGTTATCGAAAAAAATAATAGGTCAATGTCCCGACCTATTTTATATAGCGATATATCGGAAAGTTGTAATTTGCACCTACATTATTCAGTTCTATGACCGGTTTACCCATGAACAAAATGTAATGCATGAATAACTGTAGGTAATTTCTTAGGGTTGATTAGGGCTGCGTATTATAAGATTGCTCTGAAAATATCGCATTCATTTATATAAAAAAATCTTATTCGAATTTATGAATCATATTAAAGTATCAGGTTTGGATACTGCAGTATGCGTAATACCATTTCCCTTTAAGATTCCTCAGCCTAATATAACCTATAGGTATCGGTCTAACAGCTCAGGAATCGCTTTGATTATACATAAGAAATGTTATTTCGTATGTTAAAGTCAATCAATATGTACAACAAAGTTATAATCATATGCTTTCCAATATTATTGTTCATGTGGATTTGAGTAGAATAATTTACGATTTATTTTCTGTTCTCTCATTTCGCCGAGCAATTAGGGTTCAAATGATGTGGGCACGTCATGCACTTCATGCAATTACATCCTTATTTCGACAATACCATCTTAATGAAACATCACGATGAGGTTTTGCTCTTGGTTTAAGTACACTTCAGCCAGTTAAGTGTTATTACTTTAAAACAAAAGTGGTGAATTCAAGCATGTGATAAATGTAACAAATACACCCGTGAAGATCTGCTCACTATAAAAAACGTTATTTTTGCGTAAAGACAAAATAAATACATATTTTGAATAAACAGGACTTTTAATAATAATAAGGCATATGACTTAAAATAACTAAACTCAATTAAATGTTTAAACACAAACAATTTGAATCGCGAAGTGATTAATAGCACACCGCCTTATTTACATACATATATATATATAAAAAAATTAAAAACAGACCATTGTTATGCCACTCACACAATGTTTGGTAAACTTGAGTGAGCGGTATAAAGAATAAGACTTGACATCAAATGTGGAAAATGTATACTGCTAGAATCAACATAGCACATGAAGAGCTTCAATGAGGAAGAAACACGCTTGAAAATTATTGAACACCGCTGAACACTCCTGAATGAAGCTTGATACAGGCGTATATGAAATAAGCAAAATACCTTGATGAAAACGAAACATTCAGATTGGCCACCCCATCTAAGCATTCATTTACTAATCGGTTTCGCAAAACCGATTGGGTTGTGGGAATCAGCAGTTCGCGGAGTTAATTTCTCCACATATCCTTGATTAGGCATATTCTCAACGTTCCCATTTGTCGAAGGATGAACTTACTTCAATCAGAATGGCAAATGATATGCTACATAAACTTGTACATTTATAAAACAGCATTTAAAATGTCCTGTATAACATTCCTGCCGCTACCACTCGAATTATTTGGTCCCAGCCATTCCTTGTACCACGCCTGTTTCCTGAGCGCCAAACATCATTGATGTCTACTTGTACCATTCTTTACAACCTGTCGCGATTTGGAGATCGAACCTGCGGTCTGTCGCTTAAAATACAGACGTCATAACAACAAAAGTGTATTGATAGGTGCATCTAATTGTCATGAAATGATAAGATTCAAATAAATGAATGTAATAGAACACTTCTATGATGAAACATATTCAAAATCCCTATATGTTCGTATATAAATATATCTATGTTAAAAACATGTACATAGGGATTCGACGCTTTGGATATGTGGTTGAAAACTACATATAAGTAGGTGTACTTTTTTAGGAGAGCGTAAGATTTGAAAGATCTATATTGGTGGCTCTGAAGTCAGACTGATACAAGTGAAATGCTTGGCAGTTTAAAATGGTCAGCATCATATTAATATCTCTAATACCTTAAACACTGTTTCTCCACTGAATCGAATTATTCTTCCTTGACGCAGTTACATGAATATAGCCATGTGTCATTGGGGTGGTGAGTGCATGCTGAATTTGGTAAATATTGATTTTGTATTTTGTTTACAGTGAGCTAAAGTAAAAATTAAAAATGAAAGAACATTAAAAAATGTATCCATTTGAAGGTCAACACATATTGATATTTCATCAGTCATTTAATATATATATATATATATATATATATATATATATATATATATAATTATTAATCAATGTGCTTAAATTGTAAGTACGCATTATTTTCTTTATATATATCCATACATATCATTAGCATTGTTATTATATCAATATAATTTGTTTATCTATATATGCACACTTCTTCCATTTACCAAAGCAGATCCTTATTCATTCAACTACATTATCAAATTTGAATGTGCGTAAAGAAGTGAAATGAAACAATAATGAATATAACAAACACGAATATTGGTACGTTTGTTCTGTTTAACGCTGGGTCATACCTCTAAAATATCTATTTGCGCTGCATATGAAGTGAACATTTCTTCCAGGATGATAGCTATGCGCTTAAGATTTGCATTTTGAAAGTTCGTCTAGATTTGACTAGATACTCATGCAGTAGTTAGGAGCTCATAAGAACGTTTACTTTTTTATTAGTTAGGGATATAAGACTGTGTGTGAGTACACGATAGTCTTTGTCGGTAAAATCCGTCGGCTTTTTATATCTATTACGTTGAAGTCGAAAGCTGCAAATTGCATCTGGATTATTCAATCTAATACTTTAGTACAGGTCAATCTTGATGGACTGTCGTTAATATCTTAATCAACGATGCTGATAAGGACTGCATGTTATCAGGTTAGACAGAGCGTCCAACACATAAAGAAGCAATAAGAACGGCGCGGTATGTTTATTTGCCTGGTGTGATTAAAAAAGATACCCGCTTCATCAAAACGAAATTATGTTCCCTGTTGATAAAAATGCGCTGTTCATTTGAATGTATCAAGGCTGGATAGATGTACGGATGTTTAAGGTTTCTTATAACATTTAAAATCTTTTTATATAAAAAATTATTGATTTCTTCCATGTCAATTTGAAGTTTTAGTAATGCAATATCTGTTATCATTTATTTAAATCAAATGATATAATCATAAGTGTCGACTAAAAAGTGAAACGGAATATTGTTTGAGATATTGAAGAACTACTTACTGCTTACTTTTAAGAAATTGTATTGCATAAAGCGTCTATCAGGCAACCTCATTTGTTTGAAAATGAGGCCCAAAAATAATTAAAACAAAGTGTTATAAGCATATGTTTTGTTAAGAACAGATGCATTTATTTCTAAATTAAGTGAACTCAAACTTTGTAAATTCGTCTACATTCAGACAAGTGTTTTCGCAAATATTTAATAAACCATGAGACTAAAATCTATAAAATCAAATGAACATAGTTTGTATTTATAGTTTTCCTTTCATTACGAAACATACCATTCTAAACTGGTAAATAAGGTAGTCATTTAATTGTTGTTTTGTTGAAGGGCAAATGTGATTATACAGAGATACATTCAACATAGGACAGGTGAACAAATATAGATTAATATTCGATACATATAACTTGACATCGTATAATACACTCAGTCCACAGAACAGCTAAACTATGAAAAACTTTCAAGAGAAATGGCTGGTTAAGAAGGTAGTCGCTATATAGGCGCGTGGTGACTAATAAAACGCATTTTCTAATCTTACTTCTATATAATTATATCAGGTTGACTGCGTAACCGAAGGACAATATATATAGGGTGGAATATATTGTCATATCTACCACTACTTTTCTATTCAGGAGGAAAGTAAGCTAGGCATAACATTTATTGCTATGACACTGAATAAGGAATCTCCTGGACCCCACCCCCACCTCAAAAAAAAATGGTTATCGGGTTTATAATTGACTCTCGTCATCTCTCCATTGCATACTAAACTTGCCTAAAATATGCATGTGTGTGTATTGCATAAAAGAGGCATGCTGAATATGTAGTCGTTGGAAAATTTAATTTAATTTAATTTTTAGATCTTGATGATGGGTGATAGACGACATGTTTTATATATTCAATAATCTAAACGAATTATAACTATATAGCATATCATATTCATATGAATTGTTTGATCTTAAGCCATTGAACTAAATCCGATGAATAAGGAAATTAGACACATTATAGCCGATTGAGGCACTTTATCATTGTTTAAAAACATTCAGAATTGCATAATATAAAACCATATACCAAACACCTCTTTAATATCATCAAATTGGAGCAGTACTATGCAATATGTGCAAATAAATTAGAACGTTTCTATTGTACATTTATAAATTCATCATAAAAAGCCGACAAAGTGCATATCTTGTAAAATATTTTACGAGAGAGTTTTCTGAAGAATAATGACTGGAGTCAATATCTTATACATATCATCGAGGGGGGGGTCACAATTCCTGAGAAATAATGACCGAGGTCAATACCTTATTACATATCGACGGTGGTCACAATTCTGGAGAATAATGACCTGGGTCTTTACCTTATAAATATCATCACGGGGGTCACATTTTCTGAAGAATATTGACCCGAGTCAATATCTCGTAGAGGGTAATTTATTTTAAAGGGAGTTATCAATTAATAGAAAGGGGAAATTTTTTTATTCTGAAGAATAATGACCGGGGTCTATATGTTTCGGATATCATCGAGGGGGTCATTATTCTTTAAAGGGGTCGCTATTTTATAGAAAGGGGGTCACTTATACTATGGAGTTCACTTTACTTCGATACAACGGATCTAGCACGAAATCTATTAAATATATTCTTAGGCATGAAGTACTGGTCAAATCCAGAATCCGTCAATTAAGAAAAAAATACATATATGTTTTCTATTAAGAATATTCGAATTGAATTGAGTACGATGATTTATGATTGATTTTATTTGTTTCTCTCATTTAGCAAAATAGTTAGTATTTAAGTAATTAAGCAAGACATCGTGAAATTACTCCTTTTTTCGTATCATACAATCTAATTTTAGTCTCACGATGAGGTTTGACACTCGGTATAAGTACATTTCAGCCAATTAATTCAAGTGTTATTAAGGGTACTTTCATACAACAGTGATGTGTTTAAGTAAATGATAAGTTCAAGTATATGATTAATAAATACTTAATTACATGAAGCACATCAATGAAGAATTGCTCTCAATAAAAATAAAACGAAATGTTCGAGAAAAATCATATTTACACATACATACATAAGCAAGATCTGCTCAATATTTACGAATGCAAATGCATAAACATATTTAGGTTCAACAGATAATAATTATATTTAGATGCACTGAAAATTAGACACACATTACTTCACTTACTTTGTTAAAAGTTCAAAGTGTCCATTGAACCGTAAAAAATCAGTCAGCAAGCGATATTAATGCACTTGAGAGATACAATAGTGGGAAGTTACCAAGTGTCTAAAGCATATGACACTCACACTTTTTTGTGATTTTTAAGAAGGCTAAAAACAAAACATTAAAATAAATGTTCAAGATGTATAATGACAGAAAGGAAACGTTTCTATTATGAATCATCATTTTTAATGGCCTAGTTACTAGCACATTACAATAAGGAAGTAACACGCATACTGGTCGACGCTGACTAAAGGGGGCAAAAGTGGCATTGACATTTTTTTAACAGTATGTTATTTCAAAATGTGTTTAAGTGATTTTTAAAGACCTTTCAAAATAATATCTGAATGTTTGGCGAGCAAATTCGAACTAGTAACTAGCTTTTCTTTTAAAATCATATTATGAGTCGAAATGACGAACACTTCAAGTTCATGGTTTCATTGTTTACAATATTGGCAAACATTCTAAATTTAGGGCTTAAACAAAAATGTGTTTGAGTTGTGCTGTTATTTTTTCCAGAACAATCTGAAGTATTCATTTCTTGCTGTCTTTTGTTTTGTTGTTGTTGTTTATATGTGTGTGTGTTTTAACACACACACACACACACATTAGTTTCGAGAACAGCGCAAATCTTCACTTATGAATATTCTTGGCCCTGACCAGTACAATGCGCCTATGGTGTTTGACTGTTGCATTTTGCATGTTGCATTTTGTTATGACTGACGGCTACCATAATCGCTGGTTCCCCAATGTCATATTGTAATTATCACAAAAGCCGATAACCAATTCAATATGGTAGCCGCCAATAATAACAAAATGCAACAGTGGAATGAGGGCGGAATGCATCGATACTAGCGACTTCAGGAAAAAAGCATAACTTGTGAGAATTAAATAAAAACGTAATTTATTGTTTAATATGGGTATTTGTTGGAAATATTGTATTTTTGTGAAGTTGCCGTTGAAAAAAGCATTGACTTTGATATGCATTGCTTCGGTCACATCGTGTCCGAGTACAGTTTCCATTGAGTTTCGTGACTCGTATTGTCTGTAGTTTATCTAAGATAGAAAATCGACTCGGCAACGAAATGGCCTATTGTTTCTGCGTTGAACAAGCCCGGCATATTTGAAATCGGCTGAAAATTGTGTCAGATACGAAGCTCAGAATACGACCATGTCAGTTTTCCTATAGATTTTGAACGGAGAGTTACATACCTTTTCTTATTTTATGATATCAAGATTTTTTTTCTTGAATTGTATTTTTTTTTTATAAAATGTGTTTTAAATTGTTACTTTGTGGCATTGGGGGGTGGGGGGTCCCACGCCAGTAGCCTGTGGTTCCATTGACAGTAATTAAATCATATTGGAACTGTACCAAGATGCGACAGATGCAGCGCGGCATCAACGCGAAATAATATCCAGTCGTTTTATCACCATTTCTTGAATTATTCATTCTTTGAGATTTGCCGATGTAAAATGTTGTCAATTTCATTTGTCACTATCGCAGGATCTAATCCAAAGCCTCTCGCATTCATGGAGATCTAAATAACGTCTCGGCAACATGGTCCTGAAGATAGTATTATTGCCATGATAGTATACGGCGCTTTTAAATGCATTGAATACGAGTAGAACAATCCTGTGCCGAAACAAAAACAAAATTTATATATACTGAAAACCAAGAAATGATTTCTCGCATTTTAAGTTAGGGAGTTTCGCGGTCTGACTATTTCCGCGAGTAAAATGCTGCAAATCACTCTCCTGCCATAAAAACGTGAAATTTAGTCGTTACAAGAAGTTTGATTTAGTTTGGCTTACATGTTATGAGTAGAACACTCCTGTGTCGAAATAAAATCAAAATGTATATATAGTAATCCTTTAGCGCGAGTAAAATTTGTGCGACATACGGAGGTCTCAATTTCTAAGACCTTGGGCTATTCGGTTGATAACTGTTTATATGCACGTCGGTGTCCATGCATTTATCAATACTCGAGAAGTTTCAAAATGAGTCAAAATTTAATGCTTGGGTGTTTGGGATTGTCAAAATTGTTTCAATGTCGTGTCGCTCGCTAAACCGCGCATTCCTAGAACAAACTAATCCTTCTTCACTGAATCGAATTGTACTTCCGCGACGTAATCAGTTATTCTACTAAGTGATTGGTTCTAGGATGTTACGCGTAAGCTATAATTTATTAATATCCTTAAGTGTGTAAAGAATATCATACTAATGTAGATAGATGGATGGATGGATACCAAAAATATGTAAGAAAAGTAGTTCAAGCAATATCATCAATAAATGAATATATGAAATATATCATTAAAAAAGATAAATAAATATGTAAAAAGGAAGTAATCTTATTAATATGTAAACATATCAGAAATATATATATATATATAATCTAATCGTGTTGCTTGTCAAGTCATATATCGGTGGTTTGGCAAAACATGCGTTCCTTAGCCCACATTTATATATATGGAATATAAAAACAGCATCGCGTATCCGGTAAATCATTTATTCATTAAACAGTATTAAATTTCAAAATGTACTTAACATATTATATCGCTTCATGTTTCCCTACAGTAGAGTCAAAAGGTCAGAAATTAAAAAAATATAGTTGGATGTTTCTTCCTTGTTGCAAGATGTGCATTTATAAATTCATTCAAAATGTTTGGAAAGGTTGCTTGTCATCTGCGTCAATATTTTGCGTTTGTTTATGGGATACATGCAATAAAGGATATATTTAGAACTTTCTGAAAAAGAAAAAAATGATTTTCACAACAATTTTGAAATATTACTTTTAAACCAAAAAAAATGAATATCATATTTTCGTAATATCATATTTTCTTTTTGTTTCTTTTTTTTTTTTTTTTTTTGTTTGTTTGTTTGAGAACATTTTATATTCTTCTGAAGATGCGTTTTTAATTCTTAAATGCTGACAGTAGATGAGGTCAAGATACAAATAAAATTATATACTTTATATAGAATATCATAACAAAATGTTGAATGATACTTCATAAATGATGCATTAAAAAAAATTGGATAGACATTTCTGATATATTTATCCTGTTTGAACACATGATACCAAATCACCATACATTTTCACGATCTACTAATTGAAAATGGCACTTTTTTTACAAGCGCATACATACACATAAAGACACTCGAAATGAAATGAAATATAAACGTACTTTGGTTGTATTACAAAACTTTTTTATGTTATTCGTTCTTATAAACATCTGCTACTGTTTTCTTTGTTGATATAAGTGATATAGGATTACAAAGGTATGTTTAACTTTGTATGTCAAATACCTTATGTCCACAAATTTATCGATCGCATTTATAGCAAACACGAGCAAGAAATATTTTTTTCAATATTTAAAGAAAATTATGTTAAATATATGTATTGAGGTATGATGCATGATTTTTCATCTATAACAGACATTTTTTCTGGAAAATATGATTTGATTGATGTATACAACATGATTCGTGAAATTTCTAGGGTATTTAATGGCAGTTAAATATAACACATACCCATTTTATCTATTTCAAACACAAAGAGATAGCTAATAAATGATAAAAAAATAAACGTTTCACTATATTCAACAAGTTACATTTAAGTTCTGTCTTGATGAAATGTAACTTTTGGAAAGTCGAACATTTAAGCCACAGTGTTCTCTTTAAGCACATTCTATATATTTTTTTATATTTAGTTCCTATCAGTGGCTTGTAGGTTGGATCAGTACTTTGCGCCGGTTATCACATTTACCTAGACTACAAGTTTTTCCACTTAGATTTCATATCATATTCTAGATCGGAAAATTGCGGCATCATTCCTTAAGAAGATAATCATTCCTAAGTCAATAATCGTTTGAAATTGATAAACTGAATAAGGAGGATTGAAAGCATTCATGTTTAAAACTGAAACAAATAACATGTATTAAAAGATGAAATGTTTAGATATTAAAAGATGAAATGTTTAGATAATTGTCATATATTGAACATGGTTTATCGTAAAACTTATATAAACATACATTTAAGAGAACTAGCTTTGTCAATACATTTCCCTGAATCCTATTTCATTACATGCACATAATTAAAACGTGCATATATCTATTTTGCTTAAATGTGTTTGATAAAATGTACTACAGTTATCGATACGAACTATGAATTGTTTTTAACATGACCAATAACGTATCGGAGTGAATTTAAATATCAAAGCTTAACAATAGTTCATATACAAACTATAATAACAGGACCAGTACAGATCGCCGTGTAGTTAGAGCGTTATGCCTTGGTTATGATTCTTGCCGCGATGTAACAAAGTCGTTTAAAATTGAACTTGAAAAGCTCTTGTGCTTGGAGCTCTACATATAAATGCATTGTCAAAGGTTTGCAACCCTGTGTCAGGATACATACATTCAATCATCGTTATGTCTGGAAAATGTTAGCAAAGTCTAATAACTAATTGTGGCACGATCGGATTGACCTTAAACCCATATAAATAAACACATATGATCTCAGGCTTCAGTTCTCTATTAAGGAAATCAAACTTTTAAATTGTATGGTAATACTGGCTTATTTATATAGTAAGGATTGTTTCGAAAAATTAAAGGACATTCGAAACTTAAGTGTTCCAAAGAACACCTATCCAGTTTTATTACCCGTAGGGACTTAATTATGTTGTGAATTGGTCGTTCGTCTGTCCGAAAGTCAGCAACTTCATATCAGCTCTATAATTTTTGAAAGCTTGAAATAATATTTTGATCAAATGTTCTCTCATCAAGATGCAGAGTAAACATTAAATATAATTAATACACCACGGCAGTGTATCTTCTTTAAAGATACTTTATTAGGCAGAAATAAAATACAAATATATATAAGAATTGTTGAAATAGTTGGAACTATACTAAATGATGTTTTACATTAGTAAGGAACATGGTTTTATTTATTTACTCATTTTACAGTCTGCATAAAATAAAAGGATTAATGGGTCATTAAAGAGACCCTCAAAAAAAATAAAAAAATATTAAGAACACGTTTCAACTTAAATTAATCGTTTGCAACGATTGGTATTTAAACCAGTATTTTGTGCATGAAGGAAATCTTCAAAACTGGGCATTGTTCTGGCGATATTCGGATCCGGAACAGGAAAAATAAAATGAAAAAATAAACAAACTATTAATATCGATAGATAAAAATGGTGGAACGATCTGAATAGCTACATGTATGTAATTCGTCAACGGTGATATTCGATATGAACATGTATCTAAATTTGCCAAAGGTATTTGCATGATGCATGTCGTCTTTAGTAAAAGATATTGGTTTTCTTGAAGTCGCAGCTAGGTGTCTCTATACGCGTCCTAAATAATGCAATGATATAAATAGATATAAAATATCTGAAAACTACAATCAGGTTATATTTGGCATTATTTCCACCACTCAATCCATTCATAAGGAGAGTCCCAGAGACATTGTATTGTGTATTCAAATTACAATATGTCTATAATTTCAATAACATAAATATTATACAAAAATCCCGATATAAGGAACATCAAGAAACAAGTACTAAAATATGGTACTCACTTCTGGGAACACCAAGCCGGACATATTTGGAAAACTCGTATTACCTACTCTTCCTAACATTGCGTTATATATTAATCAGTTAAGCCGATGGGAGTTTTTTTGTTTTTTGTTTTTTGACAAGT
>CM037790.1:6282261-6293292 GCA_021229015.1 Solen grandis | reverse complement strand
TTTGAATAATTCTTGATTTTCTGACCTAACTTTTCAAACTTGGCAAATTTTCATACTATAGGGTAATATGCACAAAGCAGGGGCTTTGATGTTCATCAATATTTGCAATAGTTATGCCTTTCTAAACATGGTCTCTTTAAAACACAACTCAAGTTCTAAACAGGTAAAAGTGCATAAGGCAAGATTTTCTGGTACAGTGATTTTTGCAAGAGTTATGGGAGAAAGAAAAAAGGATTCAAATTAATACTGCTATTTGACCTACTGTCATATTGGAAGCATTTTTAGGGTTCTATCTCTGTTCAGCTAAATTAATTGGTCTTACAGACTTCATTATGAGGTTATGCTTACAGAAATGTTAAAAGCAATAATTAAAAGACCCCTCTTGGTCTTTATATTTTGTGGCGGCGTATATTGTGGCATCACTGGCACTCTGTTTTTTATTGACAGACACTTAAAAAGTTGTGCGTGCTGTCTAACGGACAGCTCTTGTTATTTTGGACTGTTGCTTGAGCTTTATTTTACTTATGCTTGTCTCCATACTTTCCTATGTATTTTGAAAGAAAGAAATTCAGGTTTTGTCAGTCACAATTGATATTTATTCATTGAGAACTCTTGCATATTAGAAAAATATATAGATTGTACAAGATAAACAGGTTCATGAAATTTTCTTACCTGTACATGTTCTGTACTGAAAATGATAATATCAACAATAGTCCCCGGGGAAATTCATGTCATTTTACGATAAACTACCATGAACTACAATGGTATTTCATGATTCTGTAACCATAAACTACCATAGTAACCATGTTTTGTTAAATGGCACCACAGCTTTCATGTCACCTAACCATGGTTGCTAACATGGTCACCACCACCATGGTCTACCATATTAGACCATGTTTTGTTAAATGGCACCACAGCTTTTCATGGTCACCTAACCATGGTTGCTAACATGGTCACCACCACCATGGTCTACCATTAAATAACATGGTAGATCATGTCCACTGACACCATGTTCTACCATTTTAATTTATTGAGACCCTGGTAATGTGTCATGAGAAACAAAACATGGTCAATAGACCATGAAATACCTTGGTATTTAGTCCATGGTCAGACTTAAAAGGGCTGTTTTGCCATTTATCAAACCATTCTGTGTTTTGTAAGATGGGCACAAATATAATTCAAATGTCCATGTTGACATTTTAAACATTTTTTTTACAACTCTCAAACTTAGAAACTAGTGTGCACTGTGACAAGCGTACTGCTGACTCATAAATAATTGAAGGAAGGCAGACAGACCAGCACTGCATGCTGACGGATGTGCTAAAGATTAAGATAAAAAATTACCTTAGTTTATCAATATAACAGTTTTATTACAAGGCCCACAATCAAATGGCCAGATTGTAAATATACACAAATGAGAAAAATGCAAATTAACAATAATGACTAGTGAGTGTTGGGTGTATTTTACAAGTTTGTTCATACCAAATGCATATACCAATATGATTTGATTGTTATGTGAAAAAAAAAAATGATATCTACATAGATTTATTTATATAGTTCTAATGATGTAAATAAATCATTTATTGAAAAAGCACTACATGTATATAGGAAACTGAAACAGTAAATAACTTTCCAATAGCATCATTTCGTATAAACACTACAAAGGGGTCAATTAAGGACATTTTCAGTATTTTTCTTAAACTTAGCATGATAGCAGAGTATGATAACAGAAACTGTATACCTATATGACAAACTATGAAAACCTAAAAAATTATTTGCCCAACTGTATGTCAGCTAATAGAAAATTGTTTCTGTGACAAGTAATTCTCATTTCTGCGACAAGTAATTCTCAAAGTAAATTAAGTTCCAACATACATGTACCACTCAGGGCTGTCCCAAAATAGCACACTTATTCATGATTTACTTATGCTATCCATTACAGCATAAAAACTTTTGTTTACATGTTTAACCATTCATTTGCAATATTGTGATATACTAAATCGATAAGGGTAAATCTAATCCATTTTTAATCAATATATTTTTCTGAACTCAGCGTCAAGTTCTAAGCTGTTTGCCAATCAAACACAAATTTTTTGGCATTTAGCATTCTGAAACTAGAACGTGTTTGGTAAACACAAATGCCCCCAGCTCAAACTCTTGTCTGTAACAATATTTCAAAAAATGTTTACGCATTCACTCAGTTATGGACAGAAAAATTGCCAAAAAAATTGTAAACACAGTTATATTACTTGACAGAGCCATGGCATTTTGTAATTGTGAAAAATATAAGTTGGCAAGTCATTGCTATGACTTGTAATGAAGTTGAAAAATATTCAACATTATCAAAAATATAAAATGCAAGACTTTACCATGAACCCAGAGACCCCAAACTCCATCCAAACTTAAAGGATCACCTATGGTATGTTCCTTGTAAATTAAAAAACTTTAATAAAAAATATAAAGGCTATAAAAAAGTGTAAAAAGATCTATTGTCATCAAATTCTCCCTTCCCTTATCGAAATGAAATGACTTGAAACACCATTGAATTACCATTTCTTTTTGCAGAACCAAATGTAGCACAACCCTTGAAGGACCATTGAAAGTCTTAATCTACTAAATAGTGCAATCATTGAAACTCCATCAAAACACCATTGAAATTCAATTGAAACACCATTGAAACTCCATTGAAATGAGCCGAAATATGCAAATGAGCTCTAGTTAAAAAAATGAAAAATAAATTATTTTCAATGGTATCCAATGAGGGATTTTAATGGAATAAAATTGTTTTTTCAATGTATTTTGGGTGGTGTCATTTTACATAAAATAATGGTGAATCAATGATTTAAAATGAAATATCAATAACCTTCAATGGTAATTAATGGAAATTCAATGGTGCCAAATAATACTCATGCAATGAGTATGGTGGACCAGGGATTAAACAGGCAACATGGCTGGATACGAAAATAATTTTTATTCATGTCATCACATCCGTATCAACAGTCTACCGGTAAACAATCTTTTTTTTTTAAACAAATTACAGTGACCAACATGGATATTGATTCCCCATACTTAAGAGCAGTGTCCGGTTTCATCCTTTATTAAATTAATGTTTTTTCATAATGCACTATAGCCTATGTTCCAAGTCCTGAACAACCTCCTCTTTCTCCACCTATTGTATTAAAAACACTTATAACGATGCTTGAATTCACTGAAGTCCAAGTTCCAAAGCGATT
The DNA here is from genome assembly GCA_021229015.1 of Solen grandis. Taxonomy (NCBI): domain Eukaryota; kingdom Metazoa; phylum Mollusca; class Bivalvia; order Adapedonta; family Solenidae; genus Solen; species Solen grandis. The sequence continues at coordinate 6,290,059 of CM037790.1, read as the reverse complement.
TTCCTTGAATTCACCAAGATCAGTGGTCCTGATGATCCAATGCGCCATGGGTCAGAGATCAGTTTCCACTTTGAAAGAGGAATGTCCAAGTCCTTGTTGACTTTCCTGAACATATGCTGATGTTACGCATAAATTTACATTGAAATTCTGCTCATATTCTGCAAGGACTTCAGCTTTCTTCCTCCAACATGTCTGAAACTTAAAAAAAAAAAAAAAAAAGTAAAATGATTTTAAAGTAAAATAACTAAGAAGCGCAAAGCCTATAGCCTGCCTTTGTATTTAAACATTTAGTGTTTACTCAGATTTGATCATTGATCCTTATTCCCATTCATACCACTATTAATAATAAAGATGAAGTTCTGACTGTGCATGCAAATGTGTAAAACCAAAATTTTCTCATCATTATAAATTCAGAATATTTTTCCATCTTACAATGTCAGTTAACAAGGAGAAATTGAGTTCAGCACAATCAAACTCAGTTGAAATAAAAACAAAAAGTTTTTTAAAATAAATCAGTTTTTCATTTTATTACAGCAAATGCAATGGAATAATTACGAATTTTTTTCACATTAAATTTTAAAAAATTCCAACCTGCCAGCAGTTGGTCATGAACAAAAATTCCAACAGAAATTCTTATACACTTTAAAATTCTAAAGGAGTAAAACAAAATTTTTTTTTCCTTAAATTTTTATAATCTACATGTAAGAAAACCAAGCTGATTTAGGAAAACCAAAATAGTTTTATTGCGGATCCACATTTTGTTAACAATTTTTGTATAAAAATGATTCTTTTACGTCATACTATTTCGGTATCAAATGAGAGCACACGTGCCCTGTAGTATTCGCAGACACCCTTTTTTTCTCACTGAGAGCGGGGCGAAAATTTTACCTGCTCGAGTTAAAAAGGGGACCTGAGGCATTCTATTTTTAGACATATTTTCCGGGAAAATCATAGACTTTTAAATTTAGCTATTTAGTAGCTAATTAAAATGGAGGAACCCCCAAAAAAATTTGGCCAAAAGCAGATGACAATAAATTGTCAATTACAGATACAAAATTCCAAAGCTACTACGAGGGGTTTTTTCAACTATTGCTAAGCTGGGTGATTTGGATCTGAACACTTGGGAGCTCTGTACAACTGAAAATGCCCTTGTTAGGACAGCATTCAAAAGAAAAAAGTCAGGCGTAAGGAGCTTCATAAAAATGATCTGGACTCAAAATAATCACTACCTTCCCCACAATCCCTCCTTACACAGACTTATTGTATGGTGATAAAACACTGACGTTAATAATAAGTTAGAGAGATCCTACCATGAATCGATGGGGAAGACAGTTGGCGGGGTGGAGGGGGCCCAAAAAGGGGTTTTATAAAGGGAGAAGAGGAAGACCTGGTCCTTACTCTTCAAGGGGCCTGGACGTGACCAATTTATTCTGCAGTGTGCAGTGAGGTTTTGTCCTGCTCCGTCAAGCCTATCAAAAAACCCCAAACCACAGAAGAAGCAATAGAGGTGAGGAGTTTCGGCTGGTGGGCTACGTTTTATTTGATAATTGGAGAAAGATAACTTCTGATGAAGTAAATTTTTGGATATTTTTAAAACACGACACTTTGAGTTCATTGAGGGATTAATCCAACAAACCCCTTGTTACAGAAGCAAATTTTCTGGAAAAAAGAAAGTGTTTAAACTGCAAAAATAGTAAAGTTTGATACAATGCAGGTTTTAGAGCATTTTGAACATCATCCAAATGAATTTATATCTTCCATTTTCCCCTTTTGTACCTAAAAAAAGGCAATGAGTATAGAATGTTTTTAAAAAACCTTAAAGAATTTAAATCAGTACTTTCAAACCATCATTTCAAGATGGAAACTTTGAATCGGCTTTAAAGTTGTTAAACCCAAAATATTTTTTTGCAAGATGAATACGTCATGGGTACTATAGTTTTTTCCCAAGCTGAGGAAGAAAGTAAAACTGCGTTTTTTACATAAGACCAAAACTCTACCAGTCAAAAGCCTTACCAAAGGTATTTCAGGCTCCAAGGAAATTCACGAAACTCAGAAACCAGTCTATGCTCTTTGCGAATGCTTGGACATAAAAATTCAGGTTACATTGACGATTCCTTTTAATGGGAACACAATATACAGAGTGTGAGAAAAAGTTTAGACACAGTCCCTTTTAATGACTGATTTGGGATTTTTGGTAAATGAAGTATAAGTCAGTTTTAATCCCAACAAAGAAAATTACTTTCTTAGTAATGATTTTGACTCTGAGAAAATGGTTTGTCACTCTTCCTCAATAGGTGGAAAAAATTGTCCAAGCATGCCAAATTTACATAGACAGAGCAGGGCTAAAAAAGAGAGGGTAGCAAGAGTTTTGGGTCTTTTGGTATCTCCTTTTCTGCTGTTGAATATGGCCTTTATTCTACAGACCCCAGAGCGGGCTAAGTCTTAGCTTTGCACAGATGCATGGGATTTTGAATCTTACATGCTTATAACTTGTGGAATAAGAAATGAACTTTCTTGGTGGATAACAAGGTTTACAACAAGCAAGAAAGGACATATTTTCCTCATTTAATTGCAGATTTCATTATCAAAATCTGATTCAAGCACTTCAGGTTGGGGTGTAGTTTTAAAATAAGGTCCATATTGGTGGCAGATGGGATATGCAAGAGGCCCAAAAGCATATTAATTTTCTGGAACTTTTGGCCATTAATTTATGCTGTTCAATCTTTTTGTAAAAAATTCTCTGTCATGTTCAGATTCATTCTGATAATACTTGTGCTATCACATATATCCAGAATATGGTGGAAAAATAGAAGCATTGAACACATTGGCAAGACAAATTTGGTTATGACCATTGAAAAGAATATCTGGCTCTCTGCTACTATGTCCCGGCCTTGAGAATGAGGCTGATTTTAGCTCAAGAAACTTCAATGATAATATTGAATGGAAATTGAGTCCTGATATTTTTCATGTGCCGTGAATGCCTTTGGTATGCCAAGAAATTGACATGTTTGCCACATAGGTTGAACAAACAGATTGATCGTTTTGTCTCCTGGATGCCAGATCCAGAAGCTGAGGCAATTGATGCTTTTCTGGAATTGGTCTGGTAAATACATTTTTTGTTTTGCACCTTTCAGTCTGACAGGACGTGTCCTGCAGAAGGTCAGGGAGGACCATGCAGACGCTCTACTGGTGGCACCATTCTGGATATCTCAGAATTTTTACACAAGCATCTTGGGATGATTACCCACAACCCTTTCATCATCAAAAGTGGATCACACAACTTTAACATTGGCCTCAAATTCAGACAGGTCATCCTCTTGTCAACAAACTACATTTAATGCTATGTCGCATATCCGGAGAATCCTATAAAGTCAGAAAATTACCGGAAAAGTCTATCGACATCATCATGGCACTTGGCGTAAATCCACCCAAAAGCAATATGCCACATACATTAACAGATGGATTTCGTTCTGTGGTAAAAGAAAATTGTTCATTTCAAGCCCCTATTGAATGTGTAATTGAATTCTTGACAGAGTTATATGATTTAGGTTTAAGTTATGAAACTTTGAACACTGCAGAAGTTCTTTATCTAGTTTATGTGCTAAACAAGACGGTTATGTTGTTGGCTGTCATCCCCTTGTAGTCAGATTTCTGTCTGGGTATATAATTTAAGGCCAACTAAACCCAAGTATTCAGATACCTGGGATCTTTCAAAAGTACTGAGATATCTCAAAACGCTGTCACCAGTGGAATCATTGAACTTAAAGTTGTTATCTTTTAAATTAGTTATGTTGATTGCTTTGACTCAAGCAAGTCGCTGCCAGTCTATTGCCTTTTTAACCATAGGAAAATATGGAACATGACAAGGAGTCATTACAAGTTATTTTATTGTGGAGTTGTTGAAGCAATGTAGGAAAGGTCGAGTTTCCTCTACTGCAAAGTTCTTGAAATATTTCCCAGACAGGGAAATTTGTGTATATACAACTTTGTCTGAATATCTCAAAAGAACAGAGCTATTACGTGGCACTGAAATGAGATTATATTTAAGCTATATAAGCCATACAGACATGTGGCATCCACTACAGTAAACAGATGGATAAAATTAGTTTAGGAATTGATGTTGAGAAATTCAGTTCACATTAGTACTAGAAGTGCAGTTACATCCAAGGTCAAACAGTCTGGTGTGCCCATAACAGAAATCATGAAAGTTGCTGGTTGGGCTCTGACAAAACCTTCTCAAGACTTTTATGACAAACCTTTAGAGGCTCCACATGACAGTCTGTTTCAAGGAGCTGCATTACAGTAAATACCACAATCATTCAGTAACATTATTTGTTGTCTTTTAGGCAAGGAAGAATTGTTAATATGCTTTGAAATCTCATTTGATACCGAAATTAAGTATGACGTAATAGAATCCCCCAAACAAACTAGACTTTACCTTGAAAAGTTGACGTTTGTTAAGGATTCTATGTAGTCATATACTATTGAAGGGATCAAATGCCCTCCCAATCCCTCCCGTTGTGGTATCTTGTCATTACTCAGTGCGAGATTTGATCCTGAGTAACAATTCCTCCATGCCAACATTGTGTGTTAAATACTGACAAATACTACATGGTCACGTGTGCATCTCATTTGATCCCTTCAATAGTATATGACTACATAGAATCCTTAACAAACGTCAACTTTCCAGGTAAGTCTAGTTTGTTTGGGGGATTTTTCACCAAGGCCTTCCTTTTTTAGCTCACCTGAGCACAACGTGCTCAGGGTGAGCTTTTGTGATCACCCTTCGTCCGTCGTCGTGTGGTATGCGTCATGCGTCGTCAACAATTTACTTTAAATGACATCTCCTCTGAAACCGCTGGACAGAATTTGATTAAACTTGGCAGGAATGTTCCTTGGTGAGGCTGTACAAAAGTTGCTAAAATAAAATTGATCTATGCAGAACTATGGTTGCCATGGCAACCAAAAAAAAAAAAAAATGAAAACTTTAAAAAATCATCTCCTTCAAAAATACTGGCCAGATTTCAAAATTATTTGGTACAGATGTTCCTTGGGTCAACCTCTACCAAAGTTGCTAAAATTATTCCGATCCGTAAAAAAACATGGCCGCCAGGGGCGGGGCTTATTTGCCTTATATGTATATAGAGAAACCTTTAAAACAACATCTCCTCTGAAACCATCGGACAGAATTTGATTAAACTTGGCAGGGATGATCCTTGGGTCAACCTTCACAAAAGTTGCTAAAATAAACTTAATCCATGTAGAACTCTGGTTGCCATGGCAACAAAAAGAAAAATAATTTGAAAACTTTAGAAATCATCTTCTTCAAAACTACTGGCCAGATTTTAAAATAAATTGGTACAGATGTTCCTTGGGTCAACCTCTACCAAAGTTGCTAAAATTATCCGATCTGTAAAAAAACATGGCCGCCAGGGGAGGGGCTAATTATTTGCCTTTATGTATATAAGGAAAACTTTAAACAACATCTCCTCTGAAACCACTGGACAGGATTTGATTAAACTTGGCAGGGATGATCCTTGGGTCAACCTTCACAAAAGTTGCTAAAATTAACTTGATCCATGTAGATACTCTGGTTGCCATGGCAACAAAAAAAAAAAAAATGAAAACTTTAAAAATCTCTTCTTCAAAACTAACTGGCCAGATTTTAAAATAAATTGGTACAGATGTTCCTTGGGTCAACCTCTACCAAGTTGCTAAAAATTATTCCGATCCGTAAAAAAAACATGGCTGCCAGGGGCGGGGCTTATTTGCCGTATATGTATATAGAGAAACCTTTAAACAACATCTCCTCTGAAACCATCTGGACAGAATTTGATTAAATTTGGCAGGGATGATCCTTTGGTCAACCTTCACAAAAAGTTGCTAAAATAAACTTGATCCATGTAGAACTGGTTGCCATGGCAACAAAAAGAAAAAAAAAATGAAAACTTTTAAAATAATCTTCTTCAAAACTACTGGCCAGATTTTAAAATAATTTGGTACAGATGTTCCTTGGGTCACCTCTACCAAAATTGCTTAAAAATTTCCGTCCGTAAAAAACATGGCCACCAGGGGCGGGGCTTATTTGCCTTATATGTATATAGGGAAAACTTTTAATCAACTTTTCCTCTGAAACCACTGGACAGAATTTGATTAAATTTGGCAGGAATGATCCTTGGGTCAACCTTCACAAAAGTTGCTAAAATAAACTTGATCCCTAAAAGAACTCTTGTTGCCATGGCAACCAAAAAGAAAAAAAATATGAAAACTTTAAAAATCATCCCCTTCTTCAAAATACTTTGGCCAGATTTTAAAATAAATTGGTCAGATTTCCTTGGGTCAACCTATTTATCTCAGATGAGCGATTTAGGGCCATCTGGGCATCTTGTTTAAAATTAATACGATGCTAACCCTGGACGATATGACCTGCAACGAATTTTTTTTTTTTTTTTAATTTCCAAAGGTTAATTTGCACATATTGAACACAAATATAATATATTCTGGAAAGCAAATAAAAGAAATTGTTCAACTAAAATTGTAGGGGTTGTGTTATCATTGACGGGCAGAAAATAATCTCTTGCCATTTGCAGAAGAAACAAAATCACTTTTTTTTTTAATCGATAAATGGAAAGTAATTTCATTACAAACATAATTAATTCTCATAACTATATTGAATATCTTACCTTCGTCATAAAATGGATGTCATCTGCGAAAATATTGCGAATCAATAACGTTAACACCTATTGTTTACACTGTTTGTTGTTTGTCGTTCTTTTCAAAATGGCGGATTGATGCACCGCTGCGTTATTTCGGTTTTCAAATTTAAAAGAGGGAAAGTTAAGATCAGTTACGAAACAAAAACTGGGTTTCGAAATAAGGTTTAAAGAGTGGGTTTTCCAAAATAAAATACAAATATAAGTAAAAATCATTGATCTACGTAGAAATTAGCGTCAATTTTTCGCACTACTTTTCCTCATAGGATTGTCCTACAACCTTGCAACAACAGTTAATTGCGCAGTTAATTCGAACGAAAACCATTCGTAACCTTTTTTTCGATGCGTAACAGTTTTCAAAAAAAAGAAAAAAGAAAAGAAAAGTGGATCACCTAAGATTTCTGTTAAAACATCAGTAAAAAGGTCATAGTAATACATGCAGTTATATGTAGTTAGATTTAATCGTTTTTGTTTCAATCTAATATTCAATAAGCTTTAAGCTTTTGATTTAATCCTATTTTGACCTCTACAAAATTTGTTCAAATTGTTCTGTTAGATAAATAAAAAGGTCACAAAATAAAAGGTTTTAATGTAAACCTTTGAATTTCTTGTACACTTGTAAAACCATGTCTTTATCACAGTGTTGGTAATTTTTATTATGACCTACCATGCTGATCAGCCATGGTTGACCATGGTGTCTTTTTTAAAGCCCATTTAATTTGCACCATGATCATAACATGGCAGACCATGTTCAATCTATCAAAGCTTATCTCTACCATGGCTGCCCATGGTTATACCATGGCCGACTATGTTTGATTTCAAGTTATTTGGGCAACCATGATTTAACATGGATGATCATCAAATTGAATGAAAGACAATGGTGACCATGGTCATAATTTCGCTGGGTGGGGGGGGGTCTCTCTAGGATTCTGAAAGTTAGAGTCCTTTACAAATATTTGTAAAAAAATAGAGTCCTCCTATATATTCATATTGGGACTTCAGAAAAGCAAGACCTTTTCCCCCTGTCTTCATAATTATGAAAAGTAAGTTGAGAACCCAATAACAAAGGGAATTTATTATCCAAG
>CM037790.1:6232161-6282161 GCA_021229015.1 Solen grandis | reverse complement strand
ACATTTCTATCTTATTTATTTGTTTCCATCGGGATTCGAACCCATGCGGTGAGATTGAAATACATTGATGACTTGATGACTTGGCGACGCTACCACTACGCCACTTTGGAGCCTTATTGTAATCCGATTAACAACAATAATAACATTATCCTCGTGCTATTTGATAAACGTTTCCCTTACGTTGGAAAACAATAATAATAACAAAATAAACTCTATTTTGTAAACAATAAAACAAATAAATAATAATAATAATTTGGCCATTGTTTACAAAATAGAGTTTATTTTGTTATTATTATACACTGTTTAAATTTAAAAATTAATTAAATAAATGTTCAATGAAATACATTTATTATCAGTATTACTGAAATCCTAAACCCGTGCCAAAGTTATAACACGAAACGTATATAAGGTTTCCTAAACCCGTCCCAAAGATATAACACGAAACGTATATAAGGTATGAACTAATTTGTCAAGTTTGCATCATGTTTCTGTGCATATCTATATAGTTCGCTTCCGCGAACTCATCCTACCTTAACGTTTTACAGTTGAGGTCTTAAACAAAGCATGATCCTGGTCGTGGGCTCTCATGCACAGTCCTCCTACATTTTTCGCCTTTTTCAGTTGAAATGTTTACCTATATTATTGAGTGTTGTTCTCATAAGTAATGAGAACAACTCATTCATATTGGAGAACATTACTTGATCCATTATGAGTGATAGTCAATGATAAAGGTGAACATAACTAACAGAAATAGATGAGAAATCAAATTTAATTAGGTAAGCATTACTATTTAATTGGCATGATCACCTTATTTAGTGGATACTGTTCACCCTATTACATGAATAGTACTCACCTCATTTAGTGAGTACTGTTCACCCAGTTACATGAATAGTACTCACTTTATTCAGTGAGTACTGTTCACCCTATTGTATGAATAGTACTCACTTTATTTAGTGAATACTGTTCACCCTATAACATGAGTAGTACTCACCTCATTTAGTGATTACTGTTCACCCTATTACATGAATAATACTCACCTCATTTAGTGAGTACTGTTCACCCTACATGAGTACTCACTATTTAGTGAGTAGTACTCATCTCATTTAGTGAGTACTGTTCACCCTATTACATGAATAATACTCACCTCATTTAGTGAGTACTGTTCATCCAGTTACATGATTAGTACTCACTTTATTTAGTGAGTACTGTTCACCCTATAACATGAATAGTACTCACCTCATTTAGTGAGTACTGTTCACCCTATTGCATGAATAGTACTCACCTTATTTAGTGAGTACTGTTCACCCTATTACATGAATAGTATTCCCCTTATTTAATGAGTACTGTTCACCCTATTGCATGAATAGTACTCACTTTATTTAGTGAATACTGTTCACCCTATAACATGAGTAGTACTCACCTCATTAAGTGAGTACTGTTCACCCTATTACATGAATAATACTCACCTCATTTAGTGAGTACTGTTCACCCTATAACATGAGTAGTACTCACCTCATTTAGTGAGTACTGTTCACCCTATTACATGAATAATACTCACCTCATTTGGTGAGTACTGTTCATCCAGTTACATGATAAGTACTCACTTTATTTAGTGAGTACTGTTCACCCTATAACATGAATAGTACTCACCTCATTTAGTGAGTACTGTTCACTCTATTGCATGAATAGTACTCACTTTATTCAGTGAGTACTGTTCACCCAGTTACATGAATAGTACTCACTTTATTTAGTGAGTACTGTTCACCCTATAACATGAATAGTACTCACCTCATTTAGTGAGTACTGTTCATCCTATTGCATGAATAGACTCACTTTATTCACTCGGTCGGTCACGACGGCGCCCAAGGCGATGTATGGACATGTTAAATTAAAATGCATATACATTATGTATGGGTCTTTAATGTTAACGATGATTATCATCCCGTATATTCTTTCTATAGGGTCAACACATGTTGAATATTTCTATGTGAATGAAGGACATGAAAGCCTACAAAACGCGTAGAATGCTGCCCGCATGAAACGGTAATTTATTGTCAGTAAGGAGTTAATTGGCACCAATGTGTCATTAGTAATGGCAATCTAGCGCACTAAAACACAATACTACGAGAAAACAAGGAAACTATTGGTTCCGTCTTCCTATTGTTTGTGGCTTAGTCACGTTTTATTCTTTTTAACAGAACGGCAGTCAGTATTGCAGTTCTAATGACATAAGCTACGGGAGGTTTGGTGTAACTTACCTCTAAATTTTGCTTACATTCGGAGCTGTGTTACCTGAAATGCATAAGACATAAAAACAAATGAAGATAAACATTTATAATTATATAATACACGTTTATCAGACTTAATTTATTACAGTAAACTATTTTCGATATTCATTTGAATAAAACAAAGAACATGTGACATGTTTATAATTACCGAACATGGACAATACCTTCAATCATGCATGCGTGTTAAGATATAAAAGTATTCGTTTAGGATGTCTTAATTTATTGCCTCTTCTACTGTTACGTGTAAGCGTTATCCTTAGATATGTAGTTACTCGACTTTACCAAAATATCAATATACCAATTAATGCCTTAACCCTTTCTCTTATATAGACTCATTTTGACGCACTCAATAGGTATCACATAAAGCCTGATCATTTCCAGACCACTGAGGAGCAGCGAACAGCATAAAACCTGATCAGCCTGCGAGTTACTCGCACGCTGATCTGGTTTTATGTTGTTCGCATAGGTCTTTTCATGGTGTCCTCTATGAGGGAAAAGGTTAAGTATACATAGTCTTCAAAATACCAAAATTCTATTACCGAACAACCACCAAGCAAATCAAATTGATATTTTTTTCATGATCACGGCGGCGGTTGATGGTTAATGTTAATTTATTTTTTCATCCTTATATAACAATCGGTTTTTCGAGATGACAGATTTTTTTCATCCTTAATATTTTGATTGTAAAGATGAATGATATTTTGATGATTGGAGGAAGTCGCATAGAAATAATATTTTACATTAAAAATCAAGGTCTTTGAAAATACAGACAAATAACTAAGAATATCACCGTGAATCTTCTAAATATATATATGGAGCAACTGATAAACCATTTGACATCATCCACAACAACTGAAATAAGATCTGAATTCATATGTTTGTATAGTTTTATCTCAACTATGAAGAGCCATTTTTATTTCTCGACACAACAGCTATGTGATAGACACATCTTCATGTGGTTCTTAAGAGAAATATCGCTTTCTTACACATGAAGCGCTTCATGCTTGATAAGTTTACTGTGGTCTTTGTCATCTAACTGGAAGAACATCTTGTGAGAAATTATACAGAAAGAAACATGTCGTCTAACAAGATGATGATGAACGAGTTTTTGAAAACGAGGTATAAAATGATGTAACAGGAGTTTCCAAGAGTTCATAAATTGCCCTATTCGTTTTGAGGATATTTTGTTTTCAATCGGTCTATTTTTGTGAGACAATTTTGCTCCGTGATATATGAACGTGTCCCTCAAGGTTTCTTTAGGGGAGAATATTCCGCGACATTCAAAATCTGAATGTCCAATGTCGTGAATGTCGTGCTGCGACATTCCAAATCTGAATGTCCAATGTCGTGAATGTCGCGTGCGACATTCCAAATATGAATATCCAATGTCGTGAATGTCGTGCCGCGACATTCAAATTCTGAATGTCCAATGTCGTGAATGTTGCGTGCGACATTCAAAATCTGAATCTCCAATGTCGTGAATGTCTTGCCGCGACATTCAAAATCTGAATGTCCAATGTCGTGAATGTCGCGTGCGACATCAATAATGTCAATGTCGTGAATGTGCGTGCGACATCAAATCGATGTCAATTGGAATGTCGTGCGACATCTAATGAATGGTCTCAATGTCGTGGAATGTTGCGTGCGACATTCAAAATCTGAATGTCCAATGTCGTGAATGTCGTGCGCGACATTCAAATCTGAATGTCCAATGTCGTGAATGTGCGCGACATTCAAAATCTGAATTCCAATGTCGTGAATGTCGTGCGCGACATTCAAATCTGAATGTCCAATGTCGTGAATGTGCGTCGACATTCAAAATCTGAATGTCCAATGTCGTGAATGTCGTGCCGCCGCGACATTCAAATCTGAATGTCCAATGTCGTGAATGTCGCGTGCCGACATTCAAAATCTGAATGTCCAATGTCGTGAATGTCGTGCAGCGACATTCAAAATTCTGAATGTCCAATGTCGTGAATGTCGCGTGCGACATTAAAATCTGAATGTCCAATGTCTTGAATGTCGTGCCGCGACATTCAAAATCTGAATGTCCAATGTCGGTGAATGTCGGCGTGCGACATTCAAAATCTGAATGTCCAATGTCGTAATGTCGTGCCGCGACATTCAAAATCTGAATGTCCAATGTCGTGAATGTCGCGCCGCGACATTCAAAATCTGAATGTCCAATGTCGTGAATGTCGTGCCGCGACATTCAAAATCTGAATGTCCAATGTCGTGAATGTCGTGCCGCGACATTCAAAATCTGAATGTCCAATGTCGTGAATGTCGTGCGCGACATTCAAAGAAGTCCAATTGTCGTGCTGCGACATTCAAAATCTGAATGTCCAATGTCGTGAATGTCGCGTGCGACATTCAAAATCTGAATATCCAATGTCGTATGTCGTGAATAGTGAGAGTTGAATGTCGTATGTTGTATGTCGTATGTCGAGCCAACTTCACACAGCCACTGTATACGTCCTTTTGAGCCGTCCTCGATGGCCGAGTGTTTAAAGCGTCCAACTCGGGAGCGGAAGGTCTTGGGTTAGATCTCCGGCCGTGACATACCAAAGTCGTAAAAAATGGTACTGGTAAAGCTCTCTTGCTTAGCACTCAGTATATAAGAGGTAGTTCCAGAAATTGTTGACCCCGTGTCAGGATAATGTAACTGGGTGTGGTATCATTCCACATGTCTACAGCGTGATACTGCAGTGTGGCAGCACTTTATCTGTCTCAAATAGACATCGTCTTTAAATAACTGAAATATTGTTGGGGGTTGGGGGTTAAACCCAACAAACAAACAACTGCATGTATGTCTCATGTACTTTGTAGATACTCCCCCGCCTCCCCCAAATGAACGAGATTATAACCCAAGAAAGTTTAGTTTTAGTTTAAGCGTATTTTATTACCAACAGGGTGTACATGATACACACAAGAATACAAATATACAAAATAGTAAGTGGCAGATGGGCCGAGCCACAAGTTCCAAAACTAATTTACGGCTCTCCCCGTTAACCCTTAAATTACATATAGATAATATGACATAGTACAATGGGATAACACAGGCAATACCTATAACATGCATAAAAGATAAATGGGTATAGTGGTAAACCATTAAGAATTGTCGGTGATGTACCATAGCGAATGAAAAATAGTAACCAAATCAAAAAGACAACTTGTGCTTAACGTTTAACCCTTTCCCTCATAGAGGAAACCATGAAAAGACCTATGCGAACAGCATGAAACCAGATCAGCCTGCGAGTAACTCGCAGGCTGATCAGGTTTTATGCTGTTCGCTGCTCCTCAGTGGTCTGGAAATGAGGATTTTGTAATTAAATTTGGTAAGGTTTAATTGTGGTTTTCTGCAGATCAGGCTACCTGAGTGCGTCAAAATGAGTCTATATGAGGGAAAGGGTTAAAATGAGCTGAGAAAAATAAGAGAAGAGAGAGAAATTGAGGACTTCGTGGCAACCTAATAAGCACATCTGCAATTCACATATTATTAGTCACTGAAGCGAATAACCTAAGAAAGCAATCAAACAGGAACAAAAAAAAACCAAAAAAATAAATTAAAAAAAAAAAACAACCCAAAAAAACCTTCTCACAATTATCACAATTACATTACGCCAAAAAAAGATTTAATAAGAATGTACAGCAAACGATCTCTACGTTTCAACTTCACCAGGGATTTGTAACGTGAACGCACTTTATAATGCCCACAAAGTATTCATGAGCGGAGAAAACAATACAAAATATCTGAAATTCAATATGTTTAATTTAAATGAATCACGAACACCCTAGTCACACCTGTCTCGTTTGCTTGCAACCACCTGGGCACGTGATTTCAGCTCATCGTTGGTAAAATCGCATGGTCTCGGGCAGTGATCGCACGGTGGTTCCCCAGACACCAGGAGGTTACACCTGCAGCAAGTGATTCTTCGAGCGCTATACGGAATCCTGTTAGGGACATCGCGATTTTATCCCTAGCCATTCACAGACCATCCACGAGAAAACATAAAAAAAAACAAAAAAAACAAAAAAGAAAAAAAAAAAACAAAAAAAAACGCGAGATTTTACATTTACTTTCTTGTATTTTTCAGCAGTTTTTCTTATTTCTATTATAAGATCACTGGAAAATCTGTGAAAAAATGCGAAATTTGAAACGAACTTTCTTGCAATGCAAGCGATCTCCACGAAACTTAATATACAATAAACTCTCTCGGTTTCCCAGCCTCGCGTTATTCCGAGCATTTTATGTTTTCCCCTTCGGTTCTCGAAACATCGCAAATTTAACATATATTTTTTAAACATTTTACAAATACTGGTCTCCAGCAAATAAAAAAGAGGGTCGGTAGGTCGGGATTTTATTTTTTTTATATATTTATTTTTAACATGAAACGAAAGATAAAAAAGGGATCGTTCGGGAGACCAGAAACGGCACCTTTTTTTTTTGGCCTGGATGAGGTACACAGTCCCAGGCAATGAGTCAATACATGAAATTAAATGGTGAAATGTCGCAGTTAACAAAGGTTGATATATGAACCGACTCCACAGGGTCTACTTATTTCAGACGTAAATCAAGCAAATAGAAAAAATATTACCCTGAATATATATAGTCTTTGTTCAGCGTCTCATGTTTGATATAACAAATCTTAATAGACTAGGATATTTCTGTACCTTAATTTACAGGAACATTCCTTAAATATACATGCATATACTTAAGACCTCAACTACGCCCATATCAGAGACCTGGATTTAGGTCTTTGCCCACATATATATTTCACAATTTCACATGTTAATTCGATACATGTTTTTTTTTGGTAATAAGTTGATGTTCTCATTTGTGAAACAATGTTTTAAAGATCTTGAAAGTTTCATTCTTCAAATATTTCATTTCAATAGTTATTTTGAAAGTTGAATCAATAAATAGGCTTCAAGGAAAAACAGGATATCCTGAACCGAGTTTTATTTACAGAATCCGGTAAGCTCATTCTTAATTCACGTTATCAAGAACAACGAATCACTATCATAAGGCACATCATCATCGTCGTCATCATCATCATCATCATCATCATCATCATCACCTCATCATTACCGCCGTCATTGTCCTCCTTCTAATCATCATCATCATCATCATCATCATCATCATCATCATCATCATCATCATCATCATCATCACTGTCGTCGTTGTCCTCCTCCTAATCATCATCATCATCATCATCATCGTAATCATCATCGTAATCATCATCGTAATCATCATCATCATTAACGCCGTCGTTGTCCTCCTCCTAATAATAATCATCATCATCATACAGAATGAAGAGATAAATGAATGAATGAATCGATCGATCGATCTGTCGACCTATAAAAACGACCGACCAACCAACAAGCATCCGAGTAATCATCTATGATCAAGGATATTCGTCTCGCGATCATTTACCTCTATCGGTTTCCGTGGCCGAGTGTTTGGAACGTCCGCCCCTATTGTTGTATTGGGGTTTACCGTCGCTGCGATAGTATTTCAATCATATAGCGACGTCCAGCTAATTACAGGTGGAGGTAGACCCCGAGTACACAGAGGTACCCGGGTAGAACCACCGACCTACCGCAAGCCATCTGGAAGGCTTCCTCACCTGAAAAATCCGAAGTCCCTACCGGGATTCGAACCCACAGCGGTGAGGGGCTGAGAGATTTGTAGTCCACGACTGTAACCGCTCGGCCACGGTGGCGTACGCCCCTTTGTGCAACACTATAATTATATTATGCACATAAATATCCATGATTGATATAATCCACATTATTAGTAATACAGGTTTGTTGGAACTACTTTTTAATTCTGAATTTTATGTTTAATGATATGTAGCATTCACTTACGAGTATTTACTAGTTGCCTCCCTTTGCTTTCTTGAAACGGCATTCATCCGCGTGTGAACAGGATCGAATTCACAAAAAAGTTCCATTCTTTCGCCATCAGTTAGCATTAAAATAAATAAAAAGAAAATCTGATTGTTTTCAGTAAATATGGAATATATCTCATCTCGAAGAAATAATATAAAAATTGTAAGACAGAGATATACAGTAAGACCTCAATAATACGACCGGTAATGCGACCACAGCCAGATGGTCATATTTATAAGGTGGTCTGATTAGCTAGTCAAATTGAGACCATGATTTTCAGGACCCTGTTCCCGTAAATAGTGTTAAAGGTAAAGTCCCTGTTATGGTTCCGCTACTTGTCGGACCTCATGGCCTTTAACGGAGATAACCAAGATTTCCTAATGTGTCATTAGGGTACCTTGGCTATCTTGGTAGAGGTTAATTGTTCCAAGACGTAGCGGAACCACTACATCGATTTTACCTTTAACAATATATACGGGAAAAGGGTCCTGAAAATCATGGTCTTAATAATTAGGTGGTCCTTATATTGAGGTGGTCCTTATATTGAGGTGGCCTTTATACTGAGGTGGTCCTTATATTGAGGTGGCCCTTATATTGAGGTGGTCTTTATAATGAGGTGGTCCTTATATTGAGGTGGTCCTTATGTTGAGGTGGTCCTTATATCGATGTGTTACTGTACCTGTATTTCATATCATCTAAAAATAAACAAATATCCTCTTCGCATCAGACATTAATGATGGGGCATTAAACCTCAAGCAATATGCAGTTATACGCTGCCTTGTCGCGTTAAGTATTAAAACAAAATCGGTTTTAAAAACGGAAAACAACAGCAACAACACAAAACAACAACAACAATAAAAACAACAACACATGATAAAAAACAAACAAAGAACAACAACAACAACAAAAAAACAACAAAAAACACGCTGATAAATTGTACTCTAGAATTTTGGTCTCGCGTTTAAGTGCCACGTGTGTGAAAGCGCACCAAAAGGGAATCGACATAAAACTTCCCATATAAAGTTATCACATTTCAACATGCGCCATTGACTAAATGGAAAATGGTTGTCCCGATCCGTCATGGATTCCACAGGTGTCAGTTTTACATTGACTCAGGTTTTAATCTTTATTTATTTAGTGTATCCATTCTATCTTTGCATGTGCTTGCGTAAGATGCAAAACCGATGTACACGCTGAAGTGTAATAGATCAGTTCGTATTAGAATATGTTCCTTCATTAATTTTGTTATAGTTAATGATTTTAAATATTGATGTCATCGTAGTTTAATGTCGCGAATCAAAATCTCCAGGAGAGGCATTTACGCATCAGGTTAAATTTTAAATTTTAATTTGAACAATGGGAATGAAAATAAAAGAAATAAGAATATAAAGTTTCATTTACTCGTATTGTGCAAGAAAAAGAATGGGTATTTGTAATAATTTCTGAAAACTTGTTAAATTTAACAATTCGAAAACGATTGCCTTTTGAAACAATTAATCGATCATTTGAAAGTTTTACCAATGTTATTAAGGTAATACATCAATCATTTGCTACACCGTGAATGCTTGAAAATACATTTATTAAAATTACTTCAATACAGATTCAAGCATCCATTGACTTGGAGTTATAGGAGTTTGAGTTTTGCTCTATGTCTATAAAGACTTGCATGTACCATTAAATTCACACGATTACTTGACTGACTATGATCACAATGTAATGATTGATGGTTTACCTTAAGTGATCCGTTATATATTATCAGTCTAAAACACGACGTATCATACTAATACGGATGAATAGTTCTCGTTGCTGAGTTTTAACCCTTTCCCTCATAGAGGAAACCATGAAAAGACCTATGCGAACAGCATAAAACCAGACCAGCCTGCGAGTAACTCGCAGGCTGATCAGGTTTTATGCTGTTCGCTGCTCCTCAGTGGTCTGGAAATGAGGATTTTGTAACTAAATTTGGTAAGGTTTAACTGTGGTTTCTGCAGATCAGGCTTTATGTGGTACCTATTGAGTGCGTCAAAATGAGTCTATATGAGGGAAAGGGTTTATTGATTGATTCTTCATTTAGCGCTTTAGAAAAGTGGCATGATACGACACTAATCCATTGCGATATTTTCATTCGTTCTCCGGTCGGTTGTTGTTTGATTGTTTGCTTTCCTTGGTTTCACATCCAATGGTATTTCAGTCAACTGGGGGCAAATGGTATAACTGTGATATCACGCCGTAGACATGTGGCATGATACCACACCTGATCACATTATCCTGATACCACCCGCAATCCAGTCTTCACTTTTATCATTAGCGCTAAGCCGTCCTTGGTGGCCAAGTTGCTAGAGAGTCCATATCGAGAACAGTGGTCGTGGGTTCAAACCCCGACCGCGACATACCAAAATCGTATAAAATGGTACTGGTATAGCTCCCTTGCTTGCGCTCCGCATGTAAGAGTAGTTCCTGAACTTAATGGCCCGGTGTCAGGATAATGTGACTGGGTGTGGTATCATGCCACATGTCTACGGCGTGAAACTGCAGTGTGGCAGCACCATATCTGTCTGAAGTAGACAAGAAGACATCATCTCCAAATGACTGAATTACAGTTGGTGGGACGTAAACCCAACAAACAAAAATTAAGTGTGTAATGAATTATACATGTATGACAGTTCAAGTTTAAACGATAATTTAAAATAATTGGAACCAGGAAGTCTATGACGAACAACACGTTATATGTTCTAATCGTTTATTCAACAAACTTTGATATCACAGCATTAGGAGAGAACAAGACACGTGTAATAAGAGTACAAAACAACACTTAGACACTATAAACGACCAAAGATTTTTTTTTTCAACCTCATTCGTAATCAATTGTAAAACCTAGCCATTAAAATGTAATACATTTGAACCTGTATTAGCAGCCACCTTTATTAAGAGATCAACCTTCATTTAGCGGTCACCTCTATTAAGTGGTCACTTTCTCTTGTTTCCTTGACTGATCGCTTAATAGTTTTTTTATTACTTTTTTTTTCAATCAGAAAATCACTTATTAAATTTTTGTTTCTAATATATGACCTGGGATCAACTTTGTAATGATCATTTCAGGATTTTAAAATGGCTAGTCAGACTTTGTTCGTAACAGATTAATGAACCAAATTAAAATATTCAAATTAGGTCATCTTTAAAAAAATGTTTGTTTTCGGTCTCTCTACCTACCTAATGATAATGCTTCTCATGTTTATATTTCAAAAATAAATTTAAAAAAAAGTCGGACCATCTTTTTCTCGTATATCCTCAAAACAACTTATAACATCTGGTGGGATTAACAAAACAACATGTCTTTTTGGTAATTAAACAAAAATGGGTCAACATAACTATTTCCAACCAATACATATATTTGCTTAGTCAATGTTGATTTGCATATCGCTCATATTTGTTGCGCCTCTCGTCCCCCACCTCCCCCACCAAACCCCGCAAAAACAAACCAAAAAAACAACAAAACAAAACAAAAAACAAAAAAACAACAAAAAAACCCCCAAAAACTATACTCACAAAACATACAACTGATTCAGTTACCTGGAAACAAACATTTATTCAATGATGACCTTGTCAGACAAAAAAAAGTGTAAAGTCATGTTACACTTTTCCCTTTCATAGCTAATTGCTCACTAGCGGTTTCGTAATTAAAATAATGTGTTATTTTGTGTAAACCAGGTCAACCTTTGAGTACTTGTAATTCTTGTATAACATGTAAGCTAATTTGAATACACCCGTAATATACGGAAAAGTCAATACCAGAAATTATTTTAAATCTATTACAAACATGTTATCTGTGTTAAGAGTTACTTATTTGTTTAATTTATCACTATTTTATCATACGTTTGAAATGAAAGGAAAATGTCCTTTTTCATTCGCTTTATAGTTTCAAACTATCAATATTTAGTTTTACTACTGACTTTAAGTAATGTGGCATGTGTCTTAGACACAGATTATTTGAGAAAAAAAAGAAGCTTTTGCAAAAAAACAAAAAAAAAACAAAAAAACAACAACAACAAAAAAACCATCCGCACTCTCATGCACTCATTTGATAAATGAAATTTAGCGACAAACAGTGTTTCTATACAAAAATATATAATGGCCTTTTCAAACCGTCATTATTAATAAGAAAATAACAATAATGATAAAATACTTTTTTTGCTTTTCCAGTCTCTTATATTTCAGATAGCCTACATATTTTTTCTCTTTGTTTTTCAATAATAAAAAAAAAAAAAACAACAACAAAAAACAAAACAAAACCAAAAAAACAACAAAAAAAACAACATTAATGTTGATGAATATTTTCGGAAGTAACAATCCAACCAGTATTTTCTAATCTATAACCTCTTCCTTTAAAAAAATGAATTAATCATTTTCTGTTTGTTTTATATTTTGAAAATAATGATTCGTTGAATAGCACTAAAGCTGGGCATGCATACAAAACTGAAGTATGACGTGTCAGTTCTTTTCCATGTTAAGATAGTACAAGGGTTGGAATTCGACGGAGATATTCACTCATAAAGACGTTTGATTGAATAAATATTCAGCAATTTGTAACACCAATAGACGCATAATAGAGATAAAAACGTGTCTATAAACTATGTCTATAGATAAAAAACAACATTGATCATCTAAAAATTAAAAATTTCAAAAGTCAACAATAGATATATCTGTAATAATAAAAATAACATCGACTCACAATTAAGAACTTTTTGCCAGCATGCCTGTACAAGTCACGCCCACTTTGGTCAAGCTAATATCTCCCTTTACCACACCGTCATGTCATAAAAGTACAATACAATGAAATTGTTAATTTAAAAATCTTTACTTAGACAGCAAACATTCCTCAAAATGAACAGGGTTTATGGTTTTACAGTCTCTATGCACACATATTGGAGACTATTAAAACCAACAGGCCTGAGCATTGAATGTAAACCCGAGCGCAAACTGTCATGATTTTAGTGCTTAGTTTGATCGCCGAGTCTGAGCGCCGAGTTTAAACCCAAATGCTGAATTTTAATCCGAGCGCCGGTCCTGGACGCAGAGCATAAGTACTTAGTGTGAACTAGAGTGCTGTCTCTTAGCACGAGCGCCAATTGCAAGCGTTGATCATGACCAATAAATGTAAACTCGAGCAATGACTTATGATTCTGAGTATTGAACCAGAATGCCGATCCAGTGTCAAAAGCACTAAGTCCAAGTGCTGTGTGTGACCTTGACCAGTCGGTCTGATTTTACACTGTTCGCCTAGGTCATTTTCCTCGCTGCATTCGTGTGGTAAAGGGTCAAGGACTCACAGAAGCAAAACACACATGACATTGATGAAATATATATGATATATGGTTGTTCATCAAATTTGTAAGTAACTTGGACGAGACAGGAATTTACAAAGTAATATACATGTACTTTAAAAAGAATATGGCTCGATTCTCACATCCAAGGACTTAAATAAAAAAAATCGTTGAGCACACCGTTCAAACAATATACTAATAGATGAAGTAAATTAAAGAATAGTGTATGTTTGTAAATAAGTTAAAGTGTTATTTCAAATTTTCAGTTAATACAACTTACAATATAACAAGTATTTGTTTTAATAAAGGAAAAAATCAATGAGAAGTAAACTTATTGACTTCATCATCAGTTCAGAAGTAAATATACTTCCGATATACATTGTATTTACAATAGGAAAATTAGTTTCATATCAATACGCAGTGCAAACATGATTGGACGAAATTTATCAACACTGATGAGATAAATGCTATACTGGAAACTGAATATATACAAGGTTCGATGTTTGCATGATACGTTTCACTTGAAAATGTGCGTATCCAACGTTGTGTGCTTTTTAACAACTTGTCCCATATAAGGCAAAGCATGTATTCTGAAATTTCACCCTTTTTTAATTTCGGCTCATGCTGATAGGAAGAAAGTGTTTAAGTTTATAAGCATATCTATACATTCAATTTTCATATAATTATTTTATTCAATAAGCAAGTTTAACCAAAATTGGTAATCCGGGTAATGAAAACGAATCTAGAACAAGACGGAAATCTATGAAAGCCTACGAATTTTCGACGAATATATTTCGACCCGACCAAAAATAGCGCCTGAATTGAACACTTAAGTTAAAAAATGTCTTGTGTAGTGGTGAAAATTTGTCAGGTATAGGACAGAATGTCTATTTCAATCGTTTCTCTGTAAACAACCCAAAATATATGACTTTTGACGTCAGTACTGACGACAGAAGAGGCCTGATATAAACATGCATTTAAATTTCTACACCAGTCAGTGGTTGGTCAGTTTGATCAGCTGATATGTGCCCATTTGCTGGAAATGGGTAACAAAGTGACGTTAACACATTTTATGATAAACATGTTTGGACGGAAATTGTTTTCACTTTTTAAAACACTTGAAGATGTTTTATGACGTATTAAGAATTGATTACATTTCAAATCAGATGACGCAGCTATAAACAGTCCTGAATGAGACAAAAATATAAATGTTCCGTACTTTCCGTCTTTGCGATTTTACTTTTTTATCGATTACATATTTTCTTGACAGATAAAAAATATATATTTCCAAAAACATCGAATATTTGTATTGACAAAAAATGATATATCAACAGTATATGACCAATGTTTTGTGTCCAAGTCGGCGTCTTGCCGTCTGTCAACCCTATATATCTTCCTCTTTTTCTTTGTCCACGATGCCGAGTTTCTGTCCCACCCACGTGCACTTTGCGATAATCTCGTCTTGCATGAGAGCGAAACACATGGACAAATTGGCCATTCCTGAAAATACAGAAAAAAAAAATCCATTTAAATTTCTGAAAACAGGCAATATTCGTTCAGGACAGTTAATTTAAATGCAAGAAAAAAAATCTAAACGTTTTTAAAAGGTGTTGCTGTTGTCTTTAGGTTAACGTCACAAAATCTGTATTTCAGTTATATTGCGACGTCCAGCTGATTACAGATGAAGTACGGGTAGAGTAACCGACCTACCACAGGTCAAATATATAACTAATCTGATCGTCCAGATAGGGAATCGAACCAACGGCGGTAAGGGGATATATAATAGTAAGTCAACGGCTATACCCATTAGACCAAATTCGAAAAGGGATGGAGCAAATAGGACTGTGTATATATGGATACATTGAAAAATATATGGATACATTGGAAAATATATGGATACATTGGAAAATATATGGATACATTGGATAATATATGGATACATTGGAAAATATATGGATACATTGGATAATATATGGATACATTAGAAAATATATGGATACATTGGTTAAATCAGAGTATTTTAACCTAATATATAAGATCAAAAGGGTTTGGTTAATTGATTTAATGATATAAATTTTTTCTTTGTTTATTCTTCTCTTTACTATAATTTTCGTGATTTTTGTTGTTAACTACGAATTGTATTATTAAAAAACTTATGTTTTGGGTAATTTTAATGCTTCGATTGATGAAAGTTTAAATGCTATCTATTTATTTATTTATTGTTTATTGTATAAATTATGTACTGCTGCCGCCATGCTATGTTACCACATGTGTCTTATGATTTTTTGGTTTGCTTCAAATAAAACTTTGAAACTTTGTATCGACAGGCCTCTGCCGATACGATACGCACCGCGATACGGATTAATTAATATACGGCTGCCATATTGGGTTACTTACAAAGTAAGAAGGTAAACAAAGTAGTATTACTAAAATAAATTCAATCTTAAGTATGTTTAACACATATATTTTGTTATTTCAGTGTGTGTGTGACAATGTACCCCTTGTAGAAGCGAGAACTCACCGATGCCACCGAAGAGGCCTGGCAACAAAGAAACATCACTACTATCTTAGAAAGCATTGGTAGGCTACTGTATTATCAAGCAGATTTTGCCAACTTATTCTACGTTGTTTAGTTTTCTTAAGTTTTTTTTCCCTCGAGCGTATCTATAAATCCGGACTCATTAGTAATGGCAGCCAATTGATGACATAAAAAATTCCCTTTAAACTACAATTGAAACGACAATACTATAATTATCCGTTCAAACTAAATGTTTTTATTCCTTTTTTCTGTTTTGTACTTTTCTCAAAATGTGAAAGATAAATGGAGATATTGATCTATTCCATAACAACAAAGTTTAATTTACGGCGCAATGTGAAGGCTCGGCATACCAATTGATTGAGCGCGATGCGTTAAAGTTTTATGAAGATCTTTTTATACGAATAATTTCTTGTGATTTTTAGAATTAGAAAATAAAAATAATTAAATGAATAATAATATGATTAATAAAACTGGCACGGGTCCTATTTACGTTTAAATTTAGCCTAAGTCCTGCCAAACATATGTAATCAGATGATCCGCAAAAATACGGCAATCATGTCTTAAAAAAACATAGTGAGGATTCGAAAAACAGTTGGTGGAATAGTCATAAAATGGTCACAAAAGATCAAAAGTTTGATTTATTTTTTAAAAAAATGGTAAAACGATGACAACACACAGATGTATAAACGTAAGTAACGCAGTACGGCCGATACGGATCTTTGCGATACGATACGCGAGTCGTTCAAGAATGGATTGCAACATATCGGTATTTCGATATATCGTGAAAGGCTTAGAAACAACTGCATGAATGACTTTCAAGAGCGCCGTGTACCAGTAGTAACGTATCCGACGGCTGATCGAATGGTTGTGGGTTCGAACTCCTTTTCGGGTAAGGATTTTTTCAAATATAGTTCATGGCATTCCCATTCGAAAAATACTGATCCAACCCAGGCACCGTCGAAAGAGATTAGTATAGATTATGTTTAAGAACTTGTTTCCCAGTCGACCCTGGCTTATAAACTCTGGCTTTTCAAAACGTATGGGTTTATCACGTTAGATCCTGACACATTTAATGTCAATATCAATGTAAAACGACTGTGACAGACAATTGTAGGAAAGAAATCAATGTGGTAATGAAAAAAAGTGAACACAGACTTGTCAATGTAGACGGACACCTCTGACTATTATTCGGGCTACCGTGTGTTCATCGGAAAAATCTAAAAATATGGACGAAAAATATACTAACCGAACAAGACATAGATGGCTCCCAGTATGAGCTGCGCTGTAGCCTGTGGGTTATCGAAGTCAGTGCCGGGAACCACGTCTCCAAATCCAATGGTGCTGAGCGTGATGAAGCAGAAGTAGGCCGACTGTAGCCAGTCCCAGCCCTCCCAGAGGCCGAACAGTACGGCGCCACCGAAAATGTATCCTGCAGCAGAAGTGGCGCATGCGCAGTGCTCAGGATATGGCATAGACATATCTATACCTTTGGACATTATTTGAGGATAACCATTTGTAATGTTTGGGAAAACTTGATTTTATGTTACAGGATGTCCCCGAATGGATAGATTTGGGTAGGTGGGGGTATTTTTTTTGTTCTGCCTGTCCGGAGACGGTGTTAACCAGAAACGGAACTTTTTTTCTTTTTGGCCCGAGCATTGCAGCAAACTGCTTTGAAACTGAGGGCTCATGGTTCGAATCCAAGTACGGTCACCTTTTTTTTCTTTTAATATTTCTCTTTTAACATTATATCTGCATCGCTCATATTAGATTTAGTAATGGAAATATTGTTTTATATGTTGTTAAGCTTTATGAACTGAAGAAGAACTTGTTTCACTTACTGGTTATTAAATTCTAAAAAAGAAAATGTGGTAAAAGTTCATAAATTTTACACATTTATTTAACAAAAAAATGCTGTAAATATGGAAGGATGCCCCATAATTGTAGCTATGATATCGTAGAGAGAGTTTGAATATATAGAATTGCACCAAGCTGGATATATCGGTTCAATATAAAAATATCATGATTTAAGTTACAGCTGGTTACAGACTGTGCAATAGTACCAATTTTAAGCTCCACACTTACCTGTGCCACATGTAATATTTGTGGTCATATCATGTTTATTCTGCTTTTGATGGTATTTTTTTTAAAAATTTAAATATAGTCTGAAACAAAGAGGTTTCATTAAAATCTCGCAAAATCTCGTACCTGCGATGACGATCATTGTCACGGTGAGAGGGACCGTGATCTTCTTCTCGTCCAGGAAATCGTCGTCATCATCGCTGTCATCATCGACAATCATCGGCTGATTCCGTATTGCCTGGTTCCGATTGGCTAGTTCTGTTTTGTTGAGGGGTTTGATATCTAGCGGTACTATCTTTGGTTTTCCGGAATCCATTCCATCCTGAAACATACAGATTAACTCTTTACCTCGTGTACAAATTTATGTATCAAATTATCGAATTTTAAAAGGTACATGTATACAGTTGAACCTGTATTAGCGGTCACCTGT
Organism: Solen grandis; assembly: GCA_021229015.1. Classification (NCBI taxonomy): domain Eukaryota; kingdom Metazoa; phylum Mollusca; class Bivalvia; order Adapedonta; family Solenidae; genus Solen; species Solen grandis. The sequence goes on along the minus strand of CM037790.1, from coordinate 6,263,606 downwards.
ATGAAGCGATCAACCTGCATTTAGCGGTCAGTTTTAATACTACTAAACTAAAGCTGTTATATGTTTAACCTTCATATAGCAGTCACCTCTTAAGCGATCACTTTCTCTTGTCTTGACTGACCGCTTATGATAGGTTCGACTGTATACATATTAATATTTTTGTTGTTGTTTCTTTGTTGTGCACACTTTGTATAAACATCAGAGGAGGCCTTGAGGAGACCCTGATCAGACAGCTCCTTCCTGGATCAGGGTTTGTTGTGTTTAATTATGCGTCACAAGTCTATATGAGATAAACGGTTAAATTTAAAATGGTTTTTTTTTTCCACAATGATAACTCCGCCTATGAAGGTGTTCAGTGTTCACATATGTACAAATCGTGGCTTTTGCCTGCTCCTAGATATGGGAGGAAACTGGTGAACACGGACAAAACGCACGTGTCCGTACGTGCGATCATATACCCCCTCGCATGCAATGGTCAGATCTGGGATCGAATCTTAGGGGCCTAGCCAAGTTTTAAATAGATATCCCCGTTACCTGATGTCTAAATTTCATTTTTTTTAACGTACGCACTGCATTTTACCGAATTTTAAACATCGAAACGTTTCTCTCATCATATGTATTGCCTTGTATCAAAAAGAAGTGAAAACACCCATACACGACAAGTTCCATATACGGGGCAGTTCTGTGTTTTATAATAGTTTTGAACTGTGAGTGAACACTACACGGGAAAACTCCGCCTTAATTTACTGAGTAAACAATAGAAAGTGAGCATAAGAAATTATATCACATATTTTAGAGATGTCTTTCTATTGTAAGTCTATACTAGATCTACAATCGAGTATTTCTATAAATTTCCAAAAAATATCAAGGTCAAATTTCTTAAAACATTATTTTTATGACATTAAAAATGCGATTATCCAAGGACTAATTTGGAAAAATAAAATATTCGGGAAATCGCTAAGTTCGAAAGACTGACAATATTTTTCTCTATAGCTTATCATTTCCCACCCAATTCTGTAATGTTTAACATTTTATATCGAATACCTGCTATTTTCATCTCAACTGTGCTTCCGATCCGATATCTGATCACACTCATACCTTGGTCTGCATGTGGTAATATGCAGGCATGGTTGATTTACCTCGCTATAACAACATATACATGCCAATTTAACGGCATGCAGATCAACTAAAATCGATGTCGGAGCTTGCTTTTATATATGAAATATTTATAACTGGCTATGAGATTTTACGATGAAGCTGTTGTTAGGCTCTCAATGTTCATTAAACTTGCTTTATGTAATGGTATGTTTCTGACAGCATACAATTTAAATAAAATGCGCATAATTCACAGTCGTATGCATGGTACCTGTACGTTTGTTTTGTAAAACCAGTGGCCGTATGGTCAGAGTGCCTGCCCCGGAATCGGGAGGTTGTTGGTTTTAATACCCAGCCGCGACAACCAAAGTCGTAAAAACTGGTATTGGTATAGACTCCCTTGCTTGGCGCTCAGCATATAAGGGTAGTTCATGAACTTAATGGTGTCCCGGTGTCAGGATAATGTGACTAGGTGTGGTATCATGCCACATGTCTGCGGTGTGATACTGAAGTGTGGCAACACTAAACCTGTCTCGTAGATATAGTCAAAAAATGACTGAAATACTGTCGACGGGACGACCAACCAACCAACAAACCAAAAAACAAACAAACAAACAAATTAAAGATATGATCATGCACACTAAACAAGCAGCTTTGTAATTATCTTATATTGAAATGATGACCATCATGGAAGCAGTCTAAACTTAAGGTAAAGTCCCTATAATGGACCACTTAACCTCTACCAAGATAACCTAGGTACCCTAATGAAACATTAAAAAAAAAACCTGGTTATCTCCGTGAAAGGTCATGAGGTCCGAAATATAGCGGAACCATCACAGCGATTTACTTTAAATCGATTTCGGTAAGGTGGAAAGTTCCGTTACTGAGAACGCCCCACATAATACACGGAATGGTCTTCATAGCTTGAATGAAAACAGATAAGCCGAAACCCAGGCATTAGATTCGTTTAGATACAAAAGGGCTTGTGTGTGCCCTTTAAATTAAACGAATAAGTGCAGAATCAGACATGTTTCTCTGAATTAATTTTTGGAAGCAGCAGTAATGCCCAATATAACTCCGCCTTTCACTTGGGACACTCCGTATGTGTTAAGGCCCAAGAATACCCACAGTTTCTGTGATGTGGCGGTTTAATGTAATCTACCTATCATTAAATTGTGATCAGGCAAAAAAAAGTTCCGTTTCTGTTTACCTTTCTACCTTTGAAACAAAATGTTTCAATCTCTTAACCTTTCGTTTCATGTTAAAAAATCGCGATCTACCGACCCTCTGTTTTATTTGCTGGAGACCAGAAACGGAACTATTTTCTATTTTGGCCTCATACATCCATCAATTGATCATGAGAATTTAATTGTATATGCAAGTTTAGACTTAAAGAAAAAAAAGCTCCAAGTAAATGGATGCCTGCATCTGTACTGAAGTCTTTTTAAGCATCTGAAGGACCATGATCTTAATTTAATGATGGATGGATTACCTCCATATGCACAATGTAACAGTTTATATGAGTGAGAGAAAAAAATTAAGTTATCAACCACGGGGATGGACTTTGAGAGTGACAGAAAGCTTGTAAATTGGAAAAGTAGTTTCAGTATGTCGACCTGTTCATTGATGACGTCAGAGTGAACTAAAATCGCACATGAATTCCGGGTTGTCGTCAGGTCTTCAAAGGAGATTAATATTTGATACGGTCGGGGTAATAAAGTAGAGTTGCTCCAAGATACTGGAAACATGCATAGTTTCAGTCCTTAGGGTATGCATCTTGATACTCAAAACGGTTGGAAGCTGTTAGGGTGAAATGACAATGCTGAATAATAAACTGAACACATAGTAGAATTACTAATAGGATTTCCGAGAATCATGCATAATTCGAGAAACATACTTTCGTTATTTTTCTCAAGCCTTGTGGTAATCCTTCAGGTATCGGACTAACGCAATATTATCGTATTATCTCCAGATTTCCCCCATCGTGAAAATTTAAAGGAAACAACAACAATCCTTGTGTATACTTCATTAGAATAATGCTTCATTAAAAGAAGATATACTACAGAAATACAAGATTCATCCACTATTTTTCTCAAGGTTCTTCACAATATTGAAATTTAAAATATCCAGAAAATTTCATTGGTTGATAGAAAAACAACAAAAAACTCTTGAAGACATTATTGTGTAGACACTCATGCACGCATACATTTTTTTTCTTGATTTTATGACTAATTTCGGACACTTCTTTTACGTGTTATTACGTATCCTGATTAAGGTCAGTTACTCGATGTTTTGAATTAGTAGACTATATAGAATGGAGCCATGTCGCTACGTAGGTCGATAGGATTAAATAAAACCGGGCACGGGGCTGATTTAAATCCCGTAAACAGCTCATGGATTATCCAAGCCCTGGCGTCCCCACTAAAGAATATCCTGCAATTCTCACGAAATCAATATTGGCTGATGTAGTTGCCCGGATGTAAAATGGCTTCCTGTGGCGGTAGATTATTGTTTAATGAAGTTCAAAACGTACCTGGAATGGTTCCGACAATTGTGTCCTTCTTAGAATCGATAGGAGTGACTGAAAGTCAGGAACCCCACATATGCGGAGAAATTCTTGAATCGAATGAGGATTGGAATAAAACCATCTCTAATTATCAGAACAGAAAAGCGAAATATAATGCAAACCAGATCAAACACAGATTTTATTTCGCCCTATGTTTGTTTACCAGAGCTGACGTATCATTTTTTCTCACCAAGTTGCTAATTAAAATTTGTTTAGCTTTCATTTGATCATTTATCGTGGCCCAGTTCACGGTATAGCATGGCATACAATTAAACACTAATTATGCCATGCTTGTCAATAGAACGGCTCTATAATCTGTCAAGGAATAACTTCCATTTAATAACTTCGGTGGGGGTGGGGTGGGGTGGGGTTGGGAGGGGTGACAACTATGACAATTACTATCCCAAGCCATCTATGAAATTCACCTTATGCGGAATCAATTTTTTTTCCGGAGGCGGGAGAATAACACCCCCATCCCCGCACATGACTTTTTGGTGACTGCCTTAATCGTTTTTTCTTTTCATATCAGAGAAAAATAATTTGCTTAGATTCAATGAGTATCATTTATGTATTATGTTAAGTAATAACTTTACAAATAGGTTTTACAAATGTGTCATCAAGTTTTTAATACATATGTGTATATATATGTTGATTACTTTACAGTGCTTTACATTACATTAACTGATTTAAGGTATTCCATCCGCCATTAAATTATAAACACGGTCTTTAAATCATTTCACTTCATAACGATGCATGCATCTATTGACTTGGAATCTATGGGTTCTTTTGCTCAAAGACTATATAAAACATATTCATTTTACATTTTCCATGATAACTTGATGATCACAATTTAATGATGGATGAATTACCTTCATATATTTTGTCATGAGTTGATAAAATGCATGTATTAAGGTGACTTAACGATCCATTGTACCGGGTACATGTCGTACTGCGTACGAACGTTTTATTTATGACTATAATGGTTAAACACATGTCACTTTAAATTTATTTTATTCCTTACTTATAGAGATCTTAGAGGGAATTTTCCATAATATTCTTAAGGACTTGGAAAATGCACACCTGTATTATATGTTGTTGTTTTTTTTCAACACGAAAACAAATATGAAGGATTCTATCAAATGTTTATCATATATTTACTTTATAAAACATAAACTTAACGTATAGAAATATTAAAAAATCTTGAAATATGTAAGAATATAATCATTTAGTAATTACTTCGTTCTAAAATAATACCTATCCAAAACGGTCAAATAAAACCATACATATTTGTTAAATCTCCATGTTTCTTTTTATTATAATTTGTTTAAACATATTTATTCCCATCATATAATACAACACAGTATATATATAATATTCAGGCAATTAGGATAGGATGTGAGCGAAAGCATAGCTTACTTTCTTCTCCAAGAAGCATTTAATTTCACAAGAAGGCAGCTTTTTAAATGAATATTTGGGAAAACGTCTTGAGCTAAATTTATAATATAATGAGAGGAAAATTATTTCTTGTATTGAGGGTAAAACTGCTTGTATTATGTAGAGAGCTACTGAATAGTATTTGTGAAGGGGATATTATATTTATAAGTTAGCCACCTCAATTTCTAAAATAAATCCACAATCTTTCCTATTTATATTTTAAATTTTAAGTCACCTTCAAAGTTTATCGCCATATTTTATCGACAATCATTCGCGCGTTATTACAGACTCAAATAATAGTTGGCGTATTCCAACGGAAGATCCGGTGATGAATTACATTTGGTGTATTCTTGGGCATTCTATCATCCGGAGGTTCCGGAAATTGACGTTTTATGTTTTTTTCATTTCCAAAGTTACCTCCATTGCATCCAGTTATTTTTATCTGACAGTTGTTTAAAGCAAAGTCCTGGTACCTACGACGGAGATCCGCAATTTGATATAGGTAAAGAGCAAGTCAAGATAAGCTCTCGTTAAGTTACGTGTACGATCCTGTGACCACGAGATAACGTGAGATGTGTAAACTTGCTTATATCAGTAATAAATATAATGAGTTTTCTCTTCAATTTATTGCAATTATGACACTCATTAGATCGCAGACCTCTTTGATAAGTGATACTGTAAAGCTCCTGTCTATCAGGCGATTGCAAAATGCTAAGCGTCTCATTCAAATCCCTTTCACCGTTTTATTTATTCCTTTTTTCATCGATATTTCGGACCGTTTCTCATCTCTGTAGAATACGTCTTTGTTTTAAAGAATATATTTCAAGGAATAGAAGGTTATATTAAAATAGTAGCGATTAAAAGTGTGGAAAGTAGTCTCAAAACATAAATAAAAAATCAAACAATGAACAAATCAAACCATCACTTAAACAACCAACCAACAGAATGATCAGTCAATCAACTTATCAATCAAAATCAGATACACCAGCCTTTGTAGGTATTGAAAAAAAACAATTATAAATCAGCCATGCACAATTTCTATCAGATGGAACATTAAGATTTTTTTTCAGGGAATTGTTAAAAATGAATGTTTGATTTCAATTTTGTTTCAGTGTAGCTTACAAAAAAAAAAAAAAAAAAAAAAAAAGCAAACACTGATTTGTTAGGTTCCGAGGATTATATTTTCAATTCTGAGGTTTTATTCTTTTCAAAATCATTAGTATTTAACGTTTCGTACAACGTATACAATAGCTTATTTTGTTTATATTGAAACTATGGATTGGAGACCAAGCCTTGAACAAACAGTACAGTAAAATACAGGAACAAAGAATAGTAGTCTGTCAAAATGGGACAAAACAAAGCAGTCGGGTAAGGCAAATAATATTTGAAATTATTGATCGGACATTATTGATGACATTTAAATTTTGTAGGTCACGTCTGATAATTTACACGTCTACAAACAACCAGGTAGTATGAGAGTGGTATCATTGTTACTATTACTACTACTACTACTAAAATTTATACTCCTACTACCACTACTGATTATTATTTTTATTATCATTATAATAAAAACTGTGATAAAATTATAAGATAGTATTCTATTGTGATTTCTACATTGATTGATATAAAGTTTTGGTAGCGCAAACATCTTATCAGACATTTTGTGCGCCCTTTAAAACAGTCTGCATAATTAGGGGATAAAACTGCAAATTTATTAAATGCAAGAGTTCGTATATTGCAGATCCTTATATTCACAGTCTGCTGAAACATAAGAATGGATTTCTCCTTTGAGCATGTGAAAAGTTACTTTTATTTTAAGAAGAAGACAAAATGCATTTTAACGACATTTGAAACTTACACAATTTGTTACCAAGCGGTTTTTGTTTGTTTGTTTGTTTTTTAAATCTCTTCTACATATATATAAAACCACCTATAAAAATCATTATAGAATTAAGACCACGTCGCTTTTAAGAGCCACCCTCTATTGAGACCGGTCCGATATTTAGACCAGTCATTTTCGGAACCATTTGCAGTATAGTTTTAAGCATAAACTGAGTGGTCGCATGCCCAGCAGTTAAGACCACTTCGACTTAACAGTGGATAAAATACCAAAGATTTTAAACCGTTAATGAGATAAATGTTTGTTATGGATGAACTTCCAACCGATAAATATTTCAGTCACTTGAAGGAGACTCTTATTTACATGATGCTGCGATACAACGCCGTAGACAAGTGGCATAAAATTACACCTAGTCGTGCTATGCCGCCAAACGATATGCAATGAAGATATGCTAGCACATGCACCATCTTTAATGACTTTGGTATGTCGCGGTCAGGGACCGAACCCATAACATGCCGCTACCGAGGCGGACGTTCAAATCAAAATCATGACTTTCCCTCTCCTGGACGGACGCTCTAACCATTCGTCCATCGGGATAGGATGCGGAGGACATGATAAAGAACAATACGAAACAATCGTACCTGTGTTGGAGATTTGGACGGAAGTTTCGAGAACTCTGTCTGTATGGGAGCCGCCGCATTTGGTATGATCTTGGCTTTGTCACTCCAGGCCGAGTCTGGCTCTTTGGTCATAGGCTTAATCTGTACCACCTTGTTCTTCTGCTTCCGGCGACAGCAACCACAGCAGCAAATCTTGGCGTAGATGAATCGGAAAATATCGGCCAGGACGTCGCCGATGTTCGCAAGGCACAGTAACATCAAAGGTATTCCGAGAAGTGAATAGGCGATACACACCAATCGTCCCCAGAAAGTTTTCGGAGCAATATGTCCGTACCCTGCAAATTTAAGACCGATTTTGTTGGCAAACATGATACTACGAAATATCGAAACATTTTTTAGATTTTGCTATATTTTTTACGATATATTTCAATATTTTTAAGATGTTCGAATATTCATCATGAATTTCGATAATTTAAGATGACATGAAAATCGGAAACCGGATAGTGAGGAGACCGGATAGCGGAATGACCGGATAATCGGAAGCCGAGTAGTGGGACGACCGGGGAATAAAGTTTAAACTTATTTATTTTACATCAATTACGAAACAAGTTATCGCAACTTATATAAATCACCCTCGATGGCTCTATTGTTTGAGGAAACCGGAGAGCACGAAGAAAACCCACGTGTCTGGACGGGCGACCGCTGTACTCTCTCACGCATGTGACCAGGAATCGAACCCGGACGCATTGGTGAGAAGCGAAGCGGGTTACTACTACGCTATCCAGGCACCGGAAAATCAGAGACAGGATACGAGGGACCGGATAGTGGGATGACCGAAGAATCAGAAACTGGATAGCGAGGGTACCGGATAGCGGAATGACCGGATTAGTAAAGACCGGATAAACAAAATCGTGATAAATCAGAATCGCGAGGCTATGTACTGTGCGTAGAACTTAATTGTACATTACTATCACGAGAAACAATCGCATAAAAAATCTGCATGAACGATGTTTTTCTCACGTTAGCCGTTTAACTATTATTGATTAAAGGTATACAATCCCTTCAATGAATCATTAATCAGGTCAATTGAATACGGCGATATTTAGGACATTAGATACTTTTTACACACGTTTGTCAGGCTAAAACACGTTCGTTCTAGAAAACGTAAAAATCTTTATAAACGTACGAATACCTAAAGTTCAATTTATTATATTCATGAAAATAACTCTGTAGATAGAGAACGCTTCAAGAGAAAAGATTCGAGAAACGAAAATAGTAAAACTCAAGAGAAATTAATCTAATGTTTTTAAAATTTTAAACAAAACAGTAATACCGGGTCCATCTAGAGAGAGAGAGAGAGAGAGAGAGATGAGAAAAAGCTCATACCATTTTAATCCAAGAAGTGTAAGATAAATTAAAAAAAACGTAGCAGCTTAGTTTAAACCTGATTTGTTTTTAAAACACAGTTTAGACATATCTTATTATATATGTCAAAATATTTGAAAATACACAAAACAATATAAAAAGACTGCAAGACACATTATATTATGAATTCATTTCATATTCATAAAAAAATCAAAACACCAAAAAAAAAAACCACCAAAAAAAAAACAAAAAAAAAAAAAAACAGACATTAAAATAATGGTGCATAATTTATTTAAATAGTGTTTCGTGGTTGAATCATTTAAGTCAACAATGTATATGTAAAGAATGTTATGAGATCGATTGTGAATACTTGCTACGGGTCTGCATCACTGCCATATAAGTCATTTCTATGAATTATAAACATGTAAAATATATCATTATTTTAAAAGCAAAACGTATACTTGGAATAATGTGTAATTGCGACCCACAGCGATCTTTTAGATGAAACATTAATTGCATTGTGAACAAATTGAAGTTAAAATCAAGACACTAAGATAGGCTTATAAATATAATGCAGATGAGTGTTCCTAGAAGTATGATCTTTTAAGGTAAAGTTCCTGTAATGAGTCCGCTACATTTCAGACCTCATGGCCTTTCACGGAGATAACCAAGGTTCCCTAATGCTTCATTAGGGTACCTAGGTTATCTTGGTAGAGATTAAGTGGTCCAAGACATAGCGGAACCATTAAAGGGACCTTTTTTGATTCTAACCAAAAAACATGTAGCATTAAGTAATACTTTAATCCGTCGTTTTTTCCCGCTAAATTACAGTGATTTTCTTAAATAACAATGAATTCTTTCGAAAATTGTTATTTATCAAGTTATGATTAATGGAAACGTTGTCATACATTTATACTTGAATATTTTACAAAACAGAAATGGCGAGCTGTGTTTCTTCCTTATGTAAGTATTTTGATATTACCCAGCCTTGATTAGCGTTGATGGAATACGAATATTGCTGATCAACTTTGAAAATAATTTAAAGGGTATTGTTATTGTTATATCATTATTTTCGCTGACATTTAATTTCGCTGACTATATAATTATGTCATTATACCATTTCGCTCCGAAATGAAACGTAAACCTACGAAAATCAACAAGCAATTCCCGAACACCTACTCTAAATGCTGGTGTATAATTCTACACATTGTTCAATTGGAAATTAAAATACATTTAACACTATTCCCAGGCAATGATTGATCAATTAAAATCAACGAATTATACAGGGTATTGCCGATCCTCCGGTAATATGGTCCATTGCGTTGGTCTCTATCTCCAGGTCACGGAAAACACGAAGCCGCCTTTTTGTATTGAATACTTGTAAATGGTTTTCGTCAGATAAATATTCATGAATAAAAACATCGACCGATGGAATCATGAAAATTCAAGCCCGCCCCCGAAAATTCCCAACAAAAGTATTTTAGTCATTTGGAGACTATGTCTACTTGGGACAAACTGTAGTGTCACTCCGTAGACAGGTAGCATGATACTACACCCTGTCACATTACCCCGACACCTGCAAATATCCTGGTTTATATGAACCAAGCACGAAGGTCAACGAATTTCACGGTCAATGGTCGAACCAAGGACACCCCCGTTTCGAGGCAGACGCTCAAAAATCTTGTTCAACAGGAAAATCATTAATTACACAGAAGCAGAAGTATTTTCTTTGGAGGAAACATACTGATCGCTACTGGAAAGCTGGCAATAACATACATTATCGACAAGATCTTGTGCATCGAATATGTATACAAAAGGAAAAATCAACCATGATTTCAAAACGTGTGTAACATATTATAGAAACAGGTAACTTATAGGTATCCTCGTTTTGTCCAATTAATATTCAATGCGAAAATTTTACTGATGTTTTCCCGTTTAGACGTATCACTAAAGTCATACTAAATAAATTATAGAAATCTGACTCGCCCTTTGATCTCTACTGAATAAAAAATGCCAGACAAAAACCTCCAGTTTCTCTGAAACCGCGAAAAAAACATGTCCGATGTGAAAAATAATCTGGTGACAAACCCTAACATGGCAACCCTTGGTGCAGCCAGTTTTTCAGCTGTCAAAATGTAAGGTACACATGTACAAATAAGCGATTCTTAATTGCATTACGCCCTATGGGTATGATTAAACCATATCTCAAATATCCGCTGAAATAAAAGCAAAAGAAGCTTAGTCATTTGAAAGTATGTATTATTGAAAAGCTTTCAGGCTGAGACAAAATCGATGGCCATTATTAGGCAATCAGAACAACCGATCTTGTTCAAGCTATATCCCAAAGAACATTACATTTTCATAAACTTAACGCTCTGCCGACACATTGCGTGATTTGTTAACTTTGAACTGAAAATATTGATCATGGAGTGATATTTTTTGTGTGGAGGATAACCGGAATTAATTAAGTCAATACATGTAAATTAGCATAACTTGACACAAGTATTAAGACTTGTAGCCTTGTCTTAATTTCAATAGATCAAATAGATCATTGAAAGGAAGATTGATAATAATAATTAAGACTTGACTTAACTATTTGAGTTAACCGTGGCTTCGACAGTATTTCAGTTATATAATTACAGGTGGAGGAAGACCCCGAATGCACGGGGCATCCAGATAGAACCACCGGCCTAGTAATAATTAAGAATAACCGATGTTATATTCATGTTTAACTTTATAACAAATAGCCCAACATTAAAGAATGGGAAAAAGAAAGAAACAAAACTTTTCAAGTCAATGTATGTTCACTGCTAAGTAATTAAAATGGTTCTGTTTCAATGTATATTCCCTCTTAAGTTCTTGGAATGGATTAATTTAATCTTTTTACAAAGTCAATGTATATTCCCTCTTATGTTCTTGGCATGGGACTACTTTAACATTATTACAAAGTCAATGTATATTCCCTCTTATGTTCTTGGCAAGGGACTACTTTAGCATTATTATAAAGTCAATGTATATTCCCTCTTATGTCCTTATTCAAGTAGTTTTTAATTTTGATTTAACATTTTCATAGTCAAATGGGAAAATAATAATGAGCACTTATGTGTATCAGTTTCTATCATATTATGCCTGTTCTTTATTTCAAGAAATGTATAAAATAAAATGAAATTAACCGCGGGCAAGACAGTATATTCCATAAACGAAAAAAAAGTTTTCAAGTCGTCACAGCTTTATGACATTACAAAGCCAAATTATAATATAAATATCGAAATCCATAAGTAAACTTGAATATATATATCTCTTTAAAATTATTTCAAATTATAGAAAAAATGGTAATTGTTATAAAAAATCTTTTTTTTTTCTTTAATAAGATATTCACAATAACTAATGAAAAACTATATGATTTGATAATTTCAAATCGTTGTCATTTCTTTGGTTATGAACCTTAAGGATTTTCGTGGGTACATTTATCCGTAGATTAATGTTTCTAAGAATTTAACGTGAGGCCTTAGAATATCTACATGGAGGGACTAGGGGCAATATTGTTCGCGACAAAACCCACCACGAAGTCAACGAAAGTTAGTGACCAGCAAAATTCAATGATTTCAAAGTAGTTACTCCACGCTTTTTTTTCTGATCGTTTTTGTTTTTCTTATCATAATCTTGAATTGAAAAAGAAAATCAATTGCGCCGGAAAAAAAATGATTAGCTAAGCGATTAAGAACCGGCTCTCCACTATTAAAGCCGGGATTGACCCCAAATCGGTCTCTAATAAGTTCTTGCTCTCCCATTCGGACACTCAATCGTCTTGAATAACCCGATTCTTAACCCTAAATAATATCCAGGAGACAGTATTATCCGGACCAATTAAAATACCAGTATTGCTTTTTCCGAAATGGATTCTGTTTTGTATTATTTCTTTTGTTTGGGATTAACTACCTACCGACTTTATTTTAGTCACACCGGGATTTTGTTTGCGTGAAGCAGAAACATATCTGCCTCTATCAAATAACACGTTGTCGACAAGTAGCACACATTAGGTAAACCATTTCTGGAACTACCCTGATTTTCAGAGCGCTAAGTAAGGGAGATATACCAGTGCAATTTTAACGACATTGGTATGTCGTGGCCGGGGATCAGACTCCCGACCTTCATATATGTGGCGGACGTTGTAATCTTTCGGCAACAGAGGCCATCCTAATCGGTTTAAAGTAAATAAATAAAAAAATTAAACATGGCGCCGCCAGCGCGGATCTTACCTATAGTCGTAATGACTGTCACGGAGAACATGAGGGCTCCGGCCCAAGACCACTCGTACACCGGACCGTTAGGCTGTCCGTATCCGTCACAATCGCGGCCATCGTAGCCAATAGCCAACGAGTTATTTCGGAAAGTCTGCAGAATTGATTTCATTTGAATCATCATTGCATCCGTGTTCAGATTGTTCTCTAGGATAACTTTTTTCAAGTTCTCTAACGTGCGGTCCTTGCATGGGCACGTATTCTTTTTGTGACTCGTAACAAATTTCCAGTTCATTGGCACGCTCCAGGTGCTCGAATATGAACCCGCCGGCGACGCAGTAGAGGACCACCATGGCACAGAGGCCAATGTGTGAGAACATGAACTTCCAGAACACTTTGCAGCATCCCTCCTTGCCTTTGGGTTTTTCCTCGGTCCCCATCTCTTCGTCTCTGCTCATATGGTGTTTGTAATGACGGTTGGTTCACGAAGGATCTATAAGGTCGATATTCCAATGAAAGTAGTTATCTACATCTCACGGCATCTGAAACGGAAAAAACTATTAAAATAGTCAACAAGAAATATTCATATATGATGACTCGTGTATGCTAATGAAGTTGTAAAAGTTGTCAAAAAAAAAGAAAAGAAAAAAAAAAGGATACAATATTTAGCAACACCTCAAAGTCTGATTTGGCTGGTTGGTAATGAGTGGGTAACAGCGAAAGAAATCCCATTTGAATTGTTTAAAAAAATCAAAGAAAAATAAAATAACGAAAAATTAAAAAGAAAAACATATCGTTCAGCCAATCTACTCAGCGTTAAGTATTTAATGATATTATAATTAAAGATACATATTTATAAATCGTGATAAATATAAGATTTGAAACTATAGTATACACTTGAAATATGTCGAAACGACACTAAGGAACGTAAAATCACTATTCATCAAAAATTAACTATGCTTAAAAATCAAGAAAAAGAACCCAAAATTATCCTATTTTAAGAATGAATCTCGAAGGATAAACGTATTAAGTATTTAAAAAAGCTGTTAACTCCATAAAATATAATATTCTACCACAAGAAAACTCCCTCATGTTCTTATAGAAACTGAAAGTGTTGATAAGTCACTATAGACTCGGGGCGAAGGAGAAAAGCGTCATTAGAAATAGATTATGGAAAGACTATTGGGTAACCAGCTGTGACAGCACTTGGGCCCGGTCCCGTTCGATCACAGCATTTAGTTGCAATGTACATATCTGTGGCTCTATCCATACGTACCTGTCAGCTCATAATGGCTATATCGACCGAACCTCGGAACGAAGCTGCGCAACTATCAAATATTCATTGTTAAACTGTAAACCGAAAACACTACCATCGATCGGTATACATTTAAATTATTGAGACTGTTATATCCACTCAAGTATGGTGGGTATTGAACAGTGGATGAGTTCATATGAAAACGAGCTAACTTGGACGCATGCAAATCGATTTATAACCTTAGTTTTATTATTATATAAAAGTTAGGCCGAATCGATCTCAATTTCAGGGCACTATTAAAAGATATTGCGCGCGACAATAAAGCGGACTATATACTTCCAGCTTTCAGGAAAGTGGTAAAAGCAAAATAAATAAAATAAAATAAAATAAAATAAAATAAATAAAAAATAAAAATAAATAAATAAAATATATAAAAATAAAATAAATAAATAAACAAATAATAAAATAATAATAATAATAATAATAATAAAATAATAATAATTATGATAATAATAAAAGAAGAAAGAAAAACACCAAGCGTAAGCGTTACGTTCGAATGAGCGCCATGCCCCCGCGGGGACATTAGACCTTGGGGGACAAGGTTACCGGGTATTAGAAATTCAAGGTCACTTGGCGGGTAGAGCTAATCAAGGTGCATGCACCTATGAAGTTTGGAGGCTGTAGGTGGAAGGACTTCCGTGTTATGGTCAAGGTTAAAGTTTTGTGACAGACCGACAGACAGACAGATAGACAGGCAGACAGACAGACCAAAAACAATATGCTCCCCCGATCTATCGATGCGGGGGCATAAAAATGTGACAATCGCGTGAACAGTGTTTGTTACCATAGTAATGAAATCACGATAACCCTGGCAATACTTTCCTTAAATTGCAAATAAAATATATCAGATAAAATAAATGTGTAACGTTTCCGAATTCATATAAAATGGACACGTGTATATACCGTAACACGTAAAATGTAAATCATATCGTTGTGTAAAAATGTATGCATATACATTAACACATATGAATATTGACTTGATATTTTTGTATTAGTTACTGACAAAAATAACAATGAGTGAATCACTTATTTATTCGGATTTGCAAGGACATTAAAAAGTATATTTAAATTTTCAGTAAATAAATGCAATGCTAATTTAAAATTGTATATTACCCGCCTTTCTTTGGTTGAGCAGTGAAAATAGTCTTATATTAATGTCTTTTTTCCCTTTTTAATCATTCAAAAATGTTATGCAGCTATTTATATATACATATTTGTAGTATTTAATAGGACACTTTGTTAACAATTTCAAAATTATTGTTATTGTCAAACTTTCATGATTGTTACAACAAGAACAACAACAACAACTTTGCCATCATCAACAGCAGCCGCCAGTACAACAGTATTAAAAGATAAGAGAAGAGATGGGTTCCAACTTCGCCTTTTTTTTTTAAAGAACTTTCAGTGAATATTTGAATATTACAGATTTTTATTATTTTAATAGACATGTATCAGTAAGTCCATTAATAACATTTCAAACGGTAAAAAGTCATATGAATACAAGCGCTCGAAAAAAGTCACATTTATTGTTTACTCTGTTCCACCATATTTAACCAATGAAATTGTGATTACAGATATACTAGTGTATATGGTTACTTATTCATGCATAATTATATTTTTTTTCTGTTTAACACATTAGATTGGTATGTTAAATGGGTCAAAGTTGGGTTAGGTAGCATCGCCAAACAACAACAACAACAACAACAACAACAACAAAAACAACAACAACAAATATCATAATACGTATGGCGACTTTTCAGCAATTTAATGAAATTTATTTATCATTTAGTTATTGAAATGAAATAAAAACAACAAGATATTAGTCTGGTCTGTGGTAACCAGTAGTGCTACTCCTGATAAGCCCAGCCTACTGACGTGGTTAGCATTAATGCATGATGCCCTTACACACTCGACTGTTAGATCTTGGAGATATGTCTTAATCATGTATGATGTGTATATACAGCTAGAGTAAAATAAATATACAACTGTCCACAAGGGAGCAGTACATCATTACTGTACATCAATATTCATTTTTTTATTTTTACTGAGGACTGAGGACGTTTCTAAATAGAAAATCGTTTTAATTACTTTTGTTTCCAAGCTGCTATGTATTCATTTAGTGACATAATTAAAAGAAATGATAGGAATGATCAAACTTACTTCACTTTATAAATAATTTAAAAAAAAAAAAAAAAAAAAAAAAAAATCTCATTTTCTCTTGTGTATGTCTGAAGTACTTTCTCTGCTTTTCTACGTCCATAATTTAATTTCAATAAGCCATTAACCTTCAGTTGACAGTTTGTCCTTGTTTGGAATTTTTCTCTTATCAATTATTAATTGACCTATATAAAATTTGTATGGACAAAAATGCCTTCGTTATGAAAGCTTTAAATGTGGGACAAGACCAAATTCTTATTTAATTGTCTAGATAAACAGAGAGACTGGGTTGTCTTAATCGATGAATAATTGGTGACGAAAGTTGAATAAAACGGCCTAATTGTTTGAACAGCATGGTTACATATTGTATTAAGTCGCTTTGAAATTTTATACTGAAAACGTGCCTTGATAATAATTCTTTTTTGACTGTCTGATAAACATGTGTTTGTGTAGTTTTAAGCAATTATATAAAAGAAAAAATATGCAGCCATCAATAAATACTTTTAAAAATGTTTGTTTAAGATCCTCTAAAAAAATGAAGTAGTAAGTATAAAATAGTATGAGGAAACTGAAGCTGGGGGGCAAGCGTTTAGTTAAAAAATGCATGTTCATATGCAAACATAAAACTACAAAATGTTTTGTTTATAAGAAAAAAAAAAAAAAAAAAAAAAAAAAAAAAAAAAAGGTAACGAATGCGATTAAAGTATCTACAGATTTCAACGACTGGTTGAAATTTGACGTTATCACCCGACAGTATACTACACACAGTAAGTTACGCAAGGGTCTATTCATTTAAGTTGGTTTTCTGTTTTCGGCTTATCTAATATATTTTACCATTACAATTCAAGTTTCAACTTATAATTTCAAAACATATTTTTTTATCATTGATAGACATGGATCAACTCGTTAATAACACTACAAACGAATACAATCACATGATATAGTTATTTTTATATGTTTTGTTATATACAGACACGTATCATCTAAGGAATTATCTAGAAAGTCGTTAATATTAATTTCAAAGCTTCCTGAAAACAAATTGTGTTTATTTGTTGGGTCTTCCGTTTCGCCCATAGTATTTCAGTCATTTGGAAACGATGTCTACTTGAGACAGATGTATAGTGCTGCCACTCTGCAGTCTCACGCCGTAAACATGTGGCATGATATCACATGATATCACAGCGACAAGCTTTACGACTTTGGTATGTCGCAGCCGGGGATCGAACCCACGACTTCACGTTCGCGAGGCTGACCCTCTAACCACACTGCCTTCGTGGACGGTGAAAAAACACAACAAAAACAAAAAAAAACCCAAAGAAAATGGAATTTATTTGAGTTTTAATTCGTGATTAATATACTCATGGTCATATAGTCATTTGTCACGCATATTAAAAAACTTCCAGGCATCGTTTCACAAATAGACCGTGTGTTTTTATATTCCGTTATCAATAATGATAGAAATTATATCAGGGAGTAAGCTCATCAAATCCACCCACTCGTCTTCAGATAGTTTTTCAATTTCATTTTAATTAACATATAGATAAAAATATATATAAACAATAACCCGTATTAGCTAAGATTTAAAAATGAGGGTTACAAAGAATCACCAGGACTAGTGGCCTAGTGGTTAGAGGGTCCGCCCCACAACCGGAAGGTCGTGGACTCGATCCCCGATCGCGACATACCAAAGTCGTTAAGATGGATTTGTATATCTCTTGTACGTGACGCTCAGCATATAAGCGCATTTCAGAACTAGTTGGCCCAATGTCGGAATAATGTTCACCGACAGAGAATCTCTATTTCCTACGAATGGATTCAACAACAATAACAACAACAACAATAATTAGCAATAACATCATACGGTACAATTTGTGGTTATTTAAAGTGAGCAAAATAAATTCTCTTTTTTTTCTTCAAAATAAATTCCATTATAATATATACACGAAATAACATCAGCTAAGAATTCCACACACACAGACATTATGGGACAGTTGATATTTTTTTCACACAGGCAGTCTTGTTTTTCATATATTATTTACAATGTCTTTTTCATATTAATAAATGCGTTGAAAACAAACCATTTTTATAACTAAGAATACGGTCGCAATTAGGGGAGAAAAAAATCATACACGTACCAGAAAAAAAATGTCATGTTAAGTAGAACGAGTTTGTCTTTTGTCACATTTAAATTATATGATATCTAGTTGTTAAAAATAATGCAACAAAACTGATTTTATCCTATAAAAATGACCCTCTTGTTATATAAAAAAATACTAAGAATGCGTCTCCTGCATATTAATTTGTCACTTCAGAGTAATTTATTTGCTTAGGAATAATGTGGAACAAATCTAAGACAACATGTAGGAAAAATTATTATTGTTACTACTTCATGTTTTTTTTTTCCTTTTCTTTTATTGGCTTAGGAATGAAATTCGAAGGCTATTTTATTTCGAAAAACGGTAATTAGATTATGTATGGCATATTACAAGTGTTATTTTTGGACATAATAAAAGGTAATGGGGAAAGAAATAATGAAATATGTTCACAAATGTGTTAACAAATGAAATTTGCAGTAAAATTATTAATGTGGCCAATATTGCTTTTGTTGTCAGTGAGTCTACCGTCACTGTAAAAGTATTTCAGAACAGGACATCGAATGCACAGAAGCACCCGGGGTAGAACTACCGCAATCCTTCTGAGGACCTTCCTCACACGAGAAATACCGATGACCCGGTCAGGGACTCGAACTTACAGCGGTAAGGCAGCATATATCACCACTAAAGTGACCAGAGAGATGAAGCCTAGTTTGCTTTAATTGTATATATAGTTTCCATGAAATTGATGCAATTATTAATTATTATAAATGATTAAATAAAACATTCGTTCAACACTGTTCTATAAATAATAATTTTCCAATAGTTTTTTTTTTGTAACAAAAATATAATTTTATGAAATTTATTGTTAATTAAAGTATATTTATTATTTTAAATAAATGATCTATATGAAATTCAATATAAAGTCTCACCTGACTTGTAGAGCAATCCCGCAAGTCAAACAAACATGTCCGAATGTCCCGTGCCAACACAGTTTACGGGGCCGTGGTACTGCTAGCACGTTCCACTTGGAAGTGAGGCACACGCAGGAATCGAAATCCGATTGCTGGATATTGTGCTCGGGTGCTTCCGTCACGTCGCCCGGAGGTAGCCGAACTGATTCTTAATAGTTGGCTGACATCGTTATTGACATATATATTTGTAACGACTTCTCGAATTTAGTCTTCCTCAGGCCAAACTTAATTATTATAATCTTGAAACATCATTCTGAACAATATGACGTCATAACAAAAAGTATTGGAAATTATAGGAAACTTAAATATTTTAAAAGTTAATATAAAGTAGTTAAATATATGTTTTAATATACACATATTCTTATTACACATGTTCTTAATAAATTAATAAAGTAAACTTAGTAGAAATGATTGATTGATATGCTGTCCTAGAATTACCGGCAAGTCTTATTAGGTCAACATTGACACTGCAGATAGACCGAGTGATTTAATTCACAAGAACCGCTCATTGTGGTCGAGTTGTTAGAGAGTCTGTCCCGTTACCTTAAGGTCATGGGTTCAATTCCTGGGCGCGACATTCCAAAGCCGATACTGGTATATTTCTCTTGTGCTTCGAAACTCAACGCATAAGGATACCTCGAGGATTGGTTGGCCATTGTTAGGATGATGTGACTAGGTCTGTTATCCGGTGGAATGCGTAATATACTCGCATGTCTCACGTATACAAATGTCTCGAAATGACTGAAATTTGAATCAGTCTGTTCTTGTGTATACATTTGGCACGTAATTTGGTAATTTCAGATATAAGTAAGTTTTCTTTTCTGTTTGAAAGGCAAGAAATGCTTTGGGGGATAGACTAGTTAGCATGTAAAATACATGCGAATTACATACTTTAGGGCGTAGCTGCTAATACGCGAGTACGTGGCTTAATTCGCGTGGTTTTGTGAAGAAAACAAGACATTTTAAGCGGCTGTGACAATTTGACGATGTGTGCATTAGAGTTTCCACCTACTATAGAAAATAAATCTTAGTAGCGAAGGAGAAATATGGTTTAGTCGTATTTTTGACAAGTTCTTTAATATCATGACCAATATTATAGATAAATAAAAAAACGTTTTTTTTTGTTTTGTTTTTTTAATGCATTTCCTTTCTGACTGGTAATGGAGTTCGACACATACACAGGGCATACTAATAACACAAGTCCCAGTATCATTGATTCGTAAACCTGGAAAACCTGACTCTGGTCTTGGGAGTAGTTTGGTACCCTTATTTTTATTCTTGGGATTAAAATCGGGTACCAGACACAGCTGTGTCTCGGCTCAGGATTGGACCCAAATCCTCTAGAGGCAGAGGTCGTTACCACAACGTTCGGGGACTTTATTTGTTGGTTTGTTTGTTTAATGGGTTTAACGTCCCGACGACAGTTTTTCAGTCGTTTGGAGACTATGTCTACTTGAGACAGATATAGTGTTGCACA
Source organism: Solen grandis (assembly GCA_021229015.1). Taxonomy (NCBI): domain Eukaryota; kingdom Metazoa; phylum Mollusca; class Bivalvia; order Adapedonta; family Solenidae; genus Solen; species Solen grandis. The sequence goes on along the minus strand of CM037790.1, from coordinate 6,242,429 downwards.
GCATGATAGCACAATTAAATGTACTACCCTTATATGCAGAGCGCAAAGCAGGGGAACTATAGTACTATTTTACTATTTTTTACAGCCGGGGATCTAACCTCTAACCGTATAGCAAACCGTGACCGGTCGAACTTCATTTCGTTATACAGTCAAACCTGTCTATAGCGGTCAGTCAAGGGATCAAGAGAAAGTAGTCGCTTAACAGAGGTGACCGCTTACTAAAGTTGAAATATATATAAAATAGTGCTATAGTTTAGTAATATTAAATTGACCGCTAAATACAGGTTGACCGCTTAGTACAGGTGGCCGCTAATGCAGGTTCAACTGTATACCTCTGAAATACAAAAGTTAAGTTGTCTCAGACTTTTATCCAAACAAGCTTAAGTGCATTCCACGAATCTTTACCGGAGCGCCGGTTCCTGGCGAGACGACAGTTAACATTATCGACCTGGTTCCCCGCCCTTTACGAACACTATCGTTGCGTAGCACCCGGTCATGGATACAGAACCAAATCAATTGGTTTATGGATTTTCATTTGTTCTGCGACATTAAGCAATTTATAACCTTCTTATTTGCGAAAGATATATATAAATTCAACAGGTGAGTGTACAAAAAGATAAACAGCCGGAAAAAAGATGTTTTAATGGAGAAATTAGGTATTGAAATGAACGATTTTTCATTCTGTTTGCTGATTCAACTGTTATAGACGTACAGGGGCTGCAGAGTTTATTCCAATTAACTATGGGACGATCAATAGGAAAATTGACTAAATGACTATTGACTTTCATTGACTTTGATGTCGGTGACTTTGATGATTATATTGTCGTTGATGATAAGGATGATGTTGGTGATGATGATTCCGTTTCTGCTGCCGATGATGATGCTGATGATGACGCCGGCGGAGACTTTGGTGGTGATGATGTTTAGCGAAGAAGAAGTAGTAGTAGTAGTTTTAGAAGTAGTAGAACATTAAATGCGTATGATGATGATTGTAAAACTGTTGACTATGGAAATATAATTCCCCACCCTTTGTTTCTAAAAAAAGTGAAGTTTTAAATTTTAATATTTTTGTTTTCCACATTACGAAAAAGACTGCATAAAAGACTGACATGCGTTTAAATGCAGCACTGATTTTGTATAAGAAACAGAATTATAGAACAACAGAAACAGTAAAAACAGAAAAAAGTAACATATTTATTTGTACTTTATCAGGTGCTACATTGAATTTTAAATATAGTCAAACCTGTCTTAAGCGGCCAGTCAAGGGAACAAGAGAAAGTAGTCGCTTAACAGAGGTTTAAATTGACCGCTAAATACAGGTTGACCGCTTAGAACAGGTGGTCGCTAATACAGGCTCAACTGTACATGTAAATACATTGTAATAATTAAACATCTGAAAATCAGCGGCGTTTTTTAATACTGAATGCCTGAGCGGACAAAAATCTTTCGTTCTGAAAGACCCCGTCGTCAGTCTCGCTGGTTACTAATAGCTAATGGCGTGGCAGCATTGTTTCGCTCTGGACACGGAAATACCGATACAGTTTCCAGTGCTTCCCACTCGATTGGCACCTGAAGAAGTCAATACCCTCAACAATGACATCTGTACCAACATCTTTTACACCGCAACGTTCTTTTAAGGGATTTGGTCCTATTTTACATGGCCAGGGAACATTGAACATTGACAATGTTGCACTTTCAGAATGAAATATTCTTGTCCGTTCAGACATTAGCATTTAAACACGTCGCTGATTTTCATTTGTTTCAATATTACAATGTATTTTCATGTGCAGTTGAACCTGTATTTGCGGTCGCCTGTACTAAGCAGTCAACTTGGATTTACCGGTCAATTGCATATGGCACTTGTGAACAAAAATTGTTGTTGTTGTATTGTTGTATTGGGGTTTACCGTCGCTGCGATAGTATTTGAATCATATAGTGACGTCCAGCTAATTACAGGTGGAGGAAGACCCCGAGTACACAGAGGTACCCGGGTAGAACCACCGACCTACCGCAAGCCAGCTGGAAGGCTTCCTCACATGAAAAATCCGAAGTCCCTACCGGGATTCGAACCCACAGCGGTGAGGGGCTGAGAGATTTGTAGTCCACGACTGTAACCGCTCGGCCACGGCGGCCCCCGAACAAAAATTATGCCTTACATTAGACAGACAGACAGACAGACAGACAGACAGACAGACAGACAGGCAGGCAGGCAGGCAGGCAGGCAGGCAGGCAGACAGACAGACAGACAGACAGACATCACAATAACACAACTTTTGGTTTGAACATTAATTAAGTCCATGAATTTTTATACATGTATATTGTATAGGATAACCCATTACGTTAATTACAGTAATTAACAATATAAAAATAACTCTACCTTGCTTCATCTCCATTACTTATATGTTAAAATTATGCTTTTCTAGAGCATATTTCAAAACGATTGATGGGGATTGATATCAGTCTTCACACATGGGTAGGATGTGCAGTGACAAAGAACAAAAACCTTATCTTGCCCCATTTTCTTGCTTTTCTATTTAGATTATACTTGTATACAGCATATCCATGAAATATTAAAAGTATTGAGATGAAATTAATACATTGATTGAGGTCAATGAGAGGAATAGTACTAAGAACATAACTATTCCTTACCCATTTTTTTTAATTATCTATTATCTCAAACTATTTAATCTTTAAACATAAATAGTGCAGTAACCAAGAGTCGTAATTCTTCCTTGTCCCTTTATTAATTACCCTCCTTTTCCTATTTAAATAATACTTCTGAAAATAACTTACAAAGTATCGAAATGTGGAGTTGGTACTTCATACATTGACAGAGACCATGAACCATAATCTATCTTACCTGATTTTGGTAAGATTTAACTTCCTTTATTTTTTACTGCATTCCACAAAAAGAAAGAATAGGTTGACTTTATTATTCACACGTTTTAACTTTCGCTTCTGACAGTACGCTCAGTACTTTGATTTTATTTCTATCTCTGTGTGTGTGTGTGTGTGTGTGTTTGTTTATTTCCAACCAAAGACTTATTAAACAAAGATTGGCAGCTAGTCTAAATCTTACAAAAGCACGTGACAAATTGTCCGATTACATGTACGTTAAAATTTTTTAAAAAAAAATTTAAAATTTTTCAAGAAATAAAAATGGTTCATGTAAAATAGGAAAGTACCTGCATGATGATAACTATCATGTGAAATGAGTTGTTTTTCTGCTACACTGGTTGATTTAAAAGAGTTTTTAAAATAAATCAAACTGAAAATAATTCCTTGCAGTAAAGAAATTATTATTTTATAAAATTATTACATTTTTCATACTTCTTTGAAAGTTTGCAATATTCAATGACCCGCTGTGTGCCATAAAAACAGGCTTTTACAGGAGTTTCCTATCTCTGTTTAATATGTCTTTGTTCCAACCAAAATAAAAGTTGGTTTTCTTCACTGAAAAATTGAAGATTTCTTTTTTTAAATATTTGTATAATGATATTATTTTGTATCGAGTACTTTGTAAGAGTGACGTTGCAGTCTTTCAGATAATTGTTCATGTTTCACTTTGTCAATAGCATTGTAAGAGCTATTAATCAATCAATTCGGGTAAATCAGCGTTTTATGTATAGGAGCATATACGTTATGTAGCTGTTGAGGTAACCACAAGAAGAGGAGTAGTTACTTGTATGTCTTGTAATACGAACAATTGCCCGCTTAGACAATGTCAGACATATTAAGGTAAAGTCCCTGTAATGGTTCCGTTACATTTCGGACATCATGGCCTTTCTCGGAGATAACCAAGGTTTCCTAATGTTTCATTAGGTTACCTTGGTTATCTTGGTAGAGGTTAAGTGGTCCAAAACGTAACGGAACCATTACAGGGACTTTACCTTAAAGAGCAAAGGCGATATCCGAGTCGCGCTTTTTCGAATACCATGGTATACCGAGATAGAGTTACAATCCTGACACAAGCACAATTACTTACCCTTATGTTATTTTCTCTGTAAAGTCCATCAAGAAATATCTACAGACAAAAGTGGACCGAAGCGAGTGTATGCTTCAATGTCTTGAGAAATGACTAGATTTTATCCGACTTTGAAGTCACCCTATATTTGTGGTTAACACTTGATTTTGTCAAATAGAACGGCCTTTTTTGCATCATAGAAAAGTGTGCTTTTGGAATAAACCGCTGATGAAATTGAAATTTGAAGGCTTCAGATTAACCACAAAATTTCGTTGACTTCAAGGGATGCCCGAAACTAACGAGGTTTTTAGGATTTTATATCCCCCCCCCCCTCTAATTGAATAACCTGTTTTTATTGTAGTTGTTGAGAAGTACTAAATCCCCGTTGCATCATGGATAACTTAACATCCGTCATAGTGAGGTAGATCATCACCATAGCAACATGCTTGTAAACATGCTGTTAATCAAACCACGGGCACTCATATATATATATATATATATATATATATATATATATATATATATATATATATATGTGTGTGTGTGTGTGTGTGTGTGTGTGTGTGTGTGTGTGTGTTTTATACTTAATATATATTAGGGATAAATCAGCTTGGAACATTATCATAAATCAAAGAGATATGATGAATATTTTCATTTTCATTGTCATAAGAGGAAATATAAGAATATTTTATATGCGCTTGTGGTTAAGAAAATGATTCATGATACATGTACATGATTGTTTGTATGTAGAGCGACATTACTTAAAGATCAGTCAGCCCTCGCACGTTTGCCGTTAATTGGAAACAAGGGACTGAGAGCCCTAATGTTGCGTAAAGCATAAACTGCAACAGTAAAGGAGAAAGTGTGGCTTGTAATTTGAAACCGTGTGTGTGTGTGTGTGTGAAATTAACACACACACACACACACACACACACACACTTATGTGTGTGTGTGTGTGTGTGTTATATGACTACATAGTATCTACATATACATGTATATTAGTTACTAACTTTTAATTAGTCAAACGCCGCTGTGGGTTCGACTCCCGGCAGGGTCATTCAGTATTTTAATGTGAAGGAGCTTTTCAGTAGGCTTTAGGTAGGTCGGTGGTTCTACCCGGGTGATACTGTACACTCAGTGTCCTCGTCCGCCGGTAATTAGATGGACGTTTATTTGTTTGGCGGGTTTAACGTCCCAACGACAGTATTTCAGTCATTTGGAGACGATGTCTACTTGAGACAGATATAGTGCTGCCACACTGCAGTATCACGCCGTAGACATGAGGCATGATACCACACACAGTCACATTGTCCTGACACCAGGCCAACCAGTCCTGCAACTACCCTTATATGCTGAGCGCCAAATTAGAAGTCCACGCTATAACAATTCCGAAATTTTGTAAATTCGACAATTTCATGAAATAAATAAATACGTGTCAAAGAGAAAAAAAAAAATGTAATTATAAAAAGATAAAGCAGCAACTGACAAAAATAGATAATAAAGGACATATTGTTCTTAATGATCGAATTTTACAGAGTTGAAAAGAAGAGAGTAAATAACAACGCACAAAGGATATACTATTGTTTGATAAATAGACCGGGAATCCCCCGTACCGATCATGTTACTCCGCCAATCTCCGGAGATCTCCGTTTGACTGTCGTAGAATGAACTACAACTAACTGCAAGGACGATGTGGTTAATGGTATCCCTTCCCAGGCGCCAAGTACTGGTCCAACCCAGGAACCGTCGAGAGGGATTAATAAAAGTTGTTAGAACTTGTTTTACGTTAAATAGATACGTTTTTACAATACTGATTTAAGAGCTGATCGCTAAACTAAGGTGAATTTCTTTTTTTTTTTTTTTTTTTTTTTGTTTCTCTAAGAAAAGTATCCAAATATTTGGTCCGAAATGTTCAAGTATATGACTTTATTGACATATTGTATATTGTATCTTTATCACTTAATACGTAATTCACTATATATGCTAAGAAGTGAAATATTCGCCTCTTTATAGAAAGTCTGGGCCTGTTTCACTTAGCTTCGGAAAAAAAAACAACTTCTTAAGCGTATAAATTAACAGATTGTAAAATTATACTAAAGTGATATTTTTCCTGATATTTTTTTTAAAAGGTATTGTGTTTGTATGATCAGGGGTCTCTGGTATTATGCAATGAAACTGGGACAAGTTTCTTTCGTGTTTTATCGTGAAAATAAGACATTAGTTGACAATATATAGGCCATCAGACCAGGGGCTTTATCTTTATGTATTAAGAGAACCTGACTAGATTTTCGATTTTCGACTAAGATACAACTTGATGGTATGGTGTTAGTTAATGATGGGGTTACTTGTATTGCACTGTAACATGCACACCGATTAATAAATCTAACATTATATCAGATAAAAAAAATAATCAAATTTAAGGAGAAAAAAATGGAAGAAATTAAAAAGACGTGCGTCGGCCGGGAATCGAACCCGGATCGACTGCTTGGAAGGCAACCATGCTAACCTTTACACCACCGACGCTTGTTGTAATAATGCTATACAAGAAAATATATAATTTATATATTTGTAAACCATTTTAAATTTAATTAAAATTCAAGTTATAAATCTTATCGTCAAAAAGCTGATATTTTCATTACAATATAAATAATTTAAGGCCATAGATCACGAGGATCATTAGATCTGTCACGTGGCTAGATGGTCTAATTTCACGGACATGTCAATTAGATGATACACCGGCGGAAAAGGACACGTAAACAAAATCGGATAACTTCTGTTCTTTACGTGTAATCAATCAGCGTGTATCGTAAAACACCGGGATTTTTTTGTAAGTATTTTTTATTAATGTTTACTTAGAGTCAGTCGGAAACAAAGCGATATAATGTTATAAATGTGCAAATAAACTCAAATGCATATTAAATGACACAGGATGAATCGTTTTGGAAGGGATGCTGGCCCAACCAATCAGTGAATACCACGGCATTGTAGAGTTGTCTGTATTGTTAGATACATAAAAGAGAACCAAGAGTACTGAGTGCTGTTAGTCAAGGTTTGGTATTATTTTTCATTTTGCTTGTAAAAGAAAGTTAAGAAACTGAACTGTAAACGGATATTTAATTAATTTATGTCTTTAAATGATTCAGTTAACAATATGATGGCGAAAACATGACGGGGCATAATGTTCTGAATGGACCAGACTCACAGTTAACGGTTAATCTCTGCTGAGATCGGCTCCAGTTATTTTTTTCGTATTGGCCTCCACTGGATCTCTACCCAGGCCTTATATAAAAGCTTTGGGAAATTTACACCGATACCCCTACCTCGTTTCGGCCTTTTAAATCGATTGTTTTAGGATGCACACCTAAAAATCCACACAGATATAGTAAGAAGACATATTTTTCTTTCCATTTCATTCAACATCATTGTCTTAGTTTTCCATCTGTTTTCCCAATGAACTAACTTATCCAAATCATTTTGAAGAGTAGAACAGTCTAGCTTGTTGTTAATGGCTAGTTATACAGCAATTAATCTGCAAACAAACTTGTGATGTAAAAGTACCTGGGAGGTCATTTATGTATAAAAGAAAGAGAAGCAGGCCAAGCATCGAGCCCTGTGGTACTCCTGAAGTGACAGGAACTTTTGATGAACATCCACCTTCCAAGACAACTTTCTGTGTTCTGCCAATAAGAAATGATTTTAACCATAAAATAGTAAAGTTGTTGACACCATGTTCCTGTAATTTGTAAAATAATTTTAGATGGCTAACCTTGTCAAAAGCGGTCACACGACTAACCGAAATACTCCCGAAATACCGAAATACTCCCGAAATACCCCTAATTATAGGAATATCTATACATGTAGTATACATGTGTTTATATCTATTGTGGTTTTAATGTGTTTTAGTGTTTATATTTTGTGGTTTAATGTGTTTTCGAACATATTTACGAAAAATAATGTATTTATGTTTTTGAATCTAGTTTTTTTTACCAAGTTATCACGGATCGCGAAGTAACCTTGTGACCTTGTATATGTTGTTGATACACGATTATGTATGATAGGTGTGAAAAATAGCACGGAACAAAATAATTTTCTATTTTATGTTGTGTTATTAAGTGTCTGAAATATTAAATGAATGAAGTACAAAACGAAGTATAAGTTGCTACGGTAATTTGATAGATTATTTCCGGTATGGACATGGTTAGTTTGCGGGACTAATGAAATGATACACGGCCAATTATCTGGTTTGATTACATTGTGGCAGTTTAATTAGATCCATTAGTATACGCCTTTGATGATGAAAAAATTACATACAAAACAAACAACCAATAAACAAAATCTATTTAACAGAAATACTTCCGAAATACCCCTGAAAGTAGGAAAATCGTCAATGATTACACTTAACACTTATTCTTATTTTTTAAATAAATTACGTGAAGCTATTATATAATAATATATTTTTTTTTTATTTTTATGTTTTGATTATGTGTTCTTATCTGTACTCGTGAACATTATACCAAAACACTGTTCTACTTGAAATCACATTCTCAATTTCTTAACAGAACACATAATCAATTAAATCAACAACCTTTTTATTCATATAAAAGATGAGAGGAAGAACCATTAACATTTGTTTTTCTTTTTTCGATTATAAAATACTAAGCTCTGTGGATTTCCCTCCGAGCACAACATGGTGCATATGGGTTGTGTATTCACACCTAGGGATGCCATCTAAGTGAGGGGTCGTAAGTGTCATGTGGCCTTTTTTTTGTGAGAGGGCGGGGTAGTCAGGTTTGTCACCTGGGTGAGGGATGGTGACTGGTAGACTACCTTTCTCGTTAGGGTTTTCTGGTATTTGGTATAGCCAAAGATTAGATAGGAAATGGCTATTAAAATCATCTTTCCAAAAATTGTAAGATATTTTATACAACAGTGGCATACAGAATTAACCTATACATCCAACACAAATTTATATAAATATATTAAAACTAGTTTTATCCGAAGCCCATATAATGAAAAACTGTCAGTATACTAGTGTAAGAAAATTGCTGCCTTTGTAACCAGAAACCATAACCTGCGAATTGAAACTTGCCGCTGGCAAAATATACATAGTAATGAACGTAAATTCACAAAACTGCAACGACATGGGAGATAAATTTCGTTATCTATTTATATGTCCAATTTTTAAAATCAAATGAGAACAAACCTTAGATACAAATATGCTTATACGTCCAATCATGTTAAAATTTTGTGAACTGAGGAATTCCAAAAATAGTAATAAGCTTAAAGATTTGAGTTCATTACGTGAAATTATAATAAGACACATGTTATATCTAGTAGTTAATATTTAACTTGCATTGGCTGTGATAAAGAATTACATAGTAAACTTTCAAAATCCCGACATGGTTTGTAAAAAATATATATTTCATTAAGCCATTGACATGATATAATTGTGTACAATTTCGTATGTCAAGTTGTTTGAACACTGACATCTGGAACTACTTTCGTTTTCGCTTTTGGTTAAGCTTGCCAAAGGTGCTGTACTAGTTTTCATGTGTGCATATATAAATATGTGTATACATTGTATGTGTAAACGTGTATATATGCGTTATAATATATACGTGTAAATATATTTGTGCTTATATATTCTTCATATATGGCACACTCCCCTATATAGATATAAGCGCGAACGCCGATACATTTACAAGAGAGAGGACTCAATGACAACTTAATTAAAAAAAAAGAGGGAGATAGACATAAACATAACTATTATATTCCGTGTTATGTCTAAGTACTCCCTCTACTGTATATTCTTAAGGTAGTCGCCAAAGCTTAACTACAATGAAAGTATATAAGTTTATCAAGTTATGTTTTACTTTTTCTTTTTCTTTCATAAGTTAAAATTCTTAGAATTTCCGGTAGTCTGCACCTCATAGAGTACATTTTTATTGCGTTGTTCCATTTATTTATTTATTTTTTTAAATTTATTTTCGAGATGTCTAATATAATTACTTCATCGCAATTCATGTATGTATACAACTGTATATGTGTGTAAACATGTGTTTTAGTATATACGTGTAAATTCTTCATATCTGACACATTCTCTCTATAGATAAATAGTCATTTAGATATTTGTGAAATCATTTAATTCAGAGTAAAGGCTGTGCATGTATTTTTATGATACTGAATGTTAAGATGACAACTGTTGTATCATTCTTTTGAAAAATTATATTTGATAATAATGTGACTATATAATACAAATGCATAAGAATATTATTTGTCAAAAATCCTAAAAAAAAATAGTTCT
>CM037790.1:6219487-6232061 GCA_021229015.1 Solen grandis | reverse complement strand
AATCTAAATAGGAAAATCTTAAAAAATCTTCTTCTATGAATCAATAAGGCCTAGAGCTAAGATTTTTGGTATGTAGTAGCATCTAATGGTTCATTACAAAGATTTTCAAAGTCTTGGCCCTACGGTGATAAATGACCCTGCGCCCAAGTCTTCTCTGAAACCATATGGCCCATTGCTTAGATATTTGGTGTGTAGTATTGTCAGGTGTAAAATGTTTTAGATTAAGTTATATCAGAATCCTTGTCTGTTTAAAAACCTTGACATCAGTTGAAGCAATGGTACTCAGGTGAGCGATTCAGGGCCATCATGGCCCTCTTGTTTTGTTTTGATACAGTTGTAATAACCTGTTAAGTTACTCATATGCACTTCTTCATCTTGCTGAATTAGCTCTGACAGTCAGGTTGCACGCTGTGTATATTTTTCTCTGCAAAGGTTGTGTGTTTGAAGTCAGTCGGTCATGATTTTATGGCCCGGCCATGAAAAAGCAACCAGCTGGAAAATGTGTGTCTTTGCAAGAAATCATGTCCCGACTGGAACTTTGTTATGTATGGTCATGTCTTGAAATAAGGATCAGACAACTTTAGGACAAAACAAAGTGTTGCAAACAAGAACCAGGTTGCATGCTTGAAGGTCAAGGTCACAACACTTGGTTAAGGTCAATGTCTCATCAATTATTTGAACTTAAAATCTTCACTTTTTATACTACCTAATCCTCATCGTTAAATAATGGGGACATCCTTGTCCAATGGATACATTTCTAGTTTCATATTTTTATACGCCGCCGGAGGCGGTCGTATATTGATGTCATCTTCTCCGTCCGTCCGTCCGTACGTCCATATCTTGTGAACGCAACTCCTCCATTTCTGAATGAATCTTTTGAAAACTTGGTCAATGTCATTACTATAATGGGTAGATGTGCATGAAGTGGCGATTTTCCGGTCCATTGATTTTTACAAGATTTGTGTCCCTTGAAACTTAGTCTCTGTAGCTGATTGATATTGCAGCCTTGTGAACGCAACTCCTCCTACATTTTTGAATGAATCTTTTCAAAACTTGGACAATGTCATTACTATAATGGGTAGATGTGCATAAAGTGGCGATTTTCCGGTCCATTGATTTTTACAAGATTTGTATCCCTTGAAACTTAGTCTCTGTAGCTGATTGATATTGCAGCCTTGTGAACGCAACTCCTCCTACATTTCTGAATGAATCTTTTCAAAACTTGGTCAATGTCATTACTATAATGGGTAATGTGCATGAAGTGGAGATTTTCCAGTCCATTGATTTTTACAAGATTTGTGTCCCTTGAAACTTAGTCTCTGTAGCTGATTGATATTGCAGCCTTGTGAACGCAACTCCTCCTACATTTCTGAATGAATCTTTTCAAAACTTGGTCAATGTCATTACTATAATGGGTAGATGTGCATGAAGTGGCGATTTTCCGGTCCATTGATTTTTACAAGATTTGTGTCCCTTGAAACTTAGTCTCTGTAGCTGATTGATATTGCAGCCTTGTGAACGCAACTCCTCCTACATTTCTGAATGAATCCTTTCAAAACTTGGTCAATGTCATTACTATAATGGGTAGATGTGCATGAAGTGGCAATTTTCCGGTCCATTGATTTTTACAAGATTTGTGTCCCTTGAAACTTAGTCTCTGTAGCTGATTGATATTGCAGCCTTGTGAACGCAACTCCTCCTACATTTCTGAATGAATCTTTTCAAAACTTGGTCAATGTCATAACTATAATGGGTAGATGTGCATGAAGTGGCGATTTTCCGGTCCATTGATTTTTACAAGATTTGTGTCCCTTGAAACTTAGTCTCTGTAGCTGATTGATTTTGCAGCCTTGTGAACACAACTCCTCCTACGTTTCTGAATGAATCCTTTCAAAACTTGATCAATGTCATTACTATAATAGGTAGATGTGCATGAAGTGGCAATTTTCCGGTTCATTAATTTTTGCAAGATTTTTGTCCCTTGAAACGTAGTCTCTTTAGCTGATTGATATTTCAGCTTTGTGAATGCAATTTCTTGTATGTTTCTGACCTAATCTTTTTAAAACTTGGACAATGTCATTACTATACTGGGTAGATATGTACAAAGCAAGGATTTTGATGTTCATCAATATTTGCAATAGTTATGCATTTCTAAACATGGTCTCTTTAAAACACAACTCAAGTTTCTAAACAGGTAAAAGTGCATAAAGCAGGGATTTTCTGGTACAGTGATTTTTGCAAGAGTTATGTGGAGAAAGAAAAAAAGGATTCATATTGATACTGCTATTTGACCTTTTGTCATACTGGAAGCATTTTTAGGGTTCTATCTCTGTTAATTGGTCTTACAGACTTCATTATGAGCTTATGCTTATAGAAATGTTAAAAGCAATAATTAAAAGACCCCTCTTGGTCTTTATATTTTGTGGCGGCGTATATTGTGGGATCACTGGCACTCTTGTTTTCTTATATATTTTTTCCATTATCAATTTTCCAATTTCTTTATCAAAAGATATCATATTGAAAAAGTGATGAGTTAAAATCATACTTAAATAAATGTTGGGTTCAACTGCAAAACAGCATTTTTTGGCTCTATATGAATCCTATATATCGTAGATGAGAGAGAGAATAAACTTTAGAGTAATCGTTCATTGAAACATCTTTTTTGCTTGATTGTGATTGGAGCATTTTTTCAAAACATTTTCATTTCTTGGCTGAGTTTTATTCAAAGAGTGTTAAGAAACACAGAATGTTGCATATTTAACCAGATAAAAAATGAACTATATGTGGAATTTTGTTTATCTCACTTTTGTCACGTAGGCCACAGCAGCAGAGTTGAAGCTGGCTGTAGGAGCATGCCACTCTCTTGACCATACAAAACTTACTTTTTACAAAACCTGTGAAAAATAGAGAAATTACTTTTTTTTTAGCTCACCTGAGCACATATGCTCAAGTGAGCTATTAGGATTTAAGAATGTCTGCCGTCTGTCCGTCATCTACAATTAGTTTGTTTGCTCTCTAGAATCTTCATTTCTTAAGCAATCATATTCAAACTTTATGATGATGTTAATAGCAAGTTCGACTATGGCAGATATCAGATAATTAGGCAAGGAGTTATTGCTCTTTAATTATTTGAAATGCAAGATTTCACTGTTTTCACTTTAGCCTCTTTATTTCTTAAGAATCATTCTGAATTTTGTTAATTTAATTTAAAAATCAGGTTTGTCTTCAAATTTTGACCACAGTTACAGTTTGTTTGTGGAATTGAAATAATCTCATGGATTATGTATTCAGTACAACTTTGCTATAATTTAGTATTTTTTACAGACAATGAAGGCAATTTTTTTCTCAGGTGAGTGTCTTTAGGGCCATCTTGGCCCTTTTGTTTAATTTGGACCGAGAAAGAACTTTTTCAGTGGCTGGAAAAAAATGGGACTTACTATAAGTTGGAATCATTATTTTCAAGAATCGCATATTACTATTGAAATAGAAATTATGACAAAATATGTAAGTCAACTACAAATAAAAGATTCATCGTCCTTGTCTTTATATATTCAACATTTTAATATTGTGTCAATACCATTGTAACTTTCTCTTTCAATATGAAAATAATATGGATACTCAAGAGTAAATGAGATCCTGAGGAAAATATGGGAATAGTAAGTGGAAGGCTTTTGTTTTCACATGACCATATGTTTTACAATGTAAAACAAGCCAATTGTTATACCTTAAAGATTTAAATCATTGACATTTTGATGCCTTATTTTGTGAGAAATGTTTATAACATAGATAAAATTATCAGATGTACACTGTTTGTATTCTTTTTTCACCCATACCTAAGCATTCTTTTTATTAGTTACTATTCATGCCCACGTTCTCACCTTGTTTGAAGGTGTATTTCTTTCAACTCAGCCACCGTATATTACCCATAGTCTCAGACATATACTTGATGGTCTAAAATGTTTCTGTAAAGTATTTCAAATAAACAAAAAATGAATATAAAGTAGTGTATGACGCTTTATGAATAACATAATTGATTCAAAGTATAAAATGACAAAAAATAAGAGAAATATGAAATACTAGCAAAAAGAGAACATCTGCCCCGGAATCGGGAGGTTGTGGGTTTGATCCCCGGCTGCGAAAAGTGGTAATACTTATTATAGCTCCCTTTCTTGGAGCTCAGTTTATAAGCATAGTTCCAGGACTGGCTGGCCTGGTGTCAAGATAATGTGACTGGGTGTGGTATTGTGTCACATGTCTACGGCGTGATACTGTGGGACGTTCAACCCTATCAACAAACAATAAAAAGGATTAAAAATATGGAACAAAATCATGAAAAAATATTAAGAGAAAGGAACCCTTGAGAATCATAAAGAAAGATGATATAATGGATGAATGAATAAGTATCTGTTGTAAAATAAAAGTGAAAAAAAAGTCTGGAAAAAAGAAAAATCTAGTTATATGGGGGTCGTAAGTCGACAATAACATACATATACCAAGTCAGAATATACCCCCACACACAAGCGCTCGTGGAAACTTGCTTTTATTGTCAATTGCTGTAAGCAAAGGTGACTCCATCGTCCGCATGTCGGACTTTTTCCATCACACTGGCATACATGCCATATCTCCCGGCGGGAGATAAAATCTCCCGGGATTTTGACTTGTCTCCCGATCTCCCGCCGGGAGGTGAAAATCAAAGTAAGGTTAGAATGCATTTGGTACATCGTAATAAAGTCGTAAATGATTGCTTTAAAGTATATCTTAGCATGGTCAAAAAGGTCCCGGAGAATAGCTAATCCTTACTTACCGGAAACAATAAATGATAATTAGATCAGCTGTTTACCAATCATTTAAATCTTAACAAAAACTCATCATATTGACACATCATAGAAAGTACACCTCAGCTAGCGGTAAATTGCAAATGAAGTACAATTTTCACACTGATTTGATTAACAATGGATATCGTCTGCTGAATAATATAATGAGATGTGATCGGAAGAGTTGGGTAACCACTTCATAACACCATACCGTACACAATAAATATTTTAAGCTAAATAGTATTTTAGCTAAAAGCAATTCAATTTAGAAAAAAAAAGAAGAAAATACAGACAGATGGTGCAAATATTATTAAATATGATCTAACTCTCTTTATTCATCCCCATTAATTAAAACCATATGATCAGAAATCATTCAATAAATCAAAGATACTGTATCAATTTAAATGTGTTTGATGTTAATGGCATGATCTCCGATCTGTTACAAGGTAGTGTTGCATTTAATGTGAAACAGTGATTGTGGAAAGTTAGGTTTCTAGTTGAATTAGATCTATTAATAAATTTTGAGATTTTTTTAGATATATATTTTAATGGTATTTTCATTAAATGCAATAAACAGTATATAATATAAACTGTTAATAAATTTAATGAAGGGGTAATAAAATGTGTATTTTTTAAAAAAAATTTATGAAGAACGTCTCTTTGATATATGTCGTCACTCGTAAAATCTCCCTGGCTGGACCCCAAATCTCCCTGTGAAAATTTCAAAACCTCCCTGGGAGACATACTGAAAATATGGCATGTATGCACTGCAACAGGTGACATGTGTACCCAGGAATACTCTTAAAGTATTTGATTTATCAAAGTAAAAGATCCTGCTTTCTTCGTCCAACGACAATATCGAATTACTTCATAGTGGATAATTGTTAATAGCGTGTTGTGATGGTTATTTTTCTCGTTAGTCTTTATTACTGTGCTCACGTTGCCTCTGGTGGTTGGTACTCCGTGTCGCTAATCGCACACGCGCAGGCCTTTCAAAACCAGAAATACCACCTGTTCGGTCAGTGTTTAACCGTAGCCTAAACGGTTTATTTTTATTATTGTTTGCATATTTGTATTAAAAAATAAACACATATGATTTCGATAGTTTATAGGGAAATACTATCGAATTAAAATGAATTACAAAGTATATCAGACCTGGATTTCTCTAGGGGGAGGGAGCTTGGCTTGATGAAAGAAATTGTCAGGATTGGATATCATTTATAGTAGTGGAAATCCCAAATGTGAGCACCTTACTGAAATAAACTTAGCCACCCGATCAATCACACAGGTCAACCCTGCTGATTATAGCATCTGCTGTCACCCTGGCAACGTCAGTGTGTCTAATTTGATCAGGATCTATCAATTTGATCAGGATCTATCAAACGCTTTTAGTTTTAATGAGTAAACAACGTTTAAGCGTCTGAATGTCGCAAGCGTTTAATGCGACAATGATATTAAGTTGAATTTATGAATTTATTTTGCATATTATAGAAAGGCTTACATGAAGCGCATACCGATAAATTCATGTTACGTTTATGTATTTCAATGGAACAAAAAAAAAAAAAAATAACCCACAACAATCTGCATGCAAGTGTAAAAAATACATGCCAATAAAACAAAACAAAATATTAATTTAATAAACTAACCGTATCGATTTTTTTCATTGTCACATTTCTGTATGTTCATTTATTTTCATGTCTTTTATTTTATTAGTAAATTCAAAGGAGATTTAAGATCACAAAAAGTCACCCAGCTAGGTCCGAACTCGCAACCTTTCAGCCAGTGTCATAAAATTCATTTTGGCACTATATATTACATAATATAATACATAAAAAATATTTTAACGGATCTATTGATTGATTTTACCTCTCGTTCATAGGGGGCTATGGGTTCGAGCTCAGGCTACCGACTATGTCTCTGTATGCGAAAAAGTTGGCAGTTTCCTGCAGACTACCCATTATATATAACAATCTTCAAACTGTGTTGTCGTTCGGCTCAATGATATGAGGGCTGTGGGTCATGAATCTTGTCATAATGGAACAAAATGGCCTTCATACATTAGTTGCTTAAAACAAAATAAGCCCCCCCCCCCCCCCCCCCCGGCCTTAATACTCTTCAAAATGTCTCTTCAATGTCCTAGAAACATTTTTCCAGCAAAGCATGCCAGACACCCCCTAGCTCTCACATCACAATTCTAATTTGTGCCCCCCCCCCACCCCCACCACACACACAGACACAGACACACACACACAGACACACGCACTTCAGTTGAAGAAAATTGTATCCGGGCGTGTTTATATTCCACTGACGACAACAAAAATTATCTTCTATAGATCATGCCGTATTCCATTTAATATGAAAAATAAGCAAAAATATATTTGCAATATGTATAAAGTTGAAAAGTTGAAAAACAAATCACTCACCCACCTCGCCGTTGTGAGTGCGAATCCCAGTCTGGGTACTTCAGATTTTCATGTGAGAAAGCCTAGGCCGATATGGGCCTAAATTTTTCCCTGTATCGCAATATGCTTGACATGTTGATTGTAAAGATACATAGTTAATACCCGACATGTGTATAACATCCATTAAATAAATGTATAAAAGTAGTTAAATAGTATTTCTGATTTTGGATATATGATAGTGCATGTTTCTTTGTTTGCCTGTTTATATTGCTTTTTGTTTGTTTGTATGTTTAACTTGCTGTGACCATAATAAGTAGTTATATGATTGTGAACGGCCATAATGCCGATTTCCCAATAAACTTGAAACTTCTGTTTGTAATTGTTAGATGATTTATAATTAACTATATAAAATGATATTACTAGTACACACACACACACACACATTTATCTATTTATTTGAAATGATTATGTACTTTGAGTTGATTCTTAATAGGATGGTAAAAACGATTTGGATTATTAAATGGATTTTATAGGTATGTATAAAACCTTTTGGATTCTCAATATAATGATATAAGGGTTTATAAAAACTCTTTGGATTATTAATAGAATGATATAAGTATGTATAAAAACTCTTTGGCTTCTTAGTTGGATGATATAAGTATGTATAAAAATTCTTTGGATTCTCAATTGAATGATATAAGTATGTATAAAAATTATTTGGATTCTCAATAGAATGATATAAGTATGTATAAAAACTCTTTGGATTCTCAATAGAATGATATAAGTATGGCTTCAGTTAAATGTTTCTGTATGTATTCAGAGTTTCAAAGTTATTTTTCACTTCATTAGTCATGTTTGGTTAAGTCCATAGTCCTTTTACTTATCAGTGATGTTTTGGAAAGACAGATAGGTACTTGAATTTTTTTTAACTTAAAAAAAATGAAATATTCATTTTTGTAAAATAACATAAGTACATTCATTGTTATGTATTGCTTACAGCTTAAAATACTGTATTCATACATACAATTTTGCTTTGTGAGCAAAGAAATCCATATTGTACAAGATAAATTTAAATTTACAATCTATTGTAGCATATGATGCTTATAATTAACAAGGTAATTGTTTATTTTTACAAACAGAACAATGGTATGTTTTAAAAACCAGTACTGTCTTGAACTTCATAGTATAATGTTCATTTACTTCTTTTATAATATTGTTTAAAAATTGTTTTGGCCTTTATCAAGCAAAAAAGATTTTTTTTTAAGTACTGACCTGGGAGTCATCTTCAACATACATTTTTAGCTCACCTGAGCACAAAGTGCTCATGATGAGCTTTTTTGATCACCCTGCGTCCGTCATCAACAATTTACTGTAAACATCTCCTCTGAAACTGCTAGGCAGAATTTAATAAAATTTGGCAGGGTTGTTCCTTGGGTGAACCTTCACAAAAGTTGCTAAAATAAACTTAATCCATGTGGAACTCTGGTTGCCATGGCAACAGAAAGAAAAAAAATATGAAAACTTTAAAAATCATCTCCTTCCAAACTATTTACCAGATTTCAAAATAATTTAGTACAGATGTTCCTTAGGTAACTCTTTACCAAGATAGCTAAAATTATTCCGATCGGGAAATAAACATGGCTGCCAGAGGTGAAGTCTTTAAACGACATCTCTTCTGAAACCGCTGGACAGAATTTGATTATATTTGGCAGGGATGATCAGACACCAGCTCAAAATCAGCTCTCACAGGCAGTTGAACCTATCAGCAGTTCTCCTGTAAGTAGGAAATAACTGCTACTAGCATGTTATGTTCAGAAATATTCTAAGCAGATGGAGTTACATAGCAGATGCCACTCAGCTGGATTACTATTGTTTAGTCATCAGCAACCGAATACCCGTACATGTACATATAAATACTGATCAGTTTTTAGAAACAAGTTATAATTGCCTTTCTGAGACAGGGATACTGCTAGCTAAATTTTGTCCCTTTGTTAAATAAGAAAGGTGCTAATTATGGATGTCCACACATTAGAAAAAAGAAAAGGACAAACTAAATCAACTCTTAAATTTTCCTTGCTGGTACACAGAGTATCTCAAATTTTATCTCCATTCCAATTCCCTCATGACCAAAGGTACTAAAAGGACCCATGCGAAAATGCAGCTTAATGATTTCAATGGAAAATTTTAGACCTGCCCCCCATGGTGCTCCAAGTATGGACAAGCAAACTTTTAAGCAATCTTTTGGGATGATCTTCTGTACTGTGAGACATCAGTAATGCAGTATGAAACTTCAATGGTTTATTTCTCTGAAATTACTTAAAGGAGTCCTTTAATTGGTTCTTTTTCAGAACTGTTAAATTGGTTTTAATTCTGCGAAGAACTCTGGAAAAGTGGATGTCTTGACAACAGAAAAAAAAAGGAAAAAGAAGGAATGATAGTTTGCAGAAAAAGTGTATAGGTGACCCTCTAACAAATTATGCTTAAAAGCAGAGTGAGCATATCAGGCCATCATGGCACACTTGATATTTACTATAAAAGATTTTAAGTCATAGGGGCTACATTTGAGTCACGTGAAACATGTATAATTATCTTTTACAATGATCTTTATGTTAGTGGTTCAAGGCTATCATATTTTTCTTTATTGCAGATGACCACTGCCATACAACAGTCAAATACAGGAACTCATACAGTAAGTAAATAAGGCTGAACATTTGATACAATAATTAGTCCCCTACTGTCTGCATGTCTGTAAATTTTGATCCCGGGATAACTTAAACTGTTGAAGATAATTTTATGAAACTTGGTATATGAATAGATGGCAGTATGGAGATTTGCATGTCACTTTTTTCTTTCCTCGGACCAAAATTATGCACCTCACCAGTAGGGGATTAATCCTTGATTTAAAAACTCAAACTAAGGACTACAATATGACAAGGGCCATTACTCTGTAAGACTTGTCTACAAAAATACTCCTTTATGGCCTTAGCTCACTTAAGCACACATGCTGATGTTAAACTATCATGATTGTGTCATGTCAAAAGGTCTGTGCTAAGAATCTTTACATGACTAAAAGATAAAAACGTGCCTTGCTATGTATTAAGGTTATTTGTGCAAACATTGACATAATAGCCCATGGTCATCACACATTTTTTTTTTGATCCCCATAAATAAGTCCTGCTGATGGTTGGCTAGTCTCCCAAAGGAAGTGTGGAGACATTGTTTTTGTCTTGTTTCTTCTTATTCTTCTGCTTCTTCTTTCTCACCCCAGCAACATTTTATGGCAATATCTCGGAGGCCACTTCACTCATCTTTACAAAACTTTACACACTTACAGTCCTCATTGAGTAGTGATGCTTCTCTGATTTTTTGTAAATGGCTGGGGATCAGGCCCCATCCCCTGAAAGATGGATTTTTATTACTTTTATGCCTCCACCAAAAATGAGTGGGGGCATATAGATTTGCCTTTGTCCGTCTGTCTGTCTGTCCATTCATCCAGAAACTTTGTGACATGCATAACTCAGAAAGTATTTGTACTACAGACTTGATACTCCATGTATGTATTATTCAGGACATGAACTTAAGCACCTGGATATTTTCATCGAACCACCGGTGAAATTAACAGAGTGATGGACCTTTGTTTTTGAAAAATGCTGAATTTTATGCTTTTGACACAAGTAACTCTGATAGTATTTGTACTACAAACTTCATGATAGTATTTGTACTACAAACTTCATGGATATATTATTGAGGACATGAATTTGTGCACCTTGGTATTTTTATGCCCCCCCCCCCCCAAAAAAAAAAGTGAGGCATATAGATTAGCCTTTGTCTGTCCATCCCAAAGCTGTGACACAGGTAACTCTGAAGGTATTTGTGCTACAGATGTATTACTCAGGACATGACTTACGCTCCTGGGTGTTAGCTTTTGTTTTGGAAAATGTGATGGATGAGGGCATGTGTCCATCTATATCTGGACATATTTCTAGTTGTATAAAAATTGTACTTTGGTTAAATATTTCAGATCCAATCCTGAATCATCTATTTTTTTTGTTCCTTATATGAGAAGAAAAGTACTTATTTGTCTTCTGTCCAGGAAGTCACCCAGGGGTCAGGCCCCATTCCCTAAATTTTACTCATGACCTTATGCCTCAAAAACTGTTCAGATCCCCACCCCAAAACCATATAATGTTCTTGTTCCTTGTGATGAGACGGATTGAATGGTACTTCTTTATGTTCACATATGGGTCACCTAGAGATCAGGCTCCACCCCCGGAATTTTACTTATAACCTCATATTTTAAAAAAAATGTTAAGATCTCCACCCCTTAATCATATATTTTCTTGTTCCTCATGATGAGACAGATTGAATGGTACTTCTGTAGTGTCCCCAGGGGGTCACAAAGGGGTCTGGTCCCATCCCATTAGTGTTACTTCTGACCTTTATTTCCAAAAAACATTTAGTTCCCTACCCATAAACAATATATAGTCGTGTTCCTCATGATCAGGTGGATTGAATGATACTTTTGATGTTCACATGAGTCACTAAGGGGTCAGGCCCCACATCCTCAGTAACTCGCAGGCTGATCAGGTTTTATTCCGTTCGCTGCTCCTCAGTGGTCTGGAAATGAGGACTTTATAATTAAATTTGGTAAGGTTTAACTGTAGTTTTCTGCAGATCAGGCTTTATGTGGTACCTATTGAGTGTGTCAAAATGAGTCTATATGAGGGAAAGGGTTAAAAAATGGGAATGATAAAGATAATCTACATGTAGTAAGATGATGCCATATACAGTGCAAATCTGTAAAAAGTGACCATCACATAAAATCTTTGGGGGTAGCTATGAGCAAGTGATCACTAGATAAGAGTTTTACACTTTGATTAGCTTCCTTTTGTCTGATAGCCCAGCAATTGTATCCCTTTATATGGTCACTTTAGACAGGTTTGTCTGTTAATGATCCAAATATGAAATCTTACATAGTTTTCAAGCATCTGCTCCATTTTCATGTTTTTAATCACAATACTTCTCATATATATCGGAATGTGTTTTTGTTTCCAAAGATATTTTAACCCTTTCCCTCATAGAGGACACCATGAAAAGACCTATGCGAACAGCATAAAACCAGATCAGCCTGCGAATAAAGGCTGATCAGGTTTTATGCTGTTCGCTGCTCCTCAGTGGTCTGGAAATGAGGATTTTGTAATTAAATTTGGTAAGGTTTAACTGTGGTTTTCTGCAGATCAGGCTTTATGTGGTACCTATTGAGTGCGTCAAAATGAGTCTATATGAGGGAAAGGGTTAAGACTGAATCCTGAGTAGAAATGCTGTGCATAAGTGTACAATAATAATCTGAATCAAAAT
>CM037790.1:6169387-6219387 GCA_021229015.1 Solen grandis | reverse complement strand
AATTGTAATTTTTTATTTATTTATTTATTCGGCGTAGCTGTATAATTTCGATTTCAACTCGCATCTTAAACCAATCAATTGTACGCTAACAGCGGTAAATAATTCTAAGCTGAATAAAAGGACTCCTGTTATTGGTTAACGCATCGTTATGGACTATAAAATTACTGTAAATAAGGGGTGCAGCTTGTATATATCATTCAGCTTGGTGTTATTACTTTTCTTTTTGATGTAAACATGAAAGTGATTTCAGTAAGTTAAATACAATCCTTTTCCATCAATTGAGGAATGCTACTTTGTGAAAATGATTTAAAACAACAAAAAAGAATCCACCGTGTTACGACATGAAACCCCTTAATTACTATGTATATTGAATTCTTCCAGCCTGCCGAGATGCTCTCATTGAAAATTAATTTGCCAAAACCAAAACAACTAATAACGCTTTTACAGTATATCATAATTGTCATATGCAATAATGATATGAACAAATATCAAACAAGCCTATTTACAGATATAATTTTTTGTATTACCGTCTATAAATAAGTATATTTCATAGAAAAAAATACTGAACTATTTCTAGAGCGTACTAAATTTGTTGTGCGTCGGTCTTTCGCGCGCTTTTCCTCGGAATGTTCTAGAAGACTGGAAATCTCGTTTTTCTTTCATTCTACGCCGAATATCTTTTTTAAAGATATTTCTTGTTTATTTTATTTTATTTTTTTTATTTTTGAGATAGAAGATATAAAAATAAATCTTTACCAGAAATTCAATTCCATAGCAACAGATGTAGAATTATGATTTTTTGTTTATATTTACTTACTCGTCAATCTAAATAAGACAGAGGTTGGATTACATAATTCATCTATTTACTTATTTTATTCATTTTGTATATATTAATTATCATTTGTTGATGTTAAAAATGTTCATTTATTTATCTTAGATAGAAATAAGAAGTGATTATTATTATTATTATTATTCTAATTTTTTTTTTTCCGTTTAGATTTATCTTAATTATGTCCTTGAAGTGGGAAGTCGATCTATGTATCAATTTATTCATTTCATCTAAACCCTTTAAAATTTTTTTTTTTTTTTTTAGGTCAGCCTTAACGTTTTTTATTTATTTATTTATTTATTTATTTTTTTAGAACCACATTGTATCTTCTTTTTATTCTATTTTTTCCCACATTTTTTTTATTTTTATTTATTTGATTATTTTAGAACCACATTGTATCTTCTTTTTATTCTATTTTTTCCCACATTTTTTTTATTTTATTTATTTGATTATTTTAGAACCACATTGTATCTTCTTTTTATTCTATTTTTCCTTTATTTTTATTTATTTGATTATTTTAGAACCACATTGTATCTTCTTTTTATTCTATTTTTTTCCCACATTTTTTTTTATTACGGCTTTCCGCAAACTTGCGGAAAACGTATAGGGTTTGTTATGTTTATTTTTCTTCTTATTATTATTATTATTCTTCTTCTTCCAACCTAATCCAAGAGTTAATTTATATATGTTGCCAATGGTCAAGCAACATGAAAATTAAAATACTTCGACAAAAAGTATAAATTTTTAAAATCAAGTGTTTTCAATTTTCAATGACGTCAATTGACGTCAGATTTGACGTCAGCTTCAAAAGTTTGTTCGCGCTCTAGAGCCTTCAATTCTGGTCTGATTTTCTTGATATTTTCACAGTAGATGTATTTTAGAAGGTAGATGTGCACCCTGGCATTCAAATTTCAAAATTTGAAAAAAATGAGATTTTATGGCAAAACCAAGATTCGAACTTAGGTCCTAAATTTATTTTTTAATGTTACAAGGGAACCTAATGCGTTAGAAGAATGAAAATTGGACAGCATATCGGCATTGAGGTCTTCTTTCTATTTCTCAAAGGATTTTTTCTTAAGTCACGTGATTATGACGTCATAAAAACGACAAAAAGCAACTTTTTTAAAAATTTATTTCGCTCTTATATCACGACATTTCACTCAATCTTTTTAAAAATTGTATTGCAGTGATTTAAAATTTTTTTTTTTTTTTTTTTTTTTTCGCGCTCTAAAGGCTTCAATTCTGGTCCGATTTTTATGATATTTTCACAGATGATGTATTTTAGGATGTAGATTTGCACCGTGGCATTCAAATTTCCAAATTCGAAAATATAAAGATACCATGGCAAAACCAAGATTCGAACTTAGGTCCTAAAATTACATTTTAATGTTACAAAGCCCCCTGATGCATTAGAAGCATGAAAATTGGACAGCATATCGGCCTAGAGGTCTTCTTTCTATTTCTTAAAGGGTTTTTTCTTAAGTCACGTGATTATGACGTCATAAAAACGACAAAAAGCAACTTTTTAAAAAATTTATTTCCCTCTGGTATCAAGACTTTTGACTCAATCTTTTTGAAAATTGTATTGCAGCGATTAAAAAGTTTACATTTATAAATTTATTTATTTTTAATTTTTAATGACGTCAAATGACGTCAGATTTGACGTCAGCTTAAAAAGTTTGTTCTCTATAGGCTTCAATTCTGGTCCGAATTTTATGGTATTTTCACAGATGATGTATTTTAGGATGTAGATTTGCACCGAGGCATTCAAATTTCCAAATTCGAAAATATAAAGATTTCATGGCAAAACTGAGATTCGAACTTTGGTCCTGAAATTACATTTTAATGTTAATAAGCCCCCTGATGCGTTAGAAGCATGAACATTGGATAGCATATCGGCATAGAGGTTTACATTCTTTTTTCTGAATGATTTTCTTTTACGTCACGTGGTTATGACGTCATTAAAAAGACAAAAAGGCATTTTTTAACATTTCTCTTGCTCTGGTATCATGAATTTTGAATCAGTCTTAATTGAAATCTTGAGAATTGATAGAGTTAAAATTGAAGTGATGCATACTGCAAGAAATGTTTGATTTGTCACGTGGTTATGACGTCATGAATACTAAAGCAAGAATTATTTTAAAAATTCATATAAAATCGCCAATTAGATCAATGAACTTAAACTTTTCAAAAATGTCGAAAATTAGTACTTTCATAAGGGTTTGAAAATTTAAAGTTATTACGTCATCAAACATGGCAGATATTCATGTTTGATGGAACGCTTACTTGAAAATGTGAAAACAAACCTGTTCACATTCTCGAATATATTTTTTTCTGGATTAATAGAATGTTAGCTAATCATGTCTTTCCAAAACAGATATGAATTTCTTTAGTCACTTGATTTTGCCGTGGTTGAAATATTAAAATAATTCATTTCAATTTGTGTTCGCGCTTCAGCGTCATGAGTATTGTGACAATCTAAAGCATACCTTAAGGAATTTATGTTGTGTCACTTGTTTATGACAACATTGATTTGTAAGCAAAATACATTAAAAAAATTCATAAGATTGGACATATTAACTTTAAATAAGTAATATTGCCGTGCCTTGACATGCGCAGAAAATTTCAAGTGAGTACGTTATCAAACATGACCTATTCATGTTTTTCTTTATAGGGCTAATTCATGAAAATATATTAATTTGAAGAAAGAAATGAAAGCGGTCATTGGGTTGGTTGAGCAAGATCCGATTGTTCTTTTGCAGGAAAGAGTGCCTGCGTTGAATAGTGAATTGTGGTACATTTTTTTCTAAAAGAGTTGCATTTACGATGAATTAGTAAAATTATACTAGAGCCAGAAAACCTATATGGATAACTTATTGCATTTGCTTTGACGGCTTTCTGCAAACCTTAAGAAAATGACAAATACATGTAGATCTACCTATTGATTTTTTATGTTTTCTAAATGTTTAACGGTTTCTTTTTCTAAATCTGTAAAAATAAGCAAATATATAAAGCAAATGAATAGTTGAAAGTTTCAAGACGTTTATAACGTTAATTACATAGAAATAAGAAAGTATTTTCATAATTTTGCTAACACCTCTGCCTTTGTTTCTATCTAATTTTGCAAATGTAAAACTCAATCAATTTAAAGGTTGAAAGTCATGGATTTCAAAGTATTTTTTTTTTCTTTTTTAAAATTTCAATTGTGGGTCAAATTGCCATGAATATTTGTTAAGTAATATGCTTACGAAGAAAAAGATATTAAATAAAGAATAAAAAAACTTTTAAAATTGATTGACTAACGTAAGAAAAAAAAACTTGAGAATTGTATTAGTATTTTTTTCTGCATGATAGTAAACTGTTGCGTAATCAAATAAGGTCCATATATATGCTTCCTCAATATCTTCCTAAGAAGATGAAAATGAAAAAAATAATAAAAAATAAAGCTTAATTTTGAACATAAGTATATATTTGTGATAATGATGATTTACATATTGAATTAAACATTATTAGCCAACATTATTCCATTTCTTTGTTTTAACTTATATATTCAACACCTTTGAAATAAGCAAACGGAAAGCCGCTTCGTTTGTATCTTAAACAAACGACTTCTAGTTATTATTTATTTGATTATTTTAGAACCACATTGTATCTTCTTTTTATTCTATTTTTCCCATATTTTTTTTTATTTTTATTTATTTGATTATTTTAGAACCACATTGTATCTTCTTTTTATTCTATTTTTTCCCACATTTTTTTTTATTATTATTTATTTGATTATTTACTTATATGTTTGATTTAGACAGACTGTAAGTCAGCATTTAAATTCTTTTAGAACTACATTGATTTTTTTTCTTCTCTCTTTTTTATTTCTTTTTCTTTTCTTTTTTTTTTTTTTTTTACCTAATTATTTACTAATATATTTGATTTAGACAGACTTGAAGTCAGCATTTATATATATATATATATATATATATATATATATATTGCAGATAAATGAGAAGTTGATATATTTCTTTCTTCACTTTTATATTTTATCTTTCATAGAGGAAATATCTTTCTTTGTTAATTTTGTTTAATTATTTAATTTTCATAGAGGCACATATCTATTTATTCTTTTTAATTTTATTTTATAGAATTTTTTATTATCTATTATCATTTTTAGTTAAGAAAAAAATATTTTAAATGCATTGTACACTTTTAGATGTGGCTATGTATTACAGGACTTAATATATCTTGATCCCCATTGCATTATTGAAATATAATATTATCTAAAAATTGGTGCATGTCAATTAAATAAACAATAAACCATTATACATCTTTGTCAAACGATTTTAAAATAATATATTGCCTTGTAGGAAAAGTTTGTTTTGCTTTTTTTTCTTGGGGGTGGGTGGGGGTCGAAGGTAGGTGGGGTTTGAGGGGGGTTATTAATTTAGGGCTACTTTGCAATAAGAAATTTGTAGTTATTTTAAAAAGAGTTATGCTGGATCCTCACATATATTTATTATTACTATTATTTGCATTTAGCCTAATTATCTTTATTGGAGTAAAGAAAGAAAGAAAGAAAGAAAGAAAGAAAAGAAAGGATGGATGGATGGTTGATGGATGGATATTGCATGCACATCTATACAATTACTCACTTTTCCTCGGATGCAGAGACTACTGTAGACAGTACCAAAACTATTCATATAAATAATAATATAGTAAGAGAAAAAGTTATGTATGGTACCTACCTCTTTCTTTCGCAATTTTCCTGCAGAGATATCGTCATCGTCATCGTCGTCATATCTTGCTACAATGGTTATTTTTTGACCCATGTTGTCTCTCGGACCAGCCTTTAAAACGCAGGTCAAATAATTCTAAAATGCTGCTATATGGCGCTTCCTCACATTAGATCCAGTATTCAGTACATAACGTCCGTACTGTATTATTTTTAGAATCGGTTTTTCCGAAGCGTTACTAAAAATATCTAGCAGTGTATATATAAATATATAGTTATCTGTATAGGTCTTAATTTAAAGATATAAACTTATTCGGGGTGCACTATGGAATAATTATGTATACTGTGTATCATTTCTGTATGAAAATCAAAAAGTTTCGCCAGAGATTTGAATTTACCAACTCCTCAGTAAAAACACATATAAGGAAGGGAAGTAACCGCTGCGTACAGGGATTTTGAATATTAGTTGCGTTCTATATCTGGAACAGGGAAAAAAACAGATACTACGTAGTTCTCAGGTTTAAATTACCTAGACTGTCTTTCTTTGAATTTTATTGTTGGTGCACACACACACACACAAACACACATATATATATGCTAATATTCAATTATTAAATCCACCAGCCCTGCGCCCAGTTATCCGATTGACTGGCGTCTGTATCCCTGTTGTTACATACTGCGCATGTCGCACTTAAAATAGATACTTGTAATACTTGGCAATGTACATTGTACACGTCGGAAATAAAACATTTGTATTAGTTCCCACCACAGGTGATTGACACAGTGATTGGCTGTTATATATATCTTTAATATACATATATAACAGCAAACACCTGTGGTTTCCACCTACCCTTGGCGGCCATGAAGCAGAAATTTCATTTTCTTACATAGTTTCATTATTTCTACTCCAAAAACATAATTATAAACACCATTAAAAACTCATTGATAAACGCAAAAAAGTAAACTAAATTAAAAAAGAATGTAATAATAATAATGATTATATATAAATAAACGCTCATCAAAGAACCAAGAGTGATTTTGGGGAACTCATGTGGTACCTATACTGAAACGTAACGGACGGTGACGGACTTTTCTCAGGACATGACACTAAGTCTACTATTCAGCTATGCATATTTAAAGCAAATATGATGACGTAGTATGGAAGTGTTAAAATTTGGGGTTTCCTTCAACATTCTACTGAAAACAAATGAAAATTTCAAAAAAAAAAAAAAAATAATAATAATCATAACATATTAAAATCAGTGGTAATTTAACCCGCTGAAACGCCTTTAAGTACAAATTCAGGTTCAAACTCAAATATCCAACTCAAATTCCTTTTAAGACTTTAAATTGTTATATTTTGAGTTTTAGCCTAAGTGCAAATTTCATGTTTCAGCCCTAATAATGAGACTCAGGATTGTCAAAGTGAATGTGTGGGAGATTGATCAATGATAGCTGGGTGGATTGGTGGATGGATGGGTGAAAGGAAAATGAGTGAATGTCAGATGAGTGTATGTCAGATGAGTGTATGTCAGAAGTGTGTATATCAGATGAGTGTTTGACAGATGAGTATATGACAGATGAATAAATGAATGGGTATAGGGATCAATGAATAGGTATACTTAGTGAATTATACATTGAAATTCATAGAGTATCAATCTGCTAAGTACATCAAAATATATGACATATTGTAAGGAATGTCTTATAATCAAGGCATCTTGAAAAGTTACAACCTAAAATGTTATTAAATATTATCCAATAAGAGACCAGTTAGACTGAACATGATATGCTAAATGTACTCTAGTAAAACAGATCAGTATATATAGCCAATTAACCGACATTTCCTACAGTAAAATACACCTACGATGTTAAACCAATATCATCCTACAAAACAAAAACCTTTTTACAATCTAGCTGTAGTCTAAAAAAAAAAAAATTTATATATATATCTACAATAATTTTCGACGGTCTAAAAGTTTGCAACAAGTTTTGGCAATAGCTCTTATTAAAATTTGTTTGAAAACAGGTATTTCAACTGTTCATAAACAAACATTTTATTAACATTTGAATTGTCTTTAACTACCCAACTGAAAAGGGACGTCCGAAAGGTCGTCATACATACATACTATGATACATACATACATACATACATCGTCGGAAATCCACATCCGCTTAATACACTTTGCGTCTTAAAGTCCCAGTATCTTATAGATGTTAGACCTAAATCCGAATGCTCTTACAACATATATAATTCAGTTTTGATTTCATCACTGAAAAACCTTGAGAAATGCCTAATTTACAGGAAAGATTCTATAAGAAAAATTGCAAATTGTGACTGTCTCGTTCTATATTTAGCTCAGAACAATGACAGCATAAAATTAACATACAAAGGCTTTTTCATAAGTTCATTGGATTTTCTTCCTATCTCCTCTACTACGTGTACCAGTATTTATTCAGTCTATAGAAAAAAAGTCAATGAACTTCAGAAACACCCCATGTACACCGAGACATCCGTGATTTTACTGAACAGTGTGTTTCAGAACAAGCTCCGCCCATCTTTCTCACTATTTTGCCCTGTCTGAACAATTAAGACTTCCGGCCGAATATTTCATTATGTGGGCTAAATTAAACATTAAGAGGTTCATCAAACATCATTTGAGGATTTGCTAATCAGAAATTTTGGAAAATATATTTTTCCCAGCTATAACGCACTGGGGCTTTAAGCGACCATGGGATATTTGGTTAGCAAAATTTCATGCTCATTAATTATTGATTAGGCATTTCACTGGTTCCGTGGCAGAGACAGCACGGCGACAGCAGGGATCATTTGACCAACGAAACGAAGTGAACTGCGTTCTACCATGTAGAAGTGACGTCACGCTCTCTAGCGGTTTCAATGAGTCAGCTTTTGCTTTTGTAAATTTCAACGAAGAGTATTCAAAATACTTTGCGTTATTTTCATTGGTTATCAAGAAACTGATAAATATTCATGAAAAATGGAAATTTTGCCAGCTGAAAATCCCACAGTGTATACAGAAGTGATAACGGATTTTCAACTATGTCATACATGGGCCATTTCAAAATAGCATGGTTCTCATCCTCAACACTATTTGAGCAAAATGGACAAATCTTCAAGCCTCTATACGTACGAGTATTAGAGCGGCATCACACCGAAATTTTACATAAGGCAAACAAACAAAATAATTGGCAAAATAATTTTACAATATTCTTCCACAATAATCTCTGATTTTAATATACATGTGCATTATGTCCTCAATTTATTATTGCCTTTACCACTAACACCAGTGTGATATATCACACTCTTGAAATTTTTGTGACATCACACTGGAACTATGTATACCGGTCATGTGATCGCGCATTGGCCAACAAAAATTTATTTTTAAAAGATATTAGAAACAGGATATATTAGACGTATAAAATGGATATTGACCTATTTCTTGAACATATTTAACCTTGGTTAAAAACCGAAAGGTTTGGAAAAGCACATGGTTTACTGGTTTGCATAAGTAAACAGTTGTGACTTGATTCGCCATGGAGGTGGACTCGTTTCTTTATTAGCTGCAATCTTTAAGTGAGATGTTTTTTCTATATTGTGCTTATGATACTTTTTCCCATTTCTTTCTTTTGTTCACTGGCTAGTATATTAAAAGACAAATACGTTTTCAAGCATTATTTTCAAATCAATGGCAATTTACAGGGACGGATCCAGGAGTTCAGGTTAGGTGTTGGGGGCGCTATTAAAAAAATGTATGCAGTGACAATGCCCGAGCTGTGAGAAGGGCGGCTTGCCGCTTTGTTCGAGCCTTTTTTTTCTTCTTTTTTTGTTGTTGTTGTTGTTGTTGTTGTTATTTTAGTGGGGTCTTCTACATTTTTGTTTGGTCGGGGAATTTTAGAGGGGGCGCGAGCCGGGTGTGCTCCATCCCCTTGAATCTGCCAGTGATTTAACCATTTAAAACTGTTATGTGTTAGGTAAATAATGTGACATTGCCAGCGTTAATGTGATATTGCAACACTTTAAATTTTCTTTCTACAAATGGCATTCTTTATAAATCTGTACTGTTGGCTTGCAGATTTAATAGAATATCGTTACAGTTCAGTATGCTTAATAGTAACTCACAGTTGAAATCATGCAACATAACCTAACTCATGTTGGCATGATACGTATGTATTGTCTAGGTCTGTAATGTTACAAAGATGTATATATATATATATATATATATATATATATATATAAGAGAGAGAGAGAGAGAGAGAGAGAGAGAGTTTTTTCTATTGACAGTGATGTGCATCATACTAGTGAACACCTGTCTGTAGAGTTTACGCTTTATTGATAGAATACTTAACTATGTAAGTTATGTATCCAAGAAAAGTTAATCGCAAGTAAAAATGCATTTTCATATTTCATTACAATTTTAGACAGTGTGTGTGCGCGCGCGTGCTAAGTACCCCCACCCCCTACGGCGTTCCATGGGAATTTTTTCTCGAGGGGGTGGGGTGAATGACCCCAGACCCACCTATGCCATGGTGCCTATACCAAAAACGGACCAAGGCACGTCCCTAGCAGTTGTTATTTACTTAATTACGCTAAATATCTTTGTAGCCTCTACCAAGATGAAACATTAGGAAACCTTGGTTATCTCCGTGAAAGGCCACGAGGTCCGAAATGTAGCGGAACCATTACAGGGACATCACCTTAAATACCGTATTATTAATTGCTTGTTACTCAAATTAATTACTCAATTATTATGGAAACTCAACCATTTTTAAAGTGATGGGTAATGTACAACTTTTGATCTGTAATGAAATTAAAGTTAATTTAACATGTGACAGTTGTATAACAAAAGGTTTTCATACAGTAATAATATAAAAATATATTCATATTTGTCAGAGAATTATATAATACTGTGGTATATATCAAATGTATCCAAAGTTTGGTGCATTTCTCAATATTATCAAATATTATATATCAAAAGTTTTGCAATATATCGTGGGAAAGTTCGCATTAATATCTAATACGTCCAAAGATTTGCAATATATGTGGTAGATTTCACATTTAAATCCAGTGCATCCAATGTTTTGCAATATATTGTGGTAGATTTTGCAATGATATCCAATACCTGCAAAATGTTGCAATATGTCCTGTCGATTTCGCAATGAAATCCAATACATCCACCACAGTTTTGCAACATGTTGTGGTAGATTTTGCAATAATATCCAATATATCCAAAATTTTGCAATAAATATCCATTTTTTCCTTCAAAGTAATGCAATTTATCGTGGCAAATATCGCAATGTCAAGCAAATTTAATTAATATATCGTGCTAAATCACAAATTTGCAATATATCGCAATATAATGTTTACCGATAATTTAAAGCATATATATATATACAAACATATACATACACATACATACATACACACGCATATACATAAATACACATATACATGCATGCATACACATATATATACATGTATATGCATGCATACACACATATATACATACATACACATATACATATACACATACATACATCCATACACATACACACATTTACATATACATACACACATATACATATATACAAAAAGATAGTGGCAACAACAACTTTTTTTAACACAATTACCTATATGTACAATATTAGGTTTGAAAATAAATTACGTTATAAGTAAACAATGGATCCGATTTGGGGAAAATGTGCATATATATGATTAAGGCACGGGATGCTGAGAGAGAAAGAGAGTATGAGAGAGATAGAGAGACAGACAGGCAGACAGACGGACAGACAGACAGACAGAGCCAGATAACATTAATGACTTACATATATGTAGTTAGTTTATCATACTATGTAATTATAAATACATGACTGAAACAATAATAACTTTTTTTTTTTTTTTTGAGGCCCCATATGGGTATCCCCATTTATTTCCCCCGTAATAGGTGAATAGAGGTCGGGGAACCATCCTCAGTTGACCGTACAATGTAACATAAATTTCAATCATTATAAAAGAATTATACAGAGAAAAAATAAACATTATATTTTACTTTGTATTAAATTCAACCATATAGGCACTTTAATTTTTGTTTATGGGTTGAAAAATACAAACAAAATTAATAATAATGAAAAAAAGAAAAAACTAAAAGTAAATTGTTCTTCACATGTGATTAACATTTAAAAGTTTCATAATTCACATTCAATAAAATACAAATCCTTATCTTGATTTTAAATATATATATTAAATCTTCAATTTTCAACTATACTTTTTACAAGTTTCCAATTTGATTTTTCAGTTTCAGTGATATTTGATTTTTTATAAATTTCCCAATCTAATTTTACTATCTCCCTGAATCCTACAATTGTTGGTAAAATATTTTTTAATCTACACAAAAATATATATCTTTTAAATTCAAGAAATAAAATGTCAAGTTTATATTCTTTTTCACAGAAACCCAATACAACTTTATGTTCTTCTATAACACATCTTACATTTCTTTTATCTAATACAATTTTAATGTAATCAAGAATAGGTTTTATTTTACAACAAGACCAAAACAAATGGGATAAACTTTCAACATTTTCTTCACAAACAGTACATAAACTAGTTTGAACAATTTTCATTTTGAATAATAAGGAATTTGTTGGTAATATTCTGTGTACTATTCTTGTTTGAAGCCATTGAATGTAAGTATTTCTAGTATATTTAAATACGTCACCATAAATGTTTTCCCAATTCAAATTGATATGTTCATATAATGATATCCATTTAATTTGACTAGTTGGAACTTCAATATTTTTAATAAATGTATTATATATGATTTTGTTTGCATTTGTTTTGATTAGGTAACAAGAAATTGATGGATTTTGCAAACGATAATAACTTATTTATGTGCATGTATGGCGATATGCTAATACAATAAACAGGGTCAATAATATTGATAAGTGTGAATCAGACATTTGATTTGTATATTATTGGCGATAAACATTGCTTCCTTGACGAGGTAGACAAGGAACCAATTTACACCAACTAATTATAGTACTTTCAGTTTAACTTTTTGGGCGTTAAACATTGTTTCCTTGACGAGGTAGGCAAGGAATCAACAAACGCCATCAGATCAAAATATTGTCTGCTGTACTTTTGTATTTTTTTTTGTTGTTGTTGTTTTCTTTTGATGCTACAATTGTAACCTTAATTCTTGTAATGGATTTTTACATGCCATGTGTACCTTGATAAACAACTATATGTTTATAATGACAATAAGCTTGTAATGCTTCAGTCATCAATAAAATTTTTCTGTTCTGTTCTGTTCTGTAAGCAGCGTATATATAAATATACAAGAAAATATTTAACTTATTTAAGTCTAAGAGAGAGAGAGAGAGAGAGAGAGAGAGAAGAAAGATATACAGTGTATATTACTATATGTTTCAATCCATATTGCATTTAATGTAGAAGGGTGTAACAAATATCATTGATGAGGATCTTTTGTAATTTGAAAAAAAAATGTATAATTAGTTATAGCTCAATTATAACTTATTCTATTATTAGTAACAGGAGATAGACAACCTCTTTGATGACTATCATAAATCAAATGCTTGTAACCAAAACTGAACTTGACATAAAACATTTAAACAGCAACATGAATGTAATTCATGAAGTCTTTCAAAAGTTGTTGGGCGGAAAGTCATTTCAGAAAAAAAAATGCATATAAAGTGCACGTAACTCTATCAAAATGTGTGGATTGCAATAGAAATTGAACATCGCTTGCATTATATTATGTACTTGCATACCAGATATGAATTCAAGTTGTTGTGTGGAATCGAAAAATCTACGGACAGACGATGCATATCATAATACGTCCTGCAGTCAAGATTGTAACATCATTATATGCATGTAATGAAATGAAACATTCTTTGTTATACATGTGTGCATTATTAGTATTGTATTTATCATTTTACACTTAACTGACCAGCGTCAGATGGTTCCATAGAGGAAAAAAAGTACTTAATCTTTACCCTGCTCAGCATTTAACCCTTTCCCTCATAGAGGACACCATGAAAAGACCTATGCGAACAACATAAAACCAGATCAGCCTGCGAGTAACTCGCAGGCTGATCAGGTTTTATGCTGTTCGCTGCTCCTCAGTGATCTGGAAATGAGGATTTTGTAATTAAATTTGGTAAGGTTTAACTGTGGTTTTCTGCAGATCAGGCTTTATGTGGTACTATTGAGTGCGTCAAAATGAGTCTATATGAGGGAAAGGTTTAAACGTGATTTTTATTAGACGTAACAATTTAGTCAGCTTGAGAAAAATAATTTGGCATTTTCTAAACCAACCCCGATGAAAAAGTACATCTGTTTACAAACAGTTATGGTATCAACGAGCAGAATAAAGGTTTGTTTGAATCTTTTTTGGTGGTATGGATATTAATCAAAAGACTACGTAAATAAGAGAGCTTTAATCTATTGTTTTATTGATACTTCTTGAAATGACGTATACAGAAATATAACAAAACACCAACAAAAACATGAAACCATTAACAAGACAAGAGGGTCATGGTGGCTCTTATTCGCTCACCTACAATTACTGACCATGCCTTACCCATGGTTGAACTTCACACATATCATAAGACAGGCCTAGTAAATAGAGTTTTGGCTAATATGTGGTTAGGACTATACTTTGATTTCACCTAGTGACCTACTTTTTGACCCGCCCCACCCATAATTGAACTTGACCAAGATTTCATCAAGACAAACATTCTGAGTAAGTTTGAGAGAGTTAAAGCAAAATATGTGGCTTGTGGTGTATAAACAAGATTTATCAAGATTTGACCTAGAGACATACTTTTTGACCCCCGTCCCACCCATGATCGAATTTTTTACTGAGACATTATCAAGCCACACAGTCTGAGCAAATTTGAGGAAAATGAGATGAAAATTGTGGCCTCTAGAGTGTAAACACTAAAATTGTTGACATTTTCTTTATATAATTAAACCTTACCTTCTGACGTAATGGATAATTAAGTCAGTCAT
The DNA here is from genome assembly GCA_021229015.1 of Solen grandis. Taxonomy (NCBI): domain Eukaryota; kingdom Metazoa; phylum Mollusca; class Bivalvia; order Adapedonta; family Solenidae; genus Solen; species Solen grandis. The sequence continues at coordinate 6,204,786 of CM037790.1, read as the reverse complement.
AATTAACTTAACTGAGAGATTATGACCATAAACATGGTTGTAAGTTTGAAGAAGATTGCTTAAGAAATGACGATATTGGTGTAAAAACAAAGTCAAATCTGGCATTTTTATGTTAAGGGGCATAAGTCCTGACCTAATTGGCCTGTCTTGACCTTGACAGTCTTATACCCATAAATATGTTAATGAAATCTAAAATCAATCCCATAATCAAACTTAATTGAGACATAATGGTCATATACATTGTTATAAAGTTTGAAGACGATTGCTCCAGAAATGAAGGAGATAGAGTGTAAGCTTAGGTGAGCTAAAAATAAGGCGTTTGTGTTATAAAAGAGATGTCCATCGACCCTCACTAAATTAAAGCCACTTTTAGTCAAAGAAGCTACTGCACATTCTATAGAAAAGTGACACCTTTTAAAATATTAAAGTAAGAGCTTTTCTTCCTAGTTTTTTTTAAAAAAAAAAACCAATGTCAGAGGACAACTCGCTTGACTATTCAAAATGCTTGTTGGTAAATCAAATGAAATTTATTTCAATTCTTGTCCTTCACATACCCTGTATATAATAATATTAAAAGTGATAAACCTTGACATAAATATGTTTATGAAATCTAAAATCAATCCCATGCATCCAATGCCTATAGTTACTGAGACATAAGCATAATAACACTGTGCATATAAAATTGTGACTAAAATATCCAAGTTAGAATAGGGCCATAATTTGTATTAAATTCAGTTATCTTCTTTGGTTTTCTGATGACCATGCACATACTCATAAACTTTCTAGTTAATACTATGAACAAGTTCTGAGATATAAGCTAGATAGTTGCTTGCATGCAAAACTTAAACCAAATTTTCTTTTGCATGCAAAACATTAACCAAAAAGTTTATGTTAAAAAATTGGTCATAATCTGCATTCAGTCAAAAAAATCTTCCTCTATAGTATGATACCACTGAACATATTAAAGAAGTTTCAAATCAATCCCATGCATGTTACTGAGATATAATCATGAAATTCATTGCATGCAAAACTTTAACCAAATTTTCTAAGTTTAAAAGGGGCCATAATTTGCAATATATTTCATCAAATGTTATCTACCTTGATCGTATGATACCCTAAAAACATATGAAAGATGTTTCAAATCAATCCCATACCTGCACACTGAGATATAAGCATGGAAGTACATGAAGTTATAAAGGAGCCATAATTCATATCAAATTCAGTCAGGAGTTATCTACCTTGATTGTCAGATGCCCCTGACTATATTCATAAACTTTCAAGTCAATACCATGAATGGTTAATGAAATATAAGTTTGACAGTAACTTGCATGCAAAACTTTAAATAAGAGCTGCATCACAAGGAACAAGAACATTATATGGTTTTGGGGTGGGGATCTGAACAGTTTTTGAGGTATAAGGTCATGAGTAAAATTTAGGGAATGGGGCCTGACCCCTGGGTGACTTCCTGGACAGAAGACAAATAAGTACTTTTCTTCTCATATGAGGAACAAAAAAATAGATGATTCAGGATTGGATCTGAAATATTTAACCAAAGTACAATTTTTATACAACTAGAAATATGTCCAGATACAGATGGACACAGATGCCCTCATCCATCATATTTTCCAAAACAAAGGCTAACACCCAGGAGCGTAAGTCATGTCCTGATTAATACATCCATGAAGTTTAGTCTGTAGCACAAATACCTTCAGAGTTACCTGTGTCACAGCTTTGGGATGGACAGACAAAGGCTAATCTATATGCCTCACTTTTTGGTTGGGGGGGGGGGGGCATAAAAATACCAAGGTGCACAAGTTCATGTCCTGAATAATATATCCATGAAGTTTGTAGTACAAATACTATCAGAGTTACCTGTGTCAAAAGCATAAAATTCAGCATTTTTCAAAAACAAAGGTCCATCACTCTGTCAATTTAACCGGTGATTCGATGAAAATATCCAGGTGCTTAAGTTCATGTCTTGAATAATACATACATGAAGTATCAAGTCTGTAGTACAAATACTATCTGAGTTATGCATGTCACAAAGTTTCTGGATGGACGGACAGACAGACAGACAGACGGACAAAGGCAAATCTATATGCCCCCACTCATTTTTGGTGGAGGCATAAAAATCATAAAAATCCATCTTTGAGGGGGTGGGGCCTGACCCCCAGCCATTTACAAAAATCAGAGAAGCATCACTACTCTATGAGGACTGTAAGTGTGTAAAGTTTTGTAAAGATGAGTGAAGTGGCCTCCGAGATATGGCCATAAAATGTTGCTGGGGTGAGAAAGAAGAAGCAGAAGAATAAGAAGAAACAGACAAAAACAATGTCTCCACACTTCCTTTGGGAGACTAGCCAACCATCAGCAGGACTAATTTATGGGAATCAAAAAAAAAATGTGTGATGACAGTATAGGACCATGGGCTATTATGTCAATGTTTGCACAAATAACCTCAATACATAGCAAGGCACATCCAAAACCCAAAGCAATCTATATATTGACATGTTTTTATCTTTTAGTCATGTAAAGATTCTTAGCACAGACCTTTTGACACAACACAATCATGATAGTTTAACATCAGCATGTGTGCTTAAGTGAGCTAAGGCCATAAAGGAGTATTTTTGTAGACAAGTCTTACAGAGTAATGGCCCTTGTCATATTGTAGTCCTTAGTTTGAGTTTTTAAATCAAGGATTAATCCCCTACTGGTGAGGTGCATAATTTTGGTCCGAGGAAAAAAAAATGACATGCAAATCTCCATACTGCCATCTATTCATATACCAGGTTTCATAATATTATCTTCAACAGTTTAAGTTATCCCGGGATCAAAATTTACAGACATGCAGGCAGACAGACAGATGGAGGGCAAATCTATAGTCCCCTTTGGTGTAAACACCAGTAGGGGACTAATTATTGTATCAAATGTTCAGCCTTATTTACTTACTGTATGAGTTCCTGTATTTGACTGTTGTATGGCAGTGGTCATCTGCAATAAAGAAAAATATGATAGCCTTGAACCACTGACATAAAGATCATTGTAAAAGATAATTATACATGTTTCACGTGACTCAAATGTAGCCCCTATGACTTAAAATCTTTTATAGTAAATATCAAGTGTGCCATGATGGCCTGATATGCTCACTCTGCTTTTTAGCATAATTTGTTAGAGGGTCACCTATACACTTTTTCTGCAAACTATCATTCCTTCTTTTTCCTTTTTTTTTCTGTTGTCAAGACATCCACTTTTCCAGAGTTCTTCGCAGAATTAAAACCAATTTAACAGCTCTGAAAAAGAACCAATTAAAGGACTCCTTTCAGTAATTTCAGAGAAATAAACCGTTGAAGTTTCATACTGCATTACTGATGTCTCACAGTACAGAAGATCATCCCAAAAGATTGCTTAAAAGTTTGCTTGTCCATACTTGGAGCACCATTGGGGGCAGGTCTATAATTTTCCATTGAAATCATTAAGCTGCATTTTCGCATGGGTCCTTTTAGTACCTTTGGTCATGAGGGAATTGGAATGGAGATAAAATTTGAGATACTCTGTGTACCAGCAAGGAAAATTTAAGAGTTGATTTAGTTTGTCCTTTTCCTTTTTCTAATGTGTGGACATCCATAATTAGCACCTTTCTTATTTAACAAAGGGACATAAACAAAATTTAGCTAGCAGTATCGGTGTCTCGGAAAGGCAATTATAACTTGTTTCTAAAAACTGATCGGTATTTATATGTACATGTACGGGTATTTGGTTGCTGATGACTAAACAATAGTAATCCAGCTGAGTGGCACCTGCTATGTAACTCCATCTGCTTAGAATATTTCTGAACGATATATAGGATTCATATAGAGCCAAAAAATGCTGTTTTGCAGTTGAACCCAACATTTATTTAAGTATGATTTTAACGCATCACTTTTTAAATATGATATCTTTTGAAAAAGAAATTGGAAAATTTGATAATGGAAAAAAATATAAGAAAAAAATATGAAACTAGAAATGTATCCATTGGACAAGGATGTCCCCATTATTTTACGATGAGGAACAGGTAGTATAAAAAGTGAAGATTTTAAGTTCAAATAATTGATGAGACCTTGACCTTAACCAAGTGTTGTGACCTTGACCTTCAAGCATGCAACCTGGTTCTTGTTTGCAACACTTTGTTTTGTCCTAAAGTTGTCTGATCCTTATTTCAAGACATGACCATACATAACAAAGTTCCAGTCGGGACATGATTTCTTGCATAGACACACATTTTCCAGCTGGTTGCTTTTTCATGGCCGGGCCATAAAATCATGACCGACTGACTTCAAACACACAACCTTTGCAGAGAAAAATATACACAGCATGCAACCCGACTGTCAGAGCTAATTCAGCAAGATGAAGAAGTGCATATGAGTAAATTATTAGGTTATTACAACTGTAACTTAAAGTTTGAGTAGTGAAATGTGGAATGGTGAATTGTGTATTTTTTTGTTTTGATACAGTTGTAATAACCTAATAATTTAATATTAATAAGTTACTTACTGTATTTAAATATCAACAGGATGAAAAAACCAAACTTTCATTATATGGGTACATGTAAAAATAACAATATATAGCCGATCCTACACACCATATGATAAACAAACATCATTTCCATTCAAATTCAGCAATCAGTAGGTCACTACCCACATGTACAAACATCATTAAAATACTAACATATAAAATCGTTATCAATCACACCCAAAAGTTTTAACAACAAACACAAATTACAAACACAATACTCTCATCCAAAACTTTACATTCAAATGACATTGAGGAATTAGCCCAGGGTAATAATTAGTATTATCTAATATTATTATTATTATTAATATAATAGTATTTAATATTTAGTTTAATTTCACCTTCTTTCACGAATATGTATATCATCATTACAATAAGTATATTTTAATATGTCAAATTAAAATGGGTCTAACTACCGTTTGTGCAACTGACTAATTCCTCAGTGGGAAGGATAAATGTTTTTAATGCAGTTCAGACTAGAAAGACATACGAGTATGCTGCACTCTTCAGATTTAACCAGATAAAAAAAAAACAGAGTATTAAACTTGATCACCTAAGTGATAGGTCAATAAAAACTCCACTGTTACAGCAAAGAAAAAAATTACTTTCATACTGGAATTTTTAAGTTTTGCCAGCATAGTTTCTTAACACATCACCCAAATTTAATGAACTCATTGAAGAAAATAAAAAAAGATTGTTTACTGAATTTATAATTACAAAAGAAAAAACTCTACCATAACAAATTGATTACTGTGAAGACGTAACGTAAATGCAGTATGTGTATAAATTTCACATTAACTATACAAAACATATGCTTGTACCTACAGAGACTTTAAAAGCAAAAACATAACACTGATGCATTTAAAATCAGATGTATGTTTTGATTTTTATCAGCCATCAGACAGTTTCATGGTCAGTTTAACAAGAACTGTCAGAGGACAGCACACTCAACAGTTTCAGTACCTTGACAGTAATGGGTATTGTTGAACACTTATCATGATCTACTTGATCAAATGGTTTTATCTTTACAATTTAAGTTAAACATAATCATAATATCCTCGAATAATCATGAAGTTTTCCCTTTATTTCTTTTTCCATATCAATATCAAACATTTTTCAATTTGCAGATGTAGGTCAAAGTATTATGATACCTTGAAAGACAGATCCAAAACAATAATACTGATACATCTACACAATTCAATCTGAGAATCTGTTCAGCTTATCAATAACATCTTATGCTCCATTCATGGATGCCATCCTTTCTTGTATTCACAAATTACATCAGATAATATTCTCAAATAATAAAATTTATACTTAAATGTGCAAATAACACATGGGTAACAGTGATGATCTAAAACAAGGTGTCCCTTACCTTCATTAATTTCCAATCTATATATATTTTGCTATAATATTGTTAAGTATCTACAAAGAGCAATCAAACATGTAACTCTGTATATTCTTTGTAACACCGGGTGAGATTTTCTTGTTTTTGGTGTTCTCTGCAAAAATCTTGGTATCAGACCAGACATCATACAATCCAATCCTAGTCATCATTAATGTAATTTAAAAAATTGGCAAAAAATCTTTGAAGAAATAAATAATTTGTGGACAAAAACACATTAAAAAGTAATATTTGTATCTCTGACAATTCTAGTTATGCTCTTGACAAGAAATTTCTAAGGCAAATTAAGAAAGGGATTTGAACTTACAACACCTGGTTCAGTGACCCGGCATTTTGCCGCTTCAAGACGCTTCTTTTATGTTCGCTTAAATAATTAAGAGAAAGACAACAAACTGTAGGAAATGACATCATTCACGTCACATTATCTACGGTTTGCTAAGTAACATAATTAATTCCTCGTTAAATTATTTATGTTGAAATATCTTTATCAAATAGACATTAAACATTATTTCAAATTTGCTGCCATTCATTCCTCACTTGTTGATGTCCAAGCAATAAATGATCATTATCAAAATTGTGAAACTTACGTTCAGGTTTTGTCCATAATATCAAAAAGGGGAGATGTTTCTCTACTATCGATTAAAATTGAAAACAGATGTTGATATAACATGAAGCCCCCCTAAGTGTCTGCACAGAATGTAATCGCCCATTTCGATGTCTCACATCGCATTTGCCCGCTTGCCGCCTGTCAAGAAACATTTGATTGACAAAGATCGAATATTGTGTCCCAGCCTCAGTGCAAAAGATTTAGGTTGAGCCTGGAAACTTCTAAGTAGGATAGAATATATTAAGACATTTCTCCAGACAAAAGAAGCCTACGCTCCCTCCGGTCTTCTATTGTCTATAGAAATGTCTTAATATACTCTATCCTGTAAGTAAATTTCACAAGTTTGTCCAAAATACTTTAGAAGTTATATGCTAAGCTCCAGACAAGAAGTTGCTAATAAATATAAGTAAAGTTACAGCTCTTGTTGACTGCATTCCTTCTTATCAACCTTTATACACATAAGAAGTTCCTTAATTGCATCTACAATACTTTATAAGTTATGGCCAAGACAAGAAGTTGTTAATGAAAACAAGAAAGTATGAAATAGGGACCATTCTCAGAAAGTATGGTAAATAGTTATTTTTCTTGTTATTAATTGCAGTTCCTCTTTATGCACTCTTTCACAATACAAAGATTCATATGCATATCCCATGTGTTAAGAGGTAATGGCCTGACCAAGAAAATATAAAAAGGGCATAATTCAAGTAAAATGGTAAGTAACAGTTATAGTTTTTGATCATTGCCCTTCCTCTAAATGACCTCTAATTTCATGTATATACAAAGTTTCATATGCATATCACATGTGGTAAGAAAGTTATGCCATTGATAAACAAGAGGGCCATGATGGCCCTGAATCGCTCACCTGAGTACCATTGCTTCAACTGATGTCAAGGTTTTTAAACAGACAAGGATTCTGATATAACTTAATCTAAAACATTTTACCCCTGACAATACTACACACCAAATATCTAAGCAATGGGCCATATGGTTTCAGAGAAGACTTGGGCGCAGGGTCATTTATCACCGTAGGGCCAAGACTTTGAAAATCTTTGTAATGAACCATTAGATGCTACTACATACCAAAAATCTTAGCTCTAGGCCTTATTGATTCATAGAAGAAGATTTTTTAAGATTTTCCTATTTAACTCTATGTAAAACAAGTGACCCCTGGTGTGGGTCATTTATCACCATAGGGCTATGATTTGTACAATCTTGGTAGTGGCCCATAAGATGATGCTACATACCAAATATCTAAACTCTAGGCCTTGCAGTTTTGCAGAAGAAGATTTTCAAAGTTTGCATTTTTAAAATCTATTTTTAGCTCCTGTGACCTAATTATGCAATGGACCAGAACCATTTATACAACTTTAGTAGAGCTTCATCCAAGGAACATTCCTGCAAAATATTTTTCAAATTGGCCAAGCCGTTTAGGAGGAGATGTTGTTTGAAGCAATTGTTGACGCCGGACGCACGCACGGACGCACGCACGGACGGACGCACGGACGACGGACGACGGACAAAAGGCGATCAGAAAAGCTCACCTTGAGCACGTTGTGCTCATGTGAGCTAAAAATTGTGAAAATGGACACTGACAAATGGGTGACAGCAATTGCTTGGACTATTCATAGAAAAGTCAAGCTAAAACCTTGCCAACATGTTTTTGTCTGGAGAAAAAAAGTATTCAAGATATCAACTTGATATTTCATAGATGGATAGATCTGCAGTACACAAGAATGATAACTTTACCTATCATGATTTTTTTAGTTATTGCCCTTTGTTATTTTTCAGGCTTATTTTTTGTCTGGAGTAAAAGTCATTAAGTCTTTTAGATATCAATTCAATACTTCATAGGTGGATTGATCTCAAGTGAAAAAAAATCTCCCTTTCATTATTTTTGTTTTCCCTTTTTTTTAATTAAATTTCTTATTGAGGACGAGTGCAGTGCCTAAGAATGATGATTCTTCCTTTCATAATTTTTGAGTTATTGCCCTTTGTTAATAAGTGAAATAGTTAAGATGAAGAAAAAAATTTTTAAGAGGTCCCAGTGACCTTAACATTTTACCTGTAGACCTCAAAATAGGGGAATTAGTAGGTCTTCACATGGGTTTCATATATTTAATCACTTCAAACATCAGTCTTCATGACAAAATAATTAAAATAATATACTTTTCTACTCTCCAACACATCTTATTATAAGCAAGCATTCGGCGGGGGATGGCCATGTAAACATGGCTCTTGTTTGTTTTTATTGATTACTGACCTTACATGACATCTCCATCAATATATTTAGCAAAAGCATCCAGTAGTGAATTGCAGAAGATAATTTTCCTGATGTTGTCAAAAACAGATTATTTATACATAGAAATGAACTACCCTGGCTTGAGTACTAAAGCATGTAAGGGAAGACTTCTTGTTGACTCTCTTTGATGTATTTGTGGAGCCTTTCTTCCCAGATTGTCTTGTTGCATTCTCCTGCAAGAAAATATTTTCTTAATGAATTAATAAGCAATTTACAATAGAGATGCATATGATTGATAATAATACTAGGATTGTCACAGATATGACTTATACACATACTGCTTTGTCACCATATGGAAGCTAGTTCTAAATGTTGACATTGAAGTAGACAAAATTTCTAAGTAAATTCGAAATGTGTCATAGGACACGGATGCCCCCCCCCCCCTCCCAATATTGTTTATTAGATGGTATTTTTGTCAGTGAGTATGATGAAAAATTGGAAATATAAAGGATGATTTTAAGATCAAATGAGTGATGTGACCCTGACCTAAACCAAGTGATGTGAATTTGGCCTTCAAGCTAGCAATCTGGTACTGGACAGACAAATAAATGCAAGGCTAACTGACTTAATAAAGTTGAAATTTTATCTCCTAAAAATCTAGTTTAACTAACAATACTGTTCAAAATAAGCACAGAAATAAAGTAAATAAAAACTAGACATTTGTTATCATAGAAAGCTGATGTCTTTCCCCACCCTCATCCCCTCACACACACATAAGATGAGGCACATAGTGACATATGATTTATTTGCTTAGAAAAAGTAGATCTACCATGATTTCAGTTACTAAAATATTTGCTCACTTCTGCAAACAGTGACTTGAAAATAGGAATACATTATTTTATTTTACACATGCGAAAGTATAATTAGGATGACAAACAACAGGTAAGCCCTGTGTGGCTAGGGTATGAAACGTTTGCAGTAATTGAGTACATTTATGCTAAAATCTGATTGTTTTAATTCTGACATGTTGTTTAATGTTCATTGAATTTTTAAAGTTATAATGTCATCAGTATTCATGGAGTCAATAGTTAAATGGATGACTGTATTGATCAAGTTCAGCCCAGAGTTGTGGACCTTGTGCGTGACACTTCTCTCATTAATTTCTTTCCATACCTGAAATTTTGTTTCAATAGCTTAAGTAGAACAGAGTTATCTTGTGGGTAAGACATTGTGAAATGGGGGAATAACTCCAAAAATACTGAGGCCAGAGTTATGGGCCTTGTGCATGACACTTTCTCTCATTAATTTCTTTCCTAAAAATGAAATTTAATTTCAATAGGATGAGTCAAACTGGACTTATCTTAAGGATATGGAATTGTATAAATGGGGAAAAACTCCAACAAGATACCCTGTAAATGCATTATGCTCTTGTGTACTGCAATTCTCGTCCATAACATCTACCCACCTATGAAGCTTCAAGGTTATATGTCTCATAGTGCATAAGTTATCCTTAATTGAATATTAAATAAAATAATGGGCAAATACACCAAAAATATGATTCATGATATGCAAAATTAAATTTTTTGTGCACTGCAATTCTGCTTTGTCTATCCACCTATAGAGTTTCAAGGTTATATTTCTCATAAGTTAATGAGCAATGCTCTTGACAAAAAACAAGTATGAAATTAAATAAGGGCAGTAAATTCAGAAATATGATGTGCAGAGTTACGGTTCTTGTGCTTGACAGTTCTACCCAATGTGATCAATCAACCTTTCAAGTTACTTTTTTATAGCTTTGATACTTTTTGAGTTATGCTCTGGACAAAAATAATTATAAAATTGAACGGGCAATACACCAAAACAAGAGTGTTCTCTGGAAAATGTGTGTCAACTAATGAAGCGTGGCAGAAAAAGACTGACGGAGACAGACAGACGGACGCACAGACCACAGAAAAGTGATCCCTTTGTGTCACATCTGCTTACAGCAGGCGACACAAAAATGATGCACAGAGTTATGGTTCTTGTGCATGACACTTCTCCATGAGATCTATCCACCTGTGAAGCTTCAAGAAAATAGTTTTGATACTTTTTGAGTTAAGATCCTGACAAAAAGTGTAACAGACAGACATTTCTGACAAAAACAATATGTCTTCCCCATATAAATATAGGGGGAGACAGAATATGTAAAAAAGAAGATAAAATACCATCTGACTTATAATTTCATGTTGAAGACTAGATAAGGATGATATCTCTGATGATGGTTTCTTACTCACCCAGTTTCAAAAGATGTAGTTTCTTTTGAGAAGTAGTAGAACTTTACTACATAATTAAACAACTTACTATGGACTGTTTTTAAATTTTGCCTCCATTTCACTGTCATTTAATCCAATAATTCTACCATGGAAGGTGTAAAGACGGCTGTAATAACAGGAAGCAACAGCTATTAATACTGGACTGATATAAAGTATAGAAAAGTGACTTTAAGTTAGTGATTAATATCATAATTTTATATGTTTACAATGAAAGCTAACGTTCATTTAATCTGATATACCATGTCAACAATAACACCTTTATGTGAGCCCTTGAGGTGGTCTAAATTTTCTGACAAATCTTGAAAAATTCATATTTTGAACTACTTTACAATTTTTGATAAGGCCCTTTGAGAATTTAACAAGAGGGTCATACTGGCCCTAGAATGCCCACCAGAGTACCATCACTAAATTAGACAATTCAGTATAACATTGATTAAAATTCCAGACTCCAAAAAAAAATAATAAAAAATAAAAAATCTATAGAGACTGAATAAGAACTAGCAAACCATAAGCAGCACATATTTTTAGGGGATCAAAACCATAAAATGACAGTACAGAAGCATGGGCTAATATGTCTCTTATTGCACAAATTACTTAAAATCATAGAGAGGCACTTCCAATACTCAACATAGAAGTCCATAAACCTATTCTGTATACACCTTATACAAGTGTTTGTATCTTTTGGCCTGCTTTTAAGTTAACAAAACAAACAAAAAACATAAAAAGATCTAAAGCAAAACTGCTGGTGTGATTATTATTTGTGTGTATCGGGTTTAACGTTCCACCAACAGTATTTCAGTCATTTGGAGACGATGTCTACTTGAGACAGATATAGTGCTGCCACATTGAAATATCACGCCATACATGTGGAATGATACCACACCCAATCACATTATCCTGACACCCGGACAACCTGTCCTGGAACTACCCTTATATGCTGAGCGCTATCCAAGGGAACTATAGCAGTACCAATTTTTCACACTTTTGGTATGTTGTTGTGCTTAGGTGAGGCAAGAAGAGCTAATATGGTAATAAAAAAGGTTTTATCTCTGTGAAAAATTGCTGCAGAAGCTTTTCCTCTACATAATGGAGAGCCTGAAATCAAGCTATTTATTAGATTAATATGAAATATGTCAAAGAATCTTTCACTGTTCATTGAAAGCTGGAGAGGGACTAGGATCTTGATGAAAGAGCCATGGTTTTTACATCTACACTAAGCACCTTATGCGATAATATCTAAATAAGCATATTAATTCAGCTGATATCATTCTGATTTAAGGAAATCCTAGGGGTTAGGGTATCACTATATCACTCATCTGAGTACCACTGGCAACTCTAGAGCACTATGAACCATTATTCTAGATTTTTAGGTCCCATGCAAGCTAAAATAAGCCTTGGTCAAGAGACTAAGGTCATTAGCACAATGAACAAGATTGATTAAGGTTACTTTATAAATGTGAGATGGACAGAAGACCGACAATCAACACTCCAAAAAGCTCACCCTGAGCATAACTACCAGTACTTTTAAAGTACACGTAATTCATGCAAAAATTTTAAAATAAATCTAATACTTTGAACATTTATATGCTGACTGTCATCATTTTAGATTTAGAAATTTTCAGCCAGTATTTAACTGAGATCTGAATTCTAAAATGGAGGGGGATAATGTCACAGTACCGATAACTCACAATAGGGGAGAATCATATGTAAGTGGCCGGGTAGCTCAGTCGGTAGAGCATTCGCCCTGTAAGCGAAAGGCCCCGGGTTCGAGTCCTGGTCAGGCTGCATATTTTTCTCACCCTGTGACATTTGGCGCCCATCGTAAATAACCTACTGTTTGATATGGCTACTGCTTCGGCACCTCAAGAACTTTTCACAATGTTCTTTGTCTCAAAGAATTCGGGACGAATTCTAAATTTGGAGGGGGAATATGTAGCCGGGTACAGGTATTTGGTGATAAATCGAAAGGCAATAAGACATGAGTGTCTCCATAGCTCAGTGGTAGAGCGCAGGAACGGTAGTCCTGAGGCCCTGGGTTCGAGTCCCGGTCGAGCCATGATTTTTTCACCACCTGTTACACAACATTTAAGGATTAAAAGATTGTACTGATCAGTGGTACCTACAAGTAAGCTAAACCAAGAATATCCATATCCTGGTAAAGCACGGCCACCTTTCATGAATTCCATGCTGCTCCGTAACCAAGGTTTGTTCCTGACAAAAAAAGCATTTTTTACCTCAAGTCTGTAAATCATTTAAATCAAATGAGAATTCTTTACATGTACTTGTAAACAAGTATGGACAATTTTTAATGAATTATTTCTGCTGCATGAAATGATTGCATGCAAAACTGACCATAATTTCTAAGTTAACAGGAGCTGCGCAAGCGTTGCCATAGCTTATCTTTTTTACATTTCAACAACAAAATCCTAAGTAAAAAAGGGGCATAACTCTGAAAACAGAGCTTTCATAATAATGCCCTTGTCTTACAGCTGCACCTTGTCATGATTATTAAGTATTGATACCTTTAAAAGTATTTAAGTTATGGGCTAGATTAAAGTTTTGAATGACGCCGACAAAAACAAAGACAAAAATGCCCTAGTGATCATAAAGCTCAACTTTTTCTTTGAAACAGACAAGCTCAAAAGGGGCCATCAACAGACTTTGTCTGATGCCCCTTTACATCCATACCATGAATGGATACAGAAAATTAAGATGGATAGTGGCTTGCATGCAAAATTTTAACCAAACTTTCTGTTGCATGCAAAACTTAAACCAAAAAGGGGCCATAATTTGTATTAAATTCTGTCAAGAGTTATTTACCTTGGTTTTCTGATGCCCCTGAACATACTCATAAACTTTTAAGTCAATACCATGAATGGTTATTGAGAAATAAGCTTGAAAATAGCTTGGATGTAAGACTGTAACCAAATGTTCTGCTGCATGCAAAACTATAACCAAAATTCTAAGTTAAAAAGGGTCCACAATTGGTATTAAATTCAATCAAGAGTTACCTTGGTTTTCTGATGACCGTGAACATATTCTTAAAACTTTCAAGTCAATACCATGAATGGTTACTGAGATATAAACTTGATAGTAACTTGCATGCAAAACTTTAACCAAAAGCAGCAAGGTCAACGCCAATGCAGATGCAAGGGTGACTGCAATAGTTCTAATATTCTTTGAATAGTCAAGCTAAAATTAAGAAAAAAAATAAACAAAAAGGATTTAGAAATTAAGTAGATCAATAGTCAATGTTATTTTTCTTCGTACCCTTCATTACCAGCAAGGAGAGAAATTAGCAAAACTGATGATTGCTGACCTATGAGGGTTTCAATAAACCATCCATTATACAGTATACTCGATCAATGCTTAATCTCTACTAGGAATTATATTCTTTCAAAATAGTGATATTCATCTTCAGGAGTTTTCAGTAATAGTTAACTGGAACAATTCAAGTTTACAAATTCAATGACAGGTAATTAAAGGTACATAAAATTACAAATAGAAGACATAACAGAAAATCTAAACAAGCATGTGAAGTTTGATGACAGAAGCTTTAATAGTTTAGAATTTATGGCTAAGGTTAAGTTTTTCACAACACAAATCACAACACAAGAGTGATGACAATACCTAGACTTTTTTTCTTGGAAAAACTAGCTAAACAAAGGCACCAATGAATGTTGGGCAATATATGCCCAAAGAAAAGTATTGAAAATGAACTACATTGATGAATGTATAAGCACTTTATCAACAGCAATATTTCAATAAGGAGATGTGGCTTCCATTACCATCTCCACCAGAATTTTGATCTGACAGTCGGACAAATAGAAAGACAGAAAGAAGGAGGGCAAATTGGTAGGGGACTAATAAACAGACACAAATATTTTCGCATTATATCAGTATGACATGTTGCTTCATACAGTGACCTTGACCCAATACAGCTGAAACTTGCACTTGATCTGCACATTATCTCAGTATGGTTGCCATTTCTAGTAAACAGTTTAAATCTACTTAAGTGATTCAAGAGATACAGAGTGGACACAAAATATTCTAACAATATAACAGTATGATATGTGACCTTCAAGTATTAAGTTGAACTTGAATCAAGACATCCGAAACCCTATGCTCTGCTCTCCTCTCTGTATGCTTAACATTTCTGTCAAATAATTTTTTGTGGTTTTTAAGATACAGATTAGACACAAAATTGCTAATGAACAGACTGACAGTTGGACAGACAGACAATAGACAAGAGGGCCAAGATGGCCCTAGATCGCTCACCTGAGAAAAGTATCATTCATTGCCTGTACAAAACAGATTGCTTAAGAATAAAGATGATGAGGTGAAACAATGTTCAGGAATTTTCTGACCCCATCCACAAAAGATATCATCATGACAAACATTCTGCCAAAGTTTGAGGATGATTGGACCAAAAATGTTGCCCTCAGAATATAAACAAGATTTGTCTAAGATTTGACCTACTGACCTACTTTTCTGTCCAGCCCCACCCATTTTCAAAGTGGTTCGAGATATCATCATGACAAACAATCTGACAAAGTTTGAGGAAGATTGGATCAAAATTGTGGCCTCTAGTGTGTAAACAAGATTTTTCTAAGATTTGACCTACTGACCTACTTTTTGATCCAACCTGACCCATTTTCGAAAGGGTTCAAGATATTATCAAGACAAACATTCTGACCAAGTTTGAGGAAGATTGGATCAAAATTGTGGCCTCTAGTGTGTAAACCTGACCAAGTTTGAAGATTGGATCAAAATTGTGGCCTCTAGTGTGTAAACAAGATTTTTCTAAGATTTGACCTACTGACCTACTTTTTGATCCAACCTGACCCATTTTCGAAAGGGTTCAAGATATTATCAAGACAAACATTCTGACCAAATTTGAGGAAGATTGGATCAAAATTGTGACCTCTAGTGTGTAAACATCAAAATTGTTGACGGACGACGGACAATCAAGTATCCCAAAAGCTCACCCTGAGCTATGCTCAGGTGGGCTAAAAAGTGGTAAAACTGTGCCCAAAAAATTAGGGTTACCCTCCCTTTAAATTGGGTTCCCCTTCTCAGTGTGAACATGTATTCCAATTATGAAGAATGCTTTATAAAACAACTGTATTGTATACTTGTTGATTTCCATTTCACTTTTAACCAATAAAGCTACTGGATAGGAACAGTTTTGTAAATTTTCATTAATATAATCCTTGTATGTCCTATGTGCAGCAAAAAAATTGCCTAAAATTCCCCAACATGACAATAAAATATCTCATTCTGAAAGTAGAGGTACTATTTCCCCAAGAGAAAGAGGCCCTTCATGAACATCTAAAAAAAGATAAATATAAAGCATACCTTAAAGTTAGGAAATCTAACTATCATACGCATTTTTATTTTTGCTGAACATCCAAGTTTCTTTGTCACTTGAATTCGCTACCTCTACATGGTGTCAGAATAGTCATGGTCAACTGCTTCCTAAAATTAAATTCTAATTGATGACAAAAGCTCAGCACATATAAAATCCAAAATCACTCACTTACAAAAATATTTACCTTTACTTAACAGTCCTCTTTATTTAATTATGGTTATTCGTTTTGACAAAAACAAAGGAAAGATAAAGTTACTTAGATGGATATTTCATGTTATTTGTTTCATGTTGACAGGAGATGCACATTTTACAAAAGAAAGTATGAACAGGAGGGCCATGAAGGCCCTGAATCGCTCACCTGATTATAAAAGAGCAACATATGTTGCATTTTTCATACTTGACCTCCTAAACTACTTTTTGACCCCACATGACCCAAATTCAAACGTGCCCATGATTTTATGGAAACATTCTAACCAAGTTTTATGAAGATTCGGACAAAAATGTGGCATCAAGAGTGTTAAACGTTTTTCTAAGATTTGACCTTGTGACCTACTTTTTGACGCCAACATAACCCAATTTCGAACGTGCCCATGATTTTATGTAAGCAAACATTCTGGCCAAGTTTCATGAAGACTCAGCCAAAAATGTGGCCTCTAGACCAAGGCTTTTCTGTGAACTGACCTTGTGACCTACTTTTTGGCCCTACATAACCCAATTTCGAACTTATCCAAGATTTTATCTAGAAACATTCTGATCAAGTTTCATGAAGATTGGGTTCAAAATGTGGCCTCTTTAGTGATTTGACCTCATCACCTACTTTTTGACCCCCACATGACCCAATTTCAAACTTGTTCAAGATTTTATGGAAACAAACATTCTGGCTAAGTTTCATAAAGATTCAGCCAAAAATGTAAACTGACCTTGTGACCTACTTTTTGAACCCACATGACCCAACTTCGAACTTGTCCAAGATTTTATGGAAACAAACATTCTGACCAAGTGAAGATTTGGCAAAAAAAAAAGTGGCCTCTATAGTGTTAAGATTTGACCTCGCGACCTGCTTTTTGGCCCTACATGACCCAATTTCAAACTTGTTCAATATTTTATTGAGAAACATTCTGACCAAGTTTCATGAATTTTGGGTAAAAATGTGGCCTCTAGAGTGTTAACAAGCTAAATTGTTGACAACGCACTTAGCACAGACGCACGACAGATGACCACAAAAGCTCATCTTGAGCATGTTCTGCTTAGGTGAGCTAACAAGGGATATCTTTGATAAGATTTTTAAAATTATCTATTCCTTTGAAACTGGCATCAACTTCCTCTTCTGTCTTCTATCTGGACCCTGATGGCACTCTCTCACCTCAGTTCCAAGCTGAATGAAGGGAATGCCATCAAAGTCAACCGGAATAGCACCTCTCCTTTCCTCAAATTTGATGACAAAACCCATCCAATGATTGAATATCTAAAAAAAAAAAATAATACTTAAAGAAAGTCAAAGTTATGAAATGTTGAAATCTTTTAGTAGTGTTGCTATTAACTTAAGAACAAATTATTAAAATGTTCAGAACTACTTTAGCAGTTTATGTGGAAAAAGTCTGTTAAGAAAAGGAAGATCTGTAAAACTGAATACGCTGACCTTTTATATATAAAGCAGAAAAGATCAATATTTAATTTAATATTGTACTCAAAAAATAAAATAATTATTACTCTAATTCAACCCACAATTCCTAAGATAACTTTATAAACGGTTTTTATTTTATCATCTTTACTTTTAAAACACATGTTTTTAATCTGTTAATACATGTATAAAAATTCCATTTTATTTAAAAACTAAACCTGGGCCTCCAAGGCTGAATAGTTACAGTTGACTTACTATCACTTAGCATCACACCGCTGTGGGTTTGATTCCTGGTCTGGTTTTGGATTTTTCATGTGTCATGAAGCCTTTCAACTGGCTTACAGTGGATCAGTGGTTCTACCTGGGAGCCTATGTGCAGTCAGGATCTTCTTCCACCTGTAATTAGCTGGAACATGCTGTATGACTGAAATTCTGTTACAGTGATAGTAAACTCTAATACAAGACATTATCTTCAAAAAGAAAATAAAAGTTGTGCTGTTTACTATGCATAAACCAAATTCATGAAATGAAAATATTGTAAAAGTTAATGGCCATTATATACATGTGTTACACATATTGATATTTTATGCCTTGTTTTGAAAATAACAAATAAATATTGTAGGTTTCAACACAAATTTCTCACACAAAATAAAAACAACCATGGTGACATCAATCGCAGCTGGACTTATTCCAATTCGTTTTTTCCAAATCCTCCTTCCATGTTCCTAAGAAACAGCACGCACAAAACTTTTACCTGAAGAAACAACCAAGACCAAAGGATAATGATTTTCTAGCTGCTACATATGTCCCTCATGTAATCAAATGGCTCATGATGATAACTACATAAGCCAAATCAATTGTAAAGGACATAAATGCAAATAATCAAATCCTTGGGAATGTCAGTAAATAATGTGTGATAATAATTTTATATCTTTATTGAAATTTTATTTTTTTATGAGTCTTATTTTATAAAATAAGTGATACATAAAGTTCAGAAAGGAAGTTTCAGCAGGCTAACAATGATTTTTATTTTGGTACATTTTTTTTTAAAATTTACATTCAAGTAGAATGTTAAAGGAAATCCCAAATTTTAAGATTCCTGTATTAAAAACAAGATTAAATGTATATTTGCCAAATGCTAAAGGTCTAAAAAATCACACAAAAAGAAGAAAAAAAAAAAGATGTGAGGTTTAATTTTTTTTTACATTTTCATAAGGTTTTATATCAGAGGATTGAATCAGAAAATAAGGAAGATGTTGTAACTTTTGGGTAGTTTTTGTATATATTTAGGTCCACAATACTTTTTTATTTCCTAGCATGTTTGACAGTATTTTCACCTACAACACATAATTCAAACGTAATTATTAGAAGTTACAAATTATTAAAACAAGCATGGTGACTCCCTAAATATCTAAAGTACTTATATGCAAAATTTTAGAGAAATCGGTCTCTTAGAAAAAAGAAAACGCTGAAATGTCTTTCAGTCAGTACACTGACAAATGAGGCCAAAAAAAAGTTCCTTTTCTGGTCGCTCGACCGATTCTCTTTTTTTTACGTCCGACAAAGGTTTTTTTTACCTTTCTGCCTCAAAAAAAAATTGCCCCAAATTTTACCTTTAGTTTCATGTAAAAAAAAAAAATCCCGACCCTATTTTTTTTTTGCTGGAGACCAGTAATGGAACTATTTTTTACTTTTTTTTTGGCCTAAGGAAGAGTTAGTTGCAATATCTCGTAAAATGTTCAGTATGATAGGGAAAATCAGGGTGATAATACAGTATTAAGTTTGTGAGTAAGACTAAGGCTGAGAAATAAGTAGATTCTGATAAGCAAAGGTATGGGCATAGAAGATGACTCTTAAGCGTGAAGATGTTGACAATGAAGAGGTGGCTTGGGGAATATCAGAAGGTAGATAAGAGAGTCACAAAATTGAGAAAATCAGTAATTAGTGTGATTAAGAATGTTGACTGAAAAAATGATAATTTGAGTAGTGGTTAACCAAAATCTGCAAGGATTAATTATGGATGGGTGTAGCTCAAGTCTGAGATGAACAGTTTAACATGGTTCATACAGGACTTTCAAAATTCAATGACCTTTCAAGGACTTTTCAAGGCTAAAACTGTTTTCTTCAAGGCCACTTTTAGAACAATTGAAAATAAGACACAAAATATGGAAAACAAACAGGAAAAATAACATTTTGACAATATCTGACGACGTTTTACGCAATTATTAATTACTTACATACAGTTTCTGTTCATTCAAAAGTATTTCACACTGATATATAGGACAGTTCCTATTTGCTTGAAAATCTACACTGATGTAGCTTTCATCCAAACCACTTAATTTAAGATATTTAATTTTTCTCCTGATGTCTTGTGATTAGTATGTATGGGAATCTATGACCTGACAAATGCCCCCAAAGGAAATCACCAACATTAAAACCTGGGTCATGTGGATGATAGGTCCACCTTCTTTTTTTTTGACTTATTGCGACAAGTATTCCTTAAAAGGTTAAAATCATTTTAAAGTACTTTTCCATGGCTTGTTTAAAATATGTGTTAAGTTAGAACCAAGAATAAACTAGAATGGACAGTTACGTTAGAATAGTTAAAGCAGAGAAATGTAAGTTCACATATAATGATGGGGCAGCAGTAAATTCAGGTGCGGTTAGGAAAAGGTTAAGAAAGAAATTAAGGATTTATATTTATGAGATGTAAACACTGTGGTGCACCTTGTTGCGACTAAAGGTCAGTCATTTTCCCCTCCAAGGTTTGTTACGGAAACACCGTGAGAAAACTTGGCAGGACTTAACACAACTTGTATACAGTTATAAAAATGACCAAAGCTCATTGGCGCTCTACGTTTCTTGAAAACGGGGTTGCTGTGGCCTCTGGGAACAAAGTGTTAACATAGCATATGATAACATAGTGAATCTCTACAAAATTGTCAAGCCATAGAATAGCTTTGTTATTTTTTAGGTTTGACATAAATGGATAGCTGAGGTCCTATTGATTCATATATTTTCAATATAAAAAACTTTACTGCTTTTGATGACATAAATGACATCAAGTAGTGGATTTTTAAAATTGACAGCTGAATTAGCCTTTATAGCCACATTCTTCAAAACATTAAAACAAATTCAAATTTTCAAAATCAATTTTTTTTTTCCTTATAATGTTTTACAGCTGCCCATGAAAAAATCCACTGATGGCAATACATCAGAATCTTATATATCTTGACAAGATATATAAAAATATATATATGTTCAATGCTGTTAGTTGAATAAGCCAGTGTGAGCAGTTGCATTAACTTGACCATTGTTTAAATGCAATCATGACTATATAATTCAGTAAATCAGCTTATTAAAGTGTTAAAAGCAAATAAGTGTTATGGTCAATACCAATATTATTTAACATGCAGGAATGTGATAACTAGTATTTATAAAAGAATTGCACTGAGTAGGATTTAATTTTCCAGTGTATCTCATTTGAACTCTACAATATATATACATGAAAATATAACTGGACAGATAAACACCACTTAAATGTCTTCTACAATAGATTAAATAAAATAAAAAGAAGAGACAGACAAAAATAAAGCATTATAAGATTCCATTAAATGGTATAAAATCATTAGTCAAGGCAGAAAAATTAATTAGGAAAAAACAACTACAACAACAACAAAAAAAACATTCCATAAACCATGCTTTAACCAGCAATGTTATGGACTAGTATTGCTGCTAAACCAGTGACAGAAGATTAACCCTTTCCCTCATAGAGGAAACCATAAAAAGACCTATGCGAACAGCATAAAACCAGATCAGCCTGCGAGTAACTCGCAGGCTGATCAGGTTTTATGCTGTTCGCTGCTCCTCAGTGGTCTGGAAATGAGGATTTTGTAATTAAATTTGGTAAGGTTTAACTATGGTTTTCTGCAGATCAGGCTTTATGTGGTACCTATTGAGTGCGTCAAAATGAGTCTATATGAGGGAAAGGGTTAATAATTTGGAATGTAAAGCATACTAACCATGTAGTTTTTATACATACCATATAAATAGCAGCGGATACATCCTGATCCTCAGTCAAGTCTATTCTTAGTGGTCAATTGAAATAATAATAGTAGGAAATATGGGAAATGATAATAAAGAAGACTTGACAGGAAACATAGAATGTTGGAATCATCATCAATGGTTTTAGTATTTTATTACAATGAATAAAAGGACACCTAGCTTGTGGAAGACATTAACTTGTTCTTTAAACAGTTTGGAAACCCATTACCAATGACTTTTATGTAATAGTTATTACTTTAGATATGGAAGTTAAAGAGAGGACATTAAGATGTAGCCTATAAAAACCTAAGACAATTTCTTACAACTCATGTGATCATGACCTTTCAAGGTGCATATGGTTAATGGGCACAACCCTTGGGTTATGAGGAATACAGTTTTATTGAAATCCATCTGTACATGTCCAAGTTATGGAGTGACATGAAAGCAGGAAAGATAAACAGAATGACTAAGGGACCTGCACAAATGTATACTCCCAAACTGGCTTCACCGGTGGGGACTAAAAGTTTATAGCATCTTACCTTCCCTATTACCTTCCCAGAAAAACACAATTTTCTTTTTGGTTGCAATTTACACATATCTCTCTCCAAAATTATATTTATCAATTTAAATTTACAGTGACCAAGACAATAACAACAGAGTGGTGGCTCAGTGGTAAAATGCTGGACTGCTATTCCAGTGAACAGAGGTTTAAATCCCGGCCAAATATTGAAAAATTTATCTAACGTTGTACACAATTCACTGTCCTACTAGTCTCCTGCTTTGCTGGTTCATCTTAAAGGCAGTAAATATTGCTTTGCATGTTTGGTGATAAACACCGGCATGTTAAAGAAAGAAGTACAGCATTACACCCAAATCTTAGTATACATTATCGTCTCCACAAATAGATTAATTGCACCTGCCTGTGGGTGCCATGTGGCATAATCTTCAGTTTGTTGAAGGCCGCCAGTAAAAAGTAGAAATAGGCCCAAGTAAACTCAAATACAATCCCGGTCTTCATCTTAATACAAGGTACCTACCCTCATCGCTGTGGGTTCGAATCCCGGTAGGGACTGGCTTGCGGTAGGTCGGTGGGTCTACCCGGGTACCTCTGTGTACTCGGGGTCTTCCTCCACTCGTAATTTATATAGCTGGACGTCGCTATATGATTGAAATACTATCGCAGTGACGGTAAACCCCAATACAACAACAACAAGGTACCTATAAATAGTATAATAATAATATAAATACCTATAAAGAATGAAACAACTGATAGTTTGTAATATCTCTACCTAAAAATGAAATAAATCATATTTTTCTATTTTTACTAAGTAAGTGAACTTGATCAGTAATATAAATAAAAAAAAACATTAAGATGTTTGTTTACTGCTTTTTTTTAACAAATATTTATAAAATAATATGTCCATGCTTTTCGGCAGCAAGCCGATGTGTTTAATAGCCATGCAGTCATTTGAATGCTTGAACTACTTGAACCTGCTCCTGTGTGTTTTTAAAAACATTGATGGATGCCAAAATACCTAAAATACAAAAGCATGAATTATGAAGTTTAATAAGAGCTGTCCCTAAGACAGCATGTCCTACTATTACTATTGTCATTCGTATAAATAAAAATAACTGAGCAATAATCAATCAATAACCAGGTAAGCCAAGGAGTGGAGCTACCTTCTGATTGGCATACACAATGCCTTTTGTTTCCTACAGTAAGAGGGAAAGCGACTGCAGTTTTAAAATTATTGGAAAAGTCAAAGTCAATTGCATAGCATAGTAAGCAGCCCATCTCAATCAGCAGTCTTATTTTTTTTAAATTATGTTTCCTATTTTAGTGTATAATATCAACACAGCTATCTAATGTATATATTTTTCCATAACCTCACATAATTGATTTTTGTTAATGAGTGTTTTTATAGAAAAAGAGAGGGATATTTCAAGAGAGGGGCATTTTGTTTATATAGTAGTTGGACCCTGTTACTGATTAAAATCAATAGCGTACGTATTTCAAGTTTTGAAATGATTATTATAGAAGGAAACATTCCCAAAGAATTCATTTACTCTTCTAAAATTATAAAGTTATCATTCTCAAACTTAAGGACTAACTGATTTTCTTGGATTCATTTTAAGTGTATTTCATTATGCCCCCACCAAGAAGTCCAGAAGTCGCTAGAATCAATGCATTCCGCCCTCATTCCACTGTTGCATTTTGTTATGACTGACGGCTACCATAATTGCTGGTTCCCCAATGTCATATTATAATCATCACTAAAGCCGAAAACCAATTCTATCTGGTAGCAGCCAGTCATAACAAAATGCAAAAGTGGAATGAGGGCGGAACTTAATTACAAGCCAAACTCGACAGCGGGTATGGCTAGAGACCTGACAGAGAGGAGAGTCTGCACTCTCCCCGCAGAAATGTAACTGATAGGATCAACCTCGGTTATCCACCCCCATTGTTGTTATATGTATTTGTTTTATTATATGTGTTTATATAAATATGACTTTCTACATGTAATTTTCATTAAGCTTATTCCCCAACCATGATCCCCTTACTCATTCGAACCAATACAAAAGTAACCACATTTCCCTCCCCATTCCTCAGAACTAGTGACCTGTATGGTGTGGTTGTAACAAATGAATCTTAACATGTCATGAAAACAGCACTCCTCCAAGTGAAGAGAAACAGGCTAGGATTTCGTTTTATCACCTAGGCAACTACTCATTCACACACGGAAAAAAGGCAAATAATGACAAAAATAACCATTTCAATGTAATTAATGACCACTGAAAGAACACAAGCTGTAAAGCAACAGTGCTTACAATAATGCTATATAAAGCGCGCAGAAGGTCAACAAAGTCCGCGCGCTAATAACACAGGTTTTTTTTACTAGAAACATTATGACAACCAAATAAAAAAGCGCAAACTTACTCTACGTAAGAATCCTAATCCAGACAAACCAGAATCCAACTTACTACAATGTCAAAACATTCCAAAACCTGCCCTAACATAGTGCCGAACGGCTGATAAACACAATGCAACTCTATGCAAATGGCAGATGGTAACCACGTGACATCCGGGTAACTCCCCCCATACAATAGGGCAAACTCCACCAATTTCTAATACACCTATAAGAGGAAATTCAGTAGAAACATATAATACAAAATCACTATTTTACAAGTACAAACTATAGGAAATAGATAGAAAAGTGCTCTTCTTGGTCATAAACAGAAATACAAGCTCATAATGCATTAAACTTATCTCCAAAAGGGAAAAAAAAGTTTTTTATATCTAAGGCTTAACAATCGAACTCTCAAGACAACCACACACAACAGGTCTCTAACTTGAAACTATAAAAAATACCAGCACCAGAAATGAAATATATTACTTCCCACCTAGTTATCCATCGGTTACACTTAACTTCAACAAGAAAAGGTCTCAGCTAGAAACGCAAAACTTCTAAATTCCATTCAAATTCAAAATTGAATATCAAGAGATAAATCAAGGATTACATATTTCTCCTCTTCCATACAACTACAGAACTAAGAAAAAGAGAGGGGGGGGATTATTGGATAAAGGAATAAGCTATGTGCATAAGGAAATTCGATTGTCCCTTAAAAAAAAAATCCTGACCCACCTCAACTCTAACACGCAATCCCAGGTATCCAAACGATGTCTATGAGAGTAAGAGAGAAACCATAGCATAAACATTGGTCACCTGGGAAAAGAACCCAGCCATCTTGACACAATGACAAGATGTACCACATAACCAAAATCATGCTTGGTGATTCTCAAAAAGAACCTTAAAAAAGAAAACAAGAGAATTATTATCAAATCAAATGGAAAAGTAACAATTTATTTTTACCAAATAAGAACTATGGAATGAATCTCAAAAAGGGGAGGGGTCACAAATATTGACATCTAAATAACACCAAGGTCAAGATAGAGACATCAAACAATTTAAGAATCAATTAAAGAAAAATGGTGTACAAAACATAGGTAATTAGATAATTAGAAAATAGGTAGAATTAGTATGTAGATAATATCACAGTAGAATAGATAATAGCCAATAGCCAATAGCCAATCCAGAAGCCTCTCAACACATAGATATAAAATAGGAACAAAAAAGGGAAAAATATAAAAAAGTTAGAATATTTTAATGCATAAATATAGTAACAGCTGTAGTAGCTAAGTAGTTCTTATTAGTTTTAAATCTAGAACATACTGCAAAATACACATAATTAATTATGGAGTAGATGAAGGACAGGGGGACCGAGAATATCAAAACAAACAATAAATAAAGGTGGGATTACACCTAATTAAAGAGGTACGATGGGAGGCATATAACAACATAAACCAAATAAACTCATCAAATTATGAGCCTCCTAGAGGACAGCCCCATATGAGCCCTTTTACAAAAAAAGGGACACCCCTCTCAGCCCACAAGGTCGTAGCTCCATATGAGCCCTACAATAGGGACATCAAAAAATAAAGAGCCCCATATGAGCCCCACAATGGGGACGCCCGCCTATGAGCCTCAATATGAGGACGTAAAATGCCCTACCCCTGACCTCATAAGAACACACAAATAAGCAAATATGAGCTCTAGGTGATCCCACACTTTACCGAGAGACAATATAGGGCTCTCCTATTATGCCTCAATAAGACAAACAGCAATTATAAATTTTTATTATTTCTTCAGAACAACTAATACTCTCGGTCTCTCAAATAAAAATTTCTAGGACAGGCTTCTGGATCGACATTTCAAATTTCTTTACAAGTTTTGGCAAAATAACTTTCGGCTGATTAGCATCAAACTCTAAATTCAACTCTTATTCAACACTTCTTTAATAACAATAATTCTTTTTTCTTTGGCGTAAAATCTATACAAGGTTGAAAGTATCCTTGCTAGCCGAAATTGGCTATCTAAATTCAAAATTCACCCTAAAGGGGGCCGTCGTTTTTTGGCAGTATGCGGTTGACGAAGTTATTTGTTTGCTGGCCTTGCAGCCCTTTTCCTCATCCAACATCTTAAACCTACTCATGAACCAAAGTCCAAATTTGGTCGGCACTGATGAGACGGTTCTACGGTCTCAAGGGGAACAAACGTGGCACCTCAAGTGCGCGGTTTTTCCCGGCGAGACAGAAGAAGAAGGAAGGCAAAGTTCACCTCCAACCCACATGCCGACCAGTTTCACGGACCACGTGAGCAACATGCAAACCCCTCCAAACCCAATGATAATTAACATCTCCAGCTCGAATTAGCTCTGTTAATTATCAATTTTTTTAGACACTAAAACCTCTATTTTTAACATTAAAGTAATAAATCTGTAAATTACAGGTTTTCTTTCAAAATCTGACCCACTTTAGGCCTCTAAATTTTACTTTTATAGGAGTGTTGGGTCACACTCCGGGGTCCGGTCACACTCCGGGGTCTGCCCACAAAGCCGAGCAGGCAGACGGACCCTACTTAAACAACGTTATCAATCGAAGGCGGAATGCATCGATACTAGCGACTTCTAGAAAAAAAAGCATAACTTATGAGAATTAAATAAATACATAATTTATTGTTTAAGATGAGTATTTGTTGGAAATATTGTATTTCTGTGAAGTTGCCGTTGAAAAAAGCATTGACTGTGATATGCATTGCTTCGGTCACATCGTGTCCGAGTACAGTTTCCATTGAGTTTCGTGACTTGTATTGTCTTTGTAGTTTATCTTAGATAGAAAATCGACTCGGCAACGAAAAGGCCTATTGTTTCTGCGTTGAACAAGCCCGGCATATTTGAAATCGGCTGAAAATTGTGTTAGATACGAAGCTAAGAATACGACCATGTCAGTTTTCCTATAGATTTTGAACGGAGAGTTACATACCTTTTCTTATTTTATGATATCAATTTTTTTTCTTGAATTGTGAAATTTTGTTATAAAATGTGTTTTGAATGGTTACTTTGTATCATTGGGGGGTCCCACGCCGGTAGCCTGTGCGTGATACTGCAGTGTGGCAGCACTATAACTGCATTAAGTAGACATCGTCTCCAAATGACTGAAATACTGTCGGTGGGACGTTAAACCCAACAAACAAACAAACTAAACAAGTGTTGACAATGGTTTAATGTTTTGTCAAATCATTTTATTTACGTTACTTAAGTTATACATATCAGTTGCAGCATTGCGTTACCCATAATCCTTTGAGCGTTTTGACACATGTCATTTAGACCGTTGTTGAAACATTGCAATTTCCCGACTTTATTGTTGCATCAATCGATAAATGTTGTACAGCTATATTCCAAATTTATGATAAATGATAACCTATGTGAAAATATATGTTATAGTACAATGTAATTTAATTGCCAGCTTGAGATACCATGAGCGTGTATAAGTGTAGACGTTTGAAACAAAATGATCAACACATGTCATCCGTTTAAGACGCTGCAAGCTAATTTGTCCGTTACCTAAAGGCGCAAAATGGAGTAACTTTGTGTAATCGTATGTACAAGCGTTATTGGAATTTAACTCACGAGGCTACACGCGTCGACGATTCTATTGCATGGTAGCATTTACTGTTTTATTCCCGCGACTGTACACGAAAATAAAAAAAAGAATTTTGATATGCAGAATTAATAGGTTTAAATTTAATTGCTTATATTTTGAATACTTATAAAACTAGACCCAAATATGCTGCAATGGAATTGTCGGGATTTTCAGGCCATTTATTTTGGTACCTAGAATACTAAAATTGGTCAAGTTATAAGAAAGCGATATCAAAATAAAGATTTATTTATTTTTGCCAATGGCTTATACAATTTAATTTAGCAGAAAGTCCTATCATTCGTATCAAGAATGAAATCTAGTTGTTATTACATTTATTAAAGCTAGCTCGTGTATTTGGTGTATATTAGATAATTAGAGTACCTTTTATAAATATAAAGCATTCTAATAACGTACTTCATTTCTTTTATAAATAACAGACAATTACCTATGTAACAAAACATATTAAGCTTTCATGAAAGTTAATGACATTTTAGATAGTCATATTCTACCACTGCTTCAAACTGCCACCTTATGTACATGCTGTGTTTGTCCTTCCGTCTGCCCATCCATTCATGTATTCGTATGTATGTATGTATGTATGTATGTATGTATGTATGTTTGGTGTTGTTGTTGTTGTTGTATTGGGGTTTACCGTCACTGCGATAGTATTTCAATCATATAGCGACGTCCAGCTAATTACAGGTGGAGGAAGACCCCGAGTACACAGAGATACCCGGGTAGAACCACCGACATACCGCAAGCCAGCTGGAAGGATTCCTCACATGAAAAATCCGAAGTCCCTACCAAGATTCGAACCCACAGCGGTGAGGAGCTGAGAGATTTGCAGTCCATGACTATAACCACTCGGCCAAGGCGGCCTCATGTATGTATGTATGTATGTATGTATGTATGTGGAGTTGCGGATGTGTCAACAGTATTACAACGAAGGGAAGCCCAGAACCTTCTGTTGTGGCAGCGTACAAACACCGCCGCTGTGTCCACCCGCGTCAGTATTTGGCTCTTCTTTGCCAGTTAAATTATGTTTTCACTGTTAGTTTCTTCTGTTATTGCTGGCGAAATATTTCTATGTGTTTCATAATATTAATTTCAGCAGGAGCACATCTACCGAGATGTTCGTTTTTTATTACCTTTGTTTGTTTTTTTTGTTTTGTTTTGTTTTTTGTTTTTTCCGTTAGTCTTGCAAATAAACTCTTGATTGTCTGCACGATCAGGCCCGAATCTTGCATATTTCGTCTGTTTCCAGAGATTGCCCGTTGTAATTTTATAACACCATAGCTGAGTACAGCGACATCGGTAGGAATCTACATGTACTGGCTCTATAACGCCAGTATTTTCAATGCCCCCTCTACGGTTCCTAAATTGGACTAGTACTTATCGCTTTTGAAAGACATGGCTGAATCTGGCCAATACTAAACCACAGGGACATGGTGTCCGCATTTCACCAAACCCTTGAAAAACAGGATTATTGTGAAGTATGACTCAAATTCCAACAGTAAACTTAGCGCTTACTGACAAACAATATTTGTGAAGATGTAGATTATTTTGGTACTTAATTCTTTTAATAAAGAAACAAGGATGACGAAATTCGTCGTTAAGTATGCAAGTATTAGTTAAGGCAGGGCCTCTAAACATATATAGTATTTCATAAGAGACCCTGATTAAGGCTAAGCGTGTTTTTTAAGGATCTTCGTTCAAACATTTCAGTTTCAGGATAAGTGCCGAGTTGTTCAAGATTTCATTCAACCTCGAAAAAAAAAATTAAAAAAACGAAAACACACACACACACACACACACACACACTCGTTTATGTATCATTTGGAGGACCAGGTAATTTTTACGCTTCTATACAAACTACTGTGGTGTTTGGAGCATTCTTAAATGATCGCTAATACCCCTTTGCACGGTTTACGCTATTTATATTTTGGATACACTCACTAGAAACTACGGGAAAACTGAGTGAGGACCTGCCTTCTCCACGTACCTTTTTGAGGACCCCAATCTGAGGACCTTCATTTGCATATTTGACACAAAATTTTATCTTTAAATTAAAGCGAGGAATTAGGATATAATTACACAATATTTTCTTAGAGAAACTATACGAGGACTTTTTCAGGGAAGCACGACTGAAATCATTTTATCTATATTGTCAACGTTACAACCTTTTCCTTTGAAGAATCAGTGCTGCCATTAGCTGTATTCAAGTTAACCAATCAGCTTCGTGTAGTTTTGGTAGTACATTGACATGTGTGAATATAAATAAACTGTTAAGGTCCTATCAGTATGCAACAAATGCATACAAGAGATTTGTCTGATTAGGTAATGACAATGGTCAATCAATTGCAGCTGGGGTACCACAATTCTCAACTGGCGCCACAACTGTATAAGGAACTCTATGAGTCAGTAAGTCTCGTGCAATTGGTTTAAATTTTGCGTAAGTAATAAAGATTGTTTGGGAGTTTCTAAGTAGATATTTTAACCGGGATGGTTTGTGATTCCTGCATACAAAAGCCTTTGTCTGTTTTATCAGTCGGTACTCGTCCAATGTTTGTTGAATGTTTTATGTTTTTGTTAATAAAATTGGTTATGTTCTTTTATGTATTGCTCCTCCTCTCCCTTGCAATCTTTTTAAAGGCATTTATTGTTTAAAACTGTTTATGAGTCTACCTAATCCCAAGAAAAGAATAAGAAATACCCTGGTATAGGAAATAATGTCCTGAATTACACAATTTTTTTGTTTCTGTGAGTTTCAGTGAGCCCCCCCCCCCGCCCCCTTCAAATATATATATATATATATATATATATATATATATATATATATATATATATATATATATATGGTTAGGGTTAGTATATTAACGACTTATTGGACCAACCATAAATAGCGGTGCTATGAACATTTATAGACGATCAAATGTTTTACTTTTGCTTTGATAGAACATGTATACCAACATATATCAGTAAATCATTGCGGAAGAGATTAAACCTCACTACACCAACTTAATGGGTCAGACCCAATATGTAGTTGGGGCTTTGGCCAATAATAGTATATAAAATGTTGACCCAGACCCAGTAATAATATATACAATGACTACTGATAAATAGATTATCAGTACCAATGTTCCAACTATTAAAATCACAAAATGTCAAAGTTTGAGTGATAAATGCATTTTTGTGACTTATATTTGCGAAAAATATATTTAAGTTTTCATCAAACGTAAACGCATGTTTTGAATAACGGGGAACTATTTCTAACATACAACCGAAATGAAGTTAGTTGATTCAAGCTAGCTGGTTCAGTTTAACTAAACGACGTACCAAGGTAGATTTTATGATATCGAAATGATTTGTTCGAGCCCCTGCGCAATAAAAAAAATGTGTTGGGTAGGGGCTCTCAAATCGTATAAAAAGAGCAAGTCACTAGTTTCAGAACCCTGTCCAACATTTTTCATTAAGTTTGTGCAATTAGGGCCCCGTCTTATATGAGGGCCCTCGAGGTCACCTTGACAAAGGTGTGCCACGAGTAGTGAAATTATTTTTGGAGAGAGGGGACTCTTCTTCTTTACTTTTTCTGGCTTCACCCAAAATATTTAGTATAATGTACTAAAAACGTCACACAGGGGCTTAAGCAAAAAATTGTAAAGACAATTCATTGGCATTAGCATTGATTCAATGCAATTTTATTTTATAACATTGTCATCGGCATTAGTTAGGAAACAGCTTATGCATTGAAATTTATTGGCATCAGTATAATCCACTGCTCAAGCCTGATATACATAACACAGTAATGGTTCATAAAATAATGACCAATAATGGTATATACATGTACAATGATGACCCAATATTTGTATATAAAACGATGATCCAATAATGACATCTACATGACCCAGTAATGGTATTTTGTATATAAATGATAACTCAAAAATGATATATTATACAATAATTGACTGGTGTTGAGGTCAATATATAGTTTTTCGGACCTGTGAAAGTGATACTGACACCAATCAGAATCGAGAATTTCCACTAGGTATTCAATATAAAATGATGACCCAATATTTGTATATAAAATGATGAAAAAATGGTTCATAGATGGCCTCATAATGATGTATTTTGCAGATTTTTAATTATCTTGTGCACACGATAACGCATAAATTTATACACAACTTATGTTGGCTCTTTTCCGTTGCGTTGAGTACGTATATACATGTACACAAACATTGAACATTTTGTCTACAGGCCGTTCGTCACATACACGAGGAAACAGTGACATCAGCAACAATTTCCTTGCCATTTATAGATGATTTAATCTACATATCGAGAGATGTTGATGACGATGTTGATAATAATGTTAAACAAGATTCATGATGATGGTAAAGGTGACAATAATGATGAGCCAAACGAAAACAATGATGCGTCAGTGGCTATAAAACGGTGATGATTATGATAAACTGTTATGTGCGTCAAAATATAGCTTCTCTTCTCATAAAGCTTACAGTGAGCTTATTTTTTCTCATCAGTATTTCAATTTCATAGTATAATATAATCTGAAAAGGTTAGTCCTTTGGAAGCATCAGACCTAGTTTTAATGAGTCTGTTCACGAGTGGTAAAATGCAAGACAACTCGCGCCCCCTAGCCCCTAACTTGAGCTATTGTATAAATATTGAGTAAACTCCATGATCTAAAAGGACCAGAAATATAACAACACTGAATCAAAGTACGGAGCGACCATTGAGGCACCAAAGTTTTGAATGCATCAAAGTCAAACAACAGCAGACCCGGTTTGTTTGGTTTGGAGGTTATCAGGACTTATCGATGCAATGATATTCCTGGGTAGAGACAGTGTCCTATATTGCTCACCGGGGTATCACTGCTACTTAGGATGAAGCTCTACACAAATATGACCAAGACAGGAGTTTGACCTAGATATTAAGACAGACATTCTGACCGACTGACAGAGGATGCTAAGGAAGTGTTTTTAAAGGGGGTCTGGATGCCCTTATTTGCTATATGCCCGACCGTATATGTGTGCATGCATCCGTGTACGCCGGGGCTATACATTGTGACTAATATATTCCTTGGTAGTACTAGTAATCTGCTCCGTTGAGGATCGAACCTAGGTCCCTGTGTGACAGGCCGGTACTCTACCAATTGAGCTAGCCGGCGACCCGCGTGACAGACAGCCTGCTCAGATGAGCTAACATTGACGACCCAAATATTTGTATTTGGATCATAATGCATTTAGAGAACTAATATCCAAGCTGCAAATTATTTATATTCGGATGACAACATTAATTAAAATGGTACAAGGCGTGTACTATGGTGGCTGATTTCTGCCATTTCGTGTTGCGGGGTGCGAGGCGAAGTATCGCAGCAAAACAATCTGGCGAGTCGGCGCCCCGCCAGGCAGAATCCGACATTTCGCATTTTGTGGCGCCCCGCCAACCCGCCAGGCGAGAATTCAATAGTTCGCATTTCGCCTTCCGATACGCATGCGCAAATTGATTGTTAACACATGTTTACCCTTTGATAATGATGGTAGTGATGCTACTTATTCATTCTTGTTTGTTTGACTTCCCATGTGTTTTTGTTTCGGCAAGGGAAGGCAAGTTGAAGATATAAAGCATAATGAACATTGAAAAAAAATGTATTTGTTCAAAACCTCATTTCTCCCTTTTGGTAAGGCTGAAAGTGTAAGTGAAAGTATTTATTTATTTATTTATTTCATTGGTTAATTGATTGACTAGTTATTGGAGTAATTATATGATTGGTTAATTAATCTATTCTCTTCTCTCTCTCTCTCTCTCTAGTCATTATTTGATTCAATACAAATCTATTATCCATGTTATTTAATATAAAATTATAAATGCAATTTAAAATGAATATTTTCATGTATACAAATGTTGTGTATTAAGCTGTATGTGTTGACAGTACATAATTTATATTTAAGTAATTTAAAATGAACTGTCGCCTTGTAATGTTACCACATGGGTCTAATGACCTTCTGGTTTTATTGAAATAAAAATCTTGAATCTTGATTCATGTTAGTGAAACAAATAAAAAAAAATGTTTTCTGATTTAAATGGAAATAGTTATTGTGATAGTACTTCATAAAACAGTTCAAATTATTCTATCTTGTGTCAGGGCTATATATAAACGAACCATTGACTGATTGAGGATGTTGACGAAGAACTAGTAGAATTAATTGCGTTTTTCAGCAATATAGAAAACAGAGTAATTGTGAAACGAAATGATTAGCACATTATTGAATCAAGGGGAATCTCTGTACAAATTATTTGCTATTTTTTGTTTTGTTTTTGAATTATTTAGTTTATACTGATTGCATACGTTGCACATATTGCACGATACATTTACATGTGCATGTCTTATTGATGTTTGTATCATGTCGACTCAAACCTAATTTCACACGCAGATGTGAATATCAAACATGTTTTCTGATTCGCTTTCTCTTACTTTTTTTTTTAATCTCCCCCTCCCTCCTTCCCTCTCTCTTACACACTCTCCTGTTATTTTTTTTATATATAAAAATATGTGAACAGATGTGCTAAGTTACAGATTAGACCGCTTGACCGTAAGCGAAAAGAAGGTTTATGGTGTAAAAAGTATTGCTATACCATGTATGCTTTTTCAATGTGTAGGTATGGAAAGAAACAAATACTTTACATATATTTATGCCT
>CM037790.1:6119287-6169287 GCA_021229015.1 Solen grandis | reverse complement strand
GTTAGAGGGTCCGCCATGGGAGCCAAAAATTGTGGGTTTGACCCCTGATGGTGACCTATAAGTTCAAAATGGTATTGGTAGCTGCTTGTTTGGCGCTCAGCATTTATGCAGAGTAGTTTCAGGACTTGCTGGCCAAGTATCCGGATCATGTGACTGGTATCATGCCACATGTCTACAGCATGATACTGTAGTGTGGCAGCAATACATCTGTCTCAAGCAGACATAGTCTCCATATGACTGAAAAACTGTCGGTGGGGCGTTAAATTCAACAAAACAAACTGAAACAAGAGGGCCATAATGGCCCTGAATTGCACACCTGATTATAAATGAGCAACATATGTTGCATTGTTCATATTGACCTACTTTTTGACCCCACATGACCCAACTTTGAACTTGTCCAAGATTTTATGGAAACAGACATTCCTACCAAGTTTCATGAAGATTTGGCCAAAAATGTGGCCTCTAGAGTGTTAACAAGGTTTTTCTAAGATTTGACCTTGTGACCTAATTTTTGACCCCACATGACTCAACTTCAAACATGTCCAAGATTTTATGAAAACAAACATTCTGACCAGTTTCATGAAGATATGGCCAAAAATGTGGCTTAGATTGTTAACAAGGTTTTTCTAAGATTTGACCCCATGACCTACTTTTTGACCCAAAATGACCCAAATTTAAACTTGTCTAAGATTTATGGAGACCAAGTTTCATGACGATCGGGCCAAAAATGTGGCCTCTAGAGTGTTAACAAGGTTTTTCTATGATTTGACCTGGTGACCTACTTTTTGACCCCACATGACCCAAATTTAAACTTGTCCAAGATTTTATGGAGGCAAACATTCAGACAAAGTTTCATGAAGAATGGGCTAAAAATATGGCCTCTAGAGTGTTAACAAGCCAAACTGTTGATGGCGCATGCCGGACGCTGCACGCCGGACGCTGCACGCCGGACGCTGCAGACCGGTCGAAGGGTGATCACAAAAGCTCACCTTGAGCACGTTGTGCTCAGTTGAGCTGACAAAATAAAAAAGTACCTATCAAGCACTGGACTGACAGCATGGAAGGCAAGTAAACTGCTGGTGTTGTATCCTTCTGTTGTTTGGATTTATCTATGTTGATGTGGGCACTTGGGGGGTTTTCCCTTCAACAAGATCTTCTGCAGGATGTCGCTGGCTGACAACACACCATAAACAGTACAGATGTATCACAACCCCCTGACACTAGAACCACATAATTTGGCAGGACAAATTTTCATTGGGAAATATGCTAAACCCACATAGTGATTTAACTTATTTAAGGATTTTTTTTTTTTTTGCTTTATATCTAGTTTCATCAAACAAAACTTATTTCAGTTTACTTCAATTTACAAAGGGAAATAACTCCAGTTTTGCTGAATGGAATTTGCTGCCAAACCACCTCATTCAAGATATCGTCCACATAAACATAAACATTATATTCAAGAATGGTGAAGATCTGGTCATGTTTATTTGAATTAAAGATTGGACAAGCAAATATGATACCCAAGACAGCAAAAATGACAATAGACAGTGATCTACACGCACAAATGAAGATCTATAACGATAAATGGGTAACAGAGATCAATAACAAACCTTCACACTGGGGTTTTTTGGGGATGCATTTTTCTGGAATCAGTTTGTTGGCTATCATGATGTTGTGTAGCTTCTTCATGTCGGGCTCTGGATCCATGGTAATGCCTTCAATCACAAATCCATCTGCATTTTTTCTAATCTGTAAAATCCGAAGGGCTTAAATTTGTAAACTTGAAATTTTAAATAACTGACAATGAAATGAATCACTGATGGCATTGTGCAAAAAAAAAAATGAAAATGGCATTTAAAATTTGTACAACATGTATATACATATAAGGAAAATGGGCTCTGCCCCCACCAGATTAAATTTTTTTTATTGATCTTGGTAGAGAGTGACCCAAGGAACATCTGTGCCAAAAAGCTTTGAAATCTGGTAAGTACTTTTCAACGAGAAGATTTTTCAAATTTGTATTATATCCTTTATGTACCAGGCCAATCTTTACAGCGAATGCCCATGGCATATTAAAGTACCGTAAGTAAAACAATTGTTGCCATAAAAACGGGCCAATCTTTAAAGTGATTACCTGCAATTTTATGAGATGGGTGCCTTTTTAGCATGTTTAAAACTGGACTCAAGATTTGGCTTATTTTTAGGATTAAGTATTTGGAACGTTGATATTAACCAAAATATCTTCTTTTTTTGTTGTTGTTGTTGAAAAATTTTCTGCACTGAATATATTAACCTTCATTTGTGGACACAGCTGAACTACTTGTATAAAAAAATTGTAAAGCCTATAATGCACCATACAGGACGCTTACAAATGTTTAATATTTTGGCATGACATAAAATAAGATTTTGAAATTGGTTAAAATTGCGTTTTTCAAAGTTACAGGTGTGTAGTTCAGTTTTGTTTAATATAAAAACATATGCAGCGTAAAAATGAGTAGAATGAGACAATCAATAATAATCAATAATTCAAAGATTATCAATTAGTTTAATAGTTTAATGATTTATCAATTGGAAATCCACAGAAATCATAAAAATAAACATTTAAACTCGCTAAAAGTGATTTTATTCAATTAAGAAATTTCAGGTTATTTGAATTTTTTAATTAAAATATGCAAATTTGGTTTTATTGATTTTTTTCTGATTAAAGTCAATATATCCTTTATCTCAATAACAATGAAATTTTAAATAAACAAATGATAACACTTATATAACACAAATATCAAATTACATATTAAGTCACTTTAATAAAACTATTTAAATTAAATACATCAATTTGGTGATTATTTTTCTAAAAATAAATATTTTCAGGGCTCCTATGCTAAAAAGGGGTCAGGTTTTGAGGAGAGAAATTTTTTACCTGTTTAAATATGTTACAGGCAACAATTTTTTTACCTGTTTCACTACCTTACAGGTGTGCAAATGATATGCATATAAATAAAATGGCTCCTCTAACTGGCGGCCATATTTTTTTAAAGATCAAAATAATTAACCCTTTCCCTCGTATAGACTCATTTTGACGCACTCAATAGGTACCACATCAAGCCTGATCTGCAGAAAACCACAGTTAAACCTTACCAAATTTAATTACAAAATCCTCATTTCCAGACCACTGAGGAGCAGCGAACAGCATAAAACCTGATCAGCCTGCAAGTTACTCACAGGCTGATCTGGTTTTATGCTGTTCACATAGGTCTTTTCATGGTGTCCTCTATGAGGGAAAGGGTTAAGTGTAATTACGGTATTGTTAGAAGCCTTAATAATTAGGCTGCTTAGAAAATGTGTTGGTTTTCCTAAGTGGCATAAATTAAAGATGATAGAAAGAAAGAAGAAGACAAATAATGCTTGGAATCAACATTAGCATAACCCATTTTGATATAAAAATGGAAAATAGAGAGGGTTGGGGAGAATATAAGGTAAATAGAGAGAGAGAGAAGAAAGTGGATGGGAGGGGGAGAGAAAGAGAAGTAAGATAATTGATTATGGGAAATTACATTAACATGATCGTTTTGAAAA
The DNA here is from genome assembly GCA_021229015.1 of Solen grandis. Lineage (NCBI taxonomy): Eukaryota > Metazoa > Mollusca > Bivalvia > Adapedonta > Solenidae > Solen > Solen grandis. Next base: position 6,165,714 of record CM037790.1, on the reverse strand, counting down.
AAAAATACAAATATATACATGTATATGGTAAAGCTTCAAAGGATTTGATGATAATTACACTTAGCAAACAATACAAACACTGTTACACATATAAACAAAAATGACACTATTCACAACAATTAATAAACATCGATACATATGTGCTAGTCTAATTCAATCCAGGCTTCTGAATTCCGGAAACTTCCAAAATCCGAACTTTTTGGTCGGTCCCATAAGTGTTCAGATTTCAGAGGTTATACTGTACATACTTAAAAATCAAACATGAATGATTTCCTTAAAATCCTTCAAAAGTTACTGATCACAAACAAATATCAACAAACATACAAATGCACTGACAAACATGGGTAACTCTGAATGTCCCTTTACCATTCTTCAAATGAAAGGGGCATAAAACAACCTAAAGTTATTCTACAGTTGACCTCCAGTTGCACCATACATGCCATATCTCCCGGCGGGAGATTTAATCTCCCGGGATTTCGACTTGTCTCCCGATCTCCCGCCGGGAGGTAAAAATCTCCCGGACTTAAATCAATCCGGTTTCACTTTGAACTCAGTATAATCCATTGTATTACCGAGCTATGATACAGCATCAAGAAGATTACGTAAGAACATGTGTTAGTATCAATCCTGACCAGTGTGCTGTACACAGCCACAGGCAAAGTGTGATCATCCTTATCCAATCAAATTGCATGATTCAGACAGGTAGCAGATTCGCCAGTCTATCAGTTGAAACAATTATCGTCGGGTAATTAGCACCTTTCAAGGCAATACTAAAGCTAGAATGAGTTAGGTTAGAATGCACTTGGTACATCGTAATAAAGACGTAAATGATTGCTTTAATATATCTTACCATGGATAAAAAGGTCCCGGAGAATAGCTAATCCTTACTTACCGGAAGTGTAAACAATAAATGATAATTAGATCAGCTGTTTACAAATCATTTAAATCTTAACTAAACTCGTCATATAGACACATCATAGAAAGTACACCTCAGCTAGCGGTAAATTGCAAATGAAGTGCAATTTTCACACCGACGCTGATTTGCTTAACAATGGATATCGTCTGCTGAATAATTTACTATAATGAGATGTGCTGATCGGAAGAGTTGGGTAACCACTTCATATCACCATACCGTACACGAAAAATATTTTAAGCTTAATATTTAAGCTAAAAGCAATTAAATTTAGAAAAGAAAAAAAAACAAAAAACACACACACACAAAGAGAAGGTGCAAATATTATTAAATATGATCTAACTCTTTATCTTTATTCATCCCCATTAATTAAAACCCTATGATCAGAAATCATTCAATAAATCAAAGATACTGTATCAATTTAAATGTGTTTGATGTAAATGTCATGATCTCCGATCTGTTACAAGGTAGTGTTGCATTTAACGTGAAACAGTGCTTGTGGAAAGTTAAGTTTCTATTTGATTTCGATCTGTTAATAAATTTTGAGATTTTTTTAGATATACTTTTTAATGGTGTTTTCATTAAATGCAATAAACAGTATATAATATAAACTGTTAATGAAGGGATAATCAAATGTGTATTTTTCTTTATTCTTTTTTTATTAAGAACGTCTCTTTGATATATGTCAATCTCCCTGGCTGGACCCCAAATCTCCCTGTGAAAATTTCAAAACCTCCCTGGGAGACATACTGAAAATATGGCATGTATGAGTTGCACATCTGAGGCAAGTAAGTCCAGCAATCACTTCTCCCATTCCCTCTGACTGGCATACATTGTGTGAAGTGACTCATACAGAGATTTTCCTTAACTCAAAAATTTTAATTTCAGTATTATCAAAATTTTAAAGACATGAAAAAATTTATGAACATTTTATTGTAAGAAAATGCTGATGATAAATTGTAAGCACAATTGCTATTTTCCAGGTAATAAACAAAAGAGTTTTAGGTCGTAAACAAGAGTGTTCTCTGGAACACATGTGTCACTACTGAAGCGTGACGGAAAAATTGTGACGGACTGACAGAGGGACAGACAAAAAGTGATCCCTATGAGTCACCTCTACTTACAGCAGGTGACTCAACAAAAAATTGATTTAAAAAATATTTCAATTTGTGATGATCAGTGAAACAAAGCCTGGCCTCTCCAAATAGGTTGTACAGTATCTGTAAACCCACCTTCTTAATCATCTGCAGCGTCTTTGAGAGATGTAGGACCTCATATTCATCATAGACCTTCTGGCTTGAACGAATTATGTAGAAGTACTTCCCTTTCTTCTGTAACTTGGCCTTGACAAACTCATCCCTGAAACAAAGCTTGAGCTAATATGTGCTACCTTACTTGTTACAATTCAATATTTTGTTTGTTCTGAATGCCCATTTACCAAATGCAACAGTTTTCTTTAATAATGCTTGTAAGTAACTGACCTGCGCATGTAAGGAAGATGATCCCTAACAAACAGGCAAAGGTGTGGCTTAAAATTTCACGACAAACACTGGAAAGATTTATTTAACCCTTACCCTGCTGGAACTGTAAGTGCTAACCTTTGACACCAGTAAAGAGCCAGGCCGGCCTGCACATTTGTATGCAGGCTGGCCTGGCTCTTTACTGTTGGCTGACCAACTACAAGTTTTCATCTTGTTATCCCTAAAATTGATAATGGACAGTTCCAGAAAAGATGCTGGCTAAGTCCATTTGAGAAATTCAGCAGGTTAATGGTAAGAGGTGGTGTAAAAAGAGGTTGCAATTATCAAAATGTCGACTTACGACACAGGTCCATGACAGCGACTGTCAGACAGGTGTCTAACTATTTTTGGCTGCATCTCCTGGCAGTGACTGTCGTAGAAATCGACAGTCAGTCGGCTGTACGTCTCCAGGCAAGAGACAAATGATCTGGCCTCATGTTTGTTGCTAAAATACAGATTCTGAAGAAGAAGAAAACTTTATCAAAATACTGAGTAATTCTTTTTGTATTTATATTCAGTTACAGTCAAGCTGACATAACTTGAAATACCTACCAGAAGAGCATATGAAAAATTAATCATCTGAAATACATGTGGTATTGGCCATTCATTTCATTGTCCCCTTCCAGATCCCCTCTCTTTCTCTCTCTCTCTCTCTCTCATTCTCTATCTCTCTCTCTCTCTCTTTCAAGCAAATGAATGACTAAAACATATCAAATTCTGGATGACAAGAATTCTAATGATTTCAGATCATCTTATATGAACATGCCTATAGTAACATGTATGCACAGTTTCTATTCCATAAAACATTGAATAAGGGAGCTAATGACTTGCAAAATTTTTAGTTGATGAAAATCTCTTGAATGGTAAATCCTTGTTTTCTTCACACTTAAATAAACAAAAAAAAAACTAGAACTACCATTGTCATGGCGAAAATACCCCCTGCATGCCGCTTTGTCACAGGAATTTTTTTAAATGACGCAAATAGGGGTTACAGTTCTTTGGCACTGCACTTCTCTTCAATGAGATCTATCCACATATGAAGCAAAGGGCAATAACTCCAAAATTACCCAACAGAGAGTTATGGTTCTTGGTCACTGCACTCCCCTTCAATGAAATCTATCGACATATGAAGTTTCATCTTGATATCTTTGATACTTTTTGAGTAACAGCCCAGACAAAAAAAACGACAGCCGGACGGCCAGCAAGACAGACAAGCTGAATCCAACATACCCCCCTTACAACTTTGTTGTGCGGGCGGTATAAAAAAAAAAAGAGAAGCACATCATATTCAGCTTTAATCAGTTACAGCAATCAATCATTAATGAGAATGAATACACAACAGCCCTCTGGGTCTCAAAAATATAATAAGTGTGACTTGTTGGCACAGTTGTGTTCCAGAAATCATATTTCAAACAAGGCAAATGTGCTTTGGTTGTGCCCAGATGAACATCTGATTGACTGCAATTCCACAGTTATTCACTCTCTGCCCCAACCATCCAAGGTTTTCAATAGTAACTGATTAATAATTGAGAGCATCGTTTAAAATTGCATAAGAATTGGCGTTTTTTTTGCAATATATGAAGTTTTAACCTCCCTTATCCCCTTTGACCAGCCCTGACCAAATTTTTATTTTTTTTGTTATATCTGTTGTTAAATTTATTAATAAAAACCCTGACAACCTATAAATTACATAAGAAAATGATGTGACCAGGTTTCACAAACAAGGCGATATGACCCTTAAGGTAAAGTCCCTGTAATGCTTCCACCACATCTTGGACAACTTAACCTCTACCAAGATATCTAAGGTACCCTAATGAAACATTAGGAAACCTTGGTTATCTCTATGAAAGGCCATGAGGTCCAAAATGTAGCGGAACCATTACAGGGACTTTACCTTAAGAAGTGTCACACTACAAACCTGGGGAGCCGCATGGAACTGATGCAGACAAACTCTGACCCAGTCCTCACCATCAATCTGCTCCTCCTCTATCTCAATCTGTGTCAAATCTTGTATCTCACATGATGTACCCTGCAATAGACAGAATGTCAGACCAAGCTTGAGGTTCACTGATTGTTGGAGAGTCAATGTAGTTTCACAACATATTTCCCAAATAAATGTGGATCCATTAGTCTGGATGATTTATTTGGCTGGGTTGGACCCTTTACCTCATGAATATTGATGAATAAATTCATGACTTGATGAATATTAATTAATTGAACTTTCAATAGTATATGAAATGATTGATTTTTCTTTGCCATGGAGACCACCAATCTACTGCAAGCCCTCACATGAAAAATCTAAGTGAGCCTGCTGGGACTCAAACCGTCAGTGAGGAGGGGTTATGTGACTGTAAGTAAGTGATTATAACCACTCCTACGCAAAGGTTCCCCCTTCATTCTGTAAATCTAAATGTGACAGCTTTAATAGAAACACACTGTCTTGTTAAACCAAATATGTAACGGTAAATCATAAAATGAATAATAGACAAGTAGATATCAATTACAGTTATCTTACTATCACTGTCTGTTATTAGATATTTGATATTTACATGTTTTTATCAGCAAAACAAGAATGGTGAAATATGTTGCAACCAGTAATTATTCAGAACTGGATGGTGGCTAGTCAAGACATAAGGTTTACTTAAGGTAGCGACACTGGGTAATGGACAGCTATCAAATTTACTGGTTTTGAAAAACCTGAGTATAAACATAGTTAGTACAAAAGTTATACCCCTATCTTATGTCAAGATATCTGTTCTCAGAGTCGACAAAATATAATTAGTACCTTTGTTATTCCCCATATTGCACACATTTTTCGAAAATTTCGGACAGCGATATCTAAGTCATTTTTTCACTAAATAACTTCGTTTTTGTATTAAACTGTATCTATACAAATGAACTAGTGATCCGTGTCTCAAATTTCTTTTAAAATTTTCTGTTCAAAAGTTATTTAACTTAACTTTTTATTTTCGCTTCGAAACATGCCGCTCGTCAATTAATTAGCCATTCTAACAAAACTAAAACAATTATCGAAAAACTGAGACACGGATCACTAGACGGATCAAAGACCTTCCGACAGACGAAAACCGCTTTGAAATCGGACAACAATCAACTTTGTAATCACTGTCCAAACACCCCCACTACCAGCTAATTCCACTGTGTGGAAAATTAGCTTGAAAGATAAAACGATCAAAATGTGCTAATTAAATGGGATTATCGCATAACTGTTCAGCCTTAATTAAATTCTTTTTGCTCAGTAGTTTAGCTGTTTGATTCATCGTCCATTATTCACTCTTTCCGAACATATAAGTACCTAAACTTTTGGTTTACATCCCATAAAGTAATCTAGTGTCATAGTGCACATGGCATATAACACATAAAAAGTCACGTGACTATCTTCAAGCGTCGAGATAAGGGGCCCCACACAGGGAAATAATAGATACCGAAGCCGCACTAAGCCGAGCAGTCGTAGGGGCAGGGTATGATTGAAATGTGTTTTTTTTTTGCATTTATTAATTACATATACCGTATTTTATTATTTGATATTATGCCTGTTTCAATATGATACATAATTAGGGTTTTGGTTAAGGTAGCGACATTGGGTAATAACGGTAAAATGCACCAAAATGGGTTTTTAACGGAATAAAATACCTCACACCTTCTTCTAATGATCTTTCAACCAGTCATTACCATTGTATCTTTTCAATAGTATTTAATATACTCAACATCTTAAAGTATTTGTCCTTTTATTTGAATATCGAAATGAACTTCATTTTTTTTTCATTACACTTTATCAGTACAATTGTTTCTAAATTTACATTAAAAAAAAAATATATGAATATTTTTCGTTCTTGAGAATGTTATATTGATTTTTAACCTGCAATTGTTGGTTCGATTAAACTTTCGCGAAAATAAGGCTTTTGTATTATTTCATCTATTGTCTTTTACGTTGTACATCTTAAAAAATAATAATATATATATATATATAAACTTTATTTTTGTCTCATTCGTATACATACATATACTTATATACAGCCATAAAAACATGTATACAACCATTCTATTTAATAATGATAATTAACATCAACATTAAAAGAAAATGATTGATTTTTTAAATTACTTTATGGGCATGGTCCGTAATAGTTTTTCGAAAAGGCCTTTGTCATTGTAAAATTACTGCGCGTGTATGACGGCTACACGCGGTCTCTTAGAGACCCAAATAGTAACAAATTAGAGGCCCGTTAGTTGTCAACAAGTAGCCAGTTACACTGGGGACAGGAAGTCTATTACGTAATATACTAGGTGACAGCTCGGGCCCCGAGTCCAGTAAACTGTGTTATATGACCAAACGGCACACGGTAATAAAAGCACACGTGCAGTAGGCCTACACACAGGAAACCAGTTTTCAGGGGACACTGATTAACCCGACCCAGACAAATCAATTCATAATCTATATAGACAATATTTTTAAACACAAAGTTTTTGTATTGTATTGTTGCAAAAGTAGTAAACAAAACTTTATATATGACAATACGTTTCAATAAGGTTATTTTCAGTTAAAAGTATTCCCTCGCAATGGCTTTATTTTTATAAGCTTTTATTTGCAATTATATTTACACATACAATTAAAAGAAAACAACTATTATAATTACTAATTTTAAGAAATCAATCTATTGTTATAGAAGTTTACAGTTTTGGTATATTGGGGTTCGTATATATTGCATGTTAGCAGGATAAGAAACCGTTTATATGTAAGAAATGATGAGACAGTGTTGATAAATAAGCAAACCAATCAAAAGTCCGATAAAACCCATACTTTTTTGTCGTGAAGATTTCAGTTAAGAATCAATAAAACGACAAAATTTGCTTATTATTCAAAGACAGGCGTGACGTCGATTTTATGACGTGCGCTATATACGACGTCTGTGCATGGAGCATAAATAATGGTTATTTTATTATAATCGATTATTTCTATTTAGCCGAACATCTTGCTCACACCATTATATCCACATCCGGCTGCACGAGCACCGAGTACAACCTGTCTGTTGATGTTGAATATTTTTCCATTAGCCCTCTGAATTGGGAATTCATTTTCAAAGCCTTTAGAGCTGCAGTCGGTATTTGAACAAACAACCGTCAAATATGGCACAATTCCACTCCGCAACTGTCTGTTTTCACGGATTTCCAAACGCCCTTCTTTACACGTTGAGCATACACTATATCTATCAATAGAATTCTGCAGCGAATGCACATTCACAATAAAGTTCTCCGCGTAAAATTCACTTTCATCATTATTTGTCTTATTGAAAGTGTCCACCTTAATTTTCTGAGCCGACACAGATTGTTCATTAATATCTGGATCCGTATACCAGCTACCAGTTCCAAGCACTTTTAAATTTTCCTTGTCCTCGTCACTGAACAGTTTCTTTTGAACTTTACTCTTTTTATTTCTTTCATTTCCCATATTTACTTCAAGTGATAATAAACATTAACCTGCTGCTATAGTAACTGATAGTTATTTGACAAACGACAAACTAATATCTTCCTAGCGTATAAACTGATTTCCCTACACGGCGCCTCTGAAAGCCCCGCCTACTCGACGTCACGTGATCGAAATAGCGGACTGCTTTTTCGGCTATATAGGGTCTGGTTATTCAGGGCCATAAATCGCATATTTTAAAGTGAGATATTGGATTTTTGTTTTCACAGATCATTAGAAGAAGGTGTGAAGTATTTTATTCCGTTAAAAACCCATTTTGATGCATTTTACCGTTATTACCCAATGTCGCTACCTTAAGGAAGTACAGTGCAGGTCTATTATAACACTAATTACTAGTCGAGACCTACTCACTGCATTATACTTGACCACACTGTAACAGAATCATTCTGGATTCTACTGTAATTGCCCTGTGTTATAATGAGCCACATTATAAACAGGCTTCTCACTCTTTCTTCTTCAGGTCCTAAATTATGGGATTCCTTACCATCTACTGTAGCTTCTTCTGTCCACCAATTTAAATATTCTTATTTACGATGGAAATTCCCAGAGTGGGACAAATATTTTTTGTTTTTGTTTGTTTGTTTACATTTAATGTATTGTTATTACATGTATCTTATTGTATAAAAAATGTTGTAAATATTGTTTATGTATGTGGATTGGTTTATGCCAAATATGTTATCCATTTTAAAGTACTTACTTACTTATTTGCTTATTAGAATTTGGAAAACTGGAGTCACCAGAAAGTTGGAGTCCTCCTAAATCATGAAGGCGTTGCTGAGGAAAACTGATATCCTTTTCCCCTTGAAGTAACCCACCCATCATTAAATTATAATGCCATCATTCAAATGCTTAAAAAGACTTATGTGCAGATGTAAGTATCCTTTGACCTGGAGTTATAGGCTCTTTTGATCAAGTCTATAAATGCTTGCAAGTACTATAAAATCCCGTGATCATTTGATAGACTATGATCACAATTCAATGATGGATTAATTACCTTAAACTTGTTTCCAAAACTCCAAATTAAGAGTTGGAGAGAACCAACTGTTGATAATATTATAGAAATGGGTCTGCAGTGTACTACAAGGATAAGTAAAATGATAGGTTGGTACTGAAGGAAAATGAAAGGAAGCAAATGTAATGGTGCTCAAATTGTATTGTATTGGGGTTTACGTCACTTTGATAGTATTTCAATCATATAGCAACGTCCAGCTAATTACAGGTGGAGGAAGACCCCGAGTACACAGAGGTACCCAGATAGAACCACCGACTTACCACAAGCCAGCTAGAAAGCTTCCTCACATGAAAAATCCAAAGTCCCTACCGGGATTCGAACCCACAGGGGTGAATGGCTGAGAGATTTGTAGTCCATGACTATAACTGCTCAGCCACGGGGGACCCCAAAAGGCTGCTCGAATTATGAAGATAAATATGCAAGAGTGAATAATGAACAGATATGCAGATACAGGCAGTAAGACAGGAAAAGAGACAGTAAAAGACTAAAGATATCCTAAGTACAGTTGGCATGATATGGTTACTGGGCATTTAATAAGGACCATGCCAAGTCAATTGACAATAGTCAATGAAACAGGATCGAGAGACAACCGAAAAATCACTTACCACTGCTTCCAGGCCTTTTTTTTCAAATGTTGGGAAAGGGGCCTTCCTATCTCATTTTGGGGAAAACATTGCCTTTTTTTGCATTGGGGAAAGAAAAATCCTGGGGAAGGCATGAATTTTAAGATTTTTTCAGAGGGGAAGGTGCCTATGAACGGTCCCTGATAAAGACAGAAAAAAAATCCTGGCTTCAACAGTATATAGCCACCATCTCTGACCATACTGATATGTAAACACACCCATATCTTAAAGGCATACATACACAATGCTGTTAGATTCTATATAGACAAAGAAGGAAAATTAAAACCATGATAATTTTCTTAAATTTTGCACAAAAACTCACTTTCAGGGGCAGATTACTCAAAAAGTATAATGGTGACCCCCAATTTTTTCCAATAAATTAATTTCTAATATAATTCTCTATATTCATGCAAAGTTTAAGAAAATTATCATTTTAATTTTCCTTCTTTGTCTCTATAGAAATAACTGCATTGTGTATGTATGCCTTTAAGTATAGCCTCCTTGCCTACTTTTCAAAACATCTCATAATGAGATTTTATCATCAATCTCTGTATCACTACAAATAGGACAACTTGAAGAATCATAGATCATTTCCTGTCAGAAATTGCTAATTATAGTAAGTTAAAACAATTTCTAGCTGATAGGTCAGTTATAAATACTTTTCCTCAAGAATATTCATGCATGCAAAAAATTATGACTTGATGAAAATTAATATCAATTTAGTGAACTTTACTGGTAAATGGTATTTAAAACAATGAATTTTTCTTTGGTATGTAGACTATGTAGAATAAGAGCTACAATATTGAAGTTTAAACTTTATTTGTTTTACATTGATTATGAAACAAGTTATTACAACTTATATTAATCACTCTCGATGACTCTGATGGCCGCATATGTGGTTATTACTGTGGGAGGAAACCGGAGAGCCTGGAGAAAACCCACAAGTTTGGACGAGCAACCACTGTACCCTCTCACGTACGTGACCAGGACTCGAACCGGGGATGCAATGGTGAGAAGCGAGGTGCGTGACCACTACGCTATCCAGGCACCCAAATGCAAAGCAAACAATGGAGAACAGGATCTTGGATTGCTCAGTTTGCCAATACTTTAAAATAATTCTACACTAAACTAGATGTGGGTGTTCCTCGGAACACTTGTGTCGCCTGCATTTAAGCATGTTTGATGAAAGAATTGACTAGAAAATCGATCTTTTGACAAATTATTGATAAAGCATAATCTATTTTGTGAGGTACAAAATAACACCAAATCACACACACACACACATATATATATATATATATTTTTTTTTTTTTTTTTTTTGGGGGGGGGGGGGGGGGAATAAAATATTCAAACAGTGCAATATGTAATAATTTTCCCGAGCACTTTCGACTATACAGTCTTCATCAGAGGAGTGTCAGAATGACTATGAATTCAAAACATTAACTGTAAGAAAAATTATGACGTCATTAAGCACTTATGACGTTAATTATATATATGTTGCAAGTTTGTAGTCATCATTATCATTATTGAGTTATCATTCTTGTGTACTGCACTCAGACCAATGAGATCTATCTACTATAAATGTTTAAGGCAACACTTCAAATACTTTACGAGTTATGCCCCAGACAAAAATTAAGTCTGAAAATCAACAAAGGGAAATAACTCAGAAAATAAAACAGAGTTATCATTCTTAAATTTAAATTTTTTTATGCTCCTGACAAAAAAAAAATCAAAAAGGACAAAACTCAGGAGAAAAGAAAGGGAGTTATCATTTATGTGAACTGCACTCCTCTTCAATGAGATCTATCTATCTATAAAGTTTTAAGTCAGCACCTCAAATACTTTTTGAGTTATGCCCTGGACAAAAATTAAGACTGAAAATCAACAAAGGGTAATAACTCAGAAAATATGAAAGTCATGGTTATCATTCTTGTGCACTGCACTCCACCTCAATGTGATCTATCCATGTTTTAACTTTCAAGGTGATACCTCAAATACTTTTTGAGTTATGGTCCGGACAAAAATAAAATCTCAGAATCAACAAAGGGTAATAACTCAGAAAATACGAAAGTCAGAGTTATCATTCTTGTGCACTGCACTCCACCTCAATGTGATCTATCCATGTTTTAAGTTTCAAGGTGATACCTCAAATACTTTTCGAGTTATGCTCCGGACAAGAAAGTGTGACGCCGACGACGACGACGACGCCGACGACGCCGACGACGACGACGACGACGACGGACAAAGTGATCCCTATGTGTCTGCCATGCTATGCAGGCGACACAAAAAGGGTTAAGGAAGTTATAGACCTCAAACATTTTAATTTGAGGAATATCTGAATCTGAAATGCTTTGTGAAACAATGGCCTGAGAGTCAAGTACCAAGATAAGCTGGGTTTAAGTTACTTTATCAGCCAGCTAGATCACCGCCTCTTCACACATGCCTCTTATTCCATGAATTTAATGAAGGACATGACCACCAAGCTGTACTAAGAACATGTATAAAACTAACACAGCATGGAATAGTGAGCACACAAATATTCTATTGTGTGTATGTTAGAGTGTGTCAGTTGTCTGTGACAAAGAGTAAATTGCAATGTTGCATCTAAGATTAAAATCTGTGAAGGATTTTGGCCGACTGATGATAAAATTATATGACTAATTTAAAGTATTTAATCTCCTTCATTTTTCCATGTAAAATACCCCCCGTTCTTGTTAAGAATTCCAGTGAAAACGGTATCAAAGTTTTCCTCTTTTTATTCATTTATTTATTTTTTTTTGTGTGTATGTGTTGGGTGGGGGAGTGATTCCCAATTACTTTCCTGGAAATATGAATGAATGAGAAATTATTACAAGAAAAAACATATGCCAATCACTAAAAGCAATAAATTGATTTACTGACAGCAAGGTCTGAAAAATGGTATAAAGGTAATAAAAGCTACCACTGAAGGTTAGGGCTGAAATGAGTAACCGGGTACCATACAGGTCAGATAAAAAAATGCCGGTACCCAGATGCAAAATTATCACCCAATACCAGATGTCAGCCTTTTCTATTATGATACCTCATGTACTTCTTTCCTTTATAACACATATTATATACACATCAATAGTCAATTTGTTATGATATAATTAGCATATTTCTATTCTGCGGATGTCATGAAATTTATGTCCATTCAAGACAGACAAACGCTGGGTGTACAAAGTCTGTGTCATTAAGCACTTATTGAAATATGTTAATATTAATGACTGAAATGGTAATAAAATATTTTTGATGAGTACTCGCGGATGAAAATATGATGGGTACTAGGGCTGGGTATCGCCAGCAAAATAGTATCATGATGTATCATGATACTGTAGACCCGATACTTGATAATATATAAATAATTTAGTTCTAGCATGGCCAACCAATAGTTTTCACCTGTAAATTAGATTTCCGTGTTCCATGTTGCTATGCCGCTTCGACACATGGACAAATGATAGAAAAATGCATTTTAAGTTAATTTTTTTTATTTAAAAAATCTTCTTTAATTTTATTTTGAAATTTAGTCTACCAGTCAATCTTGTCAACAAAAGGTAACAACGACGGAAATAGACACTTTATGCTGAAGATATACGCTGCAGGCCAAGCGGCATATTCAATTCTGCTGGTTTACACCAAAAAAAGTCATCCATTGATGTATCGTTGTGAATTGATTCTTGAGGTTAGAATCACGATTAAGTATCGTCAGCAAAAAATGGCGATAAATCGATGCATCGATGTAATGGACCCAGCTCTAATGGGTATTAGGGTAGATTAAAAATGGGACATGTTTCAGGCCTTACTGATGGTGGTGAATATTCCTGCTGCCTTGACTTGTTGTGAAACTGGTTAAACTTGGCAAGACAACACAAATCATATATGATTCCAATAATAGGTTGGAAATAGAAGCTGGTAGATGGACAAGGCCGATACGTACTCCTCCGGAATTAAGAAAATGTAAATTTTGTAATCAAGTTGAAGATGAGTACCATTTTGTTTTAGAATGCTCTCTTTATTTAACACTCAGGAAACGTTATATTCAGTCATATTTTTGGAAAAGACCTAGTATGTTTAAACTTATTTCTTTATTTAATAGTGATAACAGTACAGTTCTAAGAAATTTTGCGTTATATATCTATAAGTCGTTTCAAATTAGAAATGAAGTTTTGTACTTGAATTAATATACAATATATATGTTTATATTGTATATTGATTATATTTTTCTATCTATGTATTTCATGTATTACGTTATTTTGATTGTTGATTGTACCTTCTCCACCCTCTCTCTCTCTCTCTCTCTCTCTCTCTCTCTCTCTCTCCTTTGTCATTATGTGATGTTTGATATTTAAACACTATCTTTGCTGTCTGTCTTGCTATGTATGTATATTGCATTTGTACCACTTGGGCAAGTATGCCTACTGGTTTAAATAAAATATTCTATTCTATTCACCTTAATAATCAACATGTGGACCAGAGGTATGATAATAATTACTGAGGGAAATCCAACACTCTGCACACTTACCTGCTCTTTATCAACAAAAGAGAACTTCTGGATCTCTCCACCCATCTCTATTTGGACGACAGCTTTTTTTTTGTCGACAATCTTCATGCTGTAGCGCTCCAACTGTATTTCATCATTTTCCTCGTCTGCTGGAAGAGCCACTTCCTCTGTCTTTAGCTGGAAGCCGGTGTATTCCTCAATATAGTTTGAACTGTAGTTCTATAGAAGAAAACAATGATATGATTTAAATCATCATTCTAATGGAAAGAAAAACACGCTGACAGCAGGTCAACAGCATAGAAGAACATGTAAAGAATAGCTTTAAATCAAATTTGTGTTTTTATTTGTTTTGCTTTTTAAAAAGCTAGGATCTGGACTTTTTTTTTCAGTAATTTGTAAGGCATTAAAATGGTATTTCTTGAAAATGATAAATATCCTTGGTTAGCTGTGAAAAGTATTTCAATTATATATTCCAATTACAATGTACTAATTAAAAGCAGACAGATCCTGGGTGTATAGAGACACATAGATAGAACCATTTACCGTAAACACAAGCCTGTTGGAAGGCCACCCTAAATGAAAAATCAAAATGAAATGTCTGCAGGGATTTCGTTGTTTTTTTTTCAGTTTTGGGGAGATGACCAAAACCCTTCAAATTGGGATTTTTTGGCCAGTTTGTTGTAATTTGGGAAATCTAGAGAATAAATATACAGGATATATTGATCAGTTAAGCAACAATCACATTTTATTGCATGTAGAAAAGTCTACATTTTACACATTATGGCCATGCTGAACCATATTTTTTTCTTTAGAAAATTCATTGCGAGATTTTCTATTCTTTCATTGGGAAAAATATACACTTTCTGTCATCAGCTATATAGCCGAATATTGGCTATAATTAATAGCTTAACCCTTTTACCTCATAGAGGACACCATGAAAAGACCTATGCAAACAGCATAAAAACCAGATCAGCCTGCGAGTAACTCACAGGCTGATCAGGTTTTATGCTGTTCGCTGCTCCTCAGTGGTTTGGAAATGAGGATTTTATAATTAAATTTGGTAAGGTTTAAGTGTGTTTTTCTGCAGATCAGGCTTTATGTTGTACCTATTGAGTGCGTCAAAATGAGTCTATATGAGGGAAAGGGTTAAAAAAAAAAAAAAAAAAAACACTGATCAGGGACCTGCAGTTATGAGCTAAGTGATCAATATCAATGGATGATTCTAATCACTTTGCCAAGGAGGCCCCCTTATAATATCCTTTACAGGCAAATTCATCTAGATAAAGACCCAAGTGGTTTTGGTAACCGTTCAATTTCTCAGACAATGACAACTCAATTCTCAGCAATTGAGATTTATATAAACTCTATCTAAGATTTAATCTTTTAATCTAAATATAATACAATGAACATTTTACCACAAAAGTCACTTTTTATCTGAACTGCTTATCATTAAGGATGTACAGGTACAGCTGTACTAGATTCACGTATGGTACACTGATAGTACAGCATTTCTTAATTTCTACCATGTACATATCAGTGAAGGCAGCAGGAGAGGCCAATATCGAAAGAATTTATATGACTGGTCAAAATGCAACCAAGTACTGGAACTTCATCTTGTATGCTGAGTATCAAGCAAAGGAACTATACCTGAGTACCATTTTTTTAGGCTTTAGTATGGCATGGTTGGGGATCGAACCTATTGGTGGGCAATTTTTTCAATATATCGCAATACCATTTGCCTGCCAATGTGTCACAATATGATTTCAAATATCTTGTGTTTATGTAGGTAAATAATTCCAAGCACTGAGTAGATCTAATAAATAGAAACAATAAGAGTGTATCAATAAATTTTTTGATTTTCCTGAGGGAAATAATACAATAAACAATTAAATTCACTCTTATTCAATATTTCGACAAAAGTTTGCCTTTCTCAAGAAAAAAACATGTATTTTTAGCAAGTTCTACATACTAGATGTTTGAATAGTCGCCATATTGTTATTGCTATGAACGACATTAACGTCATACAAGACGTCTAAATGTCTATGCCGTTGATGTCGTTCATAGCAATAACAATATGGCGACTATTCAAACATCTATTACGTAGAACTTGCTAAAAATACATGTTTTTTTCTTGAAAAAGGCAAACTTATGCCGAAATACTGAATGAGAGTGAATTTATTGTTGATAACAAAAGTGTATGTTCTCTGGACCACATGTGTCACCTTCTGAAGCAGGAAGGAAAAAGTGTGACTGACAGACGGACAACAGAAAATTGATCCCTATTTGTCACCTCTGCTTACACCAGGTGACACAAAAAGCAAATACATTTTTACAACATTAAATGAATTTGTTTTTTCACTCAAAAGCAACTTTTACAACTTCAGAAAAACAATTGCACAATGGTTATGCAGTATATCAAGCTCAAAGGGGTTTGACACGAAGAGGAGCTTGTATTATATAGAGTGACTTATGTCCCCCACTTTTGTGCCCCCCCCCACCCCCTTTTTGTGTCAAACCCCTTTAATCAAGCTATTATGCCTCTCTAAGTCAATAATTTTTCTCTTTGACCATTATTTCGACCTGTATCTATTCTTAGATACTAAAATACAAAAAGAAATTGTTTCAGGTTTCACAAACCCTGGCCCTACGGTTCTCCAGTTCATGATCGGACAAGGATTACATACTAATGTACACAGTGATCTTGACCTTTGACCTAGTGACCTCAAAATCAATAGGGTTCATTTGCTGGTCATGCCAATGTCTCTTCCGAGTTTTACAACCCTGGCCCTGCGGTTCTCCAGTTAATGATCGGATAAGTTTTGGTAGTACATACATAGGTACGAATGGATGTATGGACAGCAGCAATGCTATATGCTGCCCACTTTCCAAGTGGGGTAAAAAAACAACTGCATTTTAGCTGTGACTTTGTAAACAATGAATAAAAAATGGTGCATTAAATGTGTTTTGCTCTTCCTCTCAATCCTGTTTCTGTATTATATATAGACTTGTTTAGCCAGGTTTTGGTCAATGATTTACACTTTACAAAATAAATAATGTGTTTTTTTATTTTCAGCAAAGGTTAAAAAAAAAATTTTAAGTTATATTTGGTAAAAACTATTCAAACTTTGTTGTTAGTTCAATTAATTTATCATATTGTCAGAATAAAATAAAGTTTTTTTATGATTTTAAATATCATGCATTAAGAACCTTAACCTGTGAAAATACTTATTATGATAATGAACATAAACTTGCAGGACTTCAAAATATCTGTTGAAAAGTTAAATCAAAGAATTTTGAGGTAGATCCTTTAACCCTTTCCCTCATAGAGGAAACCATGAAAAGACCTATGCTGTTCGCTGCTCCTCAGTGGTCTGGAAATGAGGATTTTGTAATTAAATTTAGTAAGGTTTAACTGTGGTTTTTTGTAGATCAGGCTTTATGTGGTACCTATTAAGTGCGTCAAAATGAGTCTATATGAGGGAAAGGGTTAACACAAAAAGCCCAAAATTCAAACTTATTATTACTTCAAAGAAATATCCACATCTTGTGCAAATATTCTGGTTTTGGTAATATATTGCAATATTATGTTTAAATATTGCAATATCATTTTTGCCGGCAACACCAAGCCAGACCCAATAAAGACCTCCCAATTTTGGGGTGGATGCTCAGTCCATTTAGTCACTGGGACCGGTTCATTACATGTGATGAGTTGTTCCATTTTATCGCAGTGCCTTTTCTAGGTTTAAACTTATTTATGTTGGCTGGTGAACAAGTTCTGACAACTTATAATAATTCTTGAAAGTTCCTGGGTTGGACCTGTACTTTACACCTAAAAAGGTCATGAAAAATCTTTGCCCAAACAACCTTTGGATTCACAGTCTGGTATGTTATAATTGGACCCTGTCACTGGATACTCTATGTTTAATCTATATTTACATATATGTCACAATAGGGGAGAAAGATGTGTAAGCGGCCAGGTAGCTCAGTCGGTAGAGTATTCACCCTATAAGCAAAAGGCCCCTGGTTCAAGTCCTGGTCAGGCTGCATATTTTTCTCATTTGGTGTCCAACATGGGACTGGCATCAGTGTTAGGTATGTCTCAGACACCTGCACATGGTTATATTTACCCTGTAACTCCTAGAATTCAGGGACAAATTCTAAAAAAAGAGGCGTATAACGTCACAGTACCGATGACTCACAAAGGGGAGAATCATATGTAAGCGGCCTTGTAGCTCAGTCAGTAGAGCATTCGCCCTGTAAACGAAAGGCCCCAGGTTCAAGTCCTGGTCAGGCTGCATATTTTTCTCACCCTGTGACATATACGACATGAGAAACTGTTTCCAAAGTCATTAGTCAGAGATTAACTTTTTTTTTCAGCATAGTAGAATAATAATCAAATGTCAATGTGTGTGATAACATGGAATGTAAACCTTTCAAATATTTTGTTGACTGCCTCAGTTGACACTTAATTAGAGCTCTACAAAAGCTTTTGTCTCAAAATTTATTTTACTCCCTAAAACCAAAAAATAAATCGCAGTTACATTATCTACCTTCTGAAAATACCTCCTTTTTTCAACCATTCAACTACAAACTATATGTTGTTGTTTTGAAGACTCTGTCAACACTGTTCACTCTTACTTTGTTAAGGTCTGGTAATTAACTTTAGACAAAAAGAATATGAAGGATGATCATTATATTAGATAACAGCAATAATTTCATGGCATATTAGTTGTATGACCATTTAATGGGTTATTTCTTTAAAAGATTCTTGACAAATAGAGTTAAATATTCCCCTAATTTTGGTCAGAGTAACTGAAAAAAACATGCATGTACATACACATGTATATTTAAACAAACCTTTAGTATAATGACAATAATGTGCTGCGTCAACTTCAAGTTTTCAGACAAGGAGGTACCATATTGGTAATTTTGCTGATATTCCTTCAGTTTTTTTTTCATGCTTGACTCTAACTGTCTTTTTTCTATCAATGTTTTATGAAGAGACTTTGGTAAAAATGTTTCCCATTTGTTATCTTTAAAAAACATCTCAGCATCCTCTTCAGCACCATCCATTAATCCTGCTTTCATTCGTAGAACCAGGAGCATGAAGAGAACAGCCAAACCACGAGCCTCCCCTTCATTATCAGATTTTCTGTAATATGGCAGAATCTCGTTAAGAAAATCCCACTTCAACTGCCATAGCAAATACTGGAGACAGTCGCTGTCTACCTTCATCAAGTCATTGCATCTTTCCTCTCTGGGATAAAACCTCATCCGGAAATGCAGAGTGGCACCATCTGGTATACGATCCGACCAGCTTAGCCAGGTAAATTGTTGTGCACTGTCTAAGATTGCCAGTGAGAAGCAGTGCATCATTGTCGGGGTAATATTCATTTCTTGGCATAGAGTCAAGCATACGTCCTCGCAATTGGTTGACCCATGTGGCACCTCAGTCTTTTCTTCATTTCTTTCCACTGAATAACGCACAATGGTTGTAAATTCGCTCCTGTTACTGTCATCTTTACTATGGTTTCGCTTAAACGAACTGAACAGCCTCTTCATCTTTTCCAGCAGTATGTACAGTACTGTATCGTTTCAAATCGGTTCAGCTACAGATTAATTCAGTCAAGGATATGTACAAGTGCAAGTATCATCAGCGTTACCAAAACATCACATTGTCATTTTGTCATTTCTGCCAACAGACCAACCCCCATCCAACGCTCCATTCAACTCAGTTCGCAACGGTCACTTGAACCAAACTATATAGGCCTTAGCATAGTGTGCAAGCTTGACAACAGTGCAGGATACCAGCAGTGACAATAACTCAAAGAGGATTAAAAATATGGCGTAATTGTGAAACTGAAACTACTGTCTAGAATACGCTCTAAAGATTAACTTCCGTGTCGATATTGCAGCTAAGTTACGGATCCATAACTGAAATCAGTTCAATAGGGATCCGCATATTCAACAGTTCCCGTTGTGGCTGGTTCCCGGATTAGATGAATTTAGCATGAGAAATAATCCGCGAAACTGCATAGATATAGTCTACGTCTACGAAATCTATAAAACAACAGTTACATTGACAGTTCTTTGTTCTTAATCACAGAACAGATTGGTTTGTAAAATTTAAGGCGATCCAAATGAGAACAAGATACACAATCGCACTGAAAGTCTTCATGTTATTAATTATAGCAAAACCGGGTTTAGGTCTTTGATTATAGGGTGCCCCGAGTTTTGTAACTGGTGGTACAATTTTCCTTCACTTAAGTCTTTGTACCCTTTCAACCAGAGAGTCCCTACAATTTTGGAGGTATATGGCCAATGTTGGGTGTAAAAACCCTATGCAAAGGTTAAATGGGCATGCTGTATTACAATTATCAAATATAAAGTTTACTATCATTAATAACAGCTATGGCTCCAAATGACTTCTGAATATAGTATTGTTGAGAGGTGTATTTTTGACAAACCTACGTTATTTTAAGAACAGATGTTGGTTTACATAAATCAGTGATCGTATGCTTGCTGAGTATTATCGGTAGATTTAAACAAGTGGTTTAAAAAATAAGAAGAAGCATTAGTGAAAATGGAAGAAAATCTGTACTTCTTTATTAAATGAATATTTTTACCAATTTCCAAATATTTTCAATAAAAAGGTTTAGCAACAAGGATCAGTCAATTTCGTTTTATGTCGATGGTTTCTCTAAAATTACGTCACACTTTAAGTCAAATATTGCACTAGTGTAAATAGCCCGAGAATACCAATATGGCGAGAACTCAATACTTGAGGATATATATGCATTGATAAGAGTGAGTTTTATCAAACCTGAAGATCTAGGTGAATTTTCTATTTGAACAAATGAAAAAGCCTAGTAAACATGGACACATATTTAAATTTAAGAATGTCCAGTAATCAGCTGTTCACTTTATCAGCCTTTTAAGAAAAAAAAGAAAGTGAAAATGACATTATTTTGTAAAAAATATGTCGATCATTGTAGATTTTTAATATATCTCTGCAGTTTGACATGTCTGAGCAGGGAAAACTTGCGACAAATGACAAAGTCAACATTCTGGGCGTGTACACCAGGCTGTTGATAAGGAAGAAAAGAACCACTGGTAATAATATATGGTGTGGCAGTATTGTTTATTTTTATACATAAAGCAAAGACCTGTTATATATATTTTATTGTTATAGGTCTTTGCATAAAGTATGTAAAAAGTGTTTTATCTTCCAATCAGGTCTGATCACATTCATTTCCAATGTAGACCGGTCACAATAAAGCACAAATTGATTCGATAAGCATGCAAACAATTCCTGAAATTTCAGTTATCAAGAAGTTTTAATTAAGCAATAACCTTTTGTAAATTTTGGGTTCAATGTGAGCTTTTGTGATTACCAAATTGAAGGGGTCAGTGCAAGAAGGTACCCAACTCCATTTCACAGTATTTCGAGAAAAAGGCATTTTTTTGAAATTTTTGTTTCGGTTGATATATCCTTGATTTCCGTAACAATTGATATTCTAAATAAACAGTCATTAGAGACAAAGTAGTTTGTTTTACATCTCATTCAACCATTTTATTTAAAAAAAAATTATTTCTGTTAAATGTTCTTATGCAAAAACGGTACTAAATCCTAATGAGTTAGGACCTTTGTGGCTTTGAGATAATGACGTTGGTAATTAAAGCTTATAATTAACACTTATTTCACCATACCTATCAAGTAAGACATTAATTGTTTGTTTGTTGTGTTTAACGTCCCACCGACAGTAGTTCAGTCATTTGGAGACGATGTCTACTTGAGACAAATATAGTGCTGCCACACTGCAGTATCACACCGTAGACATGTGGCATGATACCACACCCAGTCACATTATCCTGACACCGGGCAAACCAGTCGTGCAACTTCCAAGTATATGCTGAGTGCCAAGCAAGGGAGCTACAACACTACCATTTTTTATGACTTTGGTATGTCACGGCCGGGGATCGAACCCGCGATCTCCCGCACCCAAGGCAGACGCTCTAACCACTAGGACACAAGGGCTGGTTAGACTTTAATTACTTATCTCGAAATGATCATATGCGTTCATAAGATGTAGCATGAAGACGTAGGGGATCTGTAAAAGGATGTGTATCACCAAAACTACAGAGTTTATCCGGACAAACAGACTTTGGAATGGCCTTCCTTCCTATGTACAGCCCAGCCCCAGCCTCAAAATATTTGATGAGTGGCTGGCAACTGTCCATCCAAAATAGCTTCCTTCTTTTTGGTTTTAACCTAGCACGTAATGAGGTCTCTAATTTTTAACTGGGTATTTGATGTGTACGCATCAAAGTACGCAAGTAAAAACAACAACAGTGTCAACATCTCAAAATATATGCATTACGGTATGTTTAACTTGGAACTCGGAGAACTTACAAAATTCAAAAGAAAAAAACTGACATGGTGGAAACGGTTGAGAAATATATTTCTTTTAAGTCGAATGTTAATCATCTAACTATGAAGAAGTCGTAACAAATGTTATTACTGAATAATGAAAGCAACATGTGTCATGACTTGCAGCTAAATTATATAATGTAAAAAGGGATGAAAATGTCCCATAGTACAAAAGGATTTTAGAATACATTTTCAACTGTTTCCTACCAAATAATTATTCTGAAAACAAACATTACATACAGAACTTTAACAAAAACAAATTTTTTCACCTACAAAATATATCCGAACATCAGTACACAATGCAAACCTTTGAAGTATTAATAAACGTAGTTCTGGATCATAAATCTGGCCATGCATTAACCTCTAAAGAGCTGAATTTTTAAGACCTTAGTGACCAGTATGGACCCAGATCAGCCGGCGTGCAACCACACAGCTTATCAACGTCAACACTATTCGCTGACTTACCAACTGAATTGGCACTGAACAGACAGTGTTTATCTTGATCAGCCGGCGCGGTTGCGCACTTACTACACTGGTCTTAAATACCTACTGTAATAGATTCAAGCATTTTGAGGGTTAAAGCGACCGTTCATCGATCGTAAATTAATTGGCGTCAATATTTCTCATTTTGAATATACAAATAAAATGTTTGTCATTTCTAAAAAACAAAACAAACAAAAAACGCCATTTGTAAATACTTTAAAAACTAATGACTTTGAGATATTATACGCTAATTTGATAAAATTTTACATCAACGTGAACTGTTGCCTTTATAGCTGTGCAAGTAATTATTTCCTTCTTAATTTCTGTCAAACTAATACATTTCTGAGCTACTCTGTATAATCGTCTTCATACTCCGAGTCATGATCGACTGGGTCTTCACAGTTTGCAATGTTTTCCTGTGGAAGATTGACAATGTGACCATCCGACACCTTCTCCACTGGGGGCTTACTGTCCAGGAGTACCTGACGAAACGATAATTTGCAACAAACAGCCCTGTCATGGTGAAAATACTACCAGGCCTCTTAATGCATTACTTTCACTGAGAAAAATGTGCTCCCAATACTATCATCTGATTCTTAAAATCTCATTGTAGTCTTCGTGTGTTTTTTTTGTGTGTGTGTGTGTTTTTGCTGTGTGTGAAGGTGTAAAAAATGTGTTTCGCTCTTCCTCTCAATCCTGTTTCTGTATTATATATAGACTTGTTTAGCCAGGTTTTGGTCAATGATTTACACTTTACAAAATTCAAAATTAAATGTTTTTTTGTACTTCTAGTCTTTTTTTGATTTTCAGCATCAAGCTGAGATAGCTATTCAGATTAAAAAATATAATAATTTTAAGTTATATTTGGTAAAAAACATTCAAACTTTGTTGTTGTTAGTTTTAATAAATATAGCAATAATTCCATGGCATATTAGTTGTATGACCATTTCATGGGTAATTTCTTTAAAAGATTCTTGAAAAATAGAGTAAAATATTCCCCTAATTTTGGTCAGAGTAACGGAAACAAGAGGGCCATGATGGCCCTGATCGCTCACCTGAGAAATATTGCCCTCAATGCCAATTATTGTATTAAGAGCCATTATATATAGTGAATACATAATCCATGCAGAAGCACAGCAAGATCATCTAAATTCAACACAAAAACTGTACCTGCCATCCAAACTTTGAAGGTCATTGCTCTAATAAGTCTATATAACATCAAGTGACCCTAGGACGGAGCCAATGTTGACCCCAGGGTCATGATTTGAACAAACTTTGTAATGATCCATAAGACGATGCCACACACCAAATATCTTAACTCCAGGCCTTGTGGTTTCTGACAAGAAGAGTTTTCTAGTTTTTTTTCTATAAATCTATATAAAATCAAGTGACCCCTGGGGCGGGGCCAATTTTGACCCCAGGTTCAGGATTTGAACAAACTTGGTAATGGCCCATAAGACAATGCCACACACCAAATATCTTAGCTCTAGGCCTTGTGGTTTCGGAGAAGAAGATTTAAAGATTTCATTTTTTTAGCTCCGAACGGAACCACATTTAAACAACTTTGATAGAGCTTCATGCAAGGAACATCACAGGCAATTTTCATCAAACTTGGCCCTATGGTTTTGGAGGAGATGTCATTTGAAATAATTGTGGACCATGGACGTACATCCATTTATCCTAAAAGCTCACATGAGCACTACGTGCTCAGGTGAGCTAAAAACCATGCATGTACATACACTTATATATTTAAACAAACCTTTAGTATAATGACAACTATGTGCTGCGTCAACAAGGTGGTACCATATTGGTAATTTTTCTGACATTCCTTCAGTTTTTTTTTCATGCTTGATTTCAACTTTATTTTCTCTATCCATTTTTTATGAAGAGACTTTGGTAAAAATGTTTTCCATTTGTTATCTTTGAAAATCATCTTAGCATCCTCATCAGCACCATCCATTAATCCTATTTTCATTCGTAGAACCAGGAGCATGAAAAGAACAGCCAAACCACGAGCCTCCCCTTTATGATCAGATTTTCTGTAATATGGCAGAATCTCGTTAAGAAAATCCCACTTCAACTGCCATAGCAAATACTGGAGACAGTTGCTGTCTACCTTCATCAAGTCATTGCATTTTTCCTCACTGGGATAAAACCTCATCCGGAAATGCAGAGTGGCACCATCTGGTATACGATCCGACCAGCTTAGCCAGGTAAATTGTTGTGCACTGTCTAAGATTGCCAGTGAGAAGCAGTGCATCATTGTCGGTGTAATATTCATTTCATGGCATAGAGTCAAGCATACGTCCTCGCAGTTGGTCGACCCAAGTGGCACACCAGTCTTTTTTTCATTTCTTTCCACTGAATAACGCACAATGGTTGTAAATTCGCTCCTGTTACTGTCATCTTTACTATGGTTTCGCTTAAACAAACTGAACAGCCTCTTCATCTTTTCCAGCAGTATGTACAGTACTGTATCGTTTCAAATCGGTTCAGCTACAGATTAATTCAGTCAAGGATATGTACAAGTGCAAGTATCATCAGCGTAACCAAAACATCATATTGTCATTTCTGCCAACAGACCAACCCCCATCCAACGCTCCATTCAACTCAGTTCGCAACGGTCACTTGAACCAAACTATATAGGCCTTAGCATAGTGTGCAAGCTTGACAACAGTGCAGGATACAAGCAGTGATAATATTCACGGACATCAACTCAAAGATGATTCAAAATATGGCGTAATTGTGAAACTGAAACTACATTTCCTAGAATAGGCTCAACCCATCCAACGCTCCATCCAACTCAGTTCGCAACTGTCACTTGAACCAAACTATATAGGCCTTAGCATAGTGTGCAAGCTTGACAACAGTGCAGGATACAAGCAGTGATAATATTCACGGACATCAACTCAAAGAGGATTAAAAATATGGCGTAATTGTGAAACTGAAACTACATTTCCTAGAATAGGCTCAAAAGATTATACAGCTAAGTTACGGATCCATAACAAGTCAGCAAGCAATAAGTAGCAAGCAATAGTAGCGGAAATTACCTCCCCTATAAAAATGCGGTGGAAGCCGTATGCGGACAAACAATGAAAACACGGACCATATTTAACGCAATAAATAAAAAATAAAAAAAAAAGTATTTTATTTTACTAGTATCTGTTTCGGTGATTTTCGAAAAAGGACAAAAATACTAATTTCAATTAAATTTAAATATTTAGGTTACATAAACAAGATTTTTTATAATTGTTGTATGTGTATATGGCCGTAAATGCAAAAATTAGCCGTTCGTAGCCATATAGATGACTATAGATGGAAACCGAATCAATGTGACCCCATAAGACTAGGTATAGGCATGTAGCAGGATGTAATAGCTACAAAATAAGACCAAGTATGGGTCTCAATCATATCCAGGTCAAAAGTTATGTCAAATAATTATACGTGTTTATGGCCGTCAATGCAAAGAAAAGCCATTCATAGCCATATAGATGACTATAGATTGAAACCGAATCAATGTGACCCCATAAGACCAGATATAGGCATGAAGCAGGATGTAATAGCTACAAAATAAGACCAAGTATGGGTCTCTATCATATCCAGGTCAGAAATTATATCAAATTGTTGTATGTCTATATGGCCCTAAATGCAAAAATTAGACGTTCGTAGCCATATAGATGACTATAGATGGAAACCGAATCAATGTGACCCCATAAGACTAGGTATAGGCATGTAGCAGGATGTAATAGCTACAAAATAAGACCAAGTATGGGTCTCTATCATGTCCAAGTCAGAAGTTATATCAAATTGTTATATGTGTTTATAGTCCTAAATGCAAAAATTAGACGTTCGTAGCCATATAGATGAGTATAGATGGAAACCGAATCAATGTGACCCCATAAGACCAGGTATAGGCATGTAGCAGGATGTAATAGCTACAAAATAAGACCAAGTATGGGTCTCTATCATATCCAGGTCAGAAGTTATATCAAATTGTTATATGTGTATATAGTCCTAAATGAAAATATAAGTCGTTCGTACCCATATAGATGACTATAGATGGAAACCGAATCAATGTGACCCCATAAGACCAGGTATAGGCATGTAGCAGGATGTAATAGCTACACAATAAGACCAAGTATGGGTCTCTATCATATCCAGGTCAGAAGTTATATCAAATTGTTACAAAATGTATATGTGTATATAGTCCTAAATGCAAATATAAGTCGTTCGTAGCCATATACGAGATGACTATAGATGAAAACCGAATCAATGTGACCCCATAAGACTAGATATAGATATAGAATGGCTATTCTTTGCATTTACGGTCATATACACGTACGTATCAAATTGTTGTTTGTGTGTATGACCGTAAATGCAAAAAGTAACAAAAAGTAGCAAAAGTCCCATGTGGGGGCTTTTGACCTTTTGGTCAAGGTCATTTGAAGGTCAAAGTAACTTGGCAGGTAGAGCTCAACAAGGTCCATAAATTAATACTTGGTCTTAATTTGTAGCTATTACATCCTGCTAGAATGCTTATACCTAGTATTATGGAGACACATTGATTGCTTTTCAATCTTTAATCAGATATATAGATATGAATGGCTATTTTTTTTTCTTTTACAACAATTTAACATAATGTCTGACCTGGATATGATAGAGACCCATACTTGGTCTTATTTTGTAGGTATTAGTTTTTTGCTATATGCCTATCCCTAGTCTTATGGGATCAAATTGATTGGGTTTCCATCTATATGGCTACGATCGGCAATATTTTTTCAGTTACGGCTGTGTACACCTATAACAATTTGGTATAACTTTTGACGTGGATATGATAAAGACCCATACTTGGTCTTATTTTGTAGCTATTACATCCTGCTACATGCCTATACCTGGTCTTATGGGGTCACATTGATTCGGTTTCCATCTATTGTCATCTATATGGCTACGAACGGCTAATTTTTGCATTTAGGGCCATATACACATACAACAATTTGATATAATTTCTGACCTGGATATGATTGAGACCCATACTTGGTCTTATTTTGTAGCTATTACATCCTGCTACATGCCTATACCTAGTCTTATGGGGTCTCATTGATTTGGTTTCTATCTATAGTCATCTATATGGGTACGAACGGCTAATTTTTGCATTAGGACTATATACACATACACAATTTATATAACTTCTGACCTGGATATGATAGAGACCCATACTTGGTCTTATTTTGTAGCTATTACATCCTGCTACATGCCTATACCTGGTCTTATGGGGTCACATTGATTCGGTTTCCATCTATAGTCATCTATAGGGTACGAACGGCTAATTTTTGCATTTAGGACTATATACACATATAACAATTTGATATAACTTCTGACCTGGATATGATAGAGACTCTTGTCTTTGATATTACATCCGGGTCATGCCTATACTGTTTGGGTCACATGATTCGTTCATCTATTAGTCTTATAGGCGACGCTATTTTTCATTGGTATATACACATTAGAATTGATATATTTGCTGGTATGTGGACCATATTGTATTTGTGCTTTACATCTGTAATGCATATACTGGTCAATCTATATATGGCTACGAACGGCTAATATTTGCATTTAGGACTATATACACATATAACAATTTGATATAACTTCTGACTTAGATATGATAGAGACCCATACTTGGTCTTATTTTGTAGCTATTACATCCTGCTACTAGCCTATACCTAGTCTTATGGGGTCACATTGATTCGGTTTCCATCTATAGTCATCTATATGGCTACGAACGGCTAATATTTGCATTTAGGACTATATACACATATAACAATTTGATATAACTTCTGACTTAGATATGATAGAGACCCATACTTGGTCTTATTTTGTAGCTATTACATCCTGCTACATGCCTATACCTGGTCTTATGGGGTCACATTGATTCAGTTTCCATCTATAGTCATCTATATGGGTGCGAACGGCTAATTTTTGCATTTAGGACTATATACACATATAAGAATTTGATATAACTTCTGACCTGGATATGATTGAGACCCATACTTGGTCTTATTTTGTAGCTATTACATCATGCTACATGCCTACACCTAGTCTTATGGGGTCACATTAATTGTTTTTCAATCTATAGTCATGTATGGCTATGAATGGCTTTTTTTTCGTAGAGGCGTAGTTATTTATTTATTTTTTGCATGATTTTAAAGAAATATTCAGAGAGGAAGACCTTAATAATAATGAAGTTGGAAAGCCCTGTATTATATTGTAAATTTATTTTGTATATATCTTAATTGTGAAAAAAAATCTAAAGTGTATATTTAATACATATATAAATATTATAATTTAGCCCATATATAAGTCAGATCAGGCCCTTAATTATATAGAATATCTCCTGGTCTGATAGATTAAATTATAATGTTTTTATCTTTGATGTATGTTGTTTTACTTTCCTAAAGTTATTAATATGGTGTTTAAATCAACCATATAACTACAATGTAGTTAATTACTCTGATGTACCTACTTGTTTATTGATCAACATTAGACAGTACTATACAGTGTGTACAGTCCACTATCTTCCTTTAATATAACAGAAAAAAAATTTCCTGGTGTAATCAATGTAGTTATCATATTTAATACACTGTTTAAAATATTAATTTTTCAGTTTTTATAATAAAATATCAGTTTTGGCGGGATAACTCACGAACTTTATTGTTCGCTGAGCTTATTGCTTGCTGCTATCGCTTGCTAGCTTGTGTTCAGTATAACTGAAATCAGTTCGACAGCAATATCTCGAAATACCGAATCGGACAGGATAGAACCGAATCGGACAGGATCGGAGGTTTTACTAATTTTGTTGATAATGAAAACCAGATTTAATAAGATCTTAAATTTATTTGTTCGATTAATTTCCGTTTCGGTACTCATATCACAAATTACAGAAAAGGACCACGAAGCTACATCTCTGAAAGGATCTAGACTGACCGAAACGCAATCAGGAAAACACAGAGCTTTAAAAGTCGTAGAAATATATGAAAATAGCCCCAAGGTGTAATTGTATATAATTAAAGATTTCTTTGTGGAAGACAGAGATTTGAATTATCTAATGTAGCTTCGTGGTGGAAGAATAAAACTTGCGGTGTAACTCTCTTTTTTTTCGGTAATGTTATCCTTTATGTATCATATAATTGTTGACTATCATTGTAAATTATTATAGATAAATTATGTAGATCTGTTAGCTAATTTACGGAAAACGAAGACAGAAATTCAATACGTGATCTGATTTGAAACAGATCCGCTTGAAATCAGGTTTTCTTATATAAAAAAAATAGTGGTAAAACCTATATTATGTATATTTTGCTTTACTAGAAGATAAATACCATATATATATATATATATATACATATATATATATATATAATCATTAAAATAAAAGTGTATTTATTTTTAATATATGTTTCCGCAGCGCAAGAAATTAAGGTGATTTGTTGGTATGAAATTGACACACCCTGGTCCCCTGGGTAGTTCATCTTACATTCACCAATATTGCCGCAGTCCATGTGTATGTTTATCTCCACACCTTTACTTAACTTGTAAGGGATAAAACTCGGACAGCAAGTACATAATGGATGGACAGAAGAACGGATAGTGGCGTGTGGGTGGACGGATACATCGGTAAATGATCGAGACGCTCAGCGTGACACGCGCGTGCAAGTGTTGCTCATGATATGCCATTCGCTGGGAATATACTAACTTAAAATGTTAAATATTAGCTAGCAATAGTGTTTAGTTGGATGGGCTGTCAATGATTAGAAGGGCGAAATAAACGAAACCTCGTGAACGTACTGACTATGCAGTATATATTCCGTTTAATATCAAATTCTAAAGATTGAGGTTCTAAATGAAAACACATGTAAACATCTAAATGACAAACGAATCCCAATTACCGATTGGCACTGGCATTGTCCGGATTTTTCTATATGGCGGTTAATGTTGTATATCATATCCTTCCTGATCCGATCTTTTTGCTATATTTTTTTTTTATTTCAATATTTTTTATTCGTTTCTTCATATTTTGAAATATATTCTTTGATTAGAATGTGCTCTGATATATTTTATTTGATAAGTTTCGATTGCCCCTCTTATGAATGATATTGTCCCGGAGTGGGCTTTGATGTTGTTGTAATAACTTGAAAATACATTTTTTTTATGATTTAAATCTTCAAATCTGCTATTTGACGATAGGCATAAAGTACGAAGTTTAAATCCAGTGCCCAATTACATGTTTGTATAAGATACAACAATAAATATCAATAGCTAACTTAAATAAGTATATGAATAATTTCATTCGAAATAAATTCCTAACAGCCAGACTTATTCTAAGATATAACTTAGAGCTTATGCAGCTGCTGAAATTAATAAGGGCCTGGCTATGTACTTAAGGTAAAAGTTCAAAATCATTTTTCAAAGCAATATAAAACTATGTATTACTTATAATTCATTTTCAATATTGAATTTAACCTAAGCGAGGCGAAGCCGAGGACAAGAATAAGTTCCATATTAAAAAAATGAACTAAAAGTGTCTTACTGTTTGTCTCACTTTTGTCACATAGGCCACAGCGGCCCCTTTGATATCGGCGGTAGGAGCATCCGGCTCACGTTACCGTTCAAAACAAACGTATTTTCGCACAACGTGGACAAAATATGAAATTCGTAATAAATATTTTTTTTTAATTTGGACGAAAAAAAACCACTATTTTATTGGCTGAAAAGGTGGGACAAAATGTAAAAATGGTAAAAACGTGTAAACCAGTGAAATATATAGCGATGTATATTACTAGAAGCTATGTAGGTTTTGAGTTAACACTAGAGTTATACATTGTTTATGGTACAGAATGTGTGTAAGAGCGTTTAGGAAAGCTAAACTACTCTTGAAATTCTATCATTTATGTGAAACGGCTTCATTTAAACGAACGATTTCAAATAGCTCCGGTAGACTTATGAGACTGGTGTGAGATACGTAGAAAACGAGAACGAGAAAATGTTCAGATTTGCTGTATTCTGTAAGTACATGTACATATACTAGATAAAAGAATCGCAAATTGCAAATATACTTCTCAAAGAATGCTAAGCACCATATATTTTACACATCCTTAATATCAGTGAATTACTATTTGAATGCAATATTTAATTAGTAAACATTAATTATTGAAATTTAAAATATTGAAAAATTGTCATTGCCCTTTTCAAATTAAGACCCTTTAGGTAACTGGACCAGCACACATTAAACAAGAAAAAACACAGGTGCCCGAGTGGTTAGAGTGTCCACCCAAGAGGTCGTTGGTGCTATCCCCGCCCACAATCGTAAAAAGAGGTTATGATATATTTCAACAGCTTAAGGGTTGTTCCTCACTGACAGACCCAGTGTCAGGATAATTTGATTGGTTGTGTTATCGTGCCACCTGTTCGCAGCTTTATATCGCATTTAGGCAGCACTTTGCTTATCTCTTGTAGAACAAGATCTTTCTTATAAAAATGCTGCGGGGGATTCAAGAAATTGAGACTGAAGAACGTTTATTTGATGTACGAATTTTCTGTTAACCGTTTCGCACAAGAAGTGTCAACTCCACCGCAACATTACTGTATTGAAGTTAGCTTGTAACCGTCTTTCAGTGGAACAGACTATATTATAGTTTTCATAGTATTCGATTGTGCAGATATTCATAACGCTCGGCCTAAATTAGCGCCGAAGAGACGTGTTTCAGTGGAACAACTATGTATTTATCAAAAATTCTGTAAGTTATTCAGGATACTTTATCAAAATTTAGTAAATGCGAAGTGTGTATTTCATCTGTATATCTCAAACAAAGGTTTGCTTCTAAGTATAGTTATTTTCTACCAAATATCCGAAAATGTCAAAAGTGAGTTTAGACGGCAATGCCGGAATAATCATGAAATTGCTGAAATACCTTCGTTTGTTTGTTAATTGGATTAACGTCCCACAGGCAGTATTTCAGTCATTTAAAGACTATGTCTACTTGAGACAGATATAGTGCTGCCACACTGCAGTATAACGCCGTAGACATGTGGCGTGATACCACATCAAGTCACATTATCCTGACACCTGGCCAACCAGTCCTGGAACTACCCTTATATGCTGAGTGCCAAGCAAGGGAACTATACAGTACCATTTCTAACGACTTAAATACGTTGCGACCGAGGATCGAAGTCACGACCACCCAATTCCAGGGCGGACGCTCTAACCACTCGGTCACCGGGGCCGGTAGCAATGTTTTTTGGGTTCAGAAACAAAACTAGAATATATTTTCGGTTTTGTTGCATTGTTGTCATTTGATGAATATATTTTAAGCACCATTTTGGGAGAAATTACTTAGATATCCTATATTTCAATCAGTCTTCACATCTTCTCCGCAATTACTGGCCATGTTTGATAATCATTTAAGTACTACTGTTCCTTGAGTAACCATTATCAAATTTATTCAAAATACTCCGCCTCACTCTTATATACGAATAATAAAGTTTGGAATCTCTAAAAGTAATGACCTAATTTCAAAATATTTTCTCAAAGATACATGTATTTCTTTTGTATTTCTCTATAAAGTTTGCAAATAGTTTAATACATTTTTTTGCACCGCACTACCCAAAATAACCGATTACCACAATGCTGTAACGCATTTAATGATTAATGAAAAGGTTACCATAATGTCACATGAAGGTTGTGTTCACAAGGGTGCTGCGGTACTGTCTAAATGAATAATGTAATTATGGACAAAATATGTTAAGAGATGGAAGCTTGATATCATGGTGGTCCCATATCGCTCACCTTTAAAAAGTACCACTGTTCCAAAAATAACCTACAGCATTTGCCTGGCTGTTACATGCCATAATGTAACTTGGTAAAGTGATTATAGTCATTAACAGTGTCTATGAATTTGATCAAAATTGATTTATACTTGCAAATGCTGGAGTGTTAACAAAGTGAAATATAACATTATTTTATACTTCAAGGGCCATAATTCATGACCTAATTCGCCAATATCAACCATAATCAAACTTGGTGGAGATATTACAGCTCAACATGGTCATGAATTTTGGAGATGATTGCTTAAGAAATAAAGATGTTTGAGTTTAAACAAAGTGAGATCTCTGTATATTTAAATATATAAGATATTGAACTCTTCTAATTTCTCCGGAAAATATATGACTTTATTCTTTGGACTCGTCTCTGGCTGGAATCGGAGACTTCTTTTCTGTTTTCATGTTCATTTAAAACATAAAAGGTGACCGTTTAAAATCATTAGTCTAGTCATATTGATTAATTTATCAGTTAATTAAACAAACACAGTTCCAAAACGCATTAAAAAAGAAAATGATATTAAATCAGTTTCACAGCTTTTATGAAATATTTGAGTATCAAAGGAAGCTGAGTGTGGCGGAAACAGGGTCGAGTGGTAAACCAATTAAGCCAGAGGTGTTAGGTTTGATCCCCCGCCTCACCGCTAAGGTTATAAATTGTCTTCCTTGATGGGCGTAAAACGGGGGTTCCGTGTGACAGTTCTTTACACTGGTGCACGTTGAAGAAACTTTGTAGTTCTAATCAAGGCAAAGTCGCTGACTTTAACACTCACTCAGCTCCTCACCGCGTGGGTTCGAATCCCGGCAGGGTAATTCGGATTTTCATGTGAGGAAGCCTTCCAGCTGGCTTGCGGTAGGTCGGTGGTTCTACCCGAATGCCTCAGTGCATTCGGGGTTTTCCTCCACCTGTAATTAGCTGGACGTCGCTATTTGATAGATAGCAAAAAAAACAAACCAAGTTGGCTAAACTTAAGAAAGATAGCTTACGTTGATGTGGTAGTCAGAATTTGCAACGAGGGTTATGACATATGACAGAAGTTCTTTTATTACCCCCCCCCCCTTTGATAATTTTGCTGTCATGAGTTATCTCCCCGGAAAACTAAAATCTGAATTTGAATCTAATTCGTTGTAGATCCCAATACTGGGTTTAACACAACAGAAAGTGAGCTTCACATAATTATGTAATTTAGTTGTAAAAGTACATAATTATGTATCTTAGGTGACGCTGATTCGGGCAGTTTGGGAGACCCATTCGACAGCAAACTCCACGCAGTAGTTACCTCCCCTTACAGTTGTAGATAACCACTGCCACCACCAATCTCCACGCAGTTATCTCCCCTTCATTCTTCGGCATAGATTCTTTTTGCTACGTGAGCGTGCAAGGGAGATCACTGTGTGGAGTTTGTGCCACCACAAGTAAAAGTCAACAGAATTTAGCTAGTTTTTCTTTTTCCAAAAGAAATATTTACTGCGAGTGTCATTTCCCTTATTATGTTTTCTTTAATAAACATAAAATATCGCGTCGGAGTAAAATAATATATCATTTTAAAAATATTTTTGTTGTTCATCAGACGGAGACGCCATTTTGTTAGTTTACCATCATCACGTGACATTTGTGACGGCACTGATGTTTTTTTTTTTTTTTTTACTTGCAAGGCTGGCAAGGGAGATCACCGTGTGGAGTTTGATTCGACAGGGATCCGCATATTCAACAGTTCCCGTTGTGGCTGGTTCCCGGATTAGACGAATTTAGCGCGAGAAATAATCCGCGAAGCTGCATAGAGAGTCTACGTCTACGAAACCGCACATCAATACAGGACTGCGTATTATTAGGGAAAAGGTAATTACCTGCCAGTAATACCCGAAAGGGGAGTTTGTGCAGTATATATATAGATAGATAGATAGATAGATAGATAGAAGGTGAAAACGACAGTATTGTTTAACTATAGATATGTATATATACTATCCAAACAATGTTACGAGTCCCATTCAGTCTATAGTATAGGTAACCGCTCGTCAAACCAGCAAAAATAGACCAAACAGGCTGGTTGTCAGACGTTTCACCCCCAATATGTTTCCTCCCCAGTCGTTTCCTCCCGAGACGTTTTTCGCAATTAAAACCATTAAGTGAAAGAGAAATCCTAAATTATGAACATATTCACGATTCTGATAGATTTAAGGTCTAAAAAGTAAAAAAAAATCACTTAAATTGTATCTGTCGTAACTAACTTTCATTTATATTTTTGTCAAAGAAACGAGTAGCTTGGTCACAGTTGGTGTTTCTTTTTCATGAAATCATTAACTATGAATATATTCATAATTGTCATGGTAACCTTCACAAGAATTTATATCAAATTTCATTTAATAACATCAAAGAGCTCACCAACTACCGGAAGATATTGATTGGACTATCAATATTGTTCTAAATGTTTTTGCAAAGAAGACCAAGTAGCTGGGTTTTATTTTTCACATAAATTGCATGGTATTCCCCTCCAGAAAATCCAAACTTCATTTAATATCTTCAAAGAGTCGCCCTACCGGTAATTTTGATTGGACTTCAATATTTTTTCATGTTTTGGCAAAAAACAAGAAGCTGGGTGTTTATTTTCCATATATTCATAAATTGTGGATATATTGGTACTTGTCATGGTTTTCCCCACCAGAAAAATACCAAACTTCATTTAATATCTTCAAAGAGCTCGTCAGCTACCGGTACATTTTGTTTGGACTATCAATAGTTATTTCAATATTTTCGCCAAAAAAAAACAAGTAGCTGGGCATTTATTTTTCATTTATATTCATAAATTATGGATATATTCATAATTGCCATAGTACACCCCACCAGAAAATACCAAACTTCATTTAATATCTTCAAAGAGGTTGCCAGCTACCGTTACATTTTGATTGGACTGTCAATAGTTTTTTCAATATTTTTGCCGAAAAAACAAGTAGCTGGGTGTTTATTTTTCATATATTCATAAACTATGGATATATTCATAATTGTCATGGTATTCTCCACCAGAAAATACCAAACTTCATTTAATATTAAAAGAGGTCGCCAGCTACTGGTACATTTTGATTGGACTGTCAATAGTTTTTTCAATATTTTCACCGAAAAAACAAGTAGCTGGGCATTTATTTTTCATTTATATTCATAAATTATGGACATATTCATAATTGTCATGGTATTCCGCACCAGAAAATACCAAACTTCATTTAATATCTTCAAAGAGCTCGCCAGCTACGGGTATATTTTGATTGGACTATCAAAATTTTCCTGATTGTTTTCGCCTTAAAAACAAGTAGCTGGGTGTTTGTTTTTCATATATTCATAAACTATGGATATATTTATAATTGTCTTGGTATTCCCTTCCAGAAAATACCATACTTTTTTTAATATCTCCAAAGAGTCTGCCAGCTACCTGATTATTTTGATTGGACTATCAATATTTTTCTCACTTTTCTTGCCTAAAACACAAGCAGCAGGGTGTTTATTTTTCATATATTCATAAACTATGGATATATATGGATTCATAATTGCCATGGTATTCCCCAACAAAAATACCAAACTTCTTTTGATACCTTGAAAGAGCCCTTCAGCTACTGTTACCTATTTATTAGCATATCTTTTTTTTCTAAATGTTTTTCGCCAAAGAAATGCAGATACATGTATGCATTAAGGAAATATATTTCCGTCTTTATTTATATGATATTGGTTTCATTACGGTGTGACATTAAGGTAATTTCTCAAAAATTGACTGCCAACATTTTATTTTTATATTTCGACCTGAAGAAAAGGCGGTGTCAATTTGTAATTTAGCACCCTAAACAAATAAACAAATACAACAGATAATAAAACATATAATTAGAATGAAATTAATTAGTGCCTGTGATTAATATATGTTGAATTAAATCCTGTATTACAACAATACCAACCATCTTGTTCAGTTCTCAAGGTAATGCTTTGTAAATATAGGCTCATGAGTGTACATATTTAACCCAGTGCATCACACTGCTCTCAGCTGATGATATTAATTTGCGCTGTTCCTTTGAACTTTTACTTTTATAACTGAATGGTCAGCGCGTGGGAATATGTATATATGTATATATATACTCAACAACTTTTCTAATTGGTCACCTGATAATTTCATCAAAATATCACAAGGAAAATAAGTGTATGAAAATCTAATGTATTTAAATTAAAGAACTGTTTATTACAAAATAGAAATCATAGGTTTAATTCACGATGTTTTTGTTGGCAAAATCCATGTATATCTCAAGGTTATGTTCATGGTAACTCAATTGTGATGGTTTACCATCAATATATTCACCAGTATTGAAAAATATCAAAATCAAAGGGTGACCAATTAGAAAAGTTGTTGAGTATATATGGCTCTAAATAAATATATTACTGAACTGTTCACCGCCGCGAACAATATGTCTTTTGCTCTGTTATGAAAAGTAAATGACAAAAACGCTTATTTACAAAAGTAATATGCATATACACTGCAATTGAAAGATAATTTCTCAGATATTTAAACACATGTACATGACTACATTTTAATAATAAGACTAGCTAGCATCCCAAGTCAAAATTAAACACCAGTGTCCATCCCTATCTCCCATTACCAAACATATGACTCACCACGGACCACAGTCATAAATTGGTTCTTGGTGACAGGTAATAATAGGAGAGAGTCTGCAATAATGGGGGAGATTATTATTTTAGTCTGCTCAAAATGAGTTTGTTTGTTTTTGTTTAATTTTTTAGTGGTGATGTGTGTGTGTGGGGGGGGTGGGGGGGCTTATTTGCCAGAGAATACCATGACAATATTTTCTGGTGGGGAATACCATGTCAATTACGAATATATCAGTAGTTTATTATTTTTATGAAAAATAAACACCCAGCTATTTGTTTTTTCGGGGAAACATTGAAAAAATATTGATAGTCCAGTCAAAATATACCCGTAGCTGGCGAGCTCTTTAATGATATTAAATGAAATTTGGTATTTTCAACGAAGTTTGATATTTTCTGGTATGGAATACCATGACAATTATGAATATATCCATAGTTTATAAATGTATGAAAAATAACCACCCAGCTACTTGTTTGTTTTTTTCGGCGAAAACGGTAAGAAAAATTTTGATAATCCAATCAAAATGTACCGGCAGCTGACAAGCTCATTCAAGATATTATATGAAGTTTTGTATTTCCTGATGGGGAATACAGTAATAATTTTTTATATATCAAAAGCTTATCATTACTTATGTATATATGAAAAATACTTATGTATATATGAAAAATAAACAACCAGCTACATTTTTATTCAGCTAAAATATTGAAAAAATATTAAAAATTCAATCAAAATGTACTAGTAGCTGGCGAGCTCTTTGAAGATATTAAATGAAGTTTGGTATTTTCTGATGAGGAATACCATGAAAATTATGAATATATCCATAGTTTAAAATATTAAAAAATAAACACCCAGCTACTTTTTTTTCGGCTAAAATATTAAAAATATTAAATCCAATCAAAATGTACTGTAGCTGCCGATCTCTTTGAAGATATTAAATGAAGTTTCATATTTTCTGATGGGCAATACCATGACAATTATGAATATACAATGTATCCATAGTTTATAAATATATGAAAAATAGACACCCAGCTACTTGCTACTAGTAGCTCCCTCTCTTTAGAAGTAACCAGTTATTAGTAGCTGGCTTCCTGTAGCCAACTTTTCCACCAAGAAGAAACCAGCTACTAGTAACTAACTTTACTTTCGAGAAAACCAGTAGCCAACTTTTCCGATCTGGTGAAAGACTTGGGAGGAAACGGCTTGGTTGGGGGGGGGGGGGGGGGGGGGGGGGTAAATGGTTTGGGGGTGAAACGTCTGGAATTCAGCAGCCCCAGACAAATCGTCCAAATTCCAATTGGCCCAGATTTTTCATTGAAATTGAACTTGAAGTGTGTATGTTAAGTAGGTGTAAAACTAATGTTTAAACTAAATGACAGTTAAACGATTAGAAATTACCAATATTTTATCAGGCATGGTATATTAATTGCTCTTTGCATTTTAATTCTGAAATTCAGTTATTCATCACTGTCCCCGGTGGCTGAGTGGTTAGAGTGTCTGCCTCGGGAACAGGAGGTCATGGGTTCGATCCCGGGCAGTGACATACCAAATGCCTAAATAATGGTACTGGTATAGCTCCCTTGCTTGGCTCTCAACATATAATGGTATCAGGATAATGTGACTGGGTGTGGTAACATGCCACATGTCCATGGGCAGATACTGCAGTTTGGCAGCACTATATCTGTCTCAAGTAGACATTGTCTCCAAATGACCGAAATACTGTCAGTGGTCGTTGAATCCTGGGTCCCAAAAAACAAACAACACTGTATTCAATTATTTATCATTATAAATTTATTGAAATATATTGAACATTAATCCTTACTGTTTATCTTTGAACACATATTTTCATGTTTTTATTCCATCTGTAGATGTAATGACACCAAATTTCATTTTATAGGGACATGATGATAATGATTTTTATTTTCTCTGATTTTATCTTCTTTCCCAGGTTATAAAAAATTGATAAAGAAATTTCCTTCTGTTACAAAAACTATTTAGGATAATCTTTATTTAGCTTGACTTTAGCTTGACAAGCTACTATCCAGCTTGTATCTCAATAACCATTCATGATATTGACTTGAAAGTTTATGAATACATGTATGTTTCGGGGCATCAGACAACCAAGATAGATAACTCTTGATGGAATATATTACAAATTATGGCCCCTTTTTAACTTAGAAATTTTGGTTAAAGTTTTGCATGCAAGATACTCTTATGCTTATATATCAGTATCCAGGCATACGATTGATTTGAAACATCTTTAATACATTTAGGGGTATCATGCTTTCAAGTTAGATAACTCTTGATGAAATATAATAAAAATTAATGCCCGTTTAACTTAGAAATTTTGGTTAAAGTTTTGCATGCAAGGTACTTTCATGCTTATATCTCAGTATCCAGGCATGGGATTGATTTGAAACATCTTTAATATGTTTAGGGGTATCATACTATCATGGAAGATAACATTTGATGGAATATATTACAAATATGGCCCCCTTTTAACTTAGAAATTTTGGTTAAAGTTTTGCATTCAAGCAACTATGCAGCTTATATTTCAGAAATTGTTTATGGTATTGACTAGAAAGTTAAGGAGTGTATTGAGGGGCATCAGAATACCATGGACGATAACTTTTGGACCAAATTTTATACAAATTATGGCCCTTTTCTAACTTGGTTAAAGTTTTGCATGCACCGTGTTATTATGCTTATGTCTCAGTGACTAGGCATGGGATTGATTTAAGACTTCATAAAAATATTAAGGGGTATCAGACTATCAAGGTATATCATTTTTGACTATTATATACAGGGTATGTGAAGGGCAGTAATTGAAATAGATTTCATTTGATTTACCAACAAGAATTTTGAATAGTCGATCATGCGGTCCTCTGACAGCTCTTGTTTGTATTGGATGCGCCCCTGTCGCATTCTGATTTTTTGGTCTCACCCAATACAGTCTGTTTAAAAAGCGTATATATGTAGTCTGTGCCCAGAAGAGAAGAATTATGTTTCTAAATATAACGAATCATAGATAAGGATAAGCTATATTGATTCATCAAAGCATTGGTCTATCAACCAATCAATCTTTTTTGCGGAAGAATCCGAGAGGGATATGCAGTATTGATTTTTATCCAGGCATTGGTACCGGATGTTTTGTGGGTGTTCCAATTACATTTACATGTGACAAAATGTTCTTCTGCATTCAAAAGTCAGATGTAATGAACCTTTTATAAAATAATACCTTCTTGCAATTGCATTGTTACCTTGATTTTTATTGTAGCCTGTAGTTTTAGTAATAGTCTTAAAATGTACATTGTATTTTTTTCTTGCAAGTCTCATTCCAACGGGTACATGTATTTGAAGTACACAATGATTGATATAAACCAAACAGTATTGTCCAACATCTTCTACTGACAACAAGACTTACTGTCTTTTTATGGTTGGTTACAGTAATTATGATGCAAAATTCGCATTCAGGTTAATTTCTTGTTGTCAATCAATTGTTTTGCCCGATTTCTAGCTCGACTATACAAAGAATAAGGAGGGCTATACTACTCACCCGGGGGAGCATTGGCGTAACAGTTAAGTTTTTTTGTACCACCTCACTTTATTAATGAACCTCAAATGGTATTGCTTTGAAACTTGGAATACTTATTTT
Organism: Solen grandis; assembly: GCA_021229015.1. Taxonomy (NCBI): domain Eukaryota; kingdom Metazoa; phylum Mollusca; class Bivalvia; order Adapedonta; family Solenidae; genus Solen; species Solen grandis. Next base: position 6,123,549 of record CM037790.1, on the reverse strand, counting down.
ATGACCATCACCCCCACCTGTAGGCAAGAGGTGATGACTTTGTCATGGATTTTTGTGTCGCCTGCATAGCATGGCAGACACATAGGGATCACTTTGTCCGTCGTCGTCGTCGTCGTCGGTGTCGTCGTCGGCGTCGTCGGCGTCACACTTTCTTGTCCGGAGCATAACTCGAAAAGTATTTGAGGTATCACCTTGAAACTTAAAACATGGATAGATCACATTGAGGTGGAGTGCAGTGCACAAGAATGATAACTCTGACTTTCGTATTTTCTGAGTTATTACCCTTTGTTGATTCTGAGATTTTATTTTTGTCCGGACCATAACTCAAAAAGTATTTGAGGTATCACCTTGAAACTTAAAACATGGATAGATCACATTGAGGTGGAGTGCAGTGCACAAGAATGATAACTCTGACTTTCGTATTTTCTGAGTTATTACCCTTTGTTGATTCTGAGATTTTATTTTTGTCTGGAGCATAACACGAAAAGTATTTGAGGTATTACTTTGAAACCTCACAGGTGGAAAGATCTCATGGAGTGCATTGTGCAAGAATGATAACTGTTGTATTTTTGGAGTTATTTCCCTTTGTTTATTTTTTTGGATTTAATTCTTGTGTGGTGCATAACTTGTAAAGTATTTGAAGTGTTGCCTTAAACATTTATAGTAGATAGATCTCATTGGTCTGAGTGCAGTACACAAGAATGATAACTCAATAATGATAATGATGACTACAAACTTGCAACATATATATAATTAACGTCATAAGTGCTTAATGACGTCATAATTTTTCTTACAGTTAATGTTTTGAATTCATAGTCATTCTGACACTCCTCTGATGAAGACTGTATAGTCGAAAGTGCTCGGGAAAATTATTACATATTGTATATATTGTGTGTGTGTGTGTGTGTGTGTGATTTGGTGTTATTTTGTACCTCACAAAATAGATTATGCTTTATCAATAATTTGTCAAAAGATCGATTTTCTAGTCAGTTCTTTCATCAAACATGCTTAAATGCAGGCGACACAAGTGTTCCGAGGAACACCCACATCTAGTTACCAAATAATTCCCCTTTTTATCCCCCGTCGAAAGGCGGCGGGGGATATAGTAATAGTCTCCGTCCGTCCGTCCGTCCGCCCGACATTTTGGTTCGGAGCATAAGTCAAAAAGTATTTGAGATATCAACTTGATACTTCATAGGTGAATAGATCTCATTGAGGAGGAGTGCAGTGCACAAGAATGATAACTCTACCTTTCCTAATTTTTGAGTTATTGCCCTTTGTTATTTTTCAGACTTAATTTTTGTCCAGAACATAACTCGAAAAGTATTTGAGGTATCAACTTGGAACTTCATAGGTGAATAGATCTCATTAAGGAGAAGTGCAGTGCACAAGAATGATAACTCTACCTTTCATAATTTTTTAGTTAAATTGCCCTTTGTTATTTTTCAGACTTAATTTTTGTCCGAAGCATAACTCGAAAAGTATTTGAGGTATCAACTTGATACTTCATATGTGAATAGATCTCATTGAGGAGAAGTGCAGTGCACAAGAATGATAACTCTACCTTCCCTAATTTTTGAGTTATTTTTTAGACTTGATTTTTGTCCGGAGCATAAGTTTAAAAGAATTTGAGGTATCAACTTGAAACTTCATAGGTGGATAGATTCTATTGGGGAGGAGTGCAGTGCACAAGAATGATAACTCTACCTTTCATAATTTTTTGAGTTTTTGCCCTTTGTTATTTTTTAGACTTAATTTTTGTCCGGGGCATAAGTTTAAAAGAATTTGAGATGTCAACTTGGAACTTCATAGATGGATAGATCTTATTGGGGAGGAGTGCAGTGAGCAAGAATGATAACTCTACCTTTCATAATTTTTGAGCTTTTGCCCTTTGTTATTTTTTAGACTTAATTTTTGTCCGGGGCATAAGTTTAAAAGAATTTGAGGTATCAACTTGGAACTTCATAGGTGGATAGATCTCATTGAGGAGGAGTGCAGTGCACAAGAATGATAACTCTACCTTTCATTATATTTAAGTTAATGCCCTTTGTTATTTTTCAGACTTAATTTTTGTCCAGAGCATAACTCGAAAAGTATTTTAAGGTATCAACTCGAAACTTCATAGGTGGATAGATCTTATGGAGGAGGAGTGCAGTGCACAAGAATGATAACTCTACCTTTCATAATGTTTTGGTTATTGCCCATTGTTATTTTTCAGGCTTAATTTTTATCACACTTACCTGTAGACCTCAAAATAGAGGAATTAGTAGGTCTTCACATGGGTTTCATATCTATAATCACTTTAAACATCAGTCTTCATTACCAAAAATTTTCTTTTAAAAATGAAATATTCTTCTCTCCAACACATCTTCTAAAGAGCAAGCGTTCGGCGGGGGATGGCCATGTCAACATGGCTCTTGTTTGACTTAGAATCTTGGTTAAGTTTTTCGTACCACATCAATTTTTTCTCTGAACCTTTTGAGGTATTGCTTTAAAACTTGGTATAGTTACTTGTTTATGACCATCAGCTCAACCTGTTGGCAAGAGCACATAACTCTGTCATAGATTTTGACTAAATTATGCCACTTTTTGGACTTAGAGTCTTGGTTAAGGTTTTTGTACCACCTTGATTTTTCACTGAACCTTTTAAGGCAGGTTTTTTTTTCCTTCTTTATGAGCCGCCGTTTAACGGCGGCTTCCCCTCGGCAAAATAAAACATTTTTTCCCCCAAACTAAGCATAAATTCCCCTTTGAGTTTTTTTTCCCCACCCAAGAAAGTTCGATTTTTTCGACGATTTAACCAAAAATTCGCTTCAAATTGGCGAATGTGTTTGGCGCATACGAAGAAGAAATCAGTAAATTAGTACCGCGGTAAGTTCCGTAATGCACAAAAATACAGGTCGCTCTACACTGTATACTACTTTACGTAACCAGCACCTGCTGTGGGATTATCCAATCAACAAGCATTCTAAGGCTTCTTAATTATGCAAAGATGTGGAATACTCGGATGGTATTGGCAGCTTATAACTTGTTTATATTTGTCACACTCTCTACCGACTTTTGTTTATACCTGCATTTGGAATTGCTATGAAATTGCGCAATCATCACAATGGCGGCCATTTGCGAAAAACATCAGCAATGTTTCATCACTACCGTTTCTTTTAAAAGATTTAAATTGATTAATTGATTTACCTAGCTAGATTCCAACTGGTAAATAGCATAGATGTACCAATGTGTATAAATGACTCGACACTAATCGCTAATGGAGCGAGTCAAAAAGTATCCAAACTTAAACGTACCCAATATATAACGTACCCAATTTTTTTTTTTTTTTTTTTAATTTCACTTGATATTTCCATATAATGTTTTTAGTCAGGTTATTATTTATGATTTATGATTTTGTTGGAAAATATATTTTTTTTTTTAACATGAACACCTTTTTTTTTCTTTTATGTTGGTAATTGATGTATCAAAATATTAATATACCTATTCTCATATAAATTTGAATGAACTATTTTATTTGACAATTGAATGAAATATTTTTTAGAATTTATTTATAAAAAAATTAATTAAATTCATTTAATTTTCATTTAGAATTATATGACAGTATTTTTTTTTTTTTTTAAATATTATGAAAATTAATATGTCTTTGACAGTTCAAGTATAGCAAATGCATATATTAAACCAGTATATAAAGACAATTAAGTTTTCCGAAATGACAATGAAGATGTCAAATCTGTAACTGTGTTGTTTACTTTTCAACCAATATCTATTCACCATTGGTCCTTGTAATGTTATACAATATTTAACCTTTTGGCTTTCCTGACATTATATCATAAACTGATCAAACAAAGTTCATCCATGGTAGATACCTGTATTTAGTTAGTACAGTTTGCATGAACATCAACTCCTTTTTTTCCCCTAAAATTCTAAAATCGCGCGAAAATTCCCCTTTGGAAGGGCGGCAGGTGGCTTCCCCCAGGAAGGAAAAAAACCCCTGTAAGGTATTGCCTTGAAACTAGGAATACTCTTTCAAGACCATCAACTCCTTCTGTTAGCAAGAGTGTATAACTCTGTCACAGATTTTGACCAAATTATGCCCCTTTTTCAACTTTGAACCGTGGTTAAGTTTTACATACTACCTCCTTTTTTCACTGAACCGTTGGAAATATTGCCTTGAAACTTGAGATACTTGTTTATAACCATTACCTCCACCTGTAAGCAAGAGAACATAACTCTGTCATTGATTTTGATCAAATAAT
>CM037790.1:6069187-6119187 GCA_021229015.1 Solen grandis | reverse complement strand
CTCTGAGTCACAGGAATGTTTTTTGTTTCTGTATCATAATATATATTGTTACTCGGGCTTATTCTGTGTCCGGCAGTAACAGAACAAGGATGAAGGGGTCTGGTTCAATCACTCTTTAATGTACTGTAAACAGTCCAATATGGTGGCAATATAGCAATACGGTGGCAATATAGCAATACGGTGGCAATGTGATAGCAATACGGTGGCAATGTGATAGCAATACGGTGGCAATGTGATAGCAATACGGTGGCAATGTGATGGCCCTGAAACATACAGAATAAAGGACTATGGCATACAAATACACAAATATATGTGTCTATTTATTAGCATGAGGTTATATGAATTCTATACATAAAGCAATATATTTCATACTTCATACCTTTCATATTTCATACCTTTACTTATTAATCTCATTTATATGAGCTGACAGATCAGTGGTCCAGTACTAAATGAAATGATACACATTAAACACAATACAAATACAATACAAGACAGGTACACCTGATTACATTAAAATACAAAACATTCACAATCACATCAATGTCACCTTGACAGCCTGTCAATGGTCCATTATTACGGCATAGATAATTACACGGCACCGTCCAAATAACCGCTAAGTACAAACCGTCAATCCATTCATCTTAACTGCCAATATGACTAGAGGGTGTCCTGCCTGACCCCACTGACACCTGCCCGAGGCACACCGAAATTCAAGAAGTAGGTCATTGGTGTTAAGAGACTATTAGAACCTTGGACCGATTTTGAAAGTTTTAGACGAGGATTATGGATTTTTTTCGACCGATTTTTTGGTACTTTTTGAAATCTGAACCGGTCGATTGAGATCAAAATCGGTCAAAACCGGTAAAAAATCGGTTTTTAGGATCCTTGTTGACAGGTACAGAACATCAACACATTTGCTTACCAGATCTAAGGAACCTGAAGGCCCTGTCCTGTACACGTTTGCCGCTCCCTTCTCTCTCAGTGCCTGTCCCAGTACGGTGCTTGTGCTAGGATGCTATTAAGAAGAATGGAACGTTGATAGTCTCATGCATATTAAAGCTAGTAATAACAATTGAAAAGGAGAAAGAGAAATGCACGGACATTCCACCGGACAATTATAGATATAAAACACGCTCATAACAAGACAGAATAGGCTTTGAACCATTACATTACTTACTAACAAAGGTAAAAAGCACCAGGTCAACACCAACGGTATATATAATACAGTGAAACCTTCAGCAATACCAAGTGACACCTCTCACTGCAAACCCGCCTTTGACTTTGAACCTGTTTAGTAAATCTCACGAATCAACACGAGACTTCTGGTGAAATATACAGAGGCACAAAACAGGATTTACCAAAGGTGGGGCACCTTACGGGGAACTGGAACTCGAATGGTTCACCCTGCTATATATATATATGCCTTATTCTTATGAAAGGTTTTGGTTAAGGGTTCATTCACTTAAAATGGAAGTTATCTGCTTTATCATACAAGTTTTTTGCCTTTACCTATATTTAGAAATACATGCATACTTTAAAAAAAAAGAGAGATAACCTGTCAAAAGTACAACAATATTCCTGTTGATATGAAAATTAGCCTCAATAATATTTTTAACCACCATATAAATGCTTAGACTATCACCCTCCAGATGTAAAACTGGAAAGCTCGATTATTTAAGGAAACTAAATGTGTATAATTATCTCAAATGTAGGGAAAGGGTCATTCTCTGAAGTCCTCAATGCAGAGTTGAATGAGCAAGAGCAAGTGGTGGTCAAAAGATTAAGGGACAAGGAGATCCCTTCAAGATTGTACAAGGAAGTAGAGAAGGTAAGATTTACAAATCTACAAACACCGTGCAATATAGGAATAACCTGAGTTATCCAATCCTATCTCCCATTGTTTCCCATCCTTGTGTTGAGTCAAGCAGTGAAGCCCAGTTTTATCTCATCATCAGTGATGGCTGTAGACTTTCTAAAATGGACATGGATGTTTTCCTTTTATATGCTCCCACCAAAAATGGGGGAGGGGGAGGAGACATACAGATTTGCCTTTTTTACACATGTAACTCTGATGGTATTTGTACTACAGACTTGAAACTTCATCGATATATTATTCAGGACATGAACTAGGCACCTGGGTATTTTCATCAACCGCCGTTAAAGTTGACAGAGTTTGGGCCTTTGTTTTTAAAAATAATGAATTTTATGTTTGTGACGCATGTAACTCTGAAAGTATTTGTATTACTTCATGGATATATTGGACATGAACTTGTGCATCTGGGTATTTTTATGTTCCCACCAAAAAGTGAGGCATATAGATTTGCGTTTGTTTGTCCATCCATCCCAAAACTGTGACACAGGTAACTCTGAAGGTATTTGTGCTACAGTCTTTAAACTTCATGGATATATTACTCAGGACACGACTTGCATACCTGGATGTTAGCCTTTGTTTTGGAAAATGCAACAGGTGGGGGCATCTGCATCCTCTGAACACATTTCTAATTTTTAAGTCATGTTACAAAATGTTTATCTTTTAATATTGTTGAGTCAAGCCAGTGTCCGTGGCATCTTCAGTGATAGCTCTTGTTTTCCCTTTAATGCTTTAACATCTATGTAGAGTTGATGTCCCTGTATTTAATGTAGATAATTTCTGATGGAAATGATGCAAAGTTGGGGAAGAAGTCTCTATACAAAACTGCTGAATGAGTGTTCATGTTTTGATCTTTTAATAGAATATCCGTTTTCATTTCAGGCCTTTCACACTGGACTAAACAGATATTTGGAACTATATGATGTGAAGTTCTTTATGAAGATGTATGGTCTGTCATTGACTACTCCAGTCAGTTACATCCTCCAGTGGACGGAGCTTGGTAGTCTGACCTACTTCCTGCAGTGCCCCCATGAGGATCCCCTAACACTGCGCCATCTAGTGGACGTGGCTGTTCTCCTGGCACACGTTCTCATGTATATGGTGAGTGGAAACTCTACATTAATACCCCCAATTATACCCCAGCTTCACTACAGTGGGGGCTATATAGGTATCACGCTAGTCACTCCCTGTCCCATCACGCTAGTCACTTCCTGTTCCATCATGCTAGTCACTTCCTGTACCATCATGCTAGTCACTTCCTGTCCCATCATGCTAGTCACTTCCTGTCCTATCATGTCCTATCCTTCACTCATGAATTACATAGAGTCCAGGTGAGATATTCAGGGTCATTCATCACCTTTAGTTAGAGTTCTAGTTCTTACAGAATCACCGACCCCGGTGGCTGAGTGGTTAGTGGTTCCTCGGGAGTGGGATGTTGTGGGTTCAATCCCCGGCCGCATCATACCAAAGTCGTAAAAGATGGTATTGTTATAACTCCCTTGCTTGGCACTCAGCATATAAGGGTAGTTGCAGGATAATGTGTCTAGGTGTGGTATCATACCACATGTCTAAGGTGTGATACTGCAGTGTGGCAGCACTATATCTGTCTCAAGTAGACATCGCCTCCAAATGACTGAAATACTGTCGGTGGGACATAAAACCCAAACAAACAAACAAAACAAACTTACAAAATCAAAACAGATTCTTGCATTTTACGCTTCCTTTGGATCAGTCCTTGTCTCTAGGAAAGTTGTGGAAGATTCTTGTCCCAAATAGAGTTTGAACACACAAGTTTTCGATATGCAGTCATATTATTCACACCGCATCACACTCTCTTAGGGACATATTTCATAACAATTGTTTCCCTAATAGAAATTTATATGTAACAATTTGCATTGATGATTTAAGTCAGGGCATTGTATGCTGGCAGCAATTTTCAAACTGAGGATTGAACCTATCACCTCATTGATTGTAAAGGCATATTGTAATAACACAGCCACCAGAACTGGTTGTTACCTTTCAATTACATTCTGAAGGAGTCCATAAAAATATGAGAATGTTTTTTATATAAGTAGGAAACCTATAAGAAGTAAATTCATTATAGAAAATTAAAGTAAGGAGTTTAAGTGGCCTCATATAAAATAAAAATCTTTGACTTTAATACTTTTTTACAGTTGTATCCAATATTGTCATTTTTGTCAGATTGTCCACTCTTTGATGACTCGCCAATGATTAAGCTACAAGTTAAAGATCAACATGAATTATGCATGATACCCTGCATCACAGAAATGGGTTTTCTATAGTAATCGCGATTAAAGTAGGATATCACATATTAACGTCGGCAAAAAAATAATAGAGGTAGCATGAAATAAAAAAAAAACTTATCTTTGTTATTCTTTTAAAACATATATAAATCAATAAAACAGCAGTGGTCAAGATCAAATCACAAACATCAATAATGGTATACAATTCATACACGTACATACATCAGCCTACGTGCAAGTCGCAACGTTTCTTGCATACATTTTATTTTGCATAAAAAAAAATGAAAAAAGAAATATGTAGGGAAAATAATCCATAAATATAACTGAAAACAAATCAATTAATATTCCATTAAATCAAGTAAACAAATTCCTCTTAATTTGCAACATGATCAGTGTTAACTTGTATCATCTTATTACACTTTGATGAGTTAAATATTGAACCGCTGATTGTGCCAATCCCACATTGTATAAAAAACATGCTGCACCACAGGTTGCAATAAGTCCCCCAGCGAACATCACAGGTAGGGAGGTTCGACCGATACTTGTGAAATACATAGCACTTTTAATCTGGGGCCGGAAATTTAGTTTGAGAGCTCCAGCCATCAGTGTTCGACTCATCCCAGGTCGAACAATATAGAATTAAGAACAGTTTATGCCGGGACCGTGAAATGTGTTCGAGTCAAGTATGGTGTTCCAGTTTTCAGTGTTCGAGTCACCGAAGTTCGACTGTAGTTCTGGTTAATTTTTGGGTGTGAAGGGCTTAAAATTGCATGGTATCAAACCATCATGCTTGTTCTTGACTTGTATAATAACTATTTGAGACGTAACTATTTTTCAGGATGAAAAGAACATAACCCATGGCAATTTGCACTGCAACAATATTATGGTCACCCAATTTAACCGACAGAAGTTGTTGGTGAAGCTCACAGACCCTGGACTTGTCACATTGTATAACAAACTGTCCATCACCAGCGAGGTGAACACTAAAAGGTACGTCCAGTTGTTCTTGGAAAACCCTGTTTAGATCTATTGCATGTTTGATGCATTATAAAGCAGTCATCAGAATGATGCACAGTAAAACTAGCTTATAGCCAACTTGTTTCCACCATGACTTCTATCAGAGGTTCCTTGTAATCAATATAAAGAAGTAGTATTTTATAAACAACATATATAGCAAGCAGATTTCCATAGCAAACATCTTAAATGCTCGATGAGTGAATAGATAGAATTGTGATTTATTATCATATATTTATATCCCAACAAACAAAGTTTAAGAAGGGGTATAAAGGAGTCAGTCTGTTGGTCCGTTGGTTTGTCGGTCTGTCCGTCCATCCCAAAAACTTGTGACGCAAACTACTTCTACATTTTTGAACAGATTTGGTTCAGATTTTGTGTGTGCATTCATAATCAGGTGGAGAGGTGCGTGACATAAATATCACTTGAGTTATCTCAAGGATTGCAGAGTTATTGCCCATGATTCAACTCTAAACATCTTATGATGCAAACTTCTTCTACATTTCTTGACCGATTCAGTTCAAATTATGTGTGTGCATTGATAATCAGGTGGAGAGGTGTGTGACATAAATTTCACTTGAGTTGTCTCCAGGATGGCATTATTGAATATCTCCCTTTGTTTGATTCTGTTTTTTCTTGTCCGGAACATAACTTGAAAATTATACAAGGTATTGACTTGAAACTTAAAATATAAACAGATGGCGTCTAGGAGAAGTGCAGTGTCCAAGAAATGGAACTCTACACTTTTAAACTACTGTGCCAAACAACCGTAACCAACACTCTATCCACTTTAAATAAAAACTTTACTTACTATCATAACCATTATACTATGTATACAGGTTCTTTTCTATGCTCCACCTGGAGTCTGGCTCCTCCTAAACATTTTGCAGGGGTATTAATCACCTTCAGTGATAGCCCTAGTTATAATTAGCTCCTAAGTTTTATACTCACATTTTCTGAATTCCGTACGTAGATTCTGAAGATTTATTATTTATTAATAAGCTCACCTGAGCACAACAGTTTGGCTTGTTAACACTCTAGAGGCCATATTTTTAGGCCAGTCTACATGAAACTTGGTCAGAATGTTTGTCTTCATAAAATCTTTGACAAGATCGAAATTGGGTCATGTGGGGTCAAAAAGTAGGTCATGAGGTCAAATCTTATAAAAACCATGTTAACACTCTAGAGGCCACATTTTTGGCCATATCTTCATGAAACCTGGTCAGGATGTATGTTACAATTAAATCTTGGACAAGTTTGAATTCGGGTCATGTGGGGTCAAAAAAAAAGGTCATGAGGTCAAATCTTAGAAAAATTTTGTTATAAATCTAGAGGCCTCATTTTTGGCCCAATCTTTATGAAACTTAGTCAGAATGTTTGTTTCCATAAAATATTGGACAGGTTCGATTTTGGGTCATGTCGTGTCAAAAAGTAGGTCATGAGGTCAAATCTTAGAAAAACCTTGTTAACACTCTAGAGGCCACATTTTTGGTCATATCTTCATGAAACTTGGTCGGAATGTCTGTTTCCATTGAATCTTGGACAAGTTTGAAAGTGGATCATGTGGGGTCAAAAAGTAGGTCAATATAAAATATCCATATTTTGCTCATTTTTAATCAGGTGAGCGATTCAGGGCCATCATGGCCCTCTTGTCATAATTTAAAACATGTTTTTAATAGCTGTGTATGTAAAGATCTTTTGTGAAGAAACCCACTACTTCCGGTTTTGCTGTAAAATGGTATACATATTTTCACTCTTTGTCACAATATTTAGCTAGTAATCAAAAATGCACCGAATAAATATCCTAGTTAAATTTATCCATGTCATGTATTTTCGATAATGAGTACAGTCAACATCGTACATGCGACCACCTGTATTAAATGACTTTTTTTTAAATGAACGTTTTTACTATATAATTTTATCCCATTAAACGACTTTTTTTATTATGCGACCAGTGACCACATTAACCCAAGTCCCAGAACGTTAGATTATGCGCAAAATTAACTTTTTTGAGCAACCGTGTTTGATTCCCTTCAAACATTTTTGCACGTTGCTTATTATCGAGTATGCTGGAATATGTGTATTATTCATCTTTAACGTGTCCGAACAAACAAGCAATTATCCCGATCATAAATGCTCACCTCAAACCAATTTGTTTTGACTACGCATGACTGCACCATGTGCATCTAAATTCTTAATATAGGTCCTGAATCCCGTTTCAACAGTTACTAAGTATAACAAAGGTGTAACCATCCCTCCGAATGCTTCGGATTTTGGTAAAACAATATTTTGGAATAAGGTAAATTAATACTTCTGGATGCAATCGGTACCACTAATTATTCGTACCTACGAGAGTGGATTCACGAATTTTGAAACACTTTGTAACAGCGTATAATTTTAAACTGATATGCATTTTACTGTAACAAATGCTCAATATGTGATCCTTGCATGTTGTAAATGAGTCTACATCGCTTTGGCCATGACTGCAAGGTTTTATTTATAACTGTTGGTTCTAATTTTTTCCATTCATCTTTTAATGCTCGTTTAAGACCTGCCAAAGTGTATATTTTACGTTTTTTAAACGTTGTTTAAAGAAACCCCAAATAGCAAAATCCATTGGTGCTGCATCAGGACTTTTGGGCATCCATTCTTCAGGCGTTACAAAGTTGATTTTTTGTTGACGCAAGTATGCAAGTGTGTGTTTTTAGGTATGACTGGATGCACTATCCTGGTGGAAGACCATGTCTTTAATTTGGTCTCCAGGAAACATTCTGGGAAGATCTTTATTGACAAAAAGCTTCAGAACTTTATTGATATAGAAGTCTGAATTCACTCTTACACCTTTATCAATAATACGGATATCTGTTTTACAATGGAAGCTTAAGCCTGCCCAGGCCATGAATCCTGGAGCAAATGAATCACGTTTTACAAACTTAAGTTTTGAAACATCATTTACTCCTTTACGGTAATAACAAACCCGACGACGACCATAACTGCCACCAAGATAAAACATTGCCTCGTCGGTGATGACAAAATTTTTCTACTGGTTATTATTTAAACGTAAATACAGACGCCATGAACGTTGACGTCTTTTCTCAATTTGATTTGCATTGAGCTTATGAACTTTGCATTTCTTGCGAAGTTTACATTGCAGTACACGTTTAATAATTCCGTTAATAATAGCCTGAGATACACCTAAACATTGTGCCATCTCTCTCTGGGTTGGAGGATTTACCCTTTGAATAAAAATGGCGACTTTACGAACAACGTCATCAGTTTCGGCTTTTTAGTGTAAGGATTTCGAGATTTGCCAATGGAATGTTTTACTCTATGTATTGTGGACAAAGATACATCATGCCCCTGCCCCTTTAGCTCCTTCTTTATGCTTCTATAGGAATTATCCCTTCTTCAACAGGTATTCTATAACACCCTCTAAACTTAAGTCAATTTTACGTCTACCCATGTTGAAATCACAACTATGTGTAACATATATGTGTAGTTTGCTTTTGAAAGGATAAGATACAGTTAAAATCATGAAACTTGTGCTGCAGGTTTTCGCAATAACCAAAGCTACAAAGTGTTTCAAAATTGGTGAATCACCTCTCGTATACGTATGTACATTGCGTCTTATGATACGCGACGAGGGCGCACGTTGGAAATAAATCTATTGGGGGTTTCGGGATTTATGTTAGACAGAGACATAAGGGAAGCTCATTGCTAAATAAAACATGTATTGTTTCTTGAAAATGTCCGAATGCATCCATGAATTTGATGTCAAATGTTACGTTTTCCAACTGAACACGAAATGTAAGCCTCAGCCAGTGGACCAATGTATTATTCCAACATAAAAGCTTAAAAATTGAAAGAAATGACAAAAAATAATCATGTTGATGGTATAAAACAACAAAACATTTTGTAGCTTACATCATATTCATGTTGTAATATAACATAACGTTATGATACAATTTAGCTTTCAATTTGTACATGTATGACTTGTTTTCCTGGATTCCAAAAATTATCTATTAAGAGACCATTTCATTAAGCGACCACTTTTTGGCAGTCCCTAGAGCGGTCTCTTTATACAATGTCAACTGTATTATGATACAAAAAAAGTGATTATTTATTCATAGCCTTATTTTATTAGTCAATAGGAAGTGGCTTCATAATAAAAAGAAAAATAAGGACCTAGTGAAAGTCTTCCGTATAACCAAGTGTTAGCTGTATCTGAGTTTGCTATATAAATGAGGACCACTGCAGTTAGGAAACAAATTCTTACAATTTGAATATACTTATTTCTCCTGACAGTTTCATTTTTGGCCAGGGCACTTTCTCACTGGTCACTGGGACAATTACCATTGAATCAGAGAAATCTGTTGAAATTGTTGTTCACAGTGTGACAAAAGATTTATTTTGCCACATCATAATTAAATATCAGTAGAGCCGAAATTAACCCTCCTTCAGTCATAAGTTGTTTAAAGTGTTATTGCTGTATGTAAATCAACAGACTGCCGTGGTTGGCCCCTGAGCTTCTGACTGACCTTCACAAGGTCACGGTTCAGACGGAGGTGTATGCGTATGGGACGACTATCTGGCAGATGTTCAGTAGAGGCAGGAGTCCACTGGAGGCTGATCCTAAGCTGGAAGGGAAGTCTCCAGAGGAGGTCAGTCATGACACAAAATATACCATATACCACGTTGGCTCTTTCATATGCTCCAATAGCTCAAATGTTTCTCGTCTTTTCTTTTACAGTGGGGCTCACGTTCAAGTTGGCATATTTTTCGTGTATCGTGCGTGTAACGTGCGTTCCGTAACCGTGTATCGTGCGTGTATGGTGCGTGCGTTTATCGTGCACGATTCTAACTTGTTTCGTGTAACGTGTAACGTGTTTCGTTTATCGCATCGTTTGTACCGTGTGAATCGTTCTGCACGATATATTTTGTGGACCGAGAGATTGCGATTTAATGTGCATTCAAAATACAGATTTCTACTCTTGATTGTTCGTTATATTTAAAATTGCATAATACCTAAAAGTGATACAATTAGAAGGGTGACGTACATGTGTTTTCATTGTCATTCAAATTCAAAATATGAAAAAAAAAAAAAATAAATAAACATTAAACATAAACGTACCTTTTTTTCCAGGTGATCCAAATATATCCTAAAATATTTCAATGAATGTAACCACATCAGGATATATTACGTCACGATTTTGACAGCGAAATAAAAATGTAACAAATGACCAACATTATCGCAAAATTTACTGTTTGAATTTGGCATTCTACTTAATTCATTGGAGATAATTAGATAAAAATTCGCAGGTGACGCCCCTGACACGTTTGACAAGAACTTCCTGTGTACTATCCTTGGTGTTTCCAGCTTGACACTACACAGCACAGGAAACGATTTCAATCACATTGTGTCGAGACTTTACCTTACCGGGTGTACTTATATTTACGAAATTAACAGTTTTTTTTTACATTCAAAAAATAAAGTTTTTTAATTTTAAGAATATGTAAGGTTATTTTTTTACAAATCCTTTATTGCACATATATATATATATATATATATATATATATATATATATATATATATATTAACGTAAACATTATTTAAAAAAAAAAAGAAAGAGAACAATATTTACTATATCGGAGGAAAACATAGAAAAGAACTGTGCTATAAAGTAAAACCAATCTGAAAAGGAAAAAGAAGAAGTGAGAACAGAGAAAACATCGAATTACAAAGCGATAAAAAAATAATCGTTAAGTGATCGGGTATGAAGCACAATATTTTATTCTAGCCAGGCTGTTTGAAACTGGAAAAGAAATGAGAGAAAGAGATAATCTCACAAATAAAAAGAAGTTTGCCAGGTAAGTATTTAAGTATCGCCAGTTATTAACATAATAAACTGACAAATTTACCTGAATTAAGTTTGTCATTTTCGTTCATAATATTATTAAAAACAAATATATTGGCACAAAATATACCGCCTGCTATTATGCGGTAAAAAATCAAGACCTTGCCGCATAAAAGAAAGTACATTTTAGCAACTAACGAAATTCATCTCGGGTTTCGTGTAAAAGACATAACGTCTACTCAGCCATATTATTACACGGTGTTATAAACCAGTGATCACCAGTCAAAAGGACGTTACAGGAAATGGATTTTGTGACTTATCATTATACAGTGTCATATGTGAGCGGATGCAGATACTGTCCCTTCTGTGTCGAGGGTCTGGCCTGGTTATCAAAATTAGGTGCAGGTACTTGTCGTTTGTGTGTACAGAATATAAAAGATCATTTACTTTTTCCCCATGTACATAACATAAAACACGAAGAAAAACCTAATAACAACACTGCCATATAAACATACATTGCTCCTGTCAATCTTATATAGACAAATAATGAATCAGAGTGAAAACCGGGTGGAAACTCATTTAGACATCAGAGAATAAATAGTTTATGGATTAAGAATATATACGAAATATATATAGAGAGGGTCATGATAAATTATGGAAAATATATATTCTAAAAAAGTACATCGGCATATGAACACACACACACACATCTTATTTCTTCTTTGTCAGATACTTTAATTTATACATTTTTAACAATTAAACATCTCTTATGAAAGTTGAGATATAACATTGGTCGGTCGGCTTTTGAGAGGAGCTGTCCGATTAAGGTTTTCTCACACGAAGCCAAAATAATACATAACATGTATACAATTATATAACCTACTTTAACAGAAACTGAAGAAAACACATCTTTGTGATCCCCGTAAATATTTATTATGTTTGTGTGTGTCTGATAAAAATCACTGTGAATCGTGTATAGATAATTTGATATCAGTTTTTTTTTTCTTTAAAATTATGTCATACAATTTTGTTATGCAGATTAATTACTATTTTAATTGTAGTTAATGACGAATTTCGGTCATATTGCTACTGATATTATACAATAAATAAATGCAGATTGAAAAATTAAAATCATATCAGCACGATTTGTAGAAAAAAAATGCTAGTTATATATAAATAGTTACATAAAAATGCTAGATATACATGTAATAGATATAATATATAAGTAGACTATCCATGTCACAAAATAAATATCCAAGAAAAACATATTTCTTTCAATCTAAAAGTCTTGCTTTAATTATGTACTTTCTATTCGGCACGTGCCAATCCTGTGACAATGTGACGTAATTTGCTTTCATGTTAAATAGGATGTAAACTGTGACATGCGCTGTTATGTAAACAGAATAGGTAGGAATCAAGTGATTTAGCATATAGCACATCTATATAGGCACATAGCACAACAATACACAGCAATACAAAAGTGTCACCAAAACTGAACCCCTCTGTGTCTAAATATCCACTCTACACACCTAGGAAACTAACATACTGCAAGAATGTGAAACTGACGACAGTTAGCGGTTTCTTTTTCCAGCTGAAAGTTTTGTGTAAGCGGTTGTTTGATGGTTTTATAGCAGATCTACGAGTTGACATTGTATGTGGTGTAAGATTTCTTTTCATTTTGCAACTTTAAAATATTTGTCGTTCTTCATGTGAAGGATAGAAACACGATTTATCTATAAAAAAAAGTCTTCAGTGTTGTCATAGATAGTAAGGAAAAACTTAATAAGATGAACTTATTGATCGATTGAGGTTTTTGAATTTATTTGATAAACTGATAGGAAATTAGGAATTAATTGCCGAAAGCATAACTTTAAATACTCGCTTTTCCATACATATCCTGGTGATGGTACAGGTAATTATAAAGATAAAATGGGCTCGATTTTTCCACTCCTAAAACTATTGAATGTTTTTATCCGTCTTTTGAAAATCATTTTGGGTTGGTTGTTTTGTCTGTCTTCCAATAATGAGTAATCATACATTGTATAAACAGATTCGTATAATCGTCAATTCTATTCGTTTTCTTATTAAAAGAATTAGAAAAAAAAAAAGATTGATAAGTGTCTATGGACGAAAACAACTACAGCTAGTATATGTGGCTAAAATTATAGATTACCAACAATACGATACGATTTTTTGTGTCGCCTGCATAGCATGGCAGACACATAGGGATCACTTTGTCCGTCGTCGTCGTCGTCGTCGTCGTCGGCGTCGTCGTCGTCGTCGGCATCACACTTTCTTGTCCGGAGCATAACTCGAAAAGTATTTGAGGTATCACCTTGAAATTTCATAGATCTCAATGGTCTGAGTGCAGTGCACATGAATGATAACTCTGTTTCTCTTTTTCCTTGAGTTATTGCCCTTTGTTTATTTTTTTGGATTTAATTCTTGTGTGGTGCATAACTTGTAAAGTATTTGAAGTGTTGCCTTAAACATTTATAGTAGATAGATCTCATTGGTCTGAGTGCAGTACACAAGAATGATAACTCAATAATGATAATGATGACTACAAACTTGCAACATATATATAATTAACGTCATAAGTGCTTAATGACGTCATAATTTTTCTTACAGTTAATGTTTTGAATTCATAGTCATTCTGACACTCCTCTGATGAAGACTGTATAGTCGAAAGTGCTCGGGAAAATTATTACATATTGCACTGTTTGAATATTTTATTTCTCCCCCCCCCCCCCCCCCCCCCCCCGCCCCCCCCAAAAAAAAATATATATATATATGTGTGTGTGTGTGTGATTTGGTGTTATTTTGTACCTCACAAAATAGATTATGCTTTATCAATAATTTGTCAAAAGATCGATTTTCTAGTCAATTCTTTCATCAAACATGCTTAAATGCAGGCGACACAAGTGTTCCGAGGAACACCCACATCTAGTTTAATTCTGTGTTCAGATTTGTTTCGGTAAATGGCCAGATCGGTAATTAATTAAATAAAAAGGTAACTCCTTTGATGTTTCATTCATTGATTATATATGGAATTTTGTTCCCAAACTTTAATGATAGTGTGAAAAATAGATCATACGCATTGAAGGATTGTACATAACGTGATCATATAAGAATAAAAAAGTAATCATTTCTTTCAGATCTTCGACGTATCTAAAAGAACAAACATGAAATATAAAGTTTACTAGCAATTACATGTAGTTATTATAAATCTAAAACGAGAATTTAATACGATCGCTTGTCTCTTGAGTCCTTCTTTAGTTCTCTTGTTAACTAATGACGCATAGAGAAGTAGTCTATGGACGAAAACAACCGAGTTGACCGAATAAGCCGGCAGCGTTTGCATCGTGCATCGTCCGTATCGTGTGGACCGTGTATCGTGTATATGAACCAAACGTGTAACGTACGTGCACCGTGTAACGTGCGTTCCGTGTCCGTGTAACGTGCGTGTAACGTGCGTTCCGTGTGCCAACTTGAACGCGAGCCGCACTGTAACAACTCTTTTTTTTTTGGTGAAGGCCAAAAGCTGAAAGCTTGTGATTTTCTGTTTACATATTTTGAAGACCTTTAACTTCCTAATTGAATAACAAACAGAGATTTGTAAGTATGTTACTTTTAATATTTCTGTTTAGAAGAGGGTTTTAAGTTTTCTTCAAAATTGTAGTGATATGTAGATTGATATTTAAATTTTTAAATGAAGATGTTTCATAAAATGCTGGTAAAGTGATACAGGGTTCACAAGGTCTTGAAAAAAGCTTGAATTTGAATCCCTTTCTTAAAAAATGCTTAAAAAGGAAAAATAAGTCAGTGAAAGTTTTTCATCTGAAAATATGCTTAAAAATGAATAAATGACCAAGTGTCTGGTAAAAAGTTGATAGTTTTCAACAAATGATTCCATTTAGTACCAAAATCAATAAAATGTTAGCTCAGTGTAACAATAAGGGGACAAATTGCAATTGGTTCAAACTAGTGTGGGTACAAATACGCCGTATTTGCACCCATTAGTAGTTCTCCTATAGAAGCCTGGTATTGGTGTCGAGAAAATTTTTATATCAAGAAATAGGTACTTACATATCCCTGAATTATACATTTAGATTGTGACGATGAGAAAAGCAATGTGTCACACATGCAACAAAATAACTGACATTGGCAATATGGGCAAAACAGGGTTGAAAATTGTAAAAAGTGAAAAACAGTTCAAAGTCCACTGAAATGTTTACATAGTTACACTGGACAATAGAACTTGGACGATTTCATTGTGCATTGATATATCGCCATTTTTGCTGACGATACCTAATCGTGATTCTAAGATGATACCCAATCATGATTCTACATTCAAGAATCGATTCTCAAACGATACTTTAATGGATGACAATTTTTGGTGTAAACCAGCAAAATTGAATATGCTGCTTGGCCTGCAGCTTATATCTTCAGCATGAAGTGTCATTTCCGCCGTTGTTACCTTTTGTTGACTAGATTGACTGGTAGACTAAATTTTAAAAGAAAAGATTTTTTAAATTAAAAATTAACTTAAAAATGCACTCTTCTATCTTTTGTCCATGTGTCTAAGCGGCATAGCAACATGGACACGGAAATCTAATTTACAGCAGAAAACTATTCATTGGCCATGCAAGAACAGTAACTAATAGGAGATATTATGCTGTCAAAAATAAAGTCTTCAATTTTTTTTTTTTTAAAAAAATGTGAAAATGTGCTTAAAAGGTTTTTGAATTTTGGCATTGAATGTCTTTATGAACCTTGTAACAAAATGACCAAGGGCTGACAACTCTCTAAGGTAGAATAAATACCAAACAACTTTTCTTTAAAATTATATTAAATATAAAAATATATACAATGAGAATATGAGAAAAAGAATTAAAGAATATGGAAAAAAACTGCCGGCTAACTGTCTCTTTATCTGTTGGTACAATAATAGCTGCACTGAATGTTCTGTTTTCACTCTAAGCCTGCATATTAATCTACACAATGGCTTACTGATATGAATCCACTTCAATGTGCCACATTCACAAAATGATTCCTAAATGCACAGTACACATAAACTATATCACATGCTCTTATCGATGAACACTGGACCGACTTCCTGTCGTCGCTGTCCCTTCAGTAAATGTGATCTACTTAGTCCACCGTAGACACCCTGTCGTCCATATGACGCATACATAGATTCTCCCATCTTTGCGACGTAGTCTACCAATGGGGTCCCGTATCGACTGACCACCCAGATTACATAACTAAATACTACTTTGTCCATCGTAGACAGTCTGTCGTCCATATGACGCATACGTAGATCCGCCCGTCCTTGCGACGTAGTCTACCAACGGGGTCCCGTATCGACTGTAACCATCCAGCTTACATAGGCACCATGCCCCAACTAAATACGGCTACAAACAATAAATAGCTCTAATTTACTTATAACACCAAATATAAAGTGCAGACACTGTATTACTTCATAATTCTACTTTCATACCAAATAACAAATCTCTGGTATTACATACGTGCATTTTATACCATACAACAATATTATGGTTTTACATAAGTGCATTAACGCAGAGAACTGCCCTTGTTGTTAGCAATTATATACCAAACAGATATTCCATACATCTCCACATTTCTTAATTACATCAGTGCATTAAGAACAGAGAACCGTCCTCGTTAGCAATTTATACCAGACAGATATTCCATACAACTCCACATTTCTTAATTACAAAACAAATACTGTTGGACAAATGCTTCCATGTATATTCAGGTAATATCAAAAATTAAGGACATACCTATAAACTAACATAATTATTCTCAAAATTACATCAAATATACATAAGAATGCAGAACTATGTACTTAAGATTCCTTGGCTTATAGAACCAAAACTTAGAAACTACCAAAAATTAAATACAATTGTACACTTGTTTCCCTGAGAAGAAACCATACAACAATCTGCAAAATAAATGTTTAAAATAAAATCTTAAGTTACATATCTACCTGAAAAAATGAAATACAAAATAAACTTTTACTCACACAAGCTCCGTAGTGTAATTTGGTCAGAATATTCTAGACTGGACTAGGCATCTTCTGTAGCTCCCATCAATATCTGACACTGAGGCTCCATACAAATCAACTTATATACTAAAACCCCATGATTTACTCTTAAAAAACCAATATCACGTGAATCGTGCAATAAATTGTAAATCACTGAATCTCGTGCATCCCGAAAAACACTGACAACACTGAGGTATTCTGATGAAAAGGCCCTATGTAAAGAAACTATAGGTTTAAACTTCTAAGCCTTAAACATCTCTCTTAATACACTTAAAACTTAGCAAAACAGTAGATATAACCATTTCAAACCCTAATTATATCTCATTCTGAACAAAAGGTAATAAAAGAAACCTGTGATAAACCTTATATAACATGACTCGGTTAACACAGTTCCACTCTGGCCTACGTGACAAATACAACATACTCTAAATCTACGTTTATTTTCAGGCCACGTAAAAATTATTTTGTGACAAACCTTGGAGATAACATAGTCTGATACCTGGGTTGGAAAGGGGTGTTTGGTGTAGACCAGTCCAGTGTTTACAGATGTATTCAAATTAAATCTGGTGTAGACCAGTCCAGTGTTTACAGATGTATTCAAGTTAAATCTGGTGTAGACCAGTCCAGTGTTTGCAGATGTGTTCAAATTAAATCTGGTGTAGACCAGTCCAGTGTTTACAGATGTATTCAAATTAAATCTGGTGTAGACCAGTCCAGTGTTTACAGATGTATTCAAATTAAAGTATCAGATTATCCAATAGCTACTCTGGAATACCATGTGATAATTGGTTGACCTGGTTTATACATGGGTCTGTCTGTCTGACACTTTTTTTGTGTTTTAGGACACTGTGGGACAGTGGTAACATATGTGTTAATGGGTCTGAAAGTTATGAGTTCATGGCCTTCCCTGACACAAAGTACTGGTCCAACCCCAGGAACTGTTGAGAAGCATAAATATAAATTGCGCAGTTGACCTTGCCATCTTGTGGATAAAGGCAGATTGATAGGTTACTCTATAGGAACCTAAAACAAAAAATGTACACAATGAATCAAACCTGTCTTGAGCACTAAGTATAGGGAACAAGAAAAACAGTTACTGGTCACTCGCTGTTTGGAGGTTTGATGAAAAATAAAAACGCCAGATTTGGATTCATAAAGGTAGGCAACTTAAAACACGTTGCTCGCTCATGTTCAATTACAGATGATTTTTGTATGAGCTCATTATTGCCACAGGCATGGACACATATACATTTGATATTGTGTAACCTTTGATATTTGGGTTGTTCTAAGCTAAGTCCTGGTTAACTATCATTTTACGCAACTTTTTTTTTTTTACTAGAATTTTGTTAAAGGGATCAATTAACAGAGAATCAATTAAGAAATATGATTATAATTTATTATGTCGACAGCTGGGATTTGCATGTCTGTATAGAAAAATCAAAGCTTTTTTTTTTTCAGTTTTCCCCAAACTTACACTTTATCCTGAATGAAGAAAATGGCTTAATTGTTCCCCAAAATAATGTACAAACATTGCCTGGAAAAAGGCTTGCACACTTATTTCTATTGATGTGTATATTTAGAAACGATTATTAATCTTGAACCAGCTGCATCTTCAACAAATTTTCCAGATTCTGGCCTTCTTTCGGTCTGATGAAACTTGTCTGTCAGAACCAGAGTTCCTGCAAAAGAAACATGACGATTCACAGGACATTCAGCGTGTAAAGACACACATCCTGGACGTCATGAAAAAATGCTGGAAGACGGACAGTGAAGACCGATTGAATCCAGCCAAAGTGCTCAAAGAAATTAACAACACTGTTCAGTCTTATGGAGGTTTGTGCAAAGCCATTTTCACATTAAGTCAATTGTCAGTGTGATGCCCAAACTTGAATATTTCATTGCATCTAGTGATTCTCTATAAAGATTGGAAGAATTCTTCTAGATTTTCAATGGGTAGGTCAAAGTCAAGGCTATTGTTGCTAAATAATGTCAGGTCAGGGCCATAGAAAATGCAGTTTATATTGTACAGTTGTGTTTCTCAGAGTCATATACACCAGCCCGAGTAGCAAAGTGGTTAGAATGTCCATCCCATAGCCAGGAGGTTGTGTGTTCAAACCTTGTCCACCAATAAGCAGAGTCGTTGAAAATGGCACTAGCTTATCTCCCTTGTGCTAGTCTCAGGTCTGTTATCAGGATAAAGTGACTAAGTATGGTATCATTTTTATATCCCCCCAAACAAAGATTGAAGGGGGTATACTGGATACTGTCTGCAAAATCTTGTCCGTTGAACTCCTCCTTCACTTTCAGTCCGATTCTCCTGATACTTGGCATAAATGTTCAGCAGTAGATGTGCATGACACAAACTTCACGTATGTTTGCACAACAATACAGAGTTATTCCCCAAAATTTAAAATTATTGGCCCCTGAATCAATTAAAACCTCCTTCAGTTTCAGTCTGATTCACTTAATACTTGCAGTAAATATTCATCAGGAGCAGTAGATTTGTAAGACAAAAATTTCATGTGCATTATTGCAAGTATTACAGAGTTATTGCCCCTTTGTTTAATTCTTTTTTTCTTGTCCAGAACATAATTCGAAAATAATACAAGGTTTTGAATCGAAACTTAAAATCTAAATAGATTGGGACTAGGAAAAGTGCAGTGTCCAAGAACTGTAACTCTACACTTTTACACTACTGTGCTAAACAACCATAACTGACTCTCTATTCATTTAAAATAAAGACTTTATTTACAGTCAAACCGGTGAATAACGGTCGGACAGGGGAAAATGTAAAAGTGGCCGTTGTTCACAGGTGACCTTTATTCGGAGGGTCAGTCAGTTGAGACTTGAAGTTTGATATACTGTACATAATGCCATGTAGATAGACAGAAAAAATAAACAACTTTTGCTTTATTAATAAGAAAATTATTATTTGTACGAAGTTTAAAACTTGCAAAGGCAATGTAAATATTATTTTTTTAATTTTATTAATGAATTAAATCAATTACACAAACTCATTTTCGTGATTTTCAGTGAAATTTACCTTCGCATTTCATGTGTTAATTGTATGTTTGCAAATGTAAACCTTCCATGTTGCAATTTATTTAGTATCCGCGGCCATTTGTATTGCAATAATAATAGATTGATTTCCCCTTATTCATGTTTGTTTCGCCATTTAATCATTTTCTTATAATTCTCTCTCTCTCTCAACAAAAGAATAAAAATACCTAATAGATTGCTTTGCTTATTAAAACTATAACGCTTGTTTTATTTTTCTAATTGGGTGACAAATTAATGAATACTCATCCACTGATAACAGATGAGGGATAATTGTAGCCATTGTAAGAGGTGTTAAAACAACAATAAATCAAACAGGCCTATTTTGGCTGTTGGTCGAGACAATAAGCAGTTTTGCTCAGTTCTCAGGATCATGATCCCGAAGTTGCTAAGCATCTTGTACAAGTTCACCAATGAGAATTCACCCCCTCAGAGTATTACCTCACTCCCACCCCTGTGTACTGAAATGTCTGCTGGCACGTTCGTATCCCCAGGTGTTACCGACACTGGCAACACATGCCCCATCCGCAAGGCAGTAAGGCTGTCGGGTTGCATTTCAACCATTGTTCGAAGGGCTTATAGCACAACGGGGATATGATATTACTGACCGTTGACCGTTATAGGCAGGTGACCGTTGTTTACAGTTAAATTAAGAACAAAAATGCATGGGGGAAATCTGATGTGACCATTGTTGTCAGGTGACGATTGTTCCAAGGTGACCGTTGGTACAGGTTTGACTGTACTTATTACTTCCTATCATAACCATTTTACTATGTATACAGGTTCTTATCTGTGCTCCGCCTGAAGTCTGACAGCAATATTGTTGGTAAACGTTAAACCCGGGCATGCAAACAAACAAGGTCATTTGCAATATTGTTTAGAATAATACTGTTATGGTACAAACAATTTACAATATATATATATATATATATATATAGGATCTGACACAGATTATTATTTCTTTTCCAATTTTGCTAAATGAGTTCAGATTCTTTTTAATAAATGACCTCTACTGACAGTATATAGCGATTATAACAACAAACAAAAACATGAATGAATACACTGTGAATGAATTACTATTTGTAATCTAACACCAAGAAAATAGTTTCAAATGATAACAGAAAATAAGGATTTAATGTGTGTACTTCTCATACATTTTCAACATAATATGAATAATGCATCTTTTTGATCAAAGTTATTTGCAGCAAACACATTTTATTCAGCTTCTCAAAATAACACACTATGCATATATATATATATAGAATACATGTGTATGACACAGAGGGATGTAATTCAACTTAAAAGTTATATGTAACGTGTTAATATAAGAAAATATGTGATGATTACCATATACGAAACTAGAAACAGCTGTTTGAGCATAATTGCTGTATGTTACTATTTATTTTGTAGGTTCAGCCTTGTTTTTATTTGCCCAAAGAGACCTATGTGGCAGAATGAGTAAAGTTGTTGACTTAAACTCCTTACTTCTGTGGGTCTGAATCCACATACAGTCATTTGATTTAACCTATGAGGAAGCCTGTGACCTGTGGTAGTTCCTTTATCTTTGTGCACTTCCTGATATCAGTAGGACGTTGCTGTAGAACAGAAATTCTGTCTCGGTGTTTGTAGTTCCAACACAGCAAGAAAATAAAATGTATTTATATCTTATTTTTAAACCTTTACTAATGTGATCTGATATAGTATGTTTTGATAAGTTCAGAAAGTCCAATTTGATCATCTAGATTCCTCGTGGGTTACCGATGCAGTACAACAGAGCAGTCAAGGTTGGTATCCAACAATGCATAAGACATAGGAAATTGCTTAATTCACGTGGTCGTTATGGCGTGTTTGACAATATATAAAGTGATTATGACATTCAATACTGTGAGTTTTGATGGACTTCAAATTGTGTAATGTCCAGCTAATTACAGGTGGAGACTTGAGTGCACAGAGATACCTGGATAGAAGCAGTGACCTTCCACAAACTGGCTGGAAGGCTTCCTCAAGTAAGTACCTGTATTAATGTATTTACATCATTGGTTTTCCCTATGCAGGTGATTACCATGACTACAATGTGATTCATGAGTCATCATCTGTTGTGCTGGACACCAGCTCTTCCTCCTCTGAGATGATATACAACAGAGTTATCATGGAAACGGACCAGGCTTCTACCAGGGTACCAGCTGCTGATCTTGACTGGCTGCAAACTCCAGGTGATTATTTTATGTTTATTTAAGTTTCACTGATTGAAAAACAGATATTTTTGTGTAGTGACAGGAATGGTCACTATTTTCATGTAATACCTGGTGAAGTCACTTGTTATCACCTGCCTAAGGTGGCACATTCTCTTAATAACAAAAGAATGGTGACTTTACCAGGCATTACAAGAAAATAGTGACCATTACTTATTATAAGTGATATGGTAATAGTCTCCTTCCATCCCTCCGTCCCACATTTTTGTCTAGAGCATAACTCAAAAAGTATTTGAGGTATCAAATTGATACTTTATAGGTGGATAGATCTCATTGAGGAGGAGTGCAGTGCACAAGAGTGATAACTCTACTTTTCATAATTTTTGAGTAATTTTTTAGTTATGGCCCTTTGTTATTTTTCATACAGTAACCTTAACATTTTATCTGTAGTCCTCAAATAGGGGAATTAGTTGGTCTGCACACGGGTTTCATGTCTATAATCAATTCAAACATCAGTCTTCATTACCAAAAATTATCTTTTAAAAATGAATTATTCTACTCTCCAAAACATCTTCTAATGAGCAAGCATTTGGCGGGGGGGGATGGCCATCCTAACATGGCGCTTGTTTATCTAATATGATTGGTGTAGTTATATAAATATCTCTGACATTTTTTCACGTAGATGTTGAGACCCAGTCACTTCAATCACAAGGAGCAGCAGGAGGCGTGGCCATTGCAGCCCCTGAAATTCCTGATCAGTCTACACAGAGGCTCCAATTTCTTAAGCTACCAAATGGTGCCATGCCTTTAGACAGACTTGCCAAGCCAGTCAGTCCAAGTTTGAGTCCCCGGTCAGAAGACTCCGATGGGCAGGGCAGCTGTGGATCCCTGGGGAGGGGCCCAGGCCCGGGAGTCAGTAATGTACAATACCTGATAACCAACTCCCGACTGGAGATAGATAAAACCAAAATACTTGGAAAAGTAAGTCATGTGTCAGGTGCTGCAATGTTTGACTATAAATACAGGTGAGACTCGTTATCTCGACATCAGCGAAATCATCAATTTTATGTCGAGATATAAATATGTCAACACATGAATTTACATGTACCTGGAAACATGTGATCATATGTAAACAGTCATTCACAAAACAAATGCAAATGTATTTGTCACAATTTTTCCTGATATACTTTATTAAAAGGCTTGTCTCATAGTCTTAACTGGGTCTTGTTGAACATAATGTTAAATACCTGTAACGAAATGCAAGTTTCTCTCAGTATACTGGCTGTTAATACTACCAAAGGGTGTCGGCGTTAGATCAGCGTTGCATGAAAATAGGTAATACTTTTCATGATTAAGTTTAGCGCATATGATTGCATCTAGCATTAATTAGTTCAATTATGAACATAACATTGCACAGTTTGCAACATTTCAAAGTAATAATTCAAACCAATGCCCTGATTTGGGACATAATCTATGAAAATGTGAAAACTAAATGC
This sequence comes from Solen grandis, assembly GCA_021229015.1. Taxonomy (NCBI): domain Eukaryota; kingdom Metazoa; phylum Mollusca; class Bivalvia; order Adapedonta; family Solenidae; genus Solen; species Solen grandis. The sequence continues at coordinate 6,095,369 of CM037790.1, read as the reverse complement.
GGCGATACGGATTTTTTTCACACCTCCGTGAGCATTTCGCCACGTGTCCAGATAAACACATAGTTTCTGGTCAAAACTTACCCATCGGGTCCAGAGAAATACGTTGAGATATAAAAAATATAAAAATACAAAAGTTCAAGATAAGAATTGATAATATATTTATTTTTGATTGAGAAAAAGGTGGGGACTTTCTAAGTATGTCGAGATATACCAAATGTCGAGACTCGCGATGTCCACATAACAAGTCTCAACTTTACTTCTCTTAATACTGCTCTGTTAATGGTAATGAATTGTATGTGTTAAACTCAGACGCAGGCTTTGTGTTTCACAAACACAGTCATCCTCTTTTCTTTAGATTAGAACTTACCACTGACTTACCTGTCCTGAGAATAAATCTGTTACTATGTATAATTTTCATGCTCAAAATCAAAATATGGTCATTAGTTCCATTTGATATTTAAGTTTGCTATTAGAGCCTAAGACCTTACTAAAGTTTTATTTTGAGGACTTAATATAAAGTTTATACTATACATAAAACATGTTTGCTTTTTTTCTGATCTTTTACAACCCTGACACAAAAAACTTGAACACTTTATATTAATATCATTTAAAAGCCATGTAACCAGTATGGAATATAAGTTCAAATAAAACTACCCACATTTTTCCTCAACTTTGAATGGTATAGCCAGGCCCATTTATATTGTGATTGGTTAATGACCTTACAATGAAAACAAATATGTAAAATATATTGAATAATTTGTAGGGTCACTATGGAGAGGACTACAAAAGTCTGTAAAATATATTGAATAATTTGTAGGGTCACTATGGAGAGACCTACAAAAGTCTGTAAAATATATTGAATAATTTGTAGGGTCACTATGGAGAGACCTACAAAAGTCTGTAAAATATATTGAATAATTTGTAGGGTCACTATGGAGAGATCTACAAAAGTCTGTAAAATATATTGAATAATTTGTAGGGTCACTATGGAGAGACCTACAAAAGTCTGTAAAATATATTGAATAATTTGTAGGGTCACTATGGAGAGATCTACAAGGGACTGTTGAAGCCATCAGGATACACAGAAGGGAAGATGCCTGTGGTTGTAGCTATAAAAGGTGACTGTATCCAAAACACAGGAAAAAATGATACAGTCTAACTGATCTTCAGAAACCAGTCATGGGAACAAGAGAAATTAGTTGATTTCTCTAAGGAGGGTGGGGGGGGGCTAACACAGAGATAAAATGTAAAATTAAAAAATTCAATGAATGGGAAAGGATTTGACCCGGTGCAATAATCATGTTCTAGAAGGAAATATCACAATGCAATTTTAAAATGAAAAGATGCCATAAAGGTTTTTATGAAAAAATGCTAAAACCATGGCAAATGTCACACTGAAAAAAATAATTTCACTGTTGCTGATTTTTTTTCGCTGAAAATTTAATATTTGTTACTTATGAAAGGTTGACTGTGGGGTTGATATGACAAGTTGAACAATTAAATAAACAATGTTGTCACATTTCCTGCTTCACTAAGTGAATTGGGAAAATATAGGAATCATGTGCATTGTCCCATAGTGGTTAGTCCCAATTTACAAAAGGAATTTTTCATGTTGAACCAAGATGGTGTAGGGGAAGTATGCATCACCTTCAATGATAGCTTAAATTTATACTTACTTTCTCTTTGCATGGAACCTCAAACCCATGATCATTCACCCATTTAATTATTTATCAAATATTTGGTTTAACAAATTGTGTATAATGATTATAGAAGCTTTTATGCAGTGTACCATAGAAGAAATTTGTGTATTGACATAATTTTATATATTTCATTTACCTTGTAGTGCTTAAAAAAGAAATGGTGGAAAAATTTCATGAAGAATTCAAGAAAGAGGCAGGGTTAATGGAAGTGTTGGAGCATAAAAATATTGTCAAGTTCTTTGGTGTGTCGAACAATGGTAAGTATTTTAACCCTTTACCTCATGAATATTCATAAACAAATTTATGGCTTGAATGATGAATATTAATTTTCTGAACTGGAAAAGGTATATGAAGCAATGGATTGTTCTATGCCATGGAGACAGTCAAATCTGAGTTATAAAAGTGTATGAGCAAATAGGAGGTCCTGATCAGACTCAGTAAACGCATTTCATGTATTGGGCACATTCAACCCGGCTACTGTTATCCATCTATTGATCTCCCTGTTGATTGGTTTGCTTCACTGATGGCAACTGACAGTATGGGGACATGAAATCATACCACCGTTTTAGGTATCCATTTACACCGGGGCAAAGTGAAACAGTGGTGGGTAAATTTCTTGATCAAGGAAATAAGCAGTGTTCCTGGCAGGACTCGAATCCAATACTATGTCTTTAGTTAATTTAGTACTATATCCAAAAAAGGATTTATTTTAAAATTATATTTTATTTTTACTGGGAACTAATTTTTAGCTCATCTGAGCGCAATCTTCTTGTCCAAAAGTACTGGCTGAATTTCAAAGATTTTTCAGCACAGATGTTCCTCTCTACCAAGATTGTAAAAATAATTTGGATCGGTCAAAAAACATGGCCACCAGGGGGCGGAGTCCTTTTTCCTTACACACATATAGTACATATTTAAAAGATGGTCTTGTCTAAAAGTACTGGCTAGATTTCAAGTTTTTTGGCACAGATGCTCCTTGGATCACTCTCTACCAAGATTGTAAAAGTTATTCTGATTGGTTGAAAAACATGGCCACCAGGGCGCAGAGCCCGTTTTCCTTATATGTACATGCATATAGTACAAATTTGAAAATTCTTCTTGTCCAAAAGTATATATTGGATTTCAAAGTTTTTTTCAGCACATATATTTCTTGGGTCATTCTCTACCAAGACTGTTAAAATTATTTAGATCCATCTTAAAATATGGCTGGCAGGGGGCAGAGCCCATTTTCCATGATATCATAAAATATTTACAATTTCTTTTCCTCCCACTAATACCTGGTTCTCAGATGAGCGATTCCTGGGCTTTCATGGCCCTCTTGTTATGGATTGTTTTATCCTCATGGATTGTTTTATCCTCATGGATTGTTTTATCCTCTTGGATTGTTTTATCCTCATGGAAAAGGTTAATTTAGTAGACCGCACGTTTCTAGAATTTGTATCCACGATTGTATGTACCCTCAAGATAGCTGTTTAAATAGATTCCTTGAATGTTGGTGTCAATGAAAGTTATTGATTGAATTTTTAGCTGTTTTCTGTCATTTGCAAATTGTTATAAAAGGACAGATATATCTATTTAGAAATCTAATCATTACTACTGCTCCCCTGTAAAATCAATAAAACATCTCAAAATTTGCTTAACTACCTAGGATTTCTTTATTCTTAACAGCATGTAAGTGTAGTTCCAGGACTGTTTAGCCCAGTGTCAGGAAATTGGGACTAGGTGTTGTATCATGCCAAATGTCTATGGCATGATACAGAAGTGTGACAGCATTATACCCATCTCAAGTTAAAATAGTCTCCAAATGACAGAAATACTGTTGACGGGACTTTAAATCTAATAAACAAACAGAATTTGGCTTATTGATAAGATTGATGGAACAAATCTGCATATTCATTCAAAGAGAAAAATTACCTTTAATTCTTGCTTTTTATTTCTTCTAGGTGCCTGTATTGTAATGGAGTATGTTGAAAACAATTGTCTCCTCCGATATGTATTGCAAGCTAGAAAAAATAGACAGCACATCCCAACAGATGTATTGTTAAAAATATCCATTGACATAGCCGCTGTAAGTCACATTACTTATCAAAGAGAATTTCATGATGACTGTAAAGATAATATGCTATAGAGAAATAGAAGTTTTTAATCATTTAATTTGTAGATTGATTAAGTTAAATGATGTTTGTTTTAATCATTAACTAAAAGATTATGTAATTGACAAGATGATTAGCAATAAGATTCAGTTCCATCTCCTCTTTTTGTAGCTTGAAGGCCATGTGCAGTAGGAAAAAAACTCATTTTTTCTCAGTGTATATGGATAGAGTTAATGTGTGAGATTCTAATGTGACTAATATTTGAAGCACTTGTTCTTCAGGGAATGGATTATCTGGGCACTAAGCACATTGTGCATTGTGACCTTGCAGCAAGAAACGTTCTCCTCAAAGGAGATCTGACGGCAAAGGTCAGCGACTTTGGATTGGCCCGAGTTCTGTGTAAAGACAAGGACTACTACAAACGCAGTACCCACCGGGCTCTACCACTGTGGTGGTGTGCCCCAGAATGGATTGGATTCGAAATGAAATTTACATCCAAAAGTGATGTGTGGAGCTTTGGAGTTGTGTTGTGGGAAATTTTCTCGTAAGTGTATTTAGTGAAGATTTGCTGTTTATTTCATACTATTTTTGTGTCGTCTGCTGACATTCTGTCATCTGTCTGTCAGTCACACATTTTCATTTTGTGCATATCATCATCATGGGATATATCTCATGGAGGAGAAGTGTCACACACAAGACCTGTAACTCTGCACATCATATTTTTATACGTCGTTGAAGAAGGGACGAATTATGGATTCACCTGTGGGCGGATGGGCAGACTGGCAGTCGGCGTCCAGTGATGTTGTCCACTCTCTAACTCGAACAAACATGAACCAATCTTAACCATACTTGGTCACAATATCTCGGTTCATTTCGATAACCAGTCAAATTGTCCCAGACACTCCAGAGTTATGGCCCTTGCATTGATGAAAAATGGTCAAATTAACAGTGTCCGCTCCCTAAATCAAACAAACATAAACCAATCTTAACCATACTTGGTCACAATGTATATGGGCACAATATCTTGGTTCCTTTCAATAACCAGCCACATTGCTTCAGACACACCAAAGTTATGGCCCTTGAATTGATAAAAAATGGTCAAATTAACATTTTCCGCTCTCTAACTCAAACAAACATGAACTGATCTTAAACATACTTAGTCATAATGAATATGGGCACAATATCTCAGTTCCTTTTGATAACCAGCCACATTGTCTCAGACACTTGAGAGTTATGGCCCTTGAATTGATGACAAATGGTCAAATTAACAGTGTCCGCTCTCTAACTTGAATGCTCGTAAACTGATCCTTACTAAGCTTGGCCATATTGCATATGGGCACTCTTGTCTTGGTTCCATTTGATAACCAACCATATTATTCTAGACACTCTGGATTTATGGCCCTTTAATTGATGAAATATGCTAAACCAATTTTGTACTCAAACAAACATGAACTTATCTTGTCAAAACTTGGTCACAATTGAATGTGCACAATATTGTAACTAGGTTTGGTAACCAGCCTAAATATCTTGAACACTCTAGACTGATGGCCCTTTAATTGATTAAAAATTGCAAAATCAACAGTGTCTGCTCTCTAACACTGACAAACATGAACCAATCTTTACCAAACTTTGTCACAATGTGTATTTGCACAGTATCTCAATCGAGTTTGAAAACCAGTCAGAATATTTCACTTTAGAGTTATGACCCTTGAGTTGATAAAATGGCAGGACGGGCGTATTTTGCTATAACCAGCGCTTTTGTTTTAGTTATAATTTCCCTTTGTTAAATTTCATACTTTTGTCCAGAGCATAACTCATTCACTATATATAATCTTAAAACTTCATAGGTGGATGGACGTCATAAAGGAGAATTGTAGTGCACAAGAATTGCTACTCTGCATGACCTATTTTTGAAGTTATTGCCCTTTGTTAAATTTCATAATTATTTTTTGTCAGGAGCATAACTCATGTACTTTAGGACATAAAACCTTTAAACTTCATAGGTGGATAGCCTATTTGAAGGAGAATTGCAATACACTAGAGTATTAACTCTGCACATCATATATTGGAGTTTTGCCCTTTGTTTAATTTCATACTGATCCTTTGAGAAAGCATAGTTCGTGGAACATAATCCATTTCCAATGGGTTTTTGTTTGAGTTTTACCCCTATTTGAAGTTTTGTGCCCTTAAGATAACTTCTGTTCTACTCATGCTATTGAAATGAAATTTAATTAAATGGAAAGAAATTGATAAGAGAAAGTGTCATTAACAATGTCCATAACTCCAGTTTCAGTATTTTTGGAGTTATTCCCCCTTTTCACAGTTTCTCACCCACAAGATAACTCCTGTTCAACTTATGCTATTGAAACAAGATTTCAGTTATGGAAAGAAATTGATAAAATGATGTGGCACACACAAGGTCCATGACTCTGGGCAGAGCTTGATTAATCTAGCCAGCCCTTTAACTATTTACTCCATGAATACTGATGACGTAAATCACAATTCAATGAATATTAACAACATTAATTAAAACAATGGGATTTTTGGCATGAAGTTGAATCAGCCATGTATTCAGTTACTGCAAACCTCTGCAAACATTTCGTACACTAACCACACATTTGAAAAATAATAATGCATTGAAAGTCACTGTTTGCAAAAGTGAGCTATTGTTTTGGTATTTGACAACATGAAAGATCTACTACTTTTTCAAAGCAAATAAAACAGACTCTGTTAAGAGGACTCTTGTACATATGTCACAGTGTGCCACAGTGTTTGTGTGTGAGAGTGGGGGGAAATACATATGTCACAGTATGCCTCAGTGTATATGTGTGAAGGTGGGAGAAGTACATATGTCATAGTATGCCTCAGTGTATGTGTGTGAGGGTGGGGGAAGTACATATGTCACAGTATCCCATGAGAAGTACATATGTCACAGTATGCCACAGTGTATGTGTGTGAGGAAGGGGGAGGGTTTTCTTAGGAAAAAAAAAATCTCTAGTATTTTGCTTGATCTGAGAAAAATCACTCTCCAATTAGTGCATCATGTGCAGACATTGATGATGTCACATTTAATGAGAGTGATAATTCTAGTTCTGTATTATCTTCACTGTTGTGTATTAATCTTCACTATAGTGGTTTTTTTTTGTATATTATCTTCAGTATTGTGTATTATCTTTAGTATTGTGTATTATTCTCACTATTGTGTATTATCTTCACTATAGTGTTTTTTTTGTATATTGTTTTCAGTATTGTGTATTATCTTTACTATTGTGTATTATTCTCACTATTGTGTATTATCTTCACTATAGTGTTTTATCTCTAGTATTGTGTATTATCTCCAGTATTGTGTATTATCTTTAGTATTGTGTATTATTTTTCACTATTGTGTATTTTGTGTATTATTCTCACTTTCGTGTATTATTTTCAGTATTGTGTCTTATCTCCAGTATTGTGTATTATCTTCAGTATTGTGTATCATCTTTACTATTGTGTATTATTCTCACTATTGTGTATTATCTTCACTATTGTGTATTATCTTTAGTATTGTGTATTATCTCCAGTATTGTTTATTATCTTCAGTATTGTGTATTACTTTCACTATCTTCACTATTGTGTATTTTGTGTATTATTCTCACTTTTGTATATTATTTTCAGTATTGTGTCTTATCTCCAGTATTGTGTATTATCTTTAGTATTGTGTATTATCTTCACTATTGTGTAATATCTTCCTTATTGTTAATTTTTTAAGATATGGTGAAGAACCCTATTTGTGCAAACAACTGAGGGAAATATACAACCAACTGAACGAAGGGAAACGCTTGCCTCAGCCTAAATACTGTAGTTTGGCTGTGTATAACTTAATGAAAGATTGCTGGCAGTTCCAAGCTGAACGTAGACCATCTTTCTCGTCATGCTGTGAAAGGTAAGTTTATAATGATGAAATGGCAATTTTTTTTCTCCAATTTTAGCCGGCTATGACTTTGCTTAGAGTGAGCTATTTGTCCATCTTCTGTCCATCCATTATATTCCATAATCTGTCAATCATCTGTTGATCATTCTGAAGTACTGTTCAATCGCTGTTTTTTGAAATGCCAGGGACCAGTGTTTCATTTCAAAATAAGGCGTGTATATGAATAAACCAAATCCAGATTGCCAATAGTTTGAGGCAAGAACATAACACTGTTTTATTCAATGAATGTAACAAACTATCATTTAAATACTCTTCTCTATATGGGAACATAAATGAATCGCAATTGATGATTTTTGTTTATTTTGTCCAACCAAACCATAAGTTTGGGAGGGAGATATTGATGTGGTGTTTTATGCCTGTCCCTCTGTCACATCTTTTTTTTGACCCTTGAATAACTTATAATTACATAAAACTCACTTTGATATTTTTCTTGGATAAAAATACTGGTTGCTGCAGAGTTATGAACTACTAAAGAAGTAGCTGTCACATATATCACCTAAATATTATGAGAAACACAGCTTTTGCTTTTCCTTCAAAGGCACAATGTAGGACTATCTGTCCTATAGACATATATCTAGTGTTGAAACTCAGCATGAATGTTTATATCAACAGTGGAATAATGCATACCTACAAATTTTCACATTTACAGTATCCTTCTGGAGTCATATCACAGGATTGGATAGGCAATTGGATTTTAACAATTTTTTTTCTATAATTTGGCAGGAGCTATCAGGGTTTTTAATGGTGCCATCAATTTGATAGCTATTTTTACCTCAGCTTTTGTATCCGAAGTGAGGCAATACTGGAAACATTTGGTTCATTCTCTCCTGTCTTATCTGCTTGTGTCATTACATTATATTTTTCCAGTCAAGCTGTGTACTTACATTTTCACAACTATGTCATTTTTAGTTCACCCGAGCAAAACATACTCCAGGTAAGCTATTAGGATCACTCTGTGTCCGTCGTCTGTCTTTCATCATGCAGCGTCAACAGTTTGCTTTAAACGACATCTCCTCTGAAACAGCTGAGTCGAAATTGATGAAACTTGCAGAACTCTGGTTGCAATGGCAACCAACATTTATTTCTCTAAAAACTGAAAAAATCTTCTCTCTGAAACCAGTGGTCAGAATTTCCTTTAGCACAAATGGTGAGCTCAAAGTGCTCTTTTATTAATTGATAAAATGATGTTGATCCCTTAAAAAATGAGGCCCCAAGGTGTTGGCTAGTTCTCTTATATACTCTATAGAAAATTTCTAACTTCTTATTCTGTGAAACCAATTGTCAGACTTTAGTTACATTTGGCATAAATGGTTACCTTATTGATGTCTACCGTAATTGCTAAAATAAAGTTGATCCCCTGAAAAATGAGGCCCCTAGGGGGTCAGTTAGATTCCTTATATACTCTATATAGAAAAATTCAAAATTCGGTCAGAATTTAATTTTATTTAGCATAAATGGTTATCTTATTGCTGTCTACCATAAATGCTAAAATAAAGCTGATCCAGTGAAAAATGAGGCCCCTAGGTGGCCAGCTAGTTTCCATATTCACTCTATATAAAATTCAAAAATTCTTCTTCTGGGAAACAAATGGTTAAAATTTAATTTCATGTGGCACAAATGGTCACCTCATGACTGTCTACAATAATTGCTATATCAAAGTTGATCCCCTAATAATGAGTCACATAGTGGGCCATCTAGTTTCCTCATATACTCGTATATAAAACCTAAAAAGTCTTCCCTTCTGGAACTAATGTTCAGAGTTAATTCTTGTTTTACAGCAATGATTACCTTAAGGTTTCATGCCATAACTGTGTAAGCATATTTGATCCCTTGAAAATTGAGGCCCCCAGATGATTGACTAACTTAAGAATTCTTTCAATCTGAAATTTAAATTTGGTTCCTGCTGGAAGATACTAGGTAAAATCAAGTTACTTGAATCATTTTAAAATCAAAGCACTGAAGGCACTGAAGTTGTGTGTGTCAAAAATGAAAGAGTGCTTGAAGAGCTGCAAGTCGATCATCAATAATTAAATTTACTTTGATAAACAAAAGAAATGTAGCATTCCTGTTCTCTCAGTGCTATCAGAGCTTTGATTTGTATTCATGCAGAACCTTATCTACAACAGTCTCTATTTATAGATTGAAGTAATTATGCAAATTTTCTGCACAGTTCAGAGGCTCCAAACTCATTTTGGATAGTAAGTATACAGGTTTCAGTCATTCTTTAGAGCAAGACATAACCCTTGGAGATATCTGAGGTCGATAGATTTATGTGATTATTAGTATGTTACAATGATTTGTTTTGGACTTCACATGGGTTATTGTAACAGCATAAAATGACCGAATGCTGCACATTTACTATCAAATTTATTTGCGAGCCACCTTTTCATCGAATCAAACTATATTCCTGCACATGGAAATGTGATCACGTGATAAAAAAGTTACATCATTTGATTGCAGTTACAACAGCATAGAAAAATAAGTCCCATAATGTTTTCATGTCACAGGCCAGTTTTGTAGCCTTTAAGTATTTATTTTTGACACAGCATTGATTCTTCAGCGTATTTGCTTAATTCTAGTATACTTATGTTGTAGAGATATATATGATTGTTTTATCATATTTACACTATTGAGAGGTTATTTGGTTTTAAATCTAGGAGAATCTGGGTTGAAAACATATTACTATAGTTGGTGTGACTGACATCAAACACAACTAAAAACTGATGTACATGGCCTCTGGTGAGCGATCTAGGGCCATGTGGCTGTTGTTAGTTGGAAGATAGGGGTTAAAAAATTTCTTCCTTTTTTTTTCAGATTGTCAGAGATTTATAGGAACCACCTAGCCTCATTGAACCCTCCTGAAGAATTGATGCAAGGAAAGGTTAATCCAGTAGAAACAGAAACTCCACTGAAGTCAAACAGCATTACACCACCAACAAAACAAAATATTCCTGGAACACAAACAGCTTTGGAAAACCTGGTTGAAGCTACAAATGTCAAAACTGAGGAGACAAACTCTGAATCCACAGTGATTGCACAAGGCAGTAAAGCCAGTAAAAACATCAGTGAAGGGATAGAATGTTCTGATGTTAATGCTGAGGCTGTAGGAAGCACTAATGCTAAAGAAGAGGGGAATGGTTCGGGAGAAGGTAGCGTCACTGTGTTCCCTCAAGTCAGACAGCCTAGTAGTGCTCCCACCTTGCGAACACAGAATATGAGACCTGGTACTGGTCATCACTCTTCTCCAGTGGGAAGACAGAGAGATAACATTTATATTGACAAGAAAGATGTTAAAATAGATAGGAAAAACATCCTAGGGCAAGTAAGTGTGCTTTTTTATTCAGTGTTTTTCCATCATACATCATCAGCAATTATTGATTACACTTTAGAGGCCTCATTTTAGCCCAATCTATGTGAAATATGTTCATTATGTTCATCAACACAAAATCTGTTTGGTGTCAGTGTTTTACATTGTTCTTACTTAATCAGATGGATTCCAAAGCACTTTATATGTATGTAATGGTCACAGTTAATTACATCATGATACCTTAAAATTTAACCCTTTCCCTCATAGAGGTCACCATGAAAAGACCTATGCGAACAGCATAAAACCAGATCAGTCTGCGAGTAACTCGCAGGCTGATCAGGTTTTATGCTGTTCACTGCTCCTCAGTGGTCTGGAAATGAGGATTTTGTAATTAAATTTGGTAAAGTTTAAGTGTGGTTTTCTGCAGATCAGGCTTTATGTGGTACCTTTTGAGTGCATCAAAATGAGTCTATATGAGGGAAAGGGTTAAATGATGTCAGATGAGTGACACAGGGCTATTTTGATCCTCTTGTTGATGTTGTCGTTTTTCAACTGTTTTTATAGTCAGTACTTGGCTTATGTTTTTATTTCACAATTTAAAAATAGACGTAGGTCTTTTCATGGTTTCCTCTATGAGGGAAAGGGTTAAATGCTCATGCTTATCAGTATTTATTTTTTTTCCTCCAAGTAGACTTAACATGCCTCTCCTATATAATTTACATGAATTTAGTGATTTCTAGCAATGGGGTATCAATCCCAACTCAAATATATATTTGTAAAAATGTTTTGATTTAATTACCAGGGATCATTTGGCCATGTGTTTAAAGCAAAGTACAGTGGAAAAGCCTACGCCGTGAAGGAATGTTCCAAAGACTATGAAAGGTTCCAAAGGGAGATTGAAGAATTGGTTGAACTTCGTAGTGACAGGCACAGGAACATTGTGCATCTAGAGGGAATCATAGATCAGGGAGGTGAGTATTATATTCAAATTGTGTTAAAGGAATGAGAGGTGTGTATTATATCACATGTTTTGTTGAAGAAATGAGAGGTGTGTATTATATTTCATGTTGTGTTGAAGGAATGAAAGGTAAAATAAACAAATATGCTATTCATTTTATTGCCATGTATGATATGATTAACCTTTAATAATCATCAGTTAAATATTTATAAATACATTGATTATTAAACAAGTTCTCACAACTTGGATGAATCACTTTAAATGACTGGTAGTAATTAATTTAGACATTATTGTTGGAGGAGGACACCAGTATACCCAGAGAAAAATTCACATCTGGACAAGTGACCTTCAGATACTTTCATTTACAGGAATCCTCATTCCCTTAACTAAAAGCCTTTAAAAAATCAGTATCATGTTTGTAATGCTTGTCTGCAGATGGCCCTAAGATGTTCATGATGGAACTGCTACATGGGGGGACCCTCAAAAAGCACCTGGAAAAGTGTAAGCAGAGGGGCGTTCAAGAGAGTCTTGGTACGAAGCTGAGGTTTTTAGTGGACATTGCCAAGGTGAGAGAACATCTTTAACTGTCAGTTTTCAAACAATGTTTACATTTCATTTGCATTTTCAATGATGGCCTATTTAATGTTCATTGTAACACAACCTGATGACCTTGAATGGTCAATGTGTTGATGCATAAATAACTTAAACATCAGTCAAGCTTCAGGTCCTGTCCTACTTCAAGGAATAACGAGAGCACTGTACATAAGGTATAACATCACGATTACGCGACATCACACAATTCCTCCAACTCAGTTGCAGTTTATTCACCAATGTACCATCAAAATTTGCAGTTCAATCTTGTATGTGAAGTCTGTGATATCTCTCCCCCAAATATTTGGGGAAATTTTTTATCAGGCTTATTTCTGTTTGGTTATATTCATCTATCTAAAGCTACCTTAGAATCATTATACCCCTGCAAACAAAGTTTGAGAGGGGGTATATAAATGAAATTTCAGAGGGGGTATATAGGAATAGGTCTGTTGGTTTGTCGGTCTGTCTGTCCATCCCAAAAGCTTGTGACACAAACTTCTACATCTTTTAACCGATTCAGTTCAAATTTTGTGTGTGTATTGATAATCAGCTGGAGAGGTGCGTGACATAAATTTCACTTGAGTTATCTCAAGGATTACAGAGTTATTGCCCCTTATTCAACTCTAAATATCTTGTGATGTGAACTTCTACATTTTTTAACCGATTCAGTTAAAAAGTTTTGTGTGCATTGATAAGCAGGTGGAGTGGTGCATGTCATAAGTGGAGTGGTGCATGTCATAAATTTCACTTGAGTTATCTCAAGGATGGCAGAATTATTGTCCTGGTCCCATTTTTAAATTTTTTTCCTTTGTTAAATTGTAAACAGATGGCGACTAGGAGAAGTGCAGTGTCCAAAAACTGTGACTCTACACTTTTAAACCGTGTGCCAAACAACCATAACTGACTCTCTATACACTTTAAATATAAAATTACTTACTTATTACTTACTATCATAACCAATAAACTATGTATCTATGCTCTGCCTGAAGTCTGGCTTCTGTATCAAAGCATTTTGTGGGGGTATTAATCACCTTCAATGATAGCTCAAGATAATTTTTGTCAGGGACCTATTTTCGTCGATATTTAGGATGGCTTTATCCGCAAATATTAATCCCCACAAAACTTTCATTTCATAAACCTCAGGTGTTCAATAACTTGAATCCATGAATATACAAAAAAATAACTTTCATCAAATTTTCACAAAATTCATTGCCAACAAAAATTATTGATTTTACAATAATTCTCCTTTTATGGACTAACAGGGTGCAATTTTGTCAAAGGAGGATGGAAAAAAAACAAAAACACAAATGATCCATTCTAAAACGTGAAATTTCAGCATTGTGTCTATAATGGAAATTTGATGTACAACTTAAGGGAATCCATCTATCATTAAATTGTGATCATGGTCCATCAAGTGATCATGGGAATTTTATAGTAACTGCAAGCCTTGATAGATTTTAGCCAAAGAGCCTTTAACTCCAAGTCATTGGATGCTTTCATCTGCATTGAAATCTTTTTAAGCGTTTGAGGGATCTTGATTTTAATTTGATAATGAATGGATTAGCTTATCAATTATACAACAGAATTCTGATGCAGAATTTAATTTGCTCCTAAACCATCTTATGTGACTCTGGATTTTCTTTTTTGGTACACTGTTATGGTTTATTTTCATGGCTTTATCATTTTCTGATTATTATGGCTATATTTTAGACCTTATGGTCAAGGATTTTCCAAGTGTGGGTCCTGTTTTTTCTGAAGAGTCAGCATCAGAAGAGACATCAGTTAGATAAAGGGAGTCCGGGTGCGATACCCTAGCTCATTTTGCAAATAAACCCCATGGTTCTTTTACGTGCCCAGTGTATAGGACCAATACATGGGAGAAATAACCATAGCAACCTCATTTTGCCAAGTGCTAGGCAGGTGTGCATCTGGTACCAATTTTATACGTTTTTGGTTTGATGCGGTCACTGGAGGAAGTGCCGTAGCTGGGATTTGAACCCAAGACCTCCCGAATGCAAAGCTGACACTCTACCACTTAGCAATTGCATTGATATTGTTTTCTGAAATAAAAATAACAGTAGCCCAAAACCTTTTATATTGTTGATGATGTATGTAGTAGATATATAAAATGGCATTTGAACTATCTTGCCACAAAGCTAGCTTTTATGGTGACATGGTAGAGGAGTGTAACACTTGCATACCAAGGGTCCCTGAGTTTGATAGCAGCTTGGCAGTAGGATTTTGCTTGGTTACTTACATATATATTGGATTACGTCAGTTGATAACTCAGTAATGCAGAGTCCTCAGAAAAATTGGACACATGATTGTGACATGATTGTGCCCCTTTTTCTGACATCTCACGATTACATTCAGATGCTTTTTTTTTTATTACTTATCTTATTTTATGTTAATTGGGAAACAAGTCCTTACAACTTACACTACTACTATTACTAATCCCTCTCAATGGTTTCAGATTGGATCAGTACTTTGCAACTGAGTTTAAACCCACAACCATTGATTTTTTTTTGTGGGGGGGGGGACTTGTTACCTTATAGAGGCTAAATCCACAGGTCAAAAACTGACAAATTTTCCTAAAATAACTACCATATTTTTCCTATAAAATAGTTATTTTCTCCAAAGAAATAATTCATGGACTTTAAGTGAATTAGTGATATTGTCATAATTCAAATTTTAATTCGAAACATGTACAACATATACTACCTATAATTGAATAATATTATTGTCAAAACACTTATAATTTTTTTCCAATTTTTGACTTAAAAAGCTAATTATCCCAATTAGAAAGCCACAGGTAGTAAAAGTATCTAAATAAAATAATCACTCAAAGACATTTTGAATCAGCAGTGACCTACGCTGCCTCAGGATTATGGTGCTGTGTATCATCTTTACCATGCATCTTGTTTGTTTTGTAGGGCATGGAATACCTATATGGTAAGAAGGTGATTCACTGCGATCTACATGCAGACAATGTCTTGTTGGACGAAAATAAGACCGCCAAAATCAGTGACTTTGGATTGTGTAAGAAACTGGAGGGGAAGACTGACAATAAACACTACGTCAGGATCGACAATAAGTTCAAATGCAAATGGTAACCTACACACTGTTTTTGAGATAAATAACCTTGGTCCTTGTGCTGAAAATTTTCATTTCTTTTTGTGTCATTTTTGTTTCACCTGCTGTAAGCAGAGGTGACACATAGGGATCACTTTTTCATGGTCTGTCTATCCAGCTGGTTGCTGTCTGTCACGCTTCAGTAGGTGACACATGTGTTCCAAAGAACACTCTTGATTTATATTAGTGTATGGTTTTTTAATAAGAATTATATCTGTATAGTAATATACCATAATTATTGAAAATAATGGGACAGAAAAATGATTATTTTTAAAATTTCAAGTTCAAGAACATTATGACTACTATCTTTGGACAGAATTGGAGAATAATGTATTTTATCCTAAGAATAATGTATTTTGTCCTAAAAGATATTTATAAAAAGAAATCATTGAATTGAAAATTAATTATTGGTGTACCCCCGCTTCACTCTTGTTATATGGGAATCTATCTTCTTGTCCTATATCGTCCTGTCTAAACAATGTTTAATGTATTGACAAGGCAGTGTAACAGGGGCATTCAGCACCTGCAATGATAGTTTTAGATAAACACCCTGACAGAGGTGTAAAATTCCTGGAAAACGGCCATCCTTCCCTAATTTGATGTAGTTAAATCAAAAGAAATGCGAAGAAATATTCTGGTTTTTCACTCGCCCTGAACTTGTGTTCACTCCCCATGGAGAGATCTCTATAGTACATGTATATAGGTCAAATTGGATTACGAGCTGGATACCTGTGATGACAAGCAGGCAAGTTGAATTTCACCCCTGCCATACTTCACAAGATGAAGCAGGACTACATTGGAATGACTAATGTCCAATCATCTCCAATTTTACAGAAAGTTCAGGGGCCGCCGTGGCCGAGCGGTTACAGTTGTGGACTACAAATCTCTCAGCCCCTCACCGCTGTGGGTTCGAATCCCAGCAGGGACTTCGGATTTTTCATGTGAGGAAGATTTCCAGCTGGCTTGTTGTAGGTCGGTGGTTCTACCCAGGTACCTCTGTGTACTCGGGGTCTTCCTCCACCTGTAATTAGCTGGACGTTACTATATGATTGAAATACTTTGCAGCGACAGTAAACCCCAATTCAACTACAGAAAGTTCAGTATCATCTCACACTGTTGAGTCTTAACCTCGTTTTTCTCTCACTGTGTCACACTATAATGAATCAACAATATACATCTCTTTGGTTCTTTCTGTTTTTCTAGGGCTGCTCCCGAGGTATTCTCTAGCCAGTTAACGCTCCAATCTGACATCTGGAGTTATGGCGTGGTTTGTATTGAAGTCTTCTTGGATGGAGCGGATCCAGAATTTGCTTCTGGGAGTCTTTTATGGAATCAGAAAACTGAGGTGATGAGGTGTATTTCAAATGATGAGCGTTACCCCAAACCAGAGCAATGTCCGACAGAAATCTATAACATCATATTGAAATGTTGGGAGAGAGACCCTGAAAAAAGGATCCCATTCTCAGAAATTGTGACAACTTTTGATAACTTCAAGGTAAACAATATTTAATTGTTAAAAACAAAAGAACTATGAAGAAAATTACCTATCTGACCAGCAGTACACCATGCCAGCCAACAAATGCAAGTTTTACAATGATCACTACTCAGCAGTACATTTTAGATGAGATGGTAGCTCAATAAATATACCTTGTTCAGACTGGAACATATTTTCTGTATGATCAGATTTCTCCATGGTCAGACATGGAGTAATTGTGTAATGTTCAGCTCCATTATAGCACTTATTTAGCGATCAGGGTCAAATTCCATCAAAATTCTTAGCTTTAAGTAAAGCTTAACCCTTTCCCTCATATAGACTCATTTTGACGCACTCAGTAGGTACCACATAAAGCCTGATCTGCAGAAAACCACAGTTAAACCTTACCAAATTTAATTATAAAATCCTCATTTACTCGCAGACTGATCTGGTTTTATATTGTTCGCATAGGTCTTTTCATGGTTTCCTCTATGAGGGAAAGGGTTATATACTTAAAGGCGAATTTTATAACTCTCCTTTATCTAATGAAAATACCCAAATGTTTCATTTCTTATCAATTATTGTTAGTTATTAAGGTAATAATTCATTTCAACCTAGTCATGTACCTGAATATTTCATTCATAGTTATGGTGGAATGTGTATCTACCTAGTTTAAGAATTTAAGTATTACCTAGCGCTAAGTATTGTTGGTGGAATTCAAAATTATTTTTTGACAGTGTAAGCACTGTGTAAACACACATCTTAAGTCAACTATACAAATAATGTTAAGACTTCGGAGGTTTGTTGTTATGCTGAGATATAATGGAGTTAGCATTATAATGGACCATGTTACAGTGAATCTGAAGCATTAAAAAAGTGTGTTATAATAGATGTATTTTGTATTAGTTATTAAACAAAGCTTATTTTGAAGTTACAGTAGTAGAATTGATATGCAGAGATGAGTGCTAATCTTTGGTCTCACATCAGGTCTGGGATACTGTGTGTAATGCTTGGTACATGTGTATGCCTCATTTATTGAGCCTTGAAATGTGCTGTCTGATCCGGGTTTTCTCTGTTTGCTGATGCATCAAAGTAAGTCGTACGATGTAAAGGGGTAAAATTTGTAAACATTGAGAATTAGTGTCAATGTAGTATTGATAATCCAATGTCAGGGACACATCTGTGTAGTTTTGTATAAACTGTAATTGTGTTGAGTAGGAAAGATTAGGACTATCAGTCAATAGATGATATCTGGAATTCAGAAAAACCTGTGATTTACTCAGAAGATGTAGGCTCAGGTTTTCATTCATTTGAATGTACATGTATTGTTGCAAAAAAGGATGCATTTATGTTTTCATGAATTCAAATTTTTTGCTGCATATATATATCATGTTTGGTATCAAGTTTTTGAGTTTTGTATGACCATTTTAATGTCCCCACCAAAAATGGGGGGCGTGGGATATAGATTTTCCTTTGTCCATCTGTTCGTACGTACATCCTTCCGTTAGTCTTGAAACTTTGTGACACACTTAACTCCGAAAGTATTTGTACTACAGACTTGAAACTTTATGGATATATAATTATATAATTCAGGACATGAACTTACGCACCTGGTTATTTTCATCGAAACCGCATTGAAGTCGACAGAGTTATGGGCCTTTGTTTTTGACAAATATGAATTTTTTTGCTTGTGACGCATGTAACTCTGAAAGTATTTGTACTACAGACTTGAAACTTCATGGATATATTATTCAGGACATGAACTTGTTCACCTGGATATTTTTATCAAACCCTCATTAAAGTTGGCAGAATTATGGGCCTTTATCTTTGAAAATATGGAATTTTATGCTTGTGACGCATGTAACGCTGAAAATATTTGTGCTACAGACTTTTAACTTCATGGATATGTTACTCAGGACATAACTTGTGCACCTGGGTGTTGGTCTTTGTTTTGGAAAATGCGACTGGTGGGGGCATCTGTGTCTTTTGGACACATTTCTGGTTTATATTGAAGGTATTGCTTTGCAACCAAGGTAAAGGGGTCAAAAGCAAAAGTTGTAACGATGGGGTGATTACACTTTCGTTTGCAGCTGCATATACTGTTCTTGGCATTTCTAATGTCAGGACATTTTTTTCTTATACTTGGGAAGGGCTATAAAAGAGGATCAGCTAATGAATGCTTGAAAATGAAACCATTTGAAACAGAATGATTGGATCTGCAAGTTCCAATAAGACTTTTGTTATTGAAGAAACTGTTATTTTAATGATGTTCATTTTTGTTTCACTTTTTAAATGTAAAAAGTTTAATACCATTTTCTTAACCCTGTTTTTCTTTCATTTTATTTCTTGTTGTTGTCAATCACAGATATGTTAAAAATAATTGAATTCATTTCAATAACAAGGACAATGTTTCTATAGAAGAAATTGAACAGTATATTATGTACTTGTATATATAAATGTAAAAATATAGAATTACTATTTAGCTATACACTGATGTTTCTTTCTTTAGTTGTTTTTATTGTACTATTGTTCCTAACCTTAAAAGCCAAGGCCAGAGGGGCTAATCAGCCTTCTTTTTTACATGACAATGAGCCTCTTTGGCTTTCAGTGGATATTGGAAAAATCATTAGATTGTATTTTTAATTTTAACCCAACCCTCTTTTAAATTAATTAGTGTGGGTTATGTATATAGGGTATATAAGAATTGTGTCGTGTTCCATCCCGTTTTACAGAAATTGCAATATATTAAGAAACCTTTGAGAAAGAGCCCTTGATTTTGACGTATATATTCATTGACAGGAGGTTCATCACCATACGAAAGTGCCTATCTTTTGCTTAAGTTTTTTAACAGGTGTAGCCTTTCCTTCTTTTGGACAAAGACCTGTTCAACAGAGATATGAAACGGTCAGAAATTACATTTTTTTTTAGGGACAAAAATACAACAGGTGAACGGGATTTGAATGAGATTTCACTCAGATGCATAGCATTTTGCAGACGCTTTACAGACAGACGTTTCACAGTATCACTCTGAGATCTGCAATCTGATGAGAGACATATTGGGTTTAATAGGCAATAAATTGAAGAGAAAACACAGTATTTTTATAATTAACAGTTTTACACATCTTGCGTTATTTCCGTCATTGAATGTTGTTTTATAATCAAACATTGCATCATTGTGTTGTGCATGGATATAACAGGTGGGGGTTCATATCCTTTTGAATGAACTTCCCAGCTGAAAAGTACTAGTCCAACCCAGGAACCACGTGAGCAATTACCATAAATCTTTTAAACCTGTATAATATTGGCAACTGCCAGGTTTTAAGGAGATTTAAAGAAAAGATATGTGCATAAGGTATGATTGGCATATTTTTGTATCAGACAGTTGCTATTTTTACTCTTAATCTGTCTTTGTAATGAAGTTGTTATTCCAATTATGCAAAGGCAGTGCAGATCCGTTATACTGTTGTAGTTTTAAAGATTGTAATAAGAGGCTGTGTTCAGTCAGACAATGTTGTAACTAGATAATGTTCAACAATAAACTTTAGTGAAGGGTGCCTTCATCCTGTAGTAAAGCACATAAATATGGATCAGATGGTTACAAGTTAGAACCCGGTTGGGAGCAAGAGTTTTTCATGAACCTGCAAGGTGCCAACCACTGGTCCAACCCAGGAACAGTTATGGGGAAGTAGCATAAATTGTAAGAATTTGTTTCCCTACTAATTTGAAATAGATAAGTTAATAAATACATATTTGAGGACTTTAAAAATGCCTCTTGTTTAAAATTTCAATATTTAGCATCATTTTGTTTTTTTACCAGTTGACCCCTGTCTTAAATACATTTTTTCCATAATGTTATAATGAAACTTCATGAATATAAAATTCAAACATAAAACATGCATTAATCAATTGTTGAAATACATTTCTAAATAAACTAAAATTGTTTGAAAAACATGATATAGAATATACAAATGTTTTTCCAAGGTGAGGCATTTTTAAAGTCCTTGCAGAGTATAAAAACAATTACAATGTAATCATGTGATATATTTTACATTTGTGTTTTAACCCTTTTCCTCATAGAGGACACCATGAAAAGACCTATGCAAACAGCATAAAACCAGGTCAGCCTGCGAGTAACTCGCAGGCTGATCAGGTTTTATGCTGTTCGCTGCTCCTCAGTGGTCTGGTAATGAGGATTTTACAATTAAATTTGGTAAGGTTTAACTGGTTTTCTGCAGATCAGGCCTTATGTGGTACCTATTGAGTGCGTCAAAATGAGTCTATATGAGGGAAAGGGTTAAAATTAATGGAAAACTTAGTTTGAGATATGTATTGATATATAGATTCAAGATTACCTGATTAATTTATACCTTCATATTGCTCAATATATTCTTGTACACATTTTACATTGAACATGAATATGCTATTGTTCCACACTTTAAAAAGGTGAAATGAGGCATCTGAAGTCTGTACCAATACCATGTATTCAACAACAGTCATGGTTGGTACAATGCCTTACCATCAATTTAAGTTTATTTTATACCACATCAGATTGTTAATTAGAAGCTTGCCTTGAGAAAAGTGCTCAAATTTCATTTACAGAGACATATCCTGTATAAAGTAGAATATATATAAACTATTAGTTTACCTGAAGTGTTTGGTCTAAAATTATTGTATTTTGACTGATGGGATTTTCATACAATTTATTGATGTTATAGTGATACATTTATACCACATCAACCCTCACATTTCCAGTGTAATATAACCATAACATGTTCCTTTACTGAAAAAAAAAAGAAGTTAAGTCATAATTTTTATTTTTATGATAAAAACAAAATATCATCATAGCTTTTATCATATACAATATTAACTTTTGTTTGCAAATGCATTTTTTTTTAAATTTTTTTAAAGACATAAAAAATTATTTTATCAGTATACTGTATATACATACATAATTATTTAATATAACACATCAAATAACCAATACTTTTAATTTCATTGTAATATACAATAGATCCTCATTAAATCGAACTCATGGGGACCAAGCTGAAAACTTAGAAATAACAATTATTCAGATTAAAAATCTGATGGAAATTTCAGTTTGTGAGCGTGCATGTCTGTGTTTTCATTACCAGTGTATATTGTGGAAATTGTTATGCCATGAAAACCACCTATTAGGTGTACGTATATACTATTTGCAAGTTATGAAAAGTAATGAAAATGTATCATGATTTGCTTAGATGCTTCTGATAAACATAATCATTCTACCATGCCAAGTAATGATACACATTTTTACCGTCGATCTGCTGCTTCAGGTAGCGTCACGTGCCGGTGACGAACGCGATGATATGAAATGTACTAATGATCAGACACCTGGGTTTATCTGCTGGCAAGAGCATATTATGCAACCTGTCAGACATTGATTAGCAATAATCAACATTTCCGGAGACACGTTGCCCAGCCCAAACTTGGTAAAATGTGTGAAAAACTTGCCTGAGCCATCACTCCAGGTGCCTCCACAAAATAAACTTGGTTACTGACCCGGATACGATTGATAATAAGGACAATAATTAGTTCATGAAAATTTATGAAATTTGACTTCGAAATAAAAATTGAAAAATGTACATGAATCAAGTTTGCTTCTACTTTTTAAGACTCTTAGTCCCCATCCTCTAGATGCTTGGCTCACATGGCTCATGGTATTTACATTGTACAGCAAATCATCTTGGTGATTGAGATTTATTTGACTCTTCAATTTTCATTTGTATTGTATACTTTCTGTGTCATCAGACTATCTTATCATTTTCCTTTTAGTTGTGGCCCATTTTCTTCATAATGTTTGTCGTCAGTCTAACATTAACATAGTTGTCAGTATTCCAATCTTCCTTAGATTTATGAGCTAAAGTAGAGTCTGGTATTTTGTTGAATATACAGATGTGGCAGACTTCACCAAACGTATCCGAGTATCAGAATCTGATGTTGGTATGATGAAGATCCCAATACTGGATTGTATACAGCAGAATATAGAACATTGCTTTTTTATTGGCAATGTTTGTTTGAGGCAGTTTTTAATGTTAAAGTAGAACTAACATGCTCATGATGTTCTTGGAGTTGTTTCCAATGAATCTCAGTGTCTACAAATATATTGAGTTGGAGTTGTTTATTTTTCTTTGAATTCATTTATGTACAAAAACCATTGTTTTTGCTTTTATGTTTCTGTTATGTCTAGTGTAGGCAGAGCAGTCACTTTCCCCTCAACTACAAATCTTATTACCAAGAACAATTCCTGTTTGTAAATTGTAGTTGTCTTTTTTATATACAAAGTCTAAATGACAAATACTGTTTGAGGGAATTTAAAACCAAAAAACAAAGTTCAAGTAGTTTTATAATTTTGAGGGTTTATAGGGCAGCATTTAGAAATTCCACATTTCCTTATGTAAAAGGCTCTGAAAAATGACTTCATAGAAAATAAACATCAGCTAAGACAAGCCCTCGGCTGTTGACCATTGCTGGTCTTAATATTATTTAAATGAGTACTGGTCTTTTCAGACCAGTATGCATCTTGTCCCATTGATGTTTAACATAATGGATAGACATTTTCAGTTTCTTGTTTTTTTTAACCAATTTCTAAAGGATTATTTTCATTAAATGACAGGGTCAGCTGTTCTCAAACAGTATTACTAGATAATATATGTTCTTTTTTAACTAGGTCAATGATTTATCACTTGTTATCCAAGTGTAACTTTTGAATAATCTAATTTAATTTGAAGATATCACTAAACATTGGTTTGTTATAAAATGTAATGTCACAGTCATACATGCAACATTTGCCAAGTGTTCAAAATCTTCATTGACTTCTCATTCCTTATAAGCATATCTTCTCACAAGTCTTGCTGAAGACAAGATTGTATATTTTTTTAATTCACATGAAGTTTTTTATTGTGATGCCTTTAAGGAAAACTGGTTTCCGAGTGGTAAGAACATCCATCACATAACGAAGGGGTCCTTGTCAGTCTGCGACATTGGCATACCAAAGTCTTTGAAATCCTACTTGTATAATCCCTTGCTTGGCACTCAACACATAAGGGTTAAGTTCTGGGACTAGTTGGCCCAGCATCAGGAAGATGTTACTGGATGTGGTCACTATATCATAGTCGGGTAGCAATATACATGTCTCGTGTAGACAAAGTTTTCAAAATGACTGAAATACTGTTGATGGGATATAATTAAATCCAAGCAAACAAGCAATCTCTAAAAAGAAAACAAAAAGTTTTGAGGAAATTAAGTTAACGTTATTTGACAAAACCAACCTTATATCATTTTTAATTACAAAAAGAGCACTCGGTTTATGTCATTATTTTTTAGTCAGCATTGCCTTTGCACCTTAGTCACTCAAGCTTTGTCTTTCAGGGCAACAGAGACCTGTGTTGACATGGTTATAACATTTGTTGATGACAGCATTAACTTTGTTTAAGTTTAAAGACCCTCTACAGTTATTGCCTTTAGGGGTACGTACACATTATGTTTGTGCTTTTTATTTTGAATTCAGGGAGCATTGAATATGAGGATCAAGCCAAAGACATGGGGAAAATAACCTCATGTGCCAAAAAAATGTGCGATATATTTAATTCATATTTGAGATAGTTTTAAGAAGAAGATTATGAGATTATGTCCTTGTCAAATGATGTCACTCTTTACATACTTTGTTGTAGTTATGTTAAAAGGATAAAACAGTTTGGAAACTTGTTAACAATTGAGTTAGAGGTATATCTTACTGTTTCAGATACATAATGTTGATTTTTCGTGTTATTTGTGTAATATCAAATATTTAATGTGTGTTAATTGATAGTTTAAGTGTGTTTATTAATTGACAATAAGTTTTGAACAAGTATTTGTATTGTCATTTCCATGTTCGCACTTTTTTCTGGAATACATGACAAGAACTGAAAGGTATTTTTGTTTTAACTACTGTCCATGATTGATCTCAACATCATCGTTGATGATGTCAAAGTGAGCATCAGACTACAGTTACCTGCCCTTGATTGACCAAGCCCACACTGTTTGTATCTTCGATAACCCCAGGCCTTATTCATTTGAATATTTTTGTTATACGCTAATGATATTGATTACCTATCAGCCTTATCTGCACAAAAAGATTCAGCGAGCAATCAGATGAGTACGCTTCCACGAACTTTTCCTAGTGTTATGTCCAGGGTATTCAATGGTCTGGAATAGCCTGGGTTATTGAGGTTTTGCTTTTATTTAATGGGAAGATAAATGAAAAATATGAGATACAATGAATTTTCTATCAGAGGATGCCCAGAAGATGAGGCTCATATATCGATATTTGTATAGGTTTATGGTCTAAAAATTGTATTTTGGGGCATAGTTTAATCATAAGTTTTCATGCCTTGGACATCTTTGGCAGGATACTCATACGCATGCCATTTGGTCTGAAATACTGAAAATAAATGCAAATGAACTCATAAAATTACTCCAGCCAGAATTCCTTCTCTAGCATGAAATCCAGCCCAGGTTTGCCTGTTTACAATTTTGAAATCTGGTATAATGTTTATATGGAACATAAGATATCTGTGGTCTCAGAAATACCATTTTAAAATAGAGCTGTCAACAATAGAGACAGTATCTACACAGGCACAACATTAAAACGTTACACCAACTCCAAACTTAAAGTCTATGTTGATAAATTTATGTTCATGGTTATTGTTACTTATTTTATCAGATGTTCAATGGTAGCATACTGAGTCATGCGTATTTATTTCTAGAAGAAATCAGTAAATTCATTTTTGTCTGAAACGGATAAATGCAGAGGAATAAAAAGATCCGGAAAACAGAATATGACACAGTACAACATTATAACATTAATTAAAAACTCATCGAAATTCTACACATAGTGAAAGTAACCAATGTGTCTTCATTTTTTGGTATTGACGCTTGCA
>CM037790.1:6019087-6069087 GCA_021229015.1 Solen grandis | reverse complement strand
GAGATTTATTGTTTAATATCAGTATTTGTTGGAAATAATGTATTTCTGTGAAGTTGCCGTTGAAAAGTGCATTGAGTGATTGTGATATGCATTGCTTCGGTCACATTGTGTCCAAGTACAGTTTCCATTGGGTTTCGTGACTCGTATTGTCTTTGTAATTTACCTAAGATAGAAAATCGACTCTACAACGAATAGGCCTTTTGTTTCTGCGTTGAACAAGCCCGGCATATTTGATATCGGCTGAAAATTGTGTCAGATACGAAGTTCAGAATATGACCATGTCAGTTTTCCTATAGATTTTGAATGGAGAGTTACATACATACCATTTCTTATTTTATGTCAGGGATTCAGACTGGATCCGCCCTTCATTCCAGGACCGATAAAAGCTACAGATGACCGGAAAAAATAAATTCAGTACACCCATCATGCCGATAAAAATACATTTCATCAGACAATGTGACCAACAAATGTCTGTACTGGACGGTGAAATTTCAACAATTAACCATTTACTTCATAGAGACTCATTCTGATGCATTGGTTATCAATGTAATATTTGATGCCAAATAAAGAATATGTATGTATGTATTTACCTGTTACTTCATACAGACGCATTTTGACTCAATTACCCGTTACTTCATGGGGACTCAATTGACGCAGTCGGTATTTAACAGCATAAAAATTCCTTATCAGCAAAAAAGACTAAATAGCATTGCTGCTGTTGAAACTTTAATCATATTACAATATATATAAAAAATGTGTTTGTTCTGAAAATAATTACATTAGAAACAATTTTTGATACTTGGAGAGGCCGGTTTTTATGCGTGTTCTTAGGACTCGTAGTCGTACGTTGTGAGAATTTCGACCATAGAATTTTTTCCATAGTTCAGAGGTCGACATTAAGGTCCGACTGAACGACATTCATTAGTAGATTAATGGTCCGGTCCAGCTAGGTACTAGGCTAACACGGCCGACTGGTCGTGTTCTAAATTCCTCAAAGTTCGCAGGAATTTTATCTACTGACACATCAAAAGCACAAAAATAACTTTAATGGCCAAACTATTGACCCTTGTTGAAACAGTTTCTTGGAAAACCCATGTGTGCTATATTAAGCAGCATTTTCATTAACAACCTTGACACGAGTTCACTCATTGGTTTGTGTTTTCAGAACGAGGCTTTTTCCCCCACACACTTGCCAAGTTCAATGTCGTAATACTAAGCTAAGAATGATTATTTCTTCATCTAACTTTTCATTTTATAATGTTTACGAAATAAATAAAATTTGATTTAAAAATGCTATAGATACAAGTTAATGCATGAACGCTTATCTTTTTATTATGCTGGGATCCCATGTATAACAACAATAGACCTTTTTTAAGATTTGTTTTACCGCAATACAAAAAATGTCAAATAGTCTTTTCATCTGACAAAAAAATCAATGTCAGTAATGAACAAAAAATGTAAAGAGGAATCAAAGAAATTGTATGAATAGATGACAGGAAACAGATCGTTTTGCTTTAAATGGAATTGCTTGAAAATCATTAAACAATAGACATTATCTGGAACTCGCATATATGGGGATTTCCATGTACCGTATTTACTCGACTATAAGACTATTCGCTTATAAGACAGGGCCCCCTTTCCAATCCCCAAATCTGTAGAATTTTGCTTTGACTTGTTTATAAGACGGGGTAAAAAAAGACGAACGGTAATTTACTGCCGAATATTTAAAAGTATACCATAAAAATCTCGCTAAGTTCGGAATAATTTCACATAAAAATGAAACAAACTTTTGATTAAATGCATTATCATACTATATATGTTTCATTATAAATCTCGAAAACAACTCATTTTCATTTACAGATCTTGTAATGTTCCAGTTATGTATGGTCTGGTATGTACGGGTTTTGATGGTGCGCGTGAGAACCTTTAGTGTGAAACTACGCCGATTTTCATATCAGTTTTTCTGGATTGTTAATCAATACCAATTTTTTTTTTCATGCTAAATGTTGATGAACTTATAAAAAAGCATTAATTAAACAAATTATTACGAAAACATCTTGTGTATTTCAATGCTTTATTTACGTCGAGGTGTCATGAGTTGATTTTACGATCAAGCGGTTCTATTGAGCACCATGTGTTTCCCGAAACCGCTTGAAGAAAAGATAAATGCCTAAAATGTTCCATTAAATTCATATTGGTGGAGAAAACATTTGATTAAACAATCTTACAATAATATTTAAGTCATTTATATCATGCAATTCATATCTGATATTTATCTAACAATTGAAAATGGGAAGAATATTTGGCTGCATAATTGCATACCGCTACGAAGCTTCATTCATACCGCAACTTAAGTTGGTGAAACTACGGGACAGGTGAATTCCGCTTATAAGACGACCCCCCAACTTTTAAAACCTGATCAGACACCAAAAACCCCGTCTTATAATCGAGTAAATACAGTAAGTACAATCAAGGTGTTCATGACTTGCCTTTACTATTTGAGTTTACTGTCGCTTCGACAGTATTTCAGTCATATAGCGACGCCCAGCTAATTACAGGTGGAGGAAGACCCCGAATCCACGGAGGCATCCGGGTAGAACCACCAACCTACCGCAAGCCAGCTTGAAGGCTTCCTTACATGAAAATCCGAATGACCCTGCTGTGATTCGAACCCATGCGGTGAGGGACTGAGTGAGTGTTAAAATCCAAGGTGTTCATGCAAAGTTATTGAAAAGCATGTAACACAAGAGTAATTCTAGTATTATCTTTGTAGACCTTTATTCATTTCTAAAGGTAAACATGATAAAAAAACAAAAAACAAAAACACACACACTGTTAGGTATTCCGAAGTAAGTATATTGATCAAAGTATGACATGTATGTGTTTTACACTTCGGTCTAGTTCAGTTAAGGTCAGGTATAGTAGGTTTTCTAAGTTACTGGACCACTGGTCCAGCTCTCAAACAAGAGGGCCAAGATGGCCCTAGATCGCTCACCTGAGAAAAGTATCATTCATTGCCTGTACAAAACAGATTGCTTTAGAATTAAGATGATGAGGTGAAACAATGTTCAGGAATTTTCTGACCCCATCCACAAAAGATATCATCATGACAAACATTCTGACCAAGTTTGAGGAAGATTGGATCAAAATTGTGGCCTCTAGTGTGTAAACAAGATTTTTCTAAGATTTGACCTACTGACCTACTTTTTGATCCAACCTGACCCATTTTCGAAAGGGTTCAAGATATCATCAAGACAAACATTCTGACCAAGTTTGAGGAAAATTGGATCAAAATTGTGGCCTCTAGTGTGTAAACAAGATTTTTCTAAGATTTGACCTACTGACCTACTTTTTGATCCGACCTGACCCATTTTCGAAAGGGTTCAAGATATCAACAAGACAAACATTCTGATCAAGTTTGAGGAAGATTGGATCAAAATTGTGGCCTCTAGTGTGTAAACAAGATTTTTCTAAGATTTTACCTACTGACCTACTTTTTGATCCAACCTGACCCATTTTCGAAAGGGTTCAAGATATCATCAAGACAAACATTCTGACCAAGTTTGAGGAAGATTGGATCAAAATTGTGGCCTCTAGTGTGTAAACATCAAATTGTTGACGGACGACGGCTGACGGACAATCAAGTATCCCAAAAGCTCACCCTGAGCTATGCTCAGGTGAGCTAAAAAGTTAATGTCAAACCCTGTAGTTACAGAATTCCTTAAAATTAAATACATATATCAACCATTAAAATCAGGAAATTGACTAAATAAATAGAATGATGCATGTCAGGTTTCGTTTTCTTTTCTTCATGCTATTCAAGTTCTATCCAGTGGAACATTACCAATGCAAATTTATTCTTCTCGTGCTATTTGTTTTAAAACAATAGCGTCTGTCTATAAAAAGAACCAATAGAATTGTCAGATACCATAAATCACGTGCCACAAGATGTGTTTATTTGATTGTCTAAACAAGTGTCGTTAAAACTGGAAATCAGCGAGTCTAAGAAATAAACAGGCCGTTATAAAATGTCGGCAAAAAACTGTCAATGATGATTGAAAAACAAAGAGTAGCTTCAGCCATGCTTCCTTTTTAATTTGTCATAATTAAATGCTGTGATTTCCATTTATCTAATCCTCTTCATTGTTTCACCACCTCCCCACCACATACCGTCAAAAAAGGAACTAAATATACGGGTTTGTTCACTTTTACATGACATTTTCCTGGGGAATTAATAACATTTACTCTTCAAGTTTAGTTTACCATTACTAGATTTAAAAAATGAATTAGTGTTGCATGTATTTCTTAGTAACGTAAGTGTCCACATTTATTTTATATCAGAAATGGAGAGAAATGTTTGTTTATTATTTAAACAATCCATTAATTTTTTTTTTTTTTAAACCTTTATCATTAAACATTAGACTTGAAAATGCACTTGTCCTGTTGGACGACTGCTTAGTATTTCTTACTAGCCCGTTCCATCATTCCACTTGCCAATATGAGCGGACAAGTGGATTTTTACACCCCTGAATGAATAATATTCAAGTTATGTTAAGGACAAGAAAAAAAAAAAAGCAATTTAACAAAGGGAGATAATTAAAAAATGGGACCAGGTAGAGTTACAGATCTTGGACACTGCACTTTTCTCGATTATCAATGCACACACAAAATTTAAACAGATTGGTTAAGAAATGTAGAAGCAGTTTGCGTCACAAGTTTTTGGGATGGACGGACAGACCGACATACCAACAGACCGACAGACTAACTCCTATATACCCCTCTCAAACTTTGTTTGCAGGGGTATAATAATATGAAATTCTAACAACTGGTTTCAGAAGTCTTTTAAAGTTTTCTTGGCAGATTTCATAAGGGCCATATCTCCTGAACTAATTAATAGATATCAGCCATAATCAAACTTGTCAGACTGATTATGACTATAAACAATGCCATAAAGTTGAAGATGTTTTGCTTAAACAAGAGTTCAAGAAAGAAGTGCTAACTCTCGACTGTTTTACATGTCCCCAACAAAATTTAAAGTTAACAAGAGCTGTCAGAGGACAGCATGTTCGACTATTCAAAATGCTTTTTGGAAAATCAAATTAAATCTGTTTCGATTTTTGCTCTTCACATACCCTGTACATATTAATGGTCAAAAATGATATACCTTGATAGTCGGATACCCCTTTAAATATTTTTATAAAGTCTAAAATCAATCCCATGCCTAGTTACTGAGACATAAGCTTAATAACACTTCATGCAAAACTTTAACCAAGTATCCAAGTTAGAAAAGGGCCATAATTTGTATAAAATTCAGCCCAAAAGTTATCCTCCTTGGTTTTCTGATGCTGCTGAAGACACTCCTTAACTTTCTAGTCAATACCATAAACAGTTTCTGAGATATAAGCTGGATAGTAGCTTGAATGGAAAACTTTAACCAAAATTTTTAAGTTAAAAAGGGGCCACAATTTGTAATATATTCCATCAAGTGTTATCTTCCTTTAAAGTATGATACCCCTAAACATATGAAAGATGTTTCAAATCAATCCCATGCCTGACTCTGAGATAAAGCATGAAAGCACCTTGCATGCAAAACTTTAACCAAAATTTCTAAGTTAAGATTATCTACCTTGCCCTTAATTTAGGAAGTTTAAAAATTCCGGCTGCGATATAAGCACGAGAGTATCTTGCATGCAAAACTTTAACCAAAATAAGTTAAAAAGAGGTCATAATTTGCAATATATTCCATCAAGAGTTATCTACCTTGGTTGTCTGATGCTCCTTAACATATTAATAAACTTTCAAGTCAACACCATGAATGGTTATTAAGATACAAGCTGGATAGTAGCTTGCATGCAAAACTTAACCAAATTTCCTATTGCATGCAAAGCTTTTACTAATATTTCTAAGTTCAAAAGGGGCCATAATTAGGACTTTCTGCCTAAAGCAGAAAGTCCTATTGGGTTTGTTATGTTTATTATTATTATTATTCTTTTCTTCTTCCTAACTAAACGCTTATTTTTATATGTTGCAATAGTCCTAGGACGATGAAATTTTTATGGCTTATTAGTCACGTGAGGAAATTTTGATTTCAATGATTTTCAGCACCCTATGACGTCACATGACGTCACAGCTAAAAATAGTGAAAAATGGTGTTCGCGCTCTACAGCCGTCATTTATGGTCGGATTTTCTTCAAATTTTTACAGATGGTACATCTTGAATCAAAGGTGTGCATATCCTGTCAGCTAACCGAAATTCCGAAGTTCTGTGGCTGAAATAAGATTCGAACATAGGACCGAAAATTTCATTTTAGGATAAAAGAGCTTCAGGATGAGATAGAAAGTTGAAACTTACACAGTTTGCAGTTCTGCAGAATTTCTACAAATATTTTGAGGCGTGACGTCATATGACGTCATAAGCATACTTCTTAATTTTCATTTTAGGGCAATGATTTCGACATGATGCCAGTTGTTCAGAATAATGAAAATTTCAGAGTTATGAAAGGAAAGTATGCGCTTTTGAACAAAAGCATCTTCAGCACCCTATGACGTCATGTGACGTCACAGCTAAAAATAGTGAAAAAAGGTGTTCGCGCTCTACAGCCGTCATTTATGGTCGGATTTTCTTCAAATTTTCACAGATGGTACATCTTGAATCAAAGGTGTGCATATCCTGTCAGCTAACCGAAATTCCGAAAGACCGAAGTTCTGTGGCTGAAATAAGATTCGAACATAGGACCGAAAATTTCATTTTAGGATAAAAGAGCTTCAGGATGAGATGGAAAGTTGAAACTTACACAGTTTGCAGTTCTGCAGAATTTCTACAAAAATTTTGAGTCGTGACGTCATATGAAGTCATGTGACGTCATAAGCATACTTCTTAATTTTCATTTTTGGGCAATGATTTCGACATGATGCCAGTTGTTCAGAATAATGAAAATTTCAGAGTTATGAAAGCAAAGTATGCGCTTTTGAACAAAAGCATCTTCAGCACCCTATGACGTCACATGACGTCACAGCAAAAAATAGTGAAAAATGGTGTTTACGCTCTACAGCCGTCATTTATGGTCGGATTTTCTTCAAATTTTCACAGATGGTACATCTTGAATCAAAGGTGTGCATATCCTGTCAGCTAACCGAAATTCCGAAAGACCGAAGTTCTGTGGCTGAAATAAGATTCGAACATAGGACCGAAAATTTCATTTTAGGATTAAAGAGCTTCAGGATGAATAGAAAGTAGAAACTTACACAGTTTGCAGTTCTGCAGAATTTCTACAAATATTTTGAGTCGTGACGTCATATGACGTCACGTGACGTCATTTGTTTCTTACTATTATTCTTTTCTTCTTCCTAACTAACGCTTATTTTAATATGTTGCAATAGTCCTAGGACGATGAAATTTTTATGGCTTATTAGGCACGTGAGGAAATTTTGATTTCACCCCTACTGCATATATGTAGCCATATCTCAATAAATATCGATTTTTGTAAATATATGTATGAATAAGAATTATAGCTGAATAATTGACGTTTCCAAAGATATTTAGTTTATTAAAATTGGTTTACGCAATACCAATTTATAAGCAAAAAAACTAAACGAAATGAAGCTAATTTTGCTGATAATATGCTGTTTTCTTGAGGTTTAACAGTCAATATCTCAGAAACGACTGAAGATAAGTTTATACATTATGCGTATAAAATGTAGCATGTTTTAAGAGCTTTCTAACGGTACCAAGTTTATTGAAATTGGACTTCATATAAGAAAGTTACATGGAAAATAAGATATTTCATAATCATGCATCATAAAAATATGGAAAAGGTCACGCGCAGGGGTCACCAGGCTTAAATACTTGCGCAACGACTTAAAAAAAAAAAAAAAAAAAAAAAAAAAAATCAAATTGCAATTAATGGGCTATATCTTGATTTTGTTCTTTTTTTTTTGTTGTTGTTGTTGTTTTTTGTCGAATGTTGACTGTTTCCAAAATAAGCATTGCAGTTAATACATGTACAACGGCACAAGACAAAAATCCGTATTTGCAACACTATGTAGCTAGCGAGCAGTTTGCAAGCCTTGAAAAATTCACACGTAGCCCCACATTTTAGACCATCTAAAAACTGCATTGTTATGCTAACGATATTCATATTGCATCAGTTTGTAGGCTGGGATGTTACCTTTCAAAATATCACCATAGTTCGAAATTCCAGGAATTTATGGCAAAACTACGGAAGCCCAAACACGCCAAAATCGCTAAATACGTTTAACTACGTTACAGGTGTCGAAAGGATATAGCACTATACAAATATTCAATACTTCTTCCTAATGAGGCTAAAATTAAACAAGGTTACAACTGAGCTGGAGTGATGAAATTCTATGTGTGATGAAAGTTAGAAACTTACATTTGAACACTGTTTCATTTTTCTTTCATGTCATATGACATAGTATAAATGTTGTATGTAAACTACATGTGCAAGATATGGGCGGACTTTTATTAAAATTCACAGAATGTGTTCTATTTGTGCTATTTTATATAGAAATAGAGGAGATAGAAAGTTGCAATTTGGACAGATTATCTATTATGTCATCTTCTATATATACTATATAAAGCAGATGTTGCAGAAAGTCCTATCATTCGTTTAAACGAATGACATCTAGTTTATATTATATTCAGTCAAGAGTTATCTACCTTGGCTGTTTGATGCCCCAGTACATATTTATAAACTTTCAAGTCAATACCATAAATGGTTAATGAGATAAAAGGTTGATAGTAACTTGCATGCCAAACTTTAACCAAAAGCTGCAACGCCAATGCCGATACCAATGCAAGGGCGACTACAATAGCTCTCATATTCTTCGAATAGTCAAGTTAAAAAGAGGCATAACTCAGAAATGCCACTTGTCTTACAACTGTGTCTTGTCATGATTATTAAGAAATCCAAGTTTCATGTTGATACCTTGAAAAGTGTTTGAGAAATGGGCTACATTTAAGTTTTTGCATGACAACAGTGATGACAATGACGACACAGTGATTATAATAGTTCAACTTTAGTTCAACTTTTTCTTCAAAACAGACAAGCTAAAAATAAAGATGCTGAAACAAACCAACAGACATGCAACAATCCCAGAAAGACAACGGACAGATATACAATTAATCTAATAGCTCATCCTGAGCACATGTGCTCAGGTCAGCTAAAGAATTCTTTGTTAAAAGGGGACATTATATGATAAAATTCAGTCCAGGGTTTTCTACCTTGTATGTTTACTGCCCCTAAACATACTTCATTAACTTTCAATTTAATACCATGAATGGTTTTTGAAATATATGAGGTGGTATTAGCTTGCAAAAAAATCTTTACTCATGCTGCAAAACCAAAGCCAATGCTGACACAAGGATGACTACAATAGCTCTCCATATTCTTTAAATAGCGGTTCTACAACAAATCCTTTATCAAACTCTCGTAAAAATTTTCATGAACCATACTTTTTAAAGCTAATAAAGTACTTCAAGTAGTTCTTTGAATGAAAAGGAAACCAACCTTCTGTCTGAATTTTTTCGAACTTCTTTCCTGAGAAATTAGCCACTTTTGATTTCTCAATTATGGATGTTTGCAGTCTATATATGTCTGTATGAACATTTATAGTGTGCCCCATATGGTCTGCTAACATCTGAAGCTCAATGTGGTTCATGTCCAAATTCTGTAAAAGCCCATTAACACAATTTATTGTTAATATATCTTTAAAACTGTTCTTTACAAGAATTAAGGTTTAAAGTCCCTAATTCTAACATTTATGGCTTTAAATTAACTTATTGCAAAAGTAACTAGATGCTCTTTTGTTCTGACAAAAGATGGGACTTTCTGCGACACCGAGTCAAACTTGAGCGACTGAGTCACTTTGATCCTTTTACACATGCTATCTAAATATCAGTATTCTAGCTCATCTGGATAAGATGTTATGCTTGAATGGATTTTGACATTGTCTTCTTCCAAAGATTCTCAGTCATTTTTTTTAGTTTTGGAAGATGAAGACTGGGATGCACAACTACATTGTAATATACACGTTCTGTGAAATTTTCATCAAAAACCCGTCCAGAAATAATGGCTGTAGAGCGCATACAACCGTTTGTTAATATAAGAAATTATTTTCATGTAATTATGTCATGTGTCGTCATATGACGTTCATTTTCACAAAATGTTAAAAGTTATCCAGAGACCTATATATTGACAAAATATCAACTTTCTATAACATATAGAACCGATAATATAAGCATTTAAAATTTGACGTCCTTGGTTCAAATCTTGGATATGCCATAGAACCTTGGACTTTTCAAATTTTGAAAAACGGACACCGGAACGCACAACTAGAACCTATTATGCAGATTCTGTGAAAATATGATGAAAATCAAGTCTTTAATAATGGCTCTGGACGGTGAACAAACTCTTGTAGTCAATTTCATAGTGAGTCATGGACCTATAAAAATCATAGAAATCGAAATATCAGCATCTAAAGCATATGTTCATAAATTTTCATTGCCCATGGACCATTGAAGCATATACGATTTTCTTGTTAATATTAGAAATAAGTTTTCATGCAATGACGTCATATGACGTTCTTTTTCACAAAATATCAGTCACCGAGAGACCTACATACTGACAAAATTTCAACTTTCTATTTCAAATAGGACCGATTTAAAAAGCATTTAAAAATTGACGTCCTTGGTTCGAATCTTGGATTTGCCATAGATCCTTGGAGTTTTCGAATCTTGAAAAACGGACACCGGGATACACAATAAGAACCTAACATACATATTCTGTGAAAATTTGATGAAAATTGGCCCATTAATAATGGCTCTGGACGGTGTACAAACTTTCAGAGTCAATTTCAATTGTGACGTCACATGACGTCATAAGCCTATGTTAATCATTGAAATCGAAATTTCAGCATCTGAAGCATATGTCATTAAATTTTCATTGCCATTCAATAATTTCAACATATAGAAATATTCTTGTTAATAATAGAAAAACATTTTCATATAAAGACGTCATGTGACGTCATATGACATTCATTTTAACAAAATTGTTAAGACTCACAGAGACCTATATACTGACCAAATATCAACCAAATATCTCAAAAAGGACCGATTTTATAAGCATTTGAAAATTTACGAAAATTTACGACCTTGGTTTCAATTGATTCTATTCCTGCACACATCTGTGGTGATAGTAGTATGAACACCTTCCGAATACCTCTGACTTCAATCAGTCTCATCCTGAAAAATACAATTATTCTGTGTTTTTTTAATTAAAAAATGAAAATAGCCAAGAAATATTGGTAAAATGAAACCAGTCATTTATCATTTTATAAGAAAACTATCCAACACTCTTAGAGCTCCATTTTCTAAGGGATCAACTTTGTCTTCGTTTAAGCGATTTAAAGGAGACAAATTTTAGAGATGTTTTTTTTTTTTTTTCTTTAGAGCTTAAATTAGGAAATCAGCCAACCCCTAGGTGCCTCCATTTCAACATTGTTTTAACAGTATTGGTAGTGGGCCATCTTGTGGTGTCACTTAAAAATTAACTTCTAACCAACAGTTTCAAAAAAGAAGGTTTTAAAAAATATTACAGTCGACTCTCGTTGTCCCGACTACGGTTAAGTCGATTTTCCGTTACCTCGACAAGATTTGTAAAGTCCCAAATTTGTTCCTTCTTTATCTATAATAAAAATAAATGTTTATGTCGATCTTTTTACCTCGACCATTTCGTTACGTCGACTAGAGAAACTAAGTCCCAAACTTCTAGATTGCTATTTAATTTCACGCTTTATGTCGATTCGAGAAATTATCTGTTGTGACCGCGAGAGGTGTGAATAACACCGCGCGCTGATAGTCACTCTCTATTAACTGGTGTCGCAAACTGATGCCGTAAGCGAGTGTCGTTAATTACTCAACGTTGTTTGTGTCCATACCCAAGCTTAACAAACAAAAGGTGTTTATGTAATTAAAATGTTATTTGTCTCGTGTCAAAATTTGAGCAATTCTACAAGGTGTATAAATAGAATTCTGATTTTTAAACCAACGTCAATTTTCATGTCTCTTACGACTATGTCTGAAATGTTTGAACCCAAAACGCCTGTCGAACAATCCAGAGAAGGGCCCGGTATCCAACCCGGGAGGATATCTGGATCGACTAATAAGCAGAGTAACTCCCCTTTGAATTAAGTGTGCCTAAAAGCCCAAAAACAACATGAAATATAAAAAATGAAGTATTTACTGCCAGAAAACTAATACAACTCACATGGAACAAACAGTTGAAAATATATAAATACTAAGTTCAATGTCAGTTGTTTTTAAATCAACGATGATATGAACTAATATGTCGACTTAATTTCGACAGTCCTGACGATTTCGAGACAACGAGAGTCAACTGTATTTTGGTTGCCATGGCAAGCTCTACACAGATCATTTTAACAACTCTGTGAAAGCTCAGACAAGGATCATCCCTGTCAAGTTTCAAATGTCTTTTAAGATAATGACAAAGCACACTAACTGAACAATCTTTAAAGAGAATTATTCATAAAGATGTTTCACAATGGAAATAATTAAGGGCCATAACTATAGCTACAAAGAAACAGAGATAAAATCTGTCCACAGTTATACCCATCCTCCTGTAAGTTTGTTTAAACAACAAATATAGTGAATACCACACCCTCCTTAATTTCTTTAATAAGCACGTTCTCCCATTTGTTTTCCAATTTCTGGGGTCCTTTGATTACCAATCAAAATTATATTCAGATTAATATGCACAGTGCTAAAGACGTTGTAGTGGTCTCCCCTTTACGGTTTGACAGAGGTGATAGGTAAGGTGTGAAAACACAATAGCCAATCAGCACATGGCAGGCAGGGTTTGGATAAGAGGTGTGAATAGGTGATTAAAATGTAAGCCAGGGGCCAATGTCTACTTTGTATTATGAGTTATGTTGGAGTAAACCAAAGGAATAAAGGGTTGTATTTCATATTAACTTATATAAGGAAACAAGAGTTCTCTGGAACACATGTGTCACCTGCTGAAGCGTGATACGGAAAAGTGTGACAGACAGACGACGGAAAAGTGATCTGTTTATGTCACCTCTGCTTACAGCAGGTGACACAAAAATCGGGACCAAAGGTTAGGTTCGCATAAAGGGTAGGCTTCGGATTAGGAATGTTTGGATAACCAAGATCCAACTGTTAATGGTTA
The DNA here is from genome assembly GCA_021229015.1 of Solen grandis. Taxonomy (NCBI): domain Eukaryota; kingdom Metazoa; phylum Mollusca; class Bivalvia; order Adapedonta; family Solenidae; genus Solen; species Solen grandis. The sequence goes on along the minus strand of CM037790.1, from coordinate 6,055,858 downwards.
AGGAGTGGGGACCTGAATAGTTTTTAAGATATAAGGTCATAAGTAAAATTCAGGGGGTGGGACCTGACCCCTGTGTGACTTTGGGGGACACCAAAGTAGTACTATTCAATTCTTCTCATTAAGAGGAACAAAAAAAAACAACACTTCTTATGCAAAATTTTATCTTTGAGGGTTGGGGCAATCTTTGAAGGTTGATCCAGCAGCCTATGAAATATGGCCCATACAAAGTTGCTGGCTTTGAAAGAAAGAATAACAAGAGGGCCACAGAGGCCCTAAATTGCTCACCTGAGCATAGGGTTACCCAAAGAACATCTGAAACATTTTGAAACCTGGCCAGTACTTTTGAATGAGATGATTTTTTAAGTTTTCATAATTCATTTCTTTCCATTGCTAATGCAACCCACATTTTTTTTTTTGTTCTTTAACCACCTCTCCAAAACGGTACCTTTCCCAAAGCCGACCGGAGGCTTCCCAATTCAAAGCACTGGACCTTTCCCAATACCCAAAACTACCGTTCCCAACAACTTGGGGTCCCGTTTCCCAATCTAAAAAAGAGGTTTTTGCTAAAATTATCGTACAGTAAACCATTTTGTACGAAGGGAAGTAATTATAACCGTCTATAATAGGATCCGCGTTTTAAACTCGTCCATTTTTGAGATTGGATTCCGGTCAATACTTGTGAAATAGAGAATCTGAAATAGAAATAATGAGCCAGAATTCGAAGTACTACCGTAAGAGGTTAAAAACAAACTCAGAGCCAGGCACTTGTTCTTTGCGAGATCTTGGGTTCATGTCAACTGAACTGAATGTAAGTAACGAACAGCCTCCCGCGCTTTCCGCAGTGAATCAGACTGAAACTGAATCCAGTCCCTCTGATGTATCTGGAAACCAAACAGAGTCACATTCAGAAGCTGTCATTGAGTCAGCTGTAGCACATCACACATTTCCTATAGTGTTCAATGACTGTTTTTAGATTTTTTTAGCTAAACCTGAAGAAAGTCAAGAGGAGAGAATTTGTTCATATCATCCGTTAATAATTGAAACAAGACAGTCCAAAGGACAGCTATATCCCCCGCCGCTGACAGAGGAGACAAGTTTTTCCTCTAATGGAAATTGCCCTGCTTCTGCCAACATTTTGATGTAGTTGACTTATGAAAAACTTTCCGTTGTTCAGAAAATATAGCATGGAAACAAAAATATCCAGGAATGAACACTGAACCATCAAATGTGACCTTGAACTTGAGCCAACATGACTGTCACCTGTGTTCTGCACATCGTCTCAACTAGGTTTACATTTGAGGCAAGTTTCATTAAAATCCTTCAAGGGGTATAGGAGATATGGAGTGGACATGAAATTGTAAGGAAAAAGAAGGTTCAAACACATGACCGTCAAGTGTGACCTTGACCTGGAGCCAACATGACTGCAACCTTTGTTTTGCACATCGTCTCAATTAAATATATATATATATATATATGAGGCAAGATTCATGAAAAAACTAAAAGGGGTATAGGAGATATGGAGCGGACACGAAATTGAAGGCTCAAACACAAAACCTTCTAGAGTGACCTTGACCTTGAGCCTACATGGCTGCCACCTGTGTTCTGCACAATGTCTCAACTAGGTTTACATTTGAGGCAAGTTTCATGAAAATCCTTCCAGCAGTATAGGAGATATGGAGCGTACATGAAAACGTTACGGACGGAGAGACGGACGCACGGACGGACAATGGTATATGATATAACTGGCATTTAGATATTTAGTAATTTTGTTATTTTTTCTGATTAACATATGAACACTTGTCGCACAGCTTTAATAAACAAAAATGAAAAACAATTATTTTTTTAATGAAATTAATTATGTAATTGTGTGATATTACTTTTTTAATTTAAATTTTTTTTGGTATTTGAATTAAGACTAATGATGATTGCAATTACTAAAATTAAAATTTATAGCAAACTGTTTCATATTGTACTTGAAGGGTATATATATTTCAAAGCTTTTCTACCTAATCATAACCTCTAAGATGGTAAACGTGCTGGTAAAAGAATAACAAATCAATATACTGGTACTGCTTAAACAGAACTTGTAATGCCAATGTCAACACCAAGAATGATACCTTAACGAAGATCTCTGGAGAACACAACCATCCATGGGATGAAGCCTCTATCACAGCAGCAGAAATCATGAGTACAGTCCAGAACCAAGTAAAACAGTCTACAGAGCCAGTGTCATCAATATCAACAACATGCTTGCTGAAACTCGGTCTGTTGAATGGGATACAGAAGATGTTGTTGCAAAACTACCCACATATTACCCTGCTGAGGCTGATCTGTACAGGCACTGCTCCAAAACTCAACCAGTGCTTCTTAAAAGAAGGCAGGATCCAACCTGGATGGCAAGGACTGAATCCTTGTCCGGGAGAGATCCCTACTGGCAGACAACGGTGACACTGATAGAATTCTGAAATTTGCGACCAATGGCAATCTGACTGAACTAGCAGCTGCAGAAACATGGTATATGGATGGAACATTTTACTCCTCACCAGCATACTTCTATCAGCTTTACACTATTCATGCCATGGTGGATGGCTGCATGTGCCCACTTGTGTACGCAACAACCAACATATGTCAGAGTCTTCACTTTCCTTCAGTCAGCAACTAACGACATGAACACCAGACTCTCCCCAGAAGTCACCATGATGGACTACGAGAAGGCAGCACGGAGGGCGGTGAGCAGTGTTTTCGTAGATGTGACAATTTGTGGCTACTTCTTCCACTAAACTCAGTGTATCTGGAAGAATGTTCAGTCATGTGGACGTCTCAATTTGGTTTATAATTGAGGCAAGTTTCATTAAATCCTTCAAGGAGTATTGGAGCGGACACAAAATTGAAATTGAAGGTTCAAACACTTGACTTTCTAGTGTGACCTTGACCTTGAGTCTACATGGCTGCCACCTGTGTTCTGCTCATCGTCTCAACTAGGTTTACATTTGAGGCAAGTTTCATTAAAATCCTTCAAGGGGTATATGAGATATGGAGTGGACATGAAATTGTAAGGAAATAGAATGTTCAACCACATGACCCAAAAGTGTGACCTTGACCTTGAGTCTACATGGCTGCCACCTGTGTTCTGCACATCGTCTCAACTAGGTTTACATTTGAGGCAAGTTTCATTAAAATCCTTCAAGGGGTATAGGAGATATGGAGTGGACATGAAATTGTAAGGAAAAAGAAGGTTCAAACACATGACCGTCAAGTGTGACCTTGACCTGGAGCCAACATGACTGCAACCTTTGTTTTGCACATCGTCTCAATTAAATATATATATATATATATGAGGCAAGATTCATGAAAAAACTAAAAGGGGTATAGGAGATATGGAGCGGACACGAAATTGAAGGCTCAAACACAAAACCTTCTAGAGTGACCTTGACCTTGAGCCTACATGGCTGCCACCTGTGTTCTGCACAATGTCTCAACTAGGTTTACATTTGAGGCAAGTTTCATGAAAATCCTTCCAGCAGTATAGGAGATATGGAGCGTACATGAAAACGTTACGGACGGAGAGACGGACGCACGGACGGACAATGGTATATAACTGGCATTTAGATATTTAGTAATTTTGTTATTTTTTCTGATTAACATATGAACACTTGTCGCACAGCTTTAATAAACAAAAATGAAAAACAATTATTTTTTTAATGAAATTAATTATGTAATTGTGTGATATTACTTATTGCTGTTGAATTTACTTAACTGATGAAACAAGGCTTTTCAATGCTGATTAGTTTTATATACAGGTATTTGCAATTAAGACTAATGATGATTGCAATTACTAATAAGGTTGATAGCATATGATATTTAATTGCACCAATCAGTAATTATAATCAGCAATTAATCACATAATTTATAGCAAACTGTTTCATATTGTACTTGAAGGGTATATATATTTCAAAGCTTTTCTACCTAATCATAACCTCTAAGATGGTAAACGTGCTGGTAGATATACGGTTTATAGAAAACATCAGGGGGACATGAACCTTGGTACACAACGGTTACATGTTCAGCCTGAAGACAAAGAATAACAAATCAATATACTGGTACTGCTTAAACAGAACTTGTAATGCCAATGTCAACACCAAGAATGATACCTTAACGAAGATCTCTGGAGAACACAACCATCCACGGGATGAAGCCTCTATCACAGCAGCAGAAATCATGAGTACAGTCCAGAACCAAGTAAAACAGTCTACAGAGCCAGTGTCATCAATATCAACAACATGCTTGCTGAAACTCGGTCTGTTGAATGGGATACAGAAGATGTTGTTGCAAAACTACCCACATATTACCCTGCTGAGGCTGATCTGTACAGGCACTGCTCCAAAACTCAACCAGTGCTTCTTAAAAGAAGGCAGGATCCAACCTGGATGGCAAGGACTGAATCCTTGTCCGGGGAGAGATCCCTACTGGCAGACAATGGTGACACTGATAGAATTCTGAAATTTGCGACCAATGGCAATCTGACTGAACTAGCAGCTGCAGAAACATGGTATATGGATGGAACATTTTACTCCTCACCAGCATACTTCTATCAGCTTTACACTATTCATGCCATGGTGGATGGCTGCATGTGCCCACTTGTGTACGCAACAACCAACATATGTCAGAGTCTTCACTTTCCTTCAGTCAGCAACTAACGACATGAACACCAGACTCTCCCCAGAAGTCACCATGATGGACTACGAGAAGGCAGCACGGAGGGCGGTGAGCAGTGTTTTCGTAGATGTGACAATTTGTGGCTACTTCTTCCACTAAACTCAGTGTATCTGGAAGAATGTTCAGTCATGTGGACGTCTCAATTTGGTTTATAATTGAGGCAAGTTTCATTAAATCCTTCAAGGAGTATTGGAGCGGACACAAAATTGAAATTGAAGGTTCAAACACTTGACTTTCTAGTGTGACCTTGACCTTGAGTTTACATGGCTGCCACCTGTGTTCTGCACATCGTCTCAACTAGGTTTACATTTGAGGCAAGTTTCATTAAAATCCTTCAAGGGGTATAGGAGATATGGAGTGGACATGAAATTGTAAGGAAAAAGAAGGTTCAAACACATGACCGTCAAGTGTGACCTTGACCTGGAGCCAACATGACTGCAACCTTTGTTTTGCACATCGTCTCAATTAAATATATATATATATATATGAGGCAAGATTCATGAAAAAACTAAAAGGGGTATAGGAGATATGGAGCGGACACGAAATTGAAGGCTCAAACACAAAACCTTCTAGAGTGACCTTGACCTTGAGCCTACATGGCTGCCACCTGTGTTCTGCACAATGTCTCAACTAGGTTTACATTTGAGGCAAGTTTCATGAAAATCCTTCCAGCAGTATAGGAGATATGGAGCGTACATGAAAACGTTACGGACGGAGAGACGGACGCACGGACGGACAATGGTATATGATATAACTGGCATTTAGATATTTAGTAATTTTGTTATTTTTTCTGATTAACATATGAACACTTGTCGCACAGCTTTAATAAACAAAAATGAAAAACAATTATTTTTTTAATGAAATTAATTATGTAATTGTGTGATATTACTTATTGCTGTTGAATTTACTTAACTGATGAAACAAGGCTTTTCAATGCTGATTAGTTTTATATACAGGTATTTGCAATTAAGACTAATGATGATTGCAATTACTAATAAGGTTGATAGCATATGATATTTTTAAATTTCATATTGTACTTGAAGGGTATATATATTTCAAAGCTTTTCTACCTAATCATAACCTCTAAGATGGTAAACGTGCTGGTAGATATACGGTTTATAGAAAACATCAGGGGGACATGAACCTTGGTACACAACGGTTACATGTTCAGCCTGAAGACAAAGAATAACAAATCAATATACTGGTACTGCTTAAACAGAACTTGTAATGCCAATGTCAACACCAAGAATGATACCTTAACGAAGATCTCTGGAGAACACAACCATCCACGGGATGAAGCCTCTATCACAGCAGCAGAAATCATGAGTACAGTCCAGAACCAAGTAAAACAGTCTACAGAGCCAGTGTCATCAATATCAACAACATGCTTGCTGAAACTCGGTCTGTTGAATGGGATACAGAAGATGTTGTTGCAAAACTACCCACATATTACCCTGCTGAGGCTGATCTGTACAGGCACTGCTCCAAAACTCAACCAGTGCTTCTTAAAAGAAGGCAGGATCCAACCTGGATGGCAAGGACTGAATCCTTGTCCGGGGAGAGATCCCTACTGGCAGACAACGGTGACACTGATAGAATTCTGAAATTTGCGACCAATGGCAATCTGACTGAACTAGCAGCTGCAGAAACATGGTATATGGATGGAACATTTTACTCCTCACCAGCATACTTCTATCAGCTTTACACTATTCATGCCATGGTGGATGGCTGCATGTGCCCACTTGTGTACGCAACAACCAACATATGTCAGAGTCTTCACTTTCCTTCAGTCAGCAACTAACGACATGAACACCAGACTCTCCCCAGAAGTCACCATGATGGACTACGAGAAGGCAGCACGGAGGGCGGTGAGCAGTGTTTTCGTAGATGTGACAATTTGTGGCTACTTCTTCCACTAAACTCAGTGTATCTGGAAGAATGTTCAGTCATGTGGACTGGTTAGTGACTTCAAAGAAGATCCTGTCATCAAGCGGTTGGTGTATCATGCAGCTGCACTTCCACTGAGAATGTAGAAGATGTGTGGTTTCAGTCCCTGCTTGAGTCTGATAGTGATGATCGGCGTGTGATCAAATTTAAGGACAATGTAACTGACCAGTGGGTTGAAAGTGAGAGAAGTTAATGGAACCACTTCAATAACAACGGGCCTAGAACGACAAATCATGTTGATGGATTGCATCACAAACTGCGTTTCAGCCACCCCAATGTCTATGTGTTCATTGACATGATCAAACAGGAACAAGCAACAAATGAAGCAAAAATGCAACAGCATGTCAATGGTGGGAAGCAGCGCCCAAGAAAATGTGTATGTAGGGAGAAAGACCAGAGACTCATTCGTTTGAAGAATCAACTGAACAGTGGCGAGGATGACATTATGGCCTATACTGATGCTGCATCTTATCTCATTAAGTTGGGATAAGCATCAGACAAAGCAACAAACACATCAAGTTTATTATTCTAAGAAATTTGTATATTAGAATTTTTTGTGTACCGGTATACATGTTTAGTCATTACAAAGTAAAAGAAAACCTAAATGAACATGTGTATATAATTTTAAGTTATTTTCTGTAGATAGGGAAAACTTAAATATGTGGTAACAATTATTTTTTAAATGTATGTGTATGTGTGTTTCTATTACTTTGCTTACTTTTCTGAATAATTGACATAAAAATTTTGACTGATATGAAAATCATAATCTGGATTATGTGCTTATTTTGTATATTTGTTTTTTGTCTTGTATGTACATATGTATGTGCAAACAATTTATTTTTTAAATGTATGTATATTTCTATCATACTGCTTACTTTTCTGATATAAAAATTTGATTCTGCACTTATTTTGTTTTATTATGCTATATTAAAAGAACAGAAACAAAATTTTGTCTTATATATCATGACAGTAACCTAACTTTTATTACCCAGGATAGCATTTTTTTTCACTTCCAAAAAAAATTTATTTTTTAAATGTATGCCTAAAATTTGGTCCAAAATCCAAAAGTTGGGAAAGTAAGAACACACCAGATGCAATATTCTTAAGGACAAAGAAGCAATAGCCTGCAGGATTAAGATGCAATAGCCTAAAGGCCGAAGAAGCAATAGCCTAAAGGACAAAGGAGCAATAACCTGAAAGATTAAGATGCAATAGCCTTAAGGCCAAAGAAGCAAATCCTGAAGGATTAACAAGCAATAGCCTAAAGGACAAAGAAGCAATAGCCTAAAGGAAAAAGAAGCAATGGCCTTATGGACAAAAAAGCAATAGTCTTAAGGACAAAGAAGCAATAGCCTAAAGGACAAAGAAACAATAATCTTAAGGACAAAAAAGCAATCACTTGTCTCAATGAAGAGATAATTTGAGAACTGAAAGAATTGGCAGTTCATGACATGGCCCCTGATATTATACAAAACTCTACTACAGTGAAAGAAATTTGAATAGCATTATACAGAACCTAATAATAATGCTGGCTTAAAATATAGTTAGTATAAAATTTGCCAAAGTCAGCTCAATTTTATTCAATAAGGTTGAATTATTTTTAATACCCCTCATATATGTCTTTCAGTCACTACGGAGGCATTCGTATGAAAATCATTCTAGCTTCTAAATGAGAATATCAATAAAGACTTATCCAGAAAGGGGTGATTGCATCAAAGTCAGGATTGCATGTGTTACCTATGTGTAGGCCATAGACTATACTCAACAACTTTTCTAATTGGTCACCTGATAATTTCATCAAAATATCACAAGGAAAATAAGTGTATGAAAATCTAATGTATTTAAATTAAAGAACTGTTTATTACAAAATAGAAATCATAGGTTTAATTCACGATGTTTTTGTTGGCAAAATCCATGTATACCTCAAGGTTATGTTCATGGTAACTCAATTGTGATGGTTTACCATCAATATATTCACCAGTATTGAAAAATATCAAAATCAAAGGGTGACCAATTAGAAAAGTTGTTGAGTTTATATAGGAAGAGGTGATAAAACAGTTTCCAAGTACATGCTTAGTCTGAATTTTACAGCTGCTTCCATGTTTAGACACCACTACCATCTAAATCTCATACAACATAATATGACAGACATTCCTCCTACAATGTAATAAGATTAAGGTAAAGCCATAATAAAACAGTATTATAATTATGTATCATGTTTTTATATTCATGTTGGTCCTAAACTGAAATTGTTATCTGACATTGAACTATTCCATCTTTCTTATTCAGGTCCAAAAGTTTGAAATTCTTCATTGGCAAATATTCATACAGCCTTCTCTATTCATCAATTTAATCATTCTTATATATTCAGAAAATTCCCAAAAATGAAACCTTTAATCATACAGTCATGTACATAGTATTTGAGATGCTTTTGAATAGTTATTTTCAGATACAGCTCTATTCTCCAGTTAAATTAGTCATTTTACGTATCATAATATTGTTTATGTATGTTGTAAATTTTCACATTATTTCTTTCATGTGGACCATATGGAGGATTTTTTTTCCACTAAATATGTCTTCTACTGATATCATTAGTTACAACATCAGACTTCGCGAAATGCAAAAAAATCTGTCAGACATTCGGTCTGACAAGTATGAAAATTTTGTCAGACCAAAAGAAAATCTGTCAGACAGAAAAACAAATGAGAAAATATGCAAAATATCTAGTTTTTGTCTTTCTTCAAGTTTGTTTAATTGATATATATGTATATTTATAGTTTTAACCAATTAAACATTAAAAATACAAGAATCAAGCAAGATAAGTTCCTAACAAACAAGTTGTTTCCCCCTTATATTTACAGTTTGAGTGTGGTGAAAAATCCCTGCCAGTCAGCTGTACTGAGGAGAAAGCATTTTTGATCAGACCAAGATGAAATCTGTCAGACTTGTCTGCCAGTCTGACATCTTTTGCGAAGTCTGCAAAATGGTACTTCCTATTGTAATTATATCATCATACTTATTATACATGTTCAATTATTAATACATGTACCAACCATGGCTTGGAACACCTTACACAATATGTTACAATAAACTTACTTCCGAATAACAAACACAGTGGATTTTCAACATTTCATGTTGGTACAACCATATTTTACTATTAGAAATGAATAAACTTCAGGTCTACAAAGAATAATGATAGAATTACTTTTTTGCAAAAATATGTTACAATAAACTTACTTCGGAATAACAAACAAACTTGTGTTTCGGATTTCATCTATTTATTGTACTGATAAAAAGATAAAGATATTTGACTATATGAGCTTGTAAAATACATACAATCAACAGCCTTTGTGGCAGTATATTTCAACAGCCATTCATATCATCACAAACCTATATACTGAATATAGAACAGTGACATTAGGATGTGGATTGATTGGTAACAATGCAGTCTAGAATGTGCTACTATGACAGCTATGTTCACCATTTAAAACCCTTTACTTCATACAGACATGACTGTTTTGATGCCTTGGCAATTAGAGTAGACCGAGATGACACAGCTTTTCCATGAAATGTCTTTTTATGGGGGTGCTTGCTGAAAATGAACTGGCTAAATAATGAACAGTTCAGACCATGATCTGACTACACAGATGTGCAGGCTGATCCTGGTTTGCAATGGTCGCAAAAGTAGTCACAAGTGCCAGCAGCATTGTAATGTTAATATATATTGTTTAAAATAAACATAACATCATCTGCTAGATTACATTCAAATTTTTTCATTAACCTGGGTATATATTTAGTACTTACCCATGTTTTAGCATATTTAAGACACATCCATCAAGTGCATGGTTACCGTAGAAACAGAGAAAGAGTTTAGGACAGAGGGACAGCTCCTACCTGTTTGGCTGCTTAAAGGTCAGAGATGAAATCACAAATCTGCTTACCAGCTCTGGGCCTGTCTTTTTTGTCCCCATGAAAAGAAATACATTTGCATGTCACCTATCTGTTCATTCCTAGCTCTGAATTAACAACAAAAAATGGTATGGTCCTTTTTTTGTCACCTGTAAGCACAGGGATCACTACTCAGTCATCTGTCTGACTCACTTTTTATGTCATTCTTCTTTCAGCAGATGACACAATCATGTGTTCCAATGAACACTTGTTTAAGTTTCTGATTATTATCTTTTTCTAGATTATATTATATTATTTCAAATCTTAATTTAGTACAATATACAAGGGGTACAGATAAGGTGCATATTTGCAAAAATTACGCAAATAAAATAGATAAAAACCCAATTCTTTTAAAATTCTAGCGTATCAAAAAGCAATTAAAAATAAGGTTACTCAAATATCCAAAATAACAAGTAACTGGTGTTGTATGCAACACATAAAGTCCCCTACCGGCTCCACCTTGACTCAATATGGTAATCAATCCCATTTTTTGCCATATTTTCACTATTTCCGTTACCATAGCAACCACAATTTTAGTCGAAGAACAAAAATAAAATGACGTGCATAATCTACACATTGCCATCTAGTCATATACCAAGTTTCATCAAGTTAGCTTGCTTAGTTATCGCGGGATCCCATTTTTGCCATATTTTCACTATTTCCGTTACCATAGCAACCACAATTTTAGTCGAAGAACAAAAATAAAATGACGTGCATAATCTACACATTGCCATCTAGTCATATACCAAGTTTCATCAAGTTAGCTTGCTTGGTTATCGCGGGATCCCATTTTTGCCATATTTTCACTATTTCCGTTACCATAGCAACCACAATTTTAGTCGAAGAACAAAAATAAAATGACGTGCATAATCTACACATTGCCATCTAGTCATATACCAAGTTTCATCAAGTTAGCTTGCTTAGTTATTAAGTTATCGCGGGATCCAGATTTGAGCGGACAGACGGACGGACAGACGGACGGACGGACAGACGGAGGGCAAACCTATAGTCCCCTCCGGTGTAAACACCGGTAGGGGACTAATAAAGCATATCGGTACGCAACATTATGAAACCGAGTAATCATGGTTGACTGGTTACTTGCAAATCCGCAAAATAGACTGCAAACGATTTCTGGTTATTTCCTACTTTGGGTTCCATTCAAATAAAACATAAATCCAGTCTGTCTTATTCGTCCATATTCATTTGCTTCAAATATGGTTACACAAGGCATGAAGAAATGGGTAAATGTTTAAAAAAACACTGAGCGGATACCTAACACTGCATGCGAACTAAACGTCAGGCATTTGTCACGCAATAATTGACAATCTGGGAGTTGAGATTGTCTGTAATGGCACCAAGGTTGTCAGAGGCATTTTAGACAAAGTTTTGGATCTTGTTTACAAACCAGAAAAGCACAACAGCGGTAAAGTCGATAGCATCCAATTCCATTTTAACCGAACATGTTAACCAGTAAATAGTTTGTGTTTTAATTTGATAGTTAAAAGTGCTAAATCTTTGGATCAGGAAGATCAAATAAGATTGAATGTTTTATTTATTTAATTGTTGAGAAGCTAATGATAAATCCTGCATATGATAATTGTTAAATGGACATTGTTGCATACAAGAACAACAGGCGCATATTATATACCAGTAAGTACATGTACTGTTATTTCAATTCCAAAAGTAAGTTGATGAAAAAAAAGCAACTGACTTAATTTTGATGGAGTAACCATATTTTCATTACTCAATGAAAATTGTGAAAACCCAATTCCTTAAAAAGTTGATGAGTAAATACTCAATTGACCTAAAACCTTATCTGTAGCCCTGATATACAATGGTGGATAGAAGATTTCACAAAAGGGACCAAGCACAAAGGAACCTAAGGTCAAAAGCAATCTTTCTCATCCTCCTAATATTGCTGTATCAAACACAGTCACCAGATAAACATGTGTGATGCTAAATTTTACCAAACAAGAGTGCCATAATGGCCCTGGATCGCTCACCTGAGTATACGGTTACCCAAGGAACATCAGTCTGTAATAAAACATTTTGAAATCTGGCCAGTAGTTTTAAAGGAGATGATCCCTGTAAAGTTTTCCCTATATACATAAAAGGCAAATAAGCCCCCGCCCCTGGCGGCCATGTTTTTTAATTGGATCGGAATAATTTTAGCAACTTTGGTAGAGGTTGACTCAAGGAACATCTGTACCAATTTATTTTGAAATCTGGCCAGTAGTTTTGAAGCAGATGATTTTTAAAGTTTTCATATTTTTTTTCTTTTTGTTGCCATTGCAACCAGAGTTTTATATGGATCAAGTTTATTTTAGAAACTTTTGTGAAGGTTGACCCAAGGATCATTCCTGCCAAGTTTAATCAAATTCTGTCCAGTGGTTTCAGAGGAACTGTTGATTAAAGTTTTCCCTATATACATATAAGGCAAATAAGCCCCGCCCCTGGCGGCCATGTTTTTTACAGATCGGAAATTTTTTAGCAACTTTGGTAGAGATTGACCCAAGGAACATCTGTACCAATTTATTTTAAAATCTGGCCAGCAGTTTTGAAGAAGATGATTTTTAAAGTTTTCATATTTTTTTCTTTTTGTTGCCATGGCAACCAGAGTTCTTTCGATTCATTAATGACAGCATTTAAAGTGAAAATTAAATAAAATATGTATGTTTTTTTTTTCAATGAACCAGTAATGGTAATAAAAAAATCACTAAAATCATGAATAAGTCAATGCCACCCAGCGTCCCCCTAGACAAACTTTGTAAGGTGCGAAAATGGGGGACTTCGGCACTAATCAAGATTAATTGGCGCCAATATGTAACGATGGCCAACTGACACTTCCCGTTGTGTACCGGGTACTATGATGTTCACATGACATTCGGTACTCGAAAATGTATATAAAATGCAAATGAAAAGGTAAGCAATCGTCATTGTGCGTTATCTTCCGAATATTACGTCAATTTCTTCTCCGCTCTTTTGGATAAATTATTAGTGCTGGATTATCTGATTCGATATCGTGATTGTGCATGATTAAACTTGAAAAGTGTTGCAATGGCTGCCCCACGGGGTAAAAAGAGACCTTTCCCTGACTCTGGAACTATCACAAGGTTTTTTAGTTCAAGGACTGTGGAAGTTCCTTTCGACATTGATTGAAAAATATAATCAGCTGCAACATATCCAGGATGTATATTTTTGCCTTACAAAGAAAGTATTAGTTTTTCGTGAGGGAGACTAACTTTGTGTTATTTATTTTTCTTACACTATACTCAAAACAATTCTATTAAATATGCGAAACAATAGTAATGAGTTGTTGTTATTTTCTATTCCTAATTTGATTCATTCCCTTCTCATCCCATTGGCCATGAAAGGAACAAAGAAGGAAAGAACAAGCACATACAAAACAAAACAACAACTTTACACGAAAAGCATATAATTTTCTTAGAGGACATTTGTCTATATACTTTTAATCTGTATCAGCATTGAGTTCAATAACAATAATTTTTATAAAACGTGAACTGTGTTCAGCCAGAGTGACGCAACTTAAACACGCGGGTGCCTGGCATATTTTCAACACAGTTCAATGTCATTTCCGGTAAAATGATACTCAAAGATACCGTCTCCGAGTAAGATAAAAGATAAAAGGATACAGTAATGTGCATTTCAAACATAAAAAGAAAACTGATCAATGACATTACAAACAAAGGCATTAGGTTAGTGCCAAAGTTAAACCGGAACCGTTAACATGTGTAATGTTCATCGACTGACATTACGACGTCGGCGAGAAGAGAGCATACATAAGACTTTAATTAAAAACCTGAAAAAAAAAAAAAAAAAAGAAACAGAAGAAGTCTAAAAAAACTTGTCTCAATATAAATAATGGTTATAGTTACGAAAATGATTATCATTCTTAACGTTGGGTTGATATACATCCCCGGAAATACTGAGTTACCGGGGCGCCTTACCAAAATCCTGTGGAAAGCCCTGAAATAGTGACAAACATAGTATGCAGTCCCATTAGCATCATTTATTATTTGAATGTCCATGTTTGCATGCCAGTGTTTCAAAGTAACTGGATTGTAAGCATTAATGAGAGTGGAATTCTGTGGTCTATAAGTTTGATAAAACTGTCCCCTGTTTTTCACAGCATCAAAACATGTGAGCAAAGTTGTTTTGAAGTATACCTTTTTGGGAAAGCCAAACCTACGTGGTGGTCTTGAAGAATGCATGCAGTAATTAGAATGAGCATGTGTTTGCAACTTTATATAAAAAAAGTAAACTATGTTGTAAAACCATATATAAGCCGCATGCACAGTTTAAATTGATGAAATTTAGCATGAAACTGCGGCTAATATTCTAACGATTATGGTAACTGTTTAAGTTCTGCATCACTTTCATCTGGTACATGTGTGTGGACAGTGCGTTGAATGAAGATTAAAATATCTCCACATGTGTCATTGTTAACCTCATTTGGAATGTTTTGAATCCACAGAAACATATGATAATGTGGAGAGCCTCGATTCTGGAATTCCACTCTTGCAAAGTATTCACGAACAACACCGAGAGGCCTCTGATCACCATTTATAACAAACTGAAATAATGCAGCAAGTCGTCGATCAAAGTGCACAGCTGTCATTAGTGGATCAGATCTCATGCTTGTGAAAAAAGATTGTTTATTAACAGCTTCATCATATGAAAGATTTTCCAAGGACATGCCTAATTCAGGCCAGTGTAAGTCATCTGCAGATAATGTCATAAATAAAGTAGGTGGACCCAAGCAACGAAACATTGCCAACAAATCATACAGAGCATTACGAAAGTATGCCACAGTACCTCTTATGTTTTACATGAACATGTATGAATTAAGTACATTTTGATCACTGCTGCCTCTGCCACGAACAACCTCTGCAGTTGTTGCTGTAAATGATTCACCACCAGATGATGTTCTAGACATCTTCATGCAAATACCAATTTCTTGTTTCAAACACAGTTTATCATAAGAAACAGCTGCATGTAGTAAATATGTAACATTTTGCTAAAATGACCAAAACGATAAAACAAGCGATGTCGAAAGTACATGCTTGGCTGCAATTTCTTCAGCCTAGGATATGTGTATCCAAATTTACCATTGGGAAATAGCCAGGGAAATGCCTTTTCCTCCCCAAAAGGAATTTCATAGATGGAAACAGGTGTGTTCTGATTAGTAGGGATAAAAATGCTATTTAAATGATTTGATGAGTTGCTATTTAAATGATTTGATGCTGCGTTATCACTTTGAATAGTGTAATCCACAGGAGCAAATATTACCTCCTCGAAAGACTCAATGTGATCTTGCACACAACCTTGTTCAAACAAACCATTTGATACTTGTGATCCACTAGTATTCATGTTAGAAATTATAATACAGTTGTTTTGATATAAATGGTTATGGCTATTTAGCCAAGCAGTGGCATCTTTGACTTTAATAGGGTCAATAAGGTAACCACTAGAGGTTCCAAAAGGCAAACCAGATTCAAAGCGAACAATGCATGTATTGTTTAAGTCAATAATCTGGTTTATGACACGAGATATATCCTGCGGCAAATTTACAACCAATCCCTTTTCTGCATACTGCATACCTGGAAGAATCACCATAGTCATGCAAACCTGCACAAGTGCCAACAGTTTTTTCTCTAAGAGCCCAAGACATGAAATGACTGGAGGCAGGGGTTCTGTACTTGGGCAATTCAATGTACAACAGATAGATGGCATTTTAGATTGTCGCAAATTTGTACAACAAGTACAACAAAGATCATCACCACCACCTAACTGCAACTGGCTAATCAAGGAGTTTAACAAGTTGTTACCAAGATGATGAACTTGATTTGCAAACAGAAAGCGTTCACAGCAACGACACCAATGCATTGGACGAGACTGAATAAATTGCTCATACTCCAACACATTACCAGCATTGTGAACTCTAGCCATTTCAGCACCATAACAACTATTATCATTAGAAGTCATATTCTGCAACCTATGGATGTTTCTTGCTTCGGTCCATTCGAGCGAATCTACAATAGTGAGTGCCATAGGCTTATGCGGCAAACAAATGCTACAATTACCAAATATAACATATGTGAAATGGCTTGCCGGGTATATTCTAAGGCATTATCAGTTGAAAATGTACAGTCTGCATTCAAACGCACAGGAATATCTCCTTTTAATCCAGATGCTATCCCAAAAGAATATCTTCTTCCAGCAGAGGTGTATATTGAAGAAAAATCTCTGGAGCTTGATAGTCAAGAAACAGTTGAAGGTGGGATTGCTATGGATGCAAAGGAGAGTGCATTTGAGATGCTAGAATCAAGAGAGCAGCAGTTAAAAGACATTAAAAGTAACAATACAAATAAACCAAGAAAAACTATAAGTAAGATTGTTGCAGGCAAAGAAATCAACTGTGAAATAATAGAAAAAATTAAAGAACATGAAAAGGCAACTAAACAAAACAAGTATACAAGTAAAAGCAAATTACTGGGAAAAACAAGCACTAAAAAAAGTAAAAAAATAAAATCTGGGCAGTGTAAAACAATCTGTGTACAAGAGCAACAACCAGGACCCTCCCATATTAATTTGGTACCTGAAATAGAAAACTCTGATAATGACTCTGAAGATAATATTGACCCTAAGAATGATCCTAAAGATTTGTGTTGCGTTTGTAACCTATTCACTCCAGCTGAAGTATCAAAATGTACTTCTATAGTATTTACAAAATGGGCCCAATGTGATGGGATGAGAGACAACATGCCTTGCAATCACTGGACACATCTTATTTACTGTACACCTGTAAGATTTACCAGGTTGGGTGACAAGTTTTTTTGCATCCACTGTAAACCTGAAGAATAAAAAGTAATTAAAATGACAAAAATACTGTTTAACTGTGTTAGTTTTAATAAGTTACATTTTTGGAAGTTACCTGTTAATCTTAACTTATGGGACGTTAACCCTAATATGAATAGTCTTGGCCTAATTATGATCTCACGCGCCATGTGACGAAATGGACCATTTCAAATGGCGGATTCATGAATTACTATAGATCGTTAATCTCTAAGTTTGATACTTTGTGTTTGGAGGATATTCATTACGGATTAAATCACAAGGATTTGTTTTACAAGTAAGTGGTTTATTTTCTGTGTACTATTATTTTTTTCATAATATATCGTGATTTAAATGCTTAGGGGGACGAAATATGGTCACTCGAGGATATTTCGTCATCCGGGTCAATTGAGTTTCGACTGGGTTTATTCACCGTTCAGAGAACACCGTCTGACAATACAACGAAAATAAGCAAAATCCTAGGAAAAATAAATAAATTACCCAGGCATTTAATATCAGTTAATAACAATGCATCATATTCTTTATGAACTAAAGCAATTATTAAACGAAAAATACCAAGTTTATTGCTCAAGTTGATTCACACGTTCTCTCGTCATCCGGGTCATTAGTGTTCTGACTGGTTTTGTATCCGATCTCGTAATCTGAGGTTACCAGCTTCCCTATCGAAAGGGTATATGTAAAACTCGTATCCGAAAAAAGTTTGTGACTAAATTCGTAAATAATGAATGTGTAATTAAGATTATGAACATTGCATAAACTAAGTGTATTAACCAATAGATTATTTCGTATTAATATAAAGTAAATTATTTTAGTCATTATAGTGATTTTATCTGTAAACCGAAAGGATAAAAAATATCATAACCGACTCCATGAACCAAACAAATCGTAAATACAAATGGCTCCGCGCTGTGGCGCGGAGCAATAAATTTAAAATACACCAGGGTCTTTATGAATACATACATGTAGATTATTATATTCGTAAATATTAAAAAGTTAATATGATGATATATCGGCCTACTGTTTGTATTTATTCCTTTCAGGAAAAATATATAGAGCAGTTAGTTTCATAAAAATAATATTTAAAAGTTATGTAAAAATAGTAAAGCTGATGACATTTAGAAACACAACCCATTTAATTTGCATGGCTAGCGATAGGTATGCATATACTCTGCAGTTTGTTACAGCAAAAAATAAATAAATACAATAAAAATCCCTTTAAATAGTTTATAGTTGTAACTGATACAAACTTTTGGTAATTGCCTATTTCCCCCAATTGTTAGATCGCTCGGCAGACGTGTCCGCAGTACAGTAGGAGTCTGGCTGGTCAGGTGGTTATACGGGTAGTTGAAAAATGTATGACCAGGGCAGCTGGGGGAGCCCCCCCCCCCCGCCCGGCCTGCTCCTGTTATTCCAAATTTTATATTACACATTACAGCAGAGGAGAAAGAAAAACGTTAAATAATCACGGGTAAATCTACTGCTCGCACCCCAGTAAAGGTTGAAATGAAAACAGGGCGACTCTGCATCAGTTTTACATTTCGTTTAGGATGTAAATGTGCAAAACTAGAGCTCATCAAGGTGCATGCACCTGTGAAGTTTGGAGGGTGTATGTGTTCTGGCAAGGTTAAAGTTTTGTGACAAACAGACAGGCCAAAAACAATACGTTCCCCCGATCTGACGATGCGGGGCATAAAGAAATGAATGTATTAGTGATTTTTACTTGAATAACAGTAAGCGGTTGGCCTGCTGTTAGCAGTCAGTTTTAATGTTACCAAACTAGCATATTGTAATTTGTTAAACCTTTATTTAACGCCCACCTCTGGTAAGCAGTCACATTCTCTTGTTCCCTCGACTGACCTGACAGGTTTGACTGTATTACACTTATTATAAACGAGATATAATTTTTAGTGAGTAGTGAAGGTGAGTTTCTAGTTGCAAAAAGTGAGTTTCGAGTCTAGAAAATAAAAGTTTCTAGTCTGCGAAGGTGAGTTTCGAGTTGAAAAAGTGAGTTTCGAATCAGAAAAGGTGAGTTTCGAGTCAGAAAAAGTGAGGTTCGAGTTAGAATAAGTGAGTTTCGAGTCAAGAAAAAGTGAGGTTCGAGTACAGTTGAAGATATAAATGTATTCGTAATACAGTGTTAACTCCCTTGTTATGAAGAAAATGCCGCCAAACGTTTCGGGAAGCAGAGGACGTTCACAGAGTAAATATTAATCAAAATATCGTTTAAACCCATTGAAAATACATTTTTATTCATGAATTAATTCTTATAGTTGTTGACACAGCTTTTTTACTGACGAGTTTGAATAAAGTCAGTGCCAAAATAAGCCGGTATAGATAACGAAAGTAAGCTATTTTCGCGTAAATTAGGTTGCGGCTACGAAAGTAACACCTTGTCTCATGCGATTAAAATAAAGGCCTATATTATTTTTTTGCATTAATTTTTTTTTTTTACTGTCACTAAATTATACATTCAGTATAAGCCTTTTTACTCAATTTTTCTATGCATGCGCAATTTGCAACCTGCTGTGGTTATTTATTTAAAAAATGATTTTTCACCACCTGATATACTATAAATATTTTTCTGAAAATATAGTGATCAGAAATATAGTGAACTAAGTCATGCGCAGATCCAGAAGGGGACCGGGTGTCCAGACCCCCGCCCCCCGACATTGATATTATGCATAAAAGAGGGAAAGGGGCATGACCCCCTGGGATTTTACCCCCCCACACATATGTCTGATTTTCAGAGTTTGCCCCCCCCCCCCCCCCCAAAAAAAAAGGGTGAACTTGGCTTGGCATGGTAACTTTTCATAGTTGGCAAACATGTCTCTGTCGGTTTATTTTAGTGCTGACTTGGCTTGGCATGGTAACTTTTCATAGTTGGCAAACATGTCTCTGTCGGTTTATTTTAGTTCTGACAAGTGTTCATTGCTTATACCAAACCAATGAATTATGAAAAATGTGGAGAAGAAATGGCACCATTTTAAAACGGTTTATTTCGGAATGAGGTATGCCGCATTTGAACCATTTACAGGAATTTCTGAGAGTATGTTCCGTGTTTTTTTACAGTTACCCGGGATATAGATTTTGCTAAAACAATTCAATAGCAAGTACCCAGATAGCAATATATAAGGGTCCCATATGGGTCCCATATAGTTTCCCACATGGGCCCCATATGGGCTACCCACATAGGACCCATGTCGAAAGTGCAACCTGTTTTGGCCTGGGTCCCATATGGGCAGCCCACCTAGATCCAATATGTGCTCCTCAAGGGTCCCATATGGGCAGCCCACCAAGATCCAATATGGGCCCCTCAAGGGTCCCATATGGGCAGCCTGCCTAGATTCTACATAGGCCCCATATGGGCTACCCACATGGGACCCATGTCGAAAGTGCAACCTGTTTTGGCCTGGGTCCCATATGGGCAGTCCACCAAGATCCAATATGGGCCCCTTAAGGGTCCCATATTTGCACCCCATTTGCATGTAATATGGCTCCATACCACTGCACTGTCTAAATGTGCAGTCAAATGTGGAAAACTGGTACCAATAGCCTCTGAAAATTTGTTGCTCCAAAATAATATTACTGAAAGTCAGAAAATAGGTCCCTGAAATACAACATACAGTTTTATTTTTCTTCTTAATTTAATTAAAACTTCAATTTAATCACATGCTGAGAAAATACAAATTGAATAGTCATAATTCATTCAATTAATATGATTACTTGTCCTATTAAAAATTTAAATCAACCATATCAAACTGGGTGGTGAAAATATAATTATACAGACTAAGCAGACTATCTTGTTCAGCCAAGTGATACATGGATATGTGAAAATATTATTTATGTAAAACATAGATTGTTGGCATAGCATGTTTAACAATGTGAAAAAATAATCTGGAATAATCTTATCAGCAATTCTCATGCACATACTAGTAGTCCAATCTCCACAAAATTGCTAGTTACAGAACAGATTCCTTTAAAGCTTAATAAAAGAAGAATAGTATAGTATACTTAATTCAAAGTTTGACTGTCTGAAAAAAAATGGGCTGATATTCAACTATTCAAAACTATATTCTAAACTATTCACTATGACTCTGTCCCTCCACTTATTTCGAGTGTCTCCTGTTGGAATTCCTATATTGAAGACTTGTCTGATTTTTGTTGCACTGTTTTCTTCCCCCTTCCCTGTCCAGTACCACCTGCCAGCCATTTATAGACCTCTTACTCAGCGTCTTAAGTGCTGTGATTCTGAAAGTTCAAAAGGTATAAAATATATCTTAAGAAAGAAAAACCAAACAATGTTGGGACTGTTAAACTTGGCCTTGAAACTAAAAAATATAACTGATGAGAATAAAGTATCATTTTCAGGTTTTCGCCTCTGCAGTTTCTTTTTTTTTTTTTTTTTTTTCTAACCCTTTTTTGTGAACGGCATAGCTCCGAGGTGAGAAAAGCCACATCTATGAAACTTTTATCAGTAATAACCACGTACTTTAAGATGATCCTAACGTCGAGATAATTTTCATTTTTGTTTTGATTTTCCCGCCAGGGGGCGTTTTATATGAAAATGTTTAATAAGCAATATCTCAATTATTTGAGGTCCGATTCAAATGCGTTTTTTTGCATAATGTTCCTTGTAAATAGCCCAATAAAATATGATAGGTTACAAAAATTTGCGTATATAAAACTTTCATGCTACAGGAGGTTGAATGTTCGAATCTCGCAAAAATTGTGAAATAAGGGTAGGTCTACCAAAAACCTACCCATTTTATTCAGAGATGAGATAGGAGAATTTTGTTTGTTGCATACGATTCGCAAGACATATACACACAAAATATATGGGGTGGCGAATTCGGGAAATGTATGGTTTGTCCACAGTACGCGGTCAAACTTAACCAATATTTTCGAAAAATCAACATTTTAAAGGCATGACTTTTAAGGTTATTTGCAGCTCCTGACTTTACTTTTTGTTCAATCTTCATCATTTTTTCACCGTTTATGCATTTTTATTATAAAAATAAAATCATAGAAAAAAAACAGCGTAGATATGCAAAGGTCAAGGTCATATACCAGTTATTGTTATTTTTATCGGCATAAAATAGCTCTCAATCTAAAAATATTTTATAGAAAGTATATGAACAAAAGTTTTAGTTTGTGAAGAGATCTTTACATTGTTGTTTAGTTTTTGAAGATCGGACTTCATTTGATCAAATTACCACAGTCCAAAGTTTGATCCTTTTATCAAACAAGTGTAAATCCGTATGTTTCCTTTTTTTGCGGCTCCTGACCTTATTTTTTGTTCAATCTTCATCATTTTTTCACTGTTTATGCAATTAAATAATACAAATAAACTCATAGTAAATAACGATGAAAATATGCAAAGGTCAAGGTCATAATACCGATTATTGTTATTTTTATTGGCACAAAATAGCTTCAAATCTAAAAATATTTTATAGAAAGTATATGAACAAAAGTTTTAGTTTGTGAAGAGATCTTTCCATTGGTGTTTAGTTTTAGAAGATCGGACTTCATTTGATCAAATTACCACAGTCCAAAGTTTGATCCTTTTATCAATGTTTCTTCTTTTTTGCAGCTCCTGACTTTATTTTTGTACAGTCTTCATCATTTTTTCACTGTTTATGCATTTAAATAATACAAATAAACTCATAGTAAATAACGATGAAAATATGCAAAGGTCAAGGTCATAATACCGATTAATGTTATTTTTATGGGCACAAAATAACTTCAAATCTAAAAATATTTTATAGAAAGTATATGAACAAAAGTTTTAGTTTCAGTGATTCAGATTGGACCCACTTTCCTTAGGACAGTTGTCCTAAATGGTCAGTTTTTTTAAGTCATTTGTCCTAAATTACAAGAAAAACTTCGGACAAATTTGTTATAGCAAAATGATTTATAAGACATTAATGACACTTTCAAGTTACTTTATTTATTCATAGTTTTTTGCTTTGAAATATATCATGCAATATTGTTTCAGAACTTCAGTCAGTTAAATAATTTCCTAGGTAAATATGTTGTTATGACTATCTTTTGATACCTTGTTAACTCATATAGGAATGAAATAAATAATAATTAACAATTAATTAACAATTATTGTTATTCAAGTTAGTATTTGGAGGGATGCATTTCTTCAGCATGAAATTAGTGTCACAAAAGAGAACCCACCCAACCCTTAAGCATAAAAAATCTTACAAATAAAAGCAAATATATACATGTATATATATCTTTTCAATTTTATTGACTCAAGAAAACAGCATGTAATAATAAATTATTTAACTTTAAATGGAAATGTGAGATCATTCATATTTCTGGGATTTTGAAGATGATGAGTGAGAGAAAGATTGGACATATAAGGAAATTTTGATTGTTCATCAAACTGAATAAATATAGAATTGTAATTTATATGACTTTCTATCTAATCAAATTCTAAGGCGAATTCAGCAAAATCTGAAAAATCAGACTCGTCAGAATGATTTTCCATTCTGCGACAGTCGTGTTCTTATAAATACGGTCTAATTTGAAGTGCTGACAAATCAGTTACAAGTATACATATTTTATTCCCCCAATAATAAATCGAAATCCTTTGATTCCTTATCTACTCTTTGTTTTCAATCATCATTGACAATTTCTTGCCGACATTTCATAACGGCCTGTTTATTTCTTAGAAGACTTGCCATTTTCCGGTTTTAACGACACTTGTTTAGACAATCAAATGACCACATCTTGTGGCACGTGATTTATGGTATCTGACAATTCTATTAGTTCTTTTTATAGACAGACGCTATTGTTTAAAAAAAAAGCACGAGAAGAATAAATTTGCATAGGTAATTTTCCACTGGATAAAACTTGAATAGCATGAAGAAAAAAACGAAAACCTGACATGCATCATTCTATTTATTTAGTCATATTCCTGATTTGATTGATTGATATATGTATTTGATTTTAAAGAATCATGTAATTATGAAAAAGAAACATACGTATACGTAAAAACTGTGGAAAATATCGATCTTTCTGGTGGTCGAAATTCTCAGAACGTACGAGTCCTATGAACACGCATACAAACCGGTGACCCCAAGTATCAAA
The DNA here is from genome assembly GCA_021229015.1 of Solen grandis. Lineage (NCBI taxonomy): Eukaryota > Metazoa > Mollusca > Bivalvia > Adapedonta > Solenidae > Solen > Solen grandis. The sequence goes on along the minus strand of CM037790.1, from coordinate 6,031,270 downwards.
AATCATTTCTAACGTAATTATTTTCAGAACAAACAGATTTTTAACATGATTAAAGTTTCAACAGCAACAATGCTATTTAGTCTTTTTTGCCTATAAGGAACTTATGCTGGTATAAACCGACAGCATCAATTTGAGTCTCCATGAAGTTACGGGTATTTGAGTCAAAATGCGTCTGTATGAAGTAACAAATATATGCGTCAGAATGAGTCTCTAGATGAAGTGAAGGGTTAATTGTCGAAATTTCACCGTCCAGTACAGAAATTTGTCAGTCACATTGTCTGATTAACTGTATTTTTATCGGCCCGATGGGCGTACTGAGCTTATTTTTTCCGGTCATTTGTAGCTTTTATCGGTCCTGGACCGAAGGGCCGATCCAGTCTGAATCTCTGACAGTTTGTGAAGAGATCTTTCCATTGGTGTTAAGTTTTTGAAGATTTGACTTCATTTGATCAAATTACTTCAGTCCAAAGTTTGATCCTTTTATCAAACAATTGTAAATCCGTATGTTTCCTCTTTTTTGCAGCTCCTGACTTTATTTTTTGTTCAATCTTCATAATTTTTTCACTGTTTATACATTTAAATAATACAAATAAACTCATAGTAAATAAAAAATTAATATTTTGTTATTTTTATCGGCACAAAAAAGCTTCAAATCTAAAAATATTTTATAGAAAGTATATGAACAAAAGTTTTAGTTCGTCAAGAGATCGTTCTAATCAATGATGTTTAGTTTTTGAAGATTGGACTTCATTTGATCAATTTACAACAGTCCAAAGTTTGATCCTTTATTGAAAAATCGGAAATCAGTATGTTACCTGAATTATATTTGCATTATTTAATTTGCTAAACATATATACAGAGAATATTTGGGTAAACGAGGTAAGGGTATGTATTGTTTGTCAACAGCATGCGGCAAACGTCACTAATTGGGTGTCTTTTACATTTTCAAAAACATAAGTTTTTAGTTTGTGTCTTTTTTGTCTCTTTGTTCAAGCTTCATCATTTTCTTCACTGGTTGTATAGTTTTATGATACACAGATTCTCATAAATAAAAAATTAAACAGTATTTTCATTGGTCAAGGTTATATAACGATAATTGCCATTTTCTTCAGCTCAAAATAGATCCAAATTTCTTGCGTGTTCATTCTCTAAGCAATCACTTTTAAACTTAACCACAGTGTTCTTTCCTAAATTCAGGCAAGAAGGTTAACAAATGTTATCAGCCTATTATATATTGAGTTTTTCCCCCATGAAAATTTAAAAAAAATAAGAAAAAAAAAAATATCGCACTTCATTTCTTATATTCAAACTTTATATTTTCATTTTTTTACCACACTCTCTCGATCAAATTCGATTAAGGCTGTTATCATCAAATAACGTCAGGTGATATCCCTTTGTAACACGATTGTTTTGTATTAAGTATCTTCTTTTTTCAAACTTTCTATTTGACTTTTATATGTTAATACTATTTGAATAAAGTTAATATCAATCAATTATGTCTGCAGTTGAAACCAGTACTCTTACTAGTCAAGTTAAAAGCGAAAACCAAGATGCCGCTTTGCGGTTCTAGTTTTTATTATTTTTCCAATTCCACCCATTTTTGTGTCCAGCCTAGCGGCCAGATGAGAAAAGCTACAGCTATGAAATTTTGGGCATAGAGTCATCTTTATCTGAACATGTGCCTAAATAGTCAAACTTTTCACATTTATTTCTGATTTAGCCACTAGGGGGCACAATGCATGTAATCACTGTTTTGCTAATAACTCAAAAATTTGAAACCTGATTTAGATGCGGTTTTTTACATAATGTTTCTTGTTGACAGCCCAATCAAATATGATCTTATCATCGAGTACTGGAAAAAAATTGTTCAAGGAGAGGTTGAATGTTCGAACCTTGGAAAAAAGTGGAATAATGAGGGTAGGTATACGAAAAACCTACCCACTTTTGTTAGAGATCAGATAGAATAATTCTGTTTGCTGCATACGATTTGCAAGACATATACGCACAAAATATATGGGTGGCGAATTAAGGAAATGCGTGGTTTGTCCTCTAGAAACGGTCAAGCTTCACTAAATTTTAGGAAAAATTAAAATTTCAAAAACATGTTTTTGTCGCTCCTGACTTTATTTTCTGTTCATTCTTCATGAAATTTTCACACGATATGTATTGTTATGTTTGAAAGGGCCTCACAATTCAAAAAACAAAAAAGAATTGAAAAGGTCAAGGCCATATTACGATTATTGTGTTTTTATTCAGCCACAAATAAACTAAAAATATTTCATTGAGAGTATATGAACAAAAGTTTTAGTTCTTAAAGAGCTCTTTCCAGTGATGTTTTTTTGAAGATCAGACTTGATTTGGTCATTATACGGCAGTCCAAAGTTTGATCCTTTTTTGGAATAATTGTAAATCAGGTTTTATGCTTCAAATTCTGATACATAAGAATAAAAAGTTTGACTTGTGCAACTAGTATACTTGATTGATCTATTTGCTGCTTTGCTAGGTACCTAACAGTAAAATTTTAATCAATTTTCTTTCTCATTTTGCCGCTAGGGGGCGCTTTTCTTGAAATCATTCTTTTGCTTATAACTCAAAAAGTTCCCTGTTGATAGCCTCATAACATATGATAGGATTCGAGGGTCCGTGTGGCTGAAAGCTTTTGAGCTACGGAAGGTTGAATGTTCGAACCTTGCAAAAAAAAAAAAAAAAAAAAACTGTGCAAATGAAGGTAGGTCTACGAAAAACCTATCCCTTTTTGTTAGAGATCAGATAGAAGAATTCTGTCTCCGGCATACCATTTGAAAGACGTATACACACAAAATATATGGGGTGGCGAATTAAGGAAATGCGTGGTTTGTCCTCTAGAAACGGTCAAACTTCACTAAATGTTAGGAAAAATTAAAATGTCAAAAATCATATTTTTGTTGCTCCTGACTTTATTTTCTATTCATTCTTTATGAAATTTTCACACGATATGTATTGTTATGTTTGAAAGGGCCTCACAATTCAAAAAAAAAAAAAGAATTGAAAAGGTCAAGGTCATGTTACGATTATTGTGTTTTTATTCGGCCACAAATAGCTCCAAAACCAAAAATATTTCATTGAGAGTATATGAAGAATAAAAAGTTTGACTTGTGCAACTAGTATACTTGATTGATCTATTTGCTGCTTTGCTAGGTACCTAACAGTAAAATTTTAATCAATTTTCTTTCTCATTTTGCCGCTAGGGGGCGCTTTTCTTGAAATCATTCTTTTGCTTATAACTCAAAAAGTTCCCTGTTGATAGCCTCATAACATATGATAGGATTTGAGGGTCCGTGTGGCTGAAAGCTTTTGAGCTACGGAAGGTTGAATGTTCGAACCTTGCAAAAAAAAACAAAAAAAAACTGTGCAAATGAAGGTAGGTCTACGAAAAACCTATCCCTTTTTGTTAGAGATCAGATAGAAGAATTCTGTCTCCGGCATACCATTTGAAAGACGTATACACACAAAATATATGGGGTGGCGAATTAAGGAAATGCGTGGTTTGTCCTCTAGAAACGGTCAAACTTCACTAAATGTTAGGAAAAATTAAAATGTCAAAAATCATATTTTTGTTGCTCCTGACTTTATTTTCTATTCATTCTTTATGAAATTTTCACACGATATGTATTGTTATGTTTGAAAGGGCCTCACAATTCAAAAAACAAAAAAGAATTGAAAAGGTCAAGGCCATATTACGATTATTGTGTTTTTATTCAGCCACAAATAAACTAAAAATATTTCATTGAGAGTATATGAACAAAAGTTTTAGTTCTTAAAGAGCTCTTTCCAGTGATGTTTTTTTGAAGATCGGACTTGATTTGGTCATTATACGGCAGTCCAAAGTTTGATCCTTTTTTGGAATAATTGTAAATCAGGTTTTATGCTTCAAATTCTGATACATAAGAATAAAAAGTTTGACTTGTGCAACTAGTATACTTGATTGATCTATTTGCTGCTTTGCTAGGTACCTAACAGTAAAATTTTAATCAATTTTCTTTCTCATTTTGCCGCTAGGGGGCGCTTTTCTTGAAATCATTCTTTTGCTTATAACTCAAAAAGTTTTAGTTCTTGAGGAGCTCTTTCGAGTGATGTTTAGTTTTTGAAGATCGGACTTGATTTGTTCATTTTACGGCAGTCCAAAGTTTGATCCTTTTTAGCTCACCTGAGCACAAAGTGCTCAAGGTGAGCTTTTGTGATCGCCCTTCGTCTGGCGTCCGCCGTCGTGCGGCGTGCATCGTCAACAATTTGCTTTCAACAACATCTCCTCTGAAACCGCTGTACAAAAGAAAAATAATTTGAAAACTTTAAAAATCATCTCCTTCAAAACTACTGGCCAGATTTCAAAATAATTTGGTACAGATGTTCCTTGGGTCAACCTCTACCAAATTTGCTAAAATTATTCCGATCTGTAAAAAAACATGGCAGCCAGAGGCGGGGCTTATTTGCTTTATATGTTTATAGAGAAACCTTTAAACAACATCTCCTCTGAAACCACTGGATAGAATTTGATTGAACTTGGCAGGGATGATCCTTGGGTGAGGCTCTACAAAAGTTGCTAAAATAAACTTGATCCATGTAGAACTCTGGTTGCCATGGCAACAAAAAGAAAAAAAAAGAGAAAACTTTAAAAATCATCTCCTTCAAAACAACAGGCCCGATTTTAAAATAAATTGGTACAGATGTTCCTTGGGACAACCTCTACCAAAGTTGCTAAAATTATTCTGATCCGTAAAAAAACATGGCTGCCAGGGGCGGGGCATATTTGCTTTATATGTTTATAGAGAAACCTTTAAACAACATCTCCTCTGAAACCACTGGACAGAATTTGATTAAACTTGGCAGGGATGATCCTTGGGTCAACCTTCACAAAAGTTGCTAAAATAAACTTGATCCATGTAGAACTCTGGTTGCCATGGCAACAAAAAGAAAAAAAATATGAAAACTTTAAAAATCATCTTCTTCAAAACTACTGGCCAGATTTTAAAATAAATTGGAACAGATGTTCCTTGGGTCAACCTATTTATCTCAGGTGAGTGATTTAGGGCCATCATGGGCCTCTTGTTTGGAATAATTGTTAATCAGTTTTTATGTTTCAAGTTCTGATATATAAGAAAAAGAATGTTCAACTAGTGCGACTTATATACTTGTTTGAACTATTTGCTGTTTTTGCAATTTTGTTTCTAATTTTGCCGCTAGAGGGCGTTTTGCTTAAAATCACTCTTTTGCTTATAACTCAAAATGTTAAAGTCTGATTGAAATGCGGTTTTCAGCATTTTGTTCCTTGTTGACAGCACCACAGAATGTGATGGATTTCAAGGGACAGGGTATGGGAAAATATTTGCGCTAGAAGAGTTTGAATGTTCTAACATTGCAAAAAAAAACTGTGCAAATGAGAGTAGGTCTTCAAAAACCTTTTCGTTCTGTTTCATATTGAAAATTGTGGCTGAGTTGAAATAAAGTGTTCAAGTTGATTAGGTTAAAAGCGAAAACCGAGATACCGCTTGCGGTTCTAGTTTCATATGTGTTCCAATGAACAATGCATTTTATAAATAATATAAAATTGAATAATTACAAGGCATTGACTATGACCTCATTATATTTAAGACTTGGCTAGCAGGGGTGTGGAAATCCTTTTTTTTTTCACTTGTCCACGGACAAGTGAACCTAAAAAATATACTTGTCCGCAGCCAAAATCTACTTGTCCGAATTTTCAGAAGAAAAATATGATTTATGTGCCTAAAGTTTTTACTTACAGGATATTTAAATGAAAAAAATAATAATAATTTAACTTTGTTTTCATTGTTGACATAATTCACAGTAGTATATTATGACTTATCTATGACAGTCAGTTAAGGTACCTATATAGCAGTTGACATGCTTTTATAGTTATCAACATATATGGGAATATGCATCATCCATGTAACATATTCTCATTTTTCTGTAATGAAAGCCATTATGATGTAAATTGTATTAAGTTTGTTTTAATTGCTTATCTTTTATACAGACTGTTGCACATAACTGTATTAAGTTTTTTTTATTTATATCCTGTCAACTTCATTCACGCTTAATCCAGGGGCCCGGATTTTGTCTGTTTATTTTTGTGATTAAAATTTGACATACAAAAAATATGCTTGGAAGAGAGTTGGTGCGTAGTCAGGATGTCTTTTCTAGACAAGCTGTCAAGGGGTTTGCCGATATATAACATTGAACTTGTATCAGTGCGACCAGGAAAAAATGACAAAAAGACAAAATGCTGTATCATCTTCAGAACGATGCCAGCTAAATTCGGATCGCCAAAGAGATTGGAAATTTCGAACACACTCGCGATCTCTTTGGGATTTAGATTTACTTTTCGCCATCGTACAGTTTTATTTGTATCTGAAGAATTCGTGGATGATGTACAAATTTATCAATTTCAATGATAGTTTTGATTTTCTTCGCAACCACGCGAAGAAGTCACGCGAGACTAATTACGCTTTCGGCAGCCAATCAGGAGGCGAGAAATGGATTCTAAATTTAGACCCAAGGCTGGTTTTTCCATAATGAAATGACTCTCCACGGGATATTAAAAACATTACATTCGCAGTTTCTTTTCAATATTTCTTTTTGATTTTTTTACTGTTAGAGTATGAAACTCAGAAAATATTTTTTTATAATTATTATTTTCGATCTCCGATATTTTACTTGTCCGCGGACAAGCGGGATGGAAAAAATCACTTGTCCTGCCGCAAAAAGTACCGAGTCGGACAAGTCGGACATAGGAATTCCACACCCCTGGCTAGAGTTTATTGCAGCAAAACTTACTGTAAAATTCATCCATGATATGCAGTTTGGTAAATGGCAGCATCCCCTTCAGTCCATGGAAGTTGTAGTTTACATCCAGCTCATTTCCATTCAGAAAACTCCTCACAATGTCCCAGAGATTTGAACTAAACAGGTTGACAGATATTCTTTCTACAATTACACAAAATGTATACATTATGAATCATCCAGTTCTATATGTCAGAGATGTGAATACCTTAATGTAGCTTCATGTATATCTGTAGCAAGTTTAAATAGCAAGGCATACTTTGGTCGGAATACATGTGATTTATAACAGTGCTTTATGATACAGAAATAAATAAATACATGATAATAGTTAACACAGATTTGTTGCAGGAATTGTTATCTGGTAGGAATACCATATGGAATGTATACCAGAAAATTGCCCATTACAGTACGTAACGTTATCATTATACCCCCGAAACGAAGTTTTGGGGGGTATATAGGAGTCACCCGGTGGTCGGTCGGTCGGTCGGTTGGTCGGTCGGTGCAGCGGTCCGTTGCATTATTGGAATTCAATACAACTTCATGCAATGATCAAGCACATGGAGAGGAAGTGCAGTACACAGAGTTATTGCCCTTTGTTACTTTTCCTTGTCCGGAGCATAACTTGAAAAGTACAAGTTGGATTTCAAAACAATTTCATACAATGGTCAACCACAATATGAGGAAGTGCAGTGCACAAGAACCATAACTCTATCTATAGTAATTACATAGTTATTGCCCTTTGAATTTTTTCCTTGTCCAGAGTATAACTTTTAAACTACTGGTTGGATTTCAAAACAATTTCATACAATGGTCAACCACAATATGAGGAAGTGCAGTGCACAAGAACCATAACTCTATCTAGAGTAATTACAGAGTTATTGCCCTTTGAATTTTTTCCTTGTCCATAGCATAACTTGAAAAAACTGGTTGGAATTCAAAACAATTTCATACAATTGTCAAACACAATAAGAGGAAGTGCAGTGCACAAGAACCATAACTCTATCTATTGTAATTACAGAGCTTAACTTTAAAACTACTGGTTGGAATTCAAAACAGTTTCATACAATGGTCAAGCACAACCTGTGTAACCCGGCCAAAAATCTGGAAAAAAAATAATGTAAAAATGTCTTTTTCATACTCTTCTTCTTAATCCTAATAACTTCATCATTTCTGAAGCAGTATTGCGGGGGTATTAATCACATTTAGTGATAGTTCTAGTTATTATTTAACAATACAGTAAATAATGCAAAAAGTAACAATAAATTTTATCAAACATTTGATCGAAATTATTGATCCTTTGGTCCTCAAACTAAAATTTATAGCAGATAAAAGTAAATTTTAGACTTAGGCACCTTGAATTTGAACTACCAGTACATACAATATACGATAAACAAGTCGAACTCAACTCACGAAAATACGTAACAAACCAATTCCTTATTCATAATCAGAATGATTTTCAATAAAAAGCAAGATTAAATTATTAGAAAAGCATCTTAATCAATGTTATACATACATATTTCACATTTTGAATAGGGTAATAATGTTCATCTGGCCGTCACTCTGAAGAAAAGCTAAGTAGGTTAACATCGCGTTGTGTTGTTGACAATTGGTTTGAATATTGCATTTAACCGGAAATGTAGAGTGCGCATGTGCAAAACTCTGTATCTGGGACCCATATGGGTCCCACATAGGCAAACACATATAGGCATACCAAGATACAGCCTATGTGGGGCCAGTAAAAATCTAGGCATACACAGATACAGCCCATATTGGTCTGGTATGGGGAAAGGGTCCCACATAGCAACCCATATGGCATCCCAGATACAGCCCATGTGGGTCCAGTATGGGAAAAAAAGCTCTATACATGGGACCCACATGGGTCCCACATAGTTTAGCCCATATAGGCATACCCAGATACAGCCCATATGCAGTGCTCCAGATAATTTTTTATCCAATCAGTACGGTACTGATTAAAATCAAAACATATCAGTACCGACTAACTTCCATCAGTACCACTTGTACAATAGAGAGAACACAATGTTAATCACAAACACTTAATTTCATATTCTAAAGACAAACATGTTACACTTTTTTATAATGAAAATAGTATATTTTATTCCATTTTATAAAAATCTGTATCTTTTTTAATATATTTTGCTAAAGTTTATGGACAATCCTTCATCTGCATGAAGAGGTCACATGACTGTCATATGTGTTCTATGTAATCAAGTGTTGAAAATAAGTCAATGTATTCTGAAAGAGCAGACTTATATACATTTCTTGTTAAATTTGTCCTCAAAGAGTAAGCTTTAGTTTGATAAAAAAAAATGCAAGCAAAGGATTTACTACGAATAAACTAAAAAGTGAATAAATTCATTTTTAGCACTTTTGCTCTGTCCCTTTTGTTCTGTTTTTACAAGGAGATCTCCAAAATTATATCTCGTCAAACTATGATACAATAATCGATCTCTATTTCTAAATTATAGTTTTAAATCATACTTCTTTCTTAAAAAAACAAGCAAGTAACAAGTTAAATTACAATTTGTTGACACTGAAAACATTTAAGTATAAGTACACATGTACAACATTTCTACCTGCACGTGGTTATCAATCACCTCGATGTCAGCGATTTTAGTTTATCACATTTTCGGGCGCGTATTATGCCAACTTATTTGTGTGGTTGTGTGTTTTTGGTGCTACAACTGATTTGATGATATCTTCCAGTAACGCTTCAACGAATTCATTTGCCTGTTTGTGCAGCACATCAGGCGGTGACTGCGATTTTGAATAGTGAAAATAATTAGTAATTTCTGATTGCTTCGCCATATTTGTGCATTTGAGAGTGACTTCCCTTGAATGATACATTCAATCGTAACTACGGTACTCGGCATTGCCCGCGCTATATTGGTACATACCTATGGTTTCCATTAATAAAAGCCGATAAATCTCGTTTTTTAAGCACTCTAGACGTAACAGCTACAGAATATCAGTACTGACAGAACTGAAAGTTTTTTGCGTACACGGATTTTTCCCACGTATTTGGTACGATGGATTTTGAAAATTCTAGCGTACTGCATATTTTTGCCGCGTATTTTACGTGGATACGCGACCTATCTGGAGCACTGCCATATGGGTCCCATATGGGTAAAAAACTCTACATATGGGACCCACATGGGTCCCACATAGTTTAGCCCTTATAGGCATACCCAGATACAGCCCATATGGGTCCCATATACCCTTGCTATCTGGGTAATCCATCATGTCAGAGTAATATAAATATTTTACTCACTGCGGATATGATCAACTTTTTCCCGATTTTTTAAATAAACTTTACTGTGAAATCAATTAAAACACACAAATGTTGTTTAATACTCACTTTTTTAACTCGAAACTCAATTTTTCTTGACTCAAAACTCACCCTTTTTAACTTGAAACTCTTTTTTAACTCGAAACTCACATTTTTTTTAACTCGAAACTCACTTTTTCAGATTCAAAACTCACTTTTCCTACTTGAAACTCACTTCTAGAAAAAAAGAAATCCTAATTATAAACATACCACGACTGACGTCGAAATAAGGGTGCTGAAAATAATCTGGATAGACGTCTTTTAAAACACCAAATGCCTGTAGATGCTGGATTAGAGTCAATGATATGATGTGGATCATATCCTTTCTCAAGTCATCATTATTTTCAGCTGAAGGCATGAGTTGTTGGTTATCAACCTGATTCAGGTCACCAACAGTATTTTCATCAGATGCTCGCAATTCAATCTGTCTTTAACGGCCATGATTTGTACACAGTGCTTACTTGGGTTTTGATGTGTTTAAGTCATGTGTCTCACATGCAAATAAAAATCTAAATTGAAAGTGAGATTTCAAAACCTCCTGACTATCTGCTGGTGCTGCATAGTTATGATCCATTCTTTGATCACTGTTCAATTCCATAACAAAATTTGAGTTGCTCTACTTGAGATTTTTAATTGTACATATATCATCTGCAGAGGCATTTAGACTTCTTTGTAGGGTTGAATGTCCAACAGTTATCCCCAATTTGTGCAGAATATCAAAACCTTCCTTTTAAAGATGGTTGTTAAAAAAAGCTACTGCAAAATTATGCTGCGGGTAACTAGTGAACTTTGATCTGGAATTAAACAGCACACATGCAGCAGAATTAACTTCAGTTGTGTCACTAATTTTATCATTCTTCTCCCCAAGAGTGTTAAGAACACTCCGAGTAATTATACTCCCCACAAACGTAGTTTGGGGGGGGTATATAGGAGTCACCATGTCGGTCGGTCGGTCCGTCCTTCGGTCCGTCTGTCTGTAGTTTTTTTGTCCACGCTATTTCTCAATAACTACTGGATGGATTTCAATCAAACTAGAAGCTTCACTGGTGAGCATAGATGTGCATATTATGAAATTGTTATGGTTGACTGACTTTTTTTTTAGTTATGGCCCTTTGCTGATTTTCTGGAGTTTTCTTTGTCCACGCTATTTCTCAATAACTATTGGATAGATTTCAAACAAACGTCATAGGAAGCTTCAATATCAAGCACAGATGTGCATATTATGAAATGGTTACGGTTGACTGATTTTCTTTTGTGTTATGGCCCTTTGCTGATTTTCTGGAGTTTTCTTTGTCCATGCTACTTCTCAATAACTACTGGATGGATTTCAATCAGTCATAGGAAGCTTCAATATCAAGCACAGATGTGCATATTATGAAATGGTTACGGTTGACTAATTTTAATTTAAATTTAAATCTATTTTTTTATTATTATTATTTATTTATTTATTAATTTATTTATTTATTTATTTTATTTTATTTTTGCATGTGCATGCTGTTCAGACTAATTTGTTTACGGTGCCCTTACTGAATTGATGAATGTTGGAATTTTTTGTTAAAGACAGTCACTGAACATAAAAAGATATTCTTTTTTTATTAGTCTTGTATAATTTGTCACTTGAATTCATCAATTCAGTAAATGTGACTTACCTCCTATAGCTGGGCACTTGATTGTAAACAAAGGCTGTGTGGGGGGTATTCATCACCTTTAGTGATAGCTCTAGTTGGCATTGACTTAATACATTCTGTTGATTCACTCATACTGAATTCAAAGGAATATTTGGATTTCTGGAAAACATCTTTTTGCATAGGAAAAACCCTGCATTCTTGGCACACTTCATCAGTGGTACCCGTTGGTTGAAAAAAATGAAATCATAAAATTAAAAATACATGTGTGTCATGTGTAACACACTGCTCAAAACATTGGTGTTTGACTTTGACTAGGCATTAAGATGTGATCTAACATGATTAGAATAGGAAAAACCCTGCATTCTTTTTATTTTA